>JAWNMW010000294.1:16290000-17490000 GCA_035043565.1 Drosophila robusta | reverse complement strand
TGGGTTTTTTTTTGGAATTTTGAAGCCAGGAAGTTGTTTATCGCTCGAGGTGAGCAAGTAGAATGAATCTATATTGATTGTGAGTGGGGCTCGACTGTATTTTTTCTGGCGGAAAATTCAAAGCCTACTGTCTGATATCACATTTTGTACATTTTCCAACTTTCTCAACATTTGACTAAATCTCCAAGCTCAATTGGTGTAATTGAAAGACTTTTAACGGCGTTTTAGAGACCCATTAGACTGGCGTTTGATGTGATTGAATTATTGGACACTTAAATGGGCGTCCAAAGCTAAAATGCAAGGCAGCCCAACTTGCCGATGGTAGGAAAAGCGTGAAAGCCTTTTTTTTGCCCATTTAGCACCTCTCGCTAACTTAACGCTGTTAAGCGTCAACACATCTGCGCTTATTGCCTTACAGCACCTTTCCTCTCTCACATTCCCCCACCAATTGAAATGGAAGCCTCACATATCGTATTATTGCTGTTAATGAAGATGTTGCCGAATGGGCTGCCACATCTGGTCCGGAAGTGTTACACATGGTCATGTTGGAATCTGCGCATCTGAGACAGTTCAGTTAAAGGGGGAAAGGCTGGAGGGAAGGGGGAGGGGTAATTGGAATTTAATTTGATTATAGCATAGCTGCTTATATAATGCCTGTTATTTAAGAGTTATTTTTATCGAGAAGCGTATTAGTTGAAAATGGTACTCTGTATGGGGTATAAAAACGGTATCACAAAGCTGTACTATCTGTTTAACTGGTAGAAAATGTTTTTAATTGCTTTATAAAGTGTATCTATATAAGGTTAATAAAGATCTCAACTTTACAAACTTAGCGAACTTAGAGCATAGTATGTATTAAGGATTTAAATTTGGTATAAAAGCTTCTGTATAACTTTCGAATTTCAACTGTATTTGTAATATAGATTTTTTCAAAATCATATACATTTATATATACTATATATATAAATATAAATCAAATAAATATAAATTGAAAACGCATCTTTTTTTATCACTTTTGAAGCTAGAGATTTGTAACTTGGAATATATACTCCTGTACACATCGCATCAGTTGAAGTGGTAAGATTTTAACTAATTAAATCTATATATCTCTGTTACAAATTTAAAAAACGTCTTTTTAATTACTTTCAAATTCATGGTATTTTATAGTTTAAGTTAGATAATATATGCTTCAGATTACAGGGTATTGCCACGTGTCTTTAGGTAGAGATTCTGTAATAAAAACTGAGCATTGCATTTTTAACAACCGGAATTTGTAACACAGACGTAAACACATCGGAAATTGTAGCAATATTTATAATTGCTATAAGAATAATTATGTACTTGAAAATGTTTCTAATTTCCTATGAATTTTTTCATTTTATTTGAGTTAACCTTTTTCAATTGTTGCTGGCATTCAATTAGTCTGCCTGCATAACTGTTATATCATTTAGTGTATATATAGGCGCTCCTCGAGTGCAATTTCAAACGCAAGCCAAGTGCTGATAAGCAGCAGCCCAAGAGCTGCACACAAGTCCCAACAATGGCAGACGGGAACCGTTGCACAATAATCCACAAAGAGTTCAACTAAACCCAAAACTAAGACCCATAGCCCGAGTAACCCAAAAAAAAAAAATACAAAAAAATTGTCGTAATACAGTTTACAGCTTCGAGCTTCTAGCATCAACAAAAAAGCAGCATTTGGGTGTGTGTGTGTGGGAAACGACAAATAAATTACAACAATGCTTAAGGTCAAGTGATTTGTGCAGAAAATAAGGCATATAGAAAACATATTGTTGGGAGCCAGAGATGCCAGCCACGGCTGCTTTTTTTATTTTTTTGATAGCCAAAGAAATGAATAGACGCGGCCCGCAAAGGAAACGTGGCTGAGTCTGAAAACGCTTGGGGTCAAATGCCGTTAAGGTAACGAGCGAACGAGCAAACGAGCGAGCGACTTGCCGTTGGATCATCGCATTTCAACACCGTCGCAACACGTGGTTAACTCTTTAAGCCAAAATGAAGAAAAAAAGACAAAAAAAAATAAAGATAAAAAAAGAAAAAATTGATTGCCACTTTAGAAGGCCATTTGGCTGCCGTATGAATCAAGAATGTCTGGCAATTGCAGACAGCTCTTAAGTTCATTGGGCGCCTGCACTCCGTCATTGTGTTTTAGCCAATTGCTTCTGACATTAGCTATCCGTAACGGGGAGTGCTGACTGCCAGTGAGTTAGGGCGTCAATTTGCACAGTTGCTGCTTATTAATTATATTCGCATTAGCTGCTAAATTATTGAGTGGCTAAAGACAATCTGTGTAAATGGTGTGAACCAGTTGGATGATTTTTTTGGTTCTAATCTACAAAGCTACAAATGCAACAAATAACAGAAAGCGCATTAATTTAACTTAGCTACGACTCCTAATGCTCCTTTTAAAGTTATTGTTTACAGTTAGTTAAATTTAATAAGAACTATAAGAACAAATATCTATATTTCGGGAAAAAGTGGCATAGATGGGAGAGACTTTATAAGCAGATATGTAGGGTTTGGGGTTGAAAATTTTCCCAAAATGTTTAAATAATTAGCAATAAAATATGTCAACTTAGCTTGATGTGTAAGGTATTGCAACGTGGCAATACTGGATTTATGTATTATTTTTAAATATTTAACTGGGATGTTTAATGATTTTAATAAGATGTTAAAGTAATTGTTATCTTTGATAGAAAAAAGATATAAAAATACTTAATTTTTATATACTATAATTTTTATGCTATCATAAATTTATAACGGTTATTTTTATTATTAAATATAAATTGTATTAGGCTGCTACCTAATTTTATTGCAGCTCGTTAACCTTCTTTTATCGCATAGCTACGTCGGGAAATCAGTCGGTTTTTTTTCGCCCACATCAACGTTATTTTTGCATAATTGAAGAAATTTAACAACTGGAAGTTTTATGTTAGCTTTGTAATTTTGCTCGCGTGCACAACGTATTTTTTGTTTGTTTTGGTTTTGGGGATTTTTTGTACCGTTCCTTAAGAAAAGAAATGAAAATAAAACCCAAAAACATTATCACAAGCAGCAACGTGATTTCCGGAAGTTAAAGCGCAACAAAGGCGCCTGCGCAAATGTCGTCGCTGTCGAATTGATTGTTGTTGCTGTTATTGTTGTTGTTGCTGGAGCAGCTACGAAGAAGCTAAAGAAAGTCGTGCGGCAACAGCTGCCGCAGTTGCAGTTGCAGTTGCAACCTCTGGCTCAGCCCCAAGCCGCGCTGCCATCCTGTTTTTCGTGCGAATAATGTCATTTGTGTTTGTTTTATAACCAAAATTACAACAACTTGCCAGAGCCAAACGGGGGACAAGGGGCCAAAATAAACATGCAGCCAGCATAATTGTCGACTCGCTCAAATCAGCAAGCAGCGGGTTGGCACCCGCTGAAGGGTATGGGAAAGGGGGAGGGTCTTCCAATTCCATTATCATTCATTTAACTCGCAGTTAGTCAGCCGAGAATTTTGCATTCATATTGGGAAATTTTAATGTTTTTATCGGCTGCATGTGTGAGGGCAGTTCGTGTTTTGGCCATATACAGGTGCCACGAGGCAACTGACAGCCTGTTTTTGGCCTGTCAGCTGAGGCTCAGAGTGACGCTAGACCTCACGGACGGCAGCAAATTTGGCTGACAGCCAGGCAACAATTGGAAGAGTTTATCTTTTCTTTAGGCAAACACCTGTCTTCGATTTAATGTGGTCTTGCGCTTTGTTTTGGTTGCAATTTGTTTGCTTTACTGAGGGGTAAAGTTTCATAACAAATTATTTAAAACTGAAGTACGAAATATTTTGGAATGTAACACTAGAAAGAATTCATAATTCAGATAAATACATACAAATACTCAGAATAATAATAATATATCAAGCTTTTTATTTAATACATTTATTTTAGAATTTTCGAAAATTTACTTTTAATTAGAAACCTTTTTACATAAACCCCTTTCTCTTTCAGAATATTGGAAAATACACTTTTTCTGTTTGGAAAGTTTAACAGCGAAAAGCAAACGAAAACAATACAACTTTCGGCTAAATTCTTAGAAACTTTCCTTACAAGACATTATCATCAATCATTTGCAAATGTTTCTCAAGATTATATAACCCAATGTCATGGACAGAAATACTGTTGAGTTGAAAAAATAAGTTGCGTCAGTCGCTAATGTTGCTTTCTAACTATTGTATTCGATCAAGAGATTAATTTCGTATTAACTTTTTGCTCTTTCTATAGAATGCTGCTGGAAATAAAGCTGTCATTGGCAAACATAAATAAGCATTAAGGAAAATAGAAAGAACCCATCATCATATTGAAATTTATAGTCCGCTAATTAGTTGTTGGACCTACCCAAATGGTGTTTTTGCTCTCTGCAGACACACTTGACCATTCCTTCTTTTGACCACTCTTTGATCATGGCTAATTTTATGCTACTCGCAGGTATCGATTTATTTCATAAGTCGCAGCTATGGCAAAAATGGAACCTCCAAGTCTAGCATTTAATTAATGTTCTAACATAAATTTAATTTGTGCGGCTTGAGTTGAAGTTCTGTAAGAAATTATTTTCGGCTACCTGTCGTGACTTAATGACCTTTTGGCAGCTGATGCTTGGCATCAACTTAAGTATATTAATTATTATTGACAGACACTTTACAAGGCAGCCGACACGAAAATAATATAATAACAAGTAAAAATGTTGCACTTGAAAGAGCCTGACTACGATATACTCTGGAACTGAGCGTGGCTTACGTATATATTTATATTTTGTTTATTATATATTTTGTTTTGTGTAAGCAAAAGTGAGTACGGTAAGAATTCGTAAGGCATTACAGGTAAAACAAATATATAAATACAATGTTTTTGGATAATTAGAGAGTCGGATATTGGTAAAACATAATATACCCAATCGCTTTTTCAGAAACAGAGTATAATAAAGAGTTTTAATGAGGCGCAGCGTTAATTGTAGTTTAATTTTCTATGCACTTCAGTGTCGGCATTTAATTAATTATAAGTCTAGTTCTTTAAATGGCCAAAACCTGTAGCATCCCGACTGTCTATCCATAGTTCAGTGAAGGTCACTTGGCATACCAGACAAATTATTTGTGCTGCGCATCCGCGAGACACATCCAACAATTGCCAATTAACGCAGAGTTTTGAGTTTGAGCTGTGCCACTGCCTTGATGAAGTCTTCACAGCTTCCAGCTCTTAACTTGGTCTTCATGCACTTCACAGCCGCTGACGCTCGACGCTTGACCTTTCAATTAATCATGGTTAATTTATTTGTGCATACACGAAAACAATTTTTCCAGTTTTAAGTTTTTTCTTTTATTTTATTTTATTTATTTTTTCCTTTTGAACGGTAGCTGCTTGTCAGCTCGTCTAGTTTTTCATATTCATACATTTTGATACAAGCGTCTATTAATTTTCACACTAACGGGCAGGTTTTGAAGTGAGTCTCAAAATGTTGCTTTGCATATTTGAATATTTTACAGTTTATTTTTATTTGTTTTTGCTTTGGTCGGCATTTGAATAAAATGTAAATGGAACTAGTTTATTAATGGTTTTATTTAGGGTTTCTTCGAGTTCAATCAACCCTTTCTATGACACAGAATAAAAATAAGCTGAATTCTTAACACAATCATATTATGCAATTCTTAGTTTGACGCAAGCTAAATAAATATACGATCTGAGACTCTGCAAAAGAAAGAATTTAAGGGAGAGAAAAAACAGAAGAGAGCGCGACTTGAATTTAACTCGAATTTACTAAAGCCAAAAGAACAAAGATTTTTATATAAGTATATATAATATTGTACTCAGTACTCAATACTTTCTTTATAGTTTATATAATTTGAATAAAGAAATTAGCAAAACTCCAAATTCATTAAAATTCAATACTTATTTTTCAATTGCTTTCTTCATCAATTATGCAAACCTTTCTATATCTAATCTTTATAAAAGCCCAATTCAACCGATTGTATAATGTCCCACAAAAGGAATGCGTAATTCCGTAAGCTCCGGCTTCTATTTACAAAATTCACCTGGGGCACATATGAAAAGTTAGCGCCATGAAATTAGAGTACATAAATAGCTGAAATTATATATAACAATTGCAAAAATTGATTTCCAGAGAAGAAGAGCGAACAATAGAAACGTCTCATCATTGAAGAAAAAATACAATAATAAGTATTAAATGGATACGATATTCGCAATGACACAATAAATAAATCGAGAAACAATTTTGTGTGGCAATTGTGTGAAATTCACAATTATTTCTCTCGCAATTTCGGGCGTTATCAATGGAGATCAGTGGGTGAGTGGCATAAAATATGATATGAAAAATGTGCGCTTGGTACGGTTATTGCCACTGTTGCCACACACATAAACACACACACACACACACACACACACACACACAAAGGATGACATTTTGCATCGCAAATGGCCTATTAATGGTCAATGGGCGCATAGGCCGGGCTCAGACAATGGTCTGCTGCTGCTGCTTCGCATCGCACTTTCTTTAAACAATCAAAAGTAAACAATCGGAATTTGTGGAACCACAAATCAAACACTCCTAACAATGAGAAATCGCTCGCATTAGCCGCAATTGTTTGGCACTTTTTTTATTTGGCAACCGATTGAAATAGCATTTGGCCACACACAATGTGAATGTGCTTGATATGCCCTAACTTAGGGTATTATATATATTAAGCATTTTTAGTGGTATTATAAGTACATATTTTGATTTCAATTGCGATTTGAGTGTATATGTAATCATTTGTATATATATCATTTTGTCTCTTGTAAATATTGCAGTTAAGTTACTGATTTAAAAAAAGAAGATATAACTAATAGTAATTAGTAAGATTTTGCAAATATATTTGGGAATTTTATTATATCTTCGCTTAGTAGCAGTTATAGGACCAATGGATTAAATATTAATTTTGTTTTAAATTTGTGGTCTTAACAGTTATTTGATTTAAGCTTGCTACTAACCTGGAATTGCATAAAACTAATGTTACAATCTAATATACTTAAAATGGAAACACTAAGAAAAGAAATGGTTTTAGTATAAATAATTTTATATTTATTTAATATTTTAGTTCAATTTTAAGATTCGTTGCTTACTACCATGCTTTTTTTTAGTTTAATAAACATATTTATTTAAATTTTATTGTAACTTGATTTATTTGTAATTTTATTTGATATATTAAAAAATTTATTTTCACATTAATTTTTTATTGAAATTATATTTATTATGTTAATAATATTCTACAAACTATTAAATATTTATTTTTTTGATTTATTTCTTGATTCATAACTATATGTTGAAAATTTCTTAGCGAACATATTTTTGAAAGAGTATTAATTATTCACTATCTTCCTATCTGCTTACTTCCGGCAAGTCATCCGCAGTGGGAGTTGTGTGCACTGGGTCAATATATGCGCTTATCAAATCAAATCAGCGCCTGCAATTAGCTGAAATTGCATTTAAGTACTCGTAAGTGCAACAGCGCCCTCCAGTCGAAAAAACTGTTACAAATTCTCCGAGTTGCGGTTAATTTCCGCTTGTCAGCAACTCTTAAGACGGCTCCCATTTGAAAGCTGACGGTTAGAAAAACGTGTGAAAATTATGAAACTGCATTTGATGGCAGCATTTGCAGACGCTGTTGCACTTAAATGGACCTGCACTCCCGAAAAACCCAGCTCCAAACCAAACTGAGGTTAATTGTGCCTTTTGTTGGTCTTCTATAGAGCTTGGTTCATTTATCATTGCTTGCGATCGCTGAGATCTACGGAGATTTGTGTGTCCTGTCATAAAGTTGGTTTTTCTTTCGTGCACATCCCTCTACATTTTGGCTAAAACAAAACCTAAATAAATAATTTCTCGGAATTAATGTGTCTTTGTTTGTTTGCCGATGCGAATTCATTAATTCGTATTTATCATTTCATAATCGCAAAAAGGCAGCTAACCAAATGTTGTTGGCGAGTTTTTCTTGTTGTTTTCGGCGGCGGCGTCTTATCAACTGCAGACTGCATTTGACTTCAAGTATTGTATAACCTTGATAAAAACCATTGGAAGATACTTTTATGCCTTCCACTTAAGCCTTGACAATTCTCGGTTTTCAAAGTTCATAACTTGGTCAAGATGTTTTGATATAGATAAGTAAGATAATTTATTACGCATCCAATTTTTTAAATTATACATTTAAGTGTTATTTGGAAAAAATTATTGTACCTTTCCTTATTCTTTTTTATATTTTATTTTTATTCATTTTTTAATTTTACATCTAAAATGTAAAATATTTTATAATTATTGTGCGATGAGCTTATGCTTAAGTCTTGTGGGTATAATTGCTATATAAGTCAAATATGTAAAACCATAAATTGGTCAAAATGTTTTGATCTGCGCAAGTAAAATGATTTATCCTGCATCCAATTTTTCAAAAAATGTACATTTAATTGTTTTTAGGGAAACAGGCTTATTCTTTTTTGTAAATTTAATTTTTTTAATTTATATCTCAAACTGCCAATTATAGTGTAATCATTGTAGTAAGCATTTATATTTATTATATTTAAAAGTGTTAAAGGTATGCTCAAGTCTTGTAAGATTACTTAATCAAATAATAGCTAAATCTATAGCTAAATGATAATGTTAGGCTAACTTTGAACTCGTATCACAGCACTCAGACTTTCTCCAAACAAAATTAAATAATATTTAACAAAAGCACACTCACACACACACACACACACAATGGGCGCGAAATGGAGCTAAGCAACAATAACAACAACAGAAAAGCCGCAAAAACTGAAATTGAATTAAGTTCAAGAGTTCAGGATGAGCCATGCCCCATGCTATTTGTGGCAAGATGCTGAGTGAGCTGCTTTGACGGCAATGTCGTGGCAAACGAGTACTCGTAACCGTATTCGTACACACTCATAACGTTAATCCCATCTTATGCAACGAGTCGCCGATACAAAAGCGACAATTTGGCGCGGTCGCTGGGATTGATGCCGTCGCTGAAGTCATCACTTGAGTCTCTTTTTTTTTTGTTCACACGCGTCAACAATTAGTGCGTCAGCTGTTTGCCTTTGGTCTCCGGCAGAAATAGACCCAGTACGATAAATCCAATGGCGCAGACACCGGCTGACATGTACATGGTGGCTGCCAAGCCGGGGCCAAAGATCATAATCGGATAAATTTTGAGCGAGACAAAGATGAAGGTGCTCAACGTGGCCATGCAAATGGAGGTGCCAATGGAGCGAATCTATGGAAACGACATAAGTTGACATTAATTGTCAAAAAAGGAGTATATTTTCATAATCTGCACTCACCTTGGCCGGCAGCTGTTCGATAATGATGACAAATATCAGCGGTATTACGCCCACCGACGCTATAAAGGCCACCCAACACATGAGCATCAGCGACAACCAATTGGTATCGGCCAGAAACTCTTTGGAGGCCAGCTCCTTGAGCAGTCCGATGGCCAGCTCACCTAGACCCATGCCCACCATAGATGTAAGCAGGAGGACACGTCGTCCCAAGCGATCCACCAAAGCAACGGCACATATAATGCCCACAACCTGAAAGGAGCCCACAATAATGGTGCAGGTATTGGCGGACATTGTGGTCTCCAGCTCGTTAAAGATGTGCGTGGTGTAGTTGAAGAGTGCGAAGCTGCCCGACAGCTGGTTGCAAACGAGCAGGGTAAAGTTCAGCGCAAAGATCTTCACTGTGGGCAGATTAACTGTGGAGATAACGAACACACACGTAATCCAGAGTATATTATAATGCCAGATCTTATCATTTTATTCGCCCAGCTACTCACAGAAATCTTTCCAGCCGACGTCTTGCCTCACGCCCCCGCTCAGCACTTGTTGTTTGAATATTTCAAACTCCTTTTTAGCCTCATCATCGTGCGCTGACTCATTATCTTTGCCGGCAACTTCCAGATTCTTATAGAAATAATACGATTTCTGCGCCTGCTCATCGTGACCCTTGCGCAGCAAATGCTGTGGGGTCTCGGATAAGCCCCAGATGGCCAGCAGATAAACGACTGGTAATAGAATCGCTATGCACGGCATCAGATAGTAGCTGAGATACGAGGTAAGTATATAGCCCAAAATCATGCCAGAGCTTACGTACATCATGGCCATGGAAGATAGGGCGCCACGTATGCTAGAAAAGTCCACAAAAGAAGCGACTTATATTACAAATAAGACAAATACTGACTTACGATAGAATAGGGGTACTTAATTATACGATGGTTTGAAGATATAGTAAACGGAACTAAAGTTAGGACTTGTCAAATAATCTTTACTGTTAGTTAAGTTTACTTTTCTGTGAAAACAGCATAATAAAACTTTTAGCTGGGGTCTTCAGGGGTGTCTTTATCTATACAACAAAAGCAGGGCAAAAGCAAAGCAAAGAAAAGCTATTTACGGGACTACGAAAATTAAATACTCGTACAGACTTATTGCAGAAAAATTGTATATTTAAAAACACAATTGAGTTTTCATACATATGTATGCAAGGGTCATTGTAAAGATCAAAATATCTAAGTTTGGTTAGAATGCCATAAAAAAACAGAAATGTTTTTTATAAAAACTCTATTTTGTACTGATTACTCCTATGTCACGGATTATTTCCACTTAACATAGTGATTTTGTATTAATTTTATAAAACTTCACTTACCAAGACACTAGTTTCCATTAGGTAAAACAGACAGACGCACAAGTTTAGGCTGTTTAAGCCGTTTAAAAAAATACCTATCAATAATGTACTTCAATGGCATTTAAACATTTCGTGACATAAAGCCACACGCAATATTGAAGAGCTTCCCATTTATATTTGTGTGAATGCGATTATGACAATCGACGAAAATAATCCTGAGTACGTGCTTGACCTTATCTTGAACATCCACTTACTTGTTATCAGAGATTTCGGCAATGAATAGAGGGAATACGACATAACAGCCGCCGCCCGAAACGCCGGCCAGAAAGCGACCAACATACAGATACGTCACATCTTTCGCCGTATAGATAAGAATCCAATAGACCTATAAATAGAAATATGGGTTGTGTCATCGGGGAATGCCACGAATACTACAAATATTTGTTTACCATATTGGGTATGGCCAGGAAGTACATGCACAATTTGCGACCCAGACGATCGACTAATAGTCCAAAGATTATATTGCCAGTGAGTGCGCCCAGGCCGATCAACGAACCCACCCAGGAGGCTTCATTGATGCCGATGGGCCTATCCAGCGGTGAATCGTTGGAGCCCAGCAGCGGCAGCGATGGCGCACACCAGCCCACAGCAACGCCATGGGTCAAGGTCATGATGTGCACTATATAACGGTTGAAATCCTTGTAGTACAGGTAACACATACAGATTACACAGAACACCCACCTGTCATGGTGGCTATCACCTGCCATCGGTAACGCGCACTGAATACGCTCAATTTTTGTTCACTAACACTGTAAACCATTTTGAAAGTTCGATTTTATTTTATTTTGAATGTTTTTCAACACCACCTTCTACGGTCGTGTGCCTACTAAGCGTTCTGAATGAGATTCTTATTCGCTTTTATACTGGAAATCACAACCTCTGAGCTCTATAAACGCTCTATAAAACGTATTAGCAAGATTAGATATGTGCGTAAGTGTATAAATTTTAGGTATAGCTGTCGACGTTTTGACTACTGACTGATATACTTCACTAGAATGGGTTTATCGCCTGAACGTGAGCATTTTGAGTGGGTGCTGGGGAATTTCTCTAATATTATTATTTTTATTTTACCTCTTTGAGAGCTACGCTGAAATCTAACTAAAATTGAGAATTTATTCGGGTTCATTTAGTCAAATTGCTAAGCCAACACCAGATAAGTGCTTGTGTCAGCTGCTTGTGTCAACTGTAAACAATAGTTGGGGCCGTAATCGTGCACAGTGTGAAAATTAAAAGTTTATTTTTCCCTTTCGTTGTTGTTGAACTGCTGTCAACATTGTCGAGCTAATTGCACTCAAGCTTTTTATATACATACATATATTTACATTGGTTGGGTTATCTTTGTTGTATCTTCAATTACACTTGGGTTTTTAATTTACTAACTCTATAAACTGTTCTAGTTTTTTGATTGTCATTGTAGCTCAATTAGAAATTGAGCACCATTTTTTTTTGAATAAACTTATTTTATAATCCACATCGCTCAGGTAATAAATGCAGTTTGCTTCCAGCGCTTATCTTATATTACGACCATAGGCACACACAGCCGCTCTATGATAATTATCTAGCACTCTTACTTATTCCTATGGTAATATGAAGATAAGTTATATTTCTAGTTTTTATTTTATATCATAATATTTTGAAATACACTTGCGAACGAACTAGCTACTGTGAGTTAAGTAGTTGTTTTCTAGCCCATTCAGCCATAAAATGTGCGAAAAAGAGATCTCTATAATCTTATAAAATATTATGAATTTAAAAATAATATCTTAGTTTTAGCTATAGCTATATTTTTGCTTCTTTTGCTGCTTTTATATTAATAAGGATATGTTTATATTAGGTTTTTAATATGGACAATAGTTGTCTTTTTAAATATATATAGTGCCAGTTTTTGATATACCTTTATTCCTAAAAAATACATTATTATGGTCTAGTAAAAAATATCAGTGAAGAGGAAAGAGAAAACAGCCTTATCTCAGGTTCATAATTTAGTTATTTATTTAACAGACAGAAATAAACGTTGGAAATTACTCTACATCCCAGCAAATTAAAAAAAAAAAACAAATAATATAAAACTCATTAAGCAAAAGAGAAAAAATAGAGGGATGAGTATAAATCGTATAAGCATAATAAAGAAACTAACAACTTGGCAACAAGATGCACTGAGATATTCAGACCATTGGCAAGTTGTATCAGACATAACTTAACAAGTTTGCAATTTGGAGATTTCTTACATTGATAAACACAATTCACAATTGACAATCGTGTCACAATAAATGATTTTCCTGCGATCAAGTTATTATCTGTAGTTCCTAGCCAGTCGCACCGACGTTTGCGATCCCACAAAAAAACTTATGTCGATCGATAATGATGGATTCCCTGTGCTACCAGCTAGTTGGCAACTCTGCGCCAAACTTGCATAAATCTTCATTGCATTAAAAATGTTTTTGTCTTCTATTTTTTTTTGCTTTTTTTGATTTTTTATTTTCCGGTTGATGCTTCGTGATTCGTGGCCAGAGTTGGAGTTTGCGCAGGGTCAGAGTTCAGGCCCTGAGGTTTGATGTGCAGTTTTGTAAAATGCTCAATAAAAGATACATTTTTGTTGCCGTTGTTAGCCTGGAATTGAGTAGCCATTAGCCGGGCATATAATGTCGCCGTGTCTGACTCTTAAACTGAATATATATTCGTCTTGCTTTTTCTTTATAGCCAACTACTACATGTATCTTTCATCATTAGCAGACGATTGTTTTATAATTTGCAAAACTTCGCTTGTCACTTTCAATTGAGAGTTGTTTAACTTTATATTGCGATCATTTGTTTAAGTTGTCGTTGATATTTATTTTCACCCGCTTTTTTTCTAGAAATACACACATTGACATTCCCATTGGATGAGACGCTGCGTGAATTTCGATTTCAAGTTTGCTTAGATCGGAAATTAATGATGTGGTGCACTAAATTGGTGTTATATATATTTTTTGTTTGTGCGGCTAACAGATAAGAGTTATGTCGGATGCGAAATTCAAGTTTGAGTTATTTTGAAATATGTAAAAACCAATTACGTATAAGAAATGTTTTAATTTCTATTAATTGACAAAGATTTTCAATAAATCTTAATCTATGTGAGTTATATGGCATTAAATTTGATGTATGAAAGCCGATATTAACTTAGATTATCACTTTTTAGAAATTAAATAAATTTAAAGATTACTTTCATGAATTGAAGACATGTTAATCAGTTCAAATATTTAATACTTTTGGTGTAGATTTTTTTTATAAATAAATGGCCAAGGTTTGTTAATAAAAAGAAATGGTTGAAGTGTAAACTAATATATTGGAACACTTATTGTTGTTTTCCAATTAAATATTAAAGACAAATAAAACTTACATTGTTTTTGGTATACGATTAAACAAAATTGTTTGAAAAATATTTGTATGTGAACAACTGTATTTGTATTTAGTTTAAATATTGTAATTATTATCTATATAAAATGCATTGTATGTATATCTAGATGCGGTTTTTTATTTTATTTATTTTTTAATTTTAAAGCACATAAATGTGTGTCGCTTATAAGCAGGCCATTAATCACCGTCTTTTATCTTTAGCTTTGATCTTGACATTTTTTCGGTCAGAACAAAGCCTAACTCCGACATTTTTGGGCCTGCAATATAAAACAAATCTCGAAAATTTCAAAATTTCTTGCCGTTTGCTGAAAGTACACAGTCACATATAATTAATGGGAGCTTAACTTTATAAATTTCAAAGGTAGGGCAGACGCCAATGGGGCAACGTATTTTGAGACCTTTTTGGTCGCCAAAATTAATTAGATTAATTGCAGTTATTTGCAATTAGCTGAAGAAGCTGCTGAAAATGCAACAATAAAATCAACAAATTGCCACTGCCAGCGCTGAGCTAGAAACCCACTGTGGCCCCTTCGCTGCTGAGGAATTGCTGCTGATGGCATGAATGGATGAGTAATTGAAGGCAGAAGCAGTAGCTGTAGAAGACAACAAAGGTACAGCGAATACAAATTCGTTTTGTTTATACTTTTTTTATTGTTCTCATGCTGTGACTGAGGTCTGAACATGTTGACAGCCGGCGCGACAAACGATGCTGCTGCTGCTGTGTGTGGGTGCAACATGCCTGTGGCAGTTGCAAAGGGTATCTGCCAGATGGAGGCCACCATGTGCCGCTAGCAGCAAACCGAAAATCGCACGTTTCTATGCAAATCTTTGTTGCTTTTCAATCATCTGCACGGCGGCAGCTTCTCGCTTCTATTATTTTTTTCGGGGGTATCTTGTTTTCTCTCTCTCTCGCTGGGTCTGTAGGGTCTTTGGGGCCCGTAGGTAATAATTATCGCTTGCATTACGTATTTCGGCTGCTTCTTGCTTTTGTTTACGATGCCAGCGTTGCGCCTTATATTTTTTTTTTGTATTTTGTATTTTTCTCGACTCTGTGTGGCAATCTTAGCTAAGCTGCTGGCATAGAAAATGGGTGTTAAAATTAACGGGACTTAAATGGTTTTTCAATTTTACAAAAAGATTCGCTGTCTTGCATTCGATTGCAAGAGTAAAAAAAAAAAAATAACGAAACAGAAACAGAAGCCCTCATTCCATGTACTACTTTGATGGATAGTTTGGGGTTAAATATAGGTTAGATTATGGCTTCTCCAAAGCGACGGCGATGATTTGACACTTTGCAGTAAAATGGCAAAACGACCTTTTAAGGTTGTTGCTCAATGTGCACAAGCAGCCGTGTATCCAAGTATCTGGCTCGCCTTTAAAGATATGCAGCTGCAATGCGGTCTGTTGTAAAATGAATTAATTGTGGCAATGAGTTTTGCAGCAAATTGCCAAATAATTTTCTTATTATCTATTTTAACTCGGCTCTTCAATGCTGCATTTTTTGTAGATGCAAATATCCTTGAACTGTTGAGATTTGCTCAAATACTCTACTTAAGAAAAGCGCTTATATTTTTAAGCAGTAGTTGAATAGTTAGAATGTGCGTGATACAGCACATTTTTGGTTTTTTCCACACATATCTCTCTTCGTGATCTCCCGAGAATGACACAATTCTTGAAACTTCATTAAATTTCTTATTCTTTTGAGGTTCCCGTCTGCTTTCCCAAAATACACCTTCTTCTATTTTTATTAAAGTTTATTCGCAATGTCAAAATCTTTTGCAAAAAGTTCTAACTGAGCGCGTGTATAAACATAATTATGATTAAAGTACTCAATTAAAAGCAGATTTTATTTATTGATGTCTGCAAATATTAAACGTTATCAATGAAGCAATTAATTATAATGGCTTAACAATACTATCAAGCCGTTATATTGAAAGTATACTATCAAAGCATACCCTGTATCAAAGTTCATAATATTTGTTTGCAGAATAAAGAAAAACTCTAAAAAAACTCCATATTACGGACTTATTTATTTTATTTTATTTTATTTATTGAAGATATAATAATCATATCTGCAGATTTTCGACCTGGAAAACCGACAAATGTGGTTATAATATTATATAATTAACGAATATAAAAAATTCCATTGTCATCAACAAAAAATTGAGCAACTTGTTTTGTGGGTACAGGGTGGAAGAACCGTTCAATGTCATTTGCATATACCTATCTATCTATATATAAACGTATTTTTGTTTTTGCTTGATGGATAAGAAGACAACCCGAATATGAAATGCAGAACGAACTCGCTATTAAAATCACGTTAAGTTAAGCATGCACAACAAGTTCGTTGCTGCAGTCTACCTTTTTTGAGTCTTGGGGTGATTACCAGCGCCGCTTCTGACAATTACCGGCGCTTTTAATAGAACCCAATGCGGATTCGTTCATGTAGCAGACAGTTAGACGCTGCTGCTGATGGCTGGAAGTAGATAGCTCCTACCAAAAAAAAAAAAACTCGTGGGAATATTTGTGACTGCGATTATTTAAGCATTTCCTATAGCAAAAGCATAATCGAAGGCGCAATGAATGCGCCGTGTAATGCTGCCATCTGCATCGCATAGAGGTGGAGGCGGTGTTGGAGATGGAGGTGGAGTTGGAGAAGGAAGCAGAAAGCAGAAGTAGCTGTGCCCAAGAAGCAACAGCAGCAGCAGCCGCAAAATCCAAACTCAAACAGTAAGTTATGCAATCGCGGCGCTTGTCAGGGCTGCGAGTCGCAGTCAAAATCTCAGCGCCCGTCATCCTCAAGAAGCTACTAGCAAATCATAATAAAAACTGTCCACTGTCAACTCCTCAGTTGTCTCTCATCTCACTGTCTTTCGCCTGGCCAGTGGTCCATAAACAGAAACCAACTCAAGTCATAAAGTCGTCAATGACAGCGTTTCGAATCAATAATTTACAAATTTCCCTTTTGCCCCGCACCACAGCCGCTGTTGAAGGGCCCTACAAGCGCGCACTTTAATGATATGTCTGCCCGCTACCCTTTGCCATCATCAATATGCGTCATTACAGTGTTTTTTTTCTTTATTGTGATCAAGCTATCAAAACTAGAGTTTGATGATCTGCTTGCATTCATTATTATTACTTGCTTTATTTTTAATTATGCTTTTAATTTTTTTTAATTTAAATTTTAATAAAAATATATATTAATAGGAATATTTGGGCGTTGATATCATTTTTTCTTGTATTATTTTTAATTAGGCTCTTCTTTATTTATTTGAAATATTTGGTAAAAAATATTTGTAAATTTAATAGGCACAGTTGGGTCATTACGGATCCTTTTAATCCTTTTTATTCTTATATGTAGAATTCTTTCATTATCAAATTATGATTTAAAAAGAAATTCTATAAAAAGAACAAATTCAACAAATTTTGTTAAAAACATTTAGATAAATTATAAAAAAAACTATTTTATAATATTTAATGAAACTTTGTTCAGTAAAAAAGTAAAAAAAGAAAAAAGTTAAATATGTTTTTATATTCATTTACGAATATAATTTTTTTTAAATGTTACAACTAGTTCCCTCCACCTACATAAGTTAACAGCAATGTAATAGTTTTAACAGTTACAGTCTCTCTGTTAGCAGGCAGCGACGTTTACTCTCTCGCTCTCTCTCTGCCTGTCTCTCATGTAAACAGCTGATCGCTGGACCGGTCGCAAAGTCAATTGCATTTGTTTTGATTTCATTTTTGCCTTTAGCTTTTGATTTTGTCTTGTTTGTGTTTTTTTCTTTTGCCTGCCTAACATGAATATGTTGTTGTTGTGTTCGAGGAAGATGTTCGCTTACTTCGGGGCGAAGATTTGCGGTAGCTTCGGTGACTTTGCCGACTGCTTTTCTTGGGTGACTTTGCTGGGTTCGCTTTTGTGCGTTTTTGCTGGAGAAGAGTGCGCCGAGTCGAAGTCGTAGTCGGGGGCCGAGTCGGAGTCGCTCAACTACTAAAGTTGGACGCCGCATTTGCCAATTGAAACATTCAAATGTGAATATCGTACGGGTGAAGACGTCTTCTGTTCGGCCTGAGATCACATTTTGTACTTAAATTCAGAAGATTTTTTACACATTTTTATTGCAACTCGTAACTGTTGTGTGGTTAAACAAAATCATTTGTGGATTGTTCCAAGCGTACTTTCATAAAGTGTTTTAAGCTTGGGACTTTAGTGTTTTCTTAATAAACAATAATTACAAAAACAATAAATTGTATAATACACCAGACTTTGTGTAGAACAATAAGAAATTTTATATTTTTGTGTTGTAAAAAACATGGGCATAAAATGGGATAACAATCGAAAAACAAAATTACTTCAAGAACCCATTGTCAAAATAAATTAAATTAAATACATTTTGCAGAAACGCTAAGCATGCTCTCAATTTTTTAAATAAGTTCTTACGAACTCACTAAAACAAATTATGGTTTTTTGAGTAATTTTAGTAAATTTGTTTATTTTAATAAAAAAACAAACTGAGCGTTTAATATATTTTAATTATAATTTTAATTATAATTAACTGGTTTCTTTCCACATTAAGCTTAATTAATCTAATTAACTTAGCTTATGGTCGGTGGACGCCACTGACATTAAAACTTTGAAGTGATTTGGTTTTTCTAACGCCCAACTACAACTTAATCGTGATATTTGTGCATTAGACAAACAAAACCTTAGTGAGATATAAAAAGAAAAAAAAAACAACAGAAAAAACCTAAATAAAAAATGCAACTTTATAACTAATATACAACGAGAGAGAAAAAACTACGAACACAGCGGAAAACTCTATAATAATAAAGCAAAACATATTACTTCACTCACGAAACCGAAAGCAAAACCACTTTGCGAGCACAGGAAGAAGTCGCTGCCACAGTTTGTTGCCACAGAAATAAAAAACAACAAAGATCTGACATTGAGTCTGGTGCTGATGCTGCCGTCTAAAGGTAAGTGAATGCTCAGAGGCCTGGAATCTTGGCAGCTGTAGCTTCTAAGCTGTCCATAAATGGCAAAAGTGTTCAACCAACTGTTGCCTTTCACAAATAAGCCTAGTATTTTTTTATGGATTTTAATATGGCATGAGATTTTAATAATTGTTTCATGTAATTAACTTTAGGATTGGAGAGGGATTGTAAAGTTTACTGTTCAGGTCTTAAGTTCTTATTAATACATTTTTATAATTTTTGATTATAATGTTAAGGAATTGTTTTTCAGATTTAACTGGGAGTGCATTTATTATATATTTAGATATTTCTTTTATTTTTACGTAAACTTAATTTAATTGTGGCTTATATACTGAATAAGAAGATACTTTTTGGAAATATAAATCTTATATTTACACCAAATTTCTTTAAGAGAGGTTTAACAATTAGAAAAAATTACATATTTTTTATTTTGTGTATCCTTTTTAAAATTTATGATTTTCCTTTTATATTTATTGATCAAAACATCCGCTGATCTGCTTTTAAAAACAATTATTAGTATTTCATAATTTCATTTCATAATTATTTTCAAACAAATATTTTAAGCATTTCCAATTTCTTATTGTCTGGGTCTTCTCTAAACAACTTAATTAATTAATTTTGCAGCTTACCTTGAAGTGTCAACAGCGACCATAAGCAAAAATTACCCCCAATTGTCCTTAAATATATTTATTTGCTATTGTCACTGAATAATTAATTGCAGTTTTAGTCAATGCATAAAGTGCAAATTCATAAAAACTTAATGATTAAATAATGATATAAAGTATTTACAATCGGTAGCCTTAGACGTAGCAGCATCAGCTTCTTGTTGCCTTAATTAACTGGGCGTAATTAACAAAAATATGATTTTATTTAAATTCTTCTAACAAAATATGCATAGATTTCACATATGTTTCAGCATGTGGGCTGCATGATTAAAAAATTAAAAATTTGTGTTTTTAACATAGATGCATAGATACACAGAAAAATACGCAGCATTTTAATTGATGGCATACATTTCAATGAGTTTTTTTTCGCAGTTTTTAATTGTATATTTGTGTTGTGGCTGTTTTACCGCATAAATTTACCATTGGCTGAAATTGCCACAGCTGAGTTTTTGGCATTGTTATTAAAGCATCGGATATAAAGTACAAGCAGTTCAAGGATGCACAGCAGCTGGACCAGCAGCAGCAGCAGCAGCCGCAGTGGCTCAGAATGGTCTGCTTGGGGGCATTTGGGGCAGCTGCAAAATGCTTAGGTTAGATAATTTCGTTTTGCAGTGCCCAAAATTACAGCTGAAGCGACAGCAAAGACACAGAAAGTACTTGTGCGGGAATTAGGAAATGCGGCTTAAATGTCAAGAGTTGCTACAGATTTTTCCAGCCTTGTGGCGCAAATGAACAAAAGAAAAGCGCCAAGTTGCCGCAGACATTGCTTAGCCGTAGCCTAGGAAAAGACAAATTTAGGCCAAATGTGTGACTTAACATCTTTCACATCACAAACACACATACACACACATATACACAAAGGCACAGATGCACACCCGCACCAAGCGAAGGTGTTTTAGTTATTTTGTTTTATGTGGCAGAGGGTTAAAGTTGAGCTGGCAAAAAGAAATAAAACTAGGGGGAACCCAAAAAAAACTAAGAAAATAAGAAAAGAAAAGCAAAGAAAACACCGAACTGGCTGCTTTAAATGTAAGCAAATGTTGTATACAATATAATTTTGCCCACCAGTTGTTGTTTTTGTTGTTGCTGTTGCAGATGGCCAGATAAAAGTTCAAAATGCGAATGTTGTTGCCTGGTTGGTTCGGTTTGAGTCCGACTTGGTCTGCTTTGCTCATTAACGTTAGCCAGCGAAGAAATGGCAAATAAATTTAAAAGTCATTCAAGCAACAATGCCCAAAAGCAGACCCACGCCCCGGCTTCACCGACCCCCCCCCCCCTCCCCTACGCTGGCAATCAGCAACAGCTACAACTCTGTTGTCTTCTATTAAAGTTGTTGCTGCTGCTGTACTTGTATTCCATTTAAGTGTTGATGCGTTAACTGGCGCTGCGTGCGCATCGCTGAAAAGCCAATGAGCCGCATCTGTTGCCGACAGTACGATCAAGTAAAAGTAACCTAATGTATCTTGTTTCTGCACCCCACTCCCCCATCGCGCTCCCTCTTATAGACATCTAACCTTACGTTTGCTGTGGGCATTTTATTTAAGAGCCCATCTTTAGTGATTAATGAAGTGTGTAAATAATGTACATGTTTCAGCTTTTGATGCTGCCTCAAGATTTCAACATATTCTAAGCTTCAGGTTTTTTTCTATCTAGTCCCCCTGTTAAAACGCGTGTTGTTGTTATCGCATTGTGTTGTTTTTGTTGGTGTTGGTGTCGATGTTGCTGTTATTGTTTTTTATTCTTTAAGTTCGCAACATGTTTGCTTTGTATTGGGCGTTAGGCTTTATTACAAGTTATGAAAACACTAGGAAATACAAAAGACTTTGACAACGAACTTGCCGAGCCGCAAAAACAAACTTAAACAAAACATCAACGCGAGTTTTTCACTCTGTTTTTTGTTGTCATTTGGTCAAATGTCAGCTACGCTTCAAGTGTAATAAATAAATCGTTTGTCAACTTTTTTTGGATGCAAAACGAAAGACTTAGGCAACGAACTTGAACTTTTGTGTGGCTTTTTTTTTGCTGTGTATTTGTATGAACTTTAAATCGAGTCAACTATAACTGTATTTTTGTACATAATGTTATTTCCACATCAAATTGCAGCTTCCCACCATTTATTGCATGCGTAAACTGTTGTATTACATCACGATTTTAAATATGATCATTATGTGTGCATTTAACAACTAAATGCCAAGTTCTTAAATTACAGCATGCAACACGGTTGAAAAAGAAAAAATAAATAAACTGCACATTCATCAAGCCACGTGCGTTGCAAATTGCGTAGCCACAACTCGAGTGCAAATGCTGCCCGCTTTGTATATGGCATCTCCGCGCTTGATATACGGGCAGCAGCATGCGGCATGCGGCTAAATGTCAGAGCAAAACGCTGACCTCCATGCGCTGACAGGCCACTCTTTGCGTCATGCCATTTTAGGGCTAACATTGAATGGCATTTGCTTTGGCTAACTTCAAATTTCCGACACAGTCTTTGAAGCAGCAGCCAATTGATTATTAGAAATTGGAGCATCTTTAATTTTTTTTCTTTTGCACAACAATAACTCAATGCCAGGCAATTCTTTATAAAAATAGTTGTTAGCCTAAGCCCACATGATAAATTGTACAAAACTTAAGCTAGAGAAATTGTTGTGATGCCACATTTAAAAACAAAAACAAATGCTGAAATAAATGAATAATATGGGATTTTTTAAATTTAATAAACTTAATTATCGGCTTTCTTATGCCAATATGTTAGTATGCTAGTTCTTTATTCTAAAGAACAAGTTTGACGCTTAAAAGTCTATAAACTGATCAGATTTGTTTTGTTCAAAAATGCAAAATTGATCTTTTACAGTTAGTGCTAACAACAGCGCAGAACTTGTTTTAAGACCTATACTACGTCTCATCAGGATCTATATCGGGCCAATGATATCATACAACCGAAGGATGCTGTAGAACTGGTTCTCATTAGGGTGATTCATTATTGTTATGTTTATGTTAATAGCATACTAACATATCGGCACAGTAGGTGGCTTCATATTATGGGACTTTATTTGGCCATAAACTAAGCTCTTGTTTAAGTTGTCGCTTAATTTTATGGCCCGCACATCTTCATGTCTATTGTTTCAAGAATAGTCGAACCAAATGTGTTGGCCAGCTTTCAGTTCCGTATCATTTTTCTCAGGCTGACAGCAATTGCCAAACTGTCATTGTCAGCGTTTCCACGAGTACTTAAGAGGAAGCTGCCAATGATACGTCTATTAGGTCACTACTTAAGTAGGCATCATAGACTTCTTCTAAGCGGCTTGTAGCCAATTAGAAACGCCTCAGCCCATTGAGAATCATAAATCAAAAGCACCTATAATTCCGCATTTTATATGTCTATATATATACACATATATATTTTTGATATGCTCGGGTAGGTCATTTTGATTATGTGCTTCAAGCACAATTAAAAGCGCGAAGGCAACGAAATGACAAGAGCTCTTAACAGTCATAATCGAGGCACTTTGATGTTTTCGACAACTTGTTGGCTTTGTCATCGTTCAAAAAGCAGCACAAAAACAAGGCAAGAAAAGAAAAACAACAGCAGCTTTTAAGACGGCGTGTCTGCCACAGTCAAGTTCGTTGTCTACATTTTTTGTTGATGCTTGTTTTTATTTAGAATTTGGAAAGGCACACAAAATTCAATAAATTATTAATTTTAATATTTATGTAAATAAGCAGGCTTTTAATTTTGTTTACTTTCATACTGTGAAAAAATTGTAATAATAAAAGGCAGAAGTTTATGTGACTGAAATACAATTTTCATTATGATAAATAATTTTAAAAAATGTTTGAGAAACCCCAAATGCAAAGTAGTTATATACTATTATTATGAATTATAGTATTTTATTGTTTGAAAGTTTAAATTTAATAATATTAATAATTATTATTAAATTTGTTAATATTATATATTTTTTCATATCTTTTTTTAAACTGAAATAAATAAAGAAATTAACATTTATTGCTATTTCCGCTTGCATTACATTTTTCGCTACTGACCCAGACAACAATAACAAACACAACAACAGTGTGCAATAAAATCATAACAAAATGAGTATCAAAACTGACTTTCGTTTACGTAGCAAAACCCAAAATAAAAAAGAAAATAAAAAAAATAATAGATAAAAACTCAGACAACAGCAGCGGCGGCAACAAGAAACAATTACTCCAAACAATAAGCGACTAATTCGCAGCTTCAGTTGAAATGTTGGCGGCATATGAGCAATAGTATATGTGCATGTATGTGTGTATTTGTGTCTAGTGTGTGTGTGAGCAGAAAGTGTACAGAGATGAGTGCGAGTAATCATAAAAAGGCCATCACGATGAGGAAAAGTGGTGTGTGTGTGTTGTATAAATTAAAGAAAAGCCGCAAAAGCAAAGAAAATTGTTGGCTATTGTTGTTGGTTAATTAATCAGTACCAACAATAACAACGGCAACCGCAGCAGCCGACGCAGCAGCTGATTATTTAACCGAGTGACATAAATCTGCAGTTGGGCTGGGCAAGAGATACTGACCCACATTTTGTGGGTGGCTCATAAATCAGATATCGAGCCAAAAGAAACAAAAGAAGGAATCGAAGTACAATGCAAGAGTTGCCACCGGTTTCTTTTCGTGGATTGTGGCAACTCCCGACCCGACGGGCGGCAGAACAACAGCAATTACCTATTAATTGTTGTTGTCGTTGTTGTTGTTATTGTTATTGTTGCTGTTGTTGTTGTTGTTGCTCGACTGCTGCAATTGTTGGCGGCGTGGCTGGCGCCGCCTTTGCTAGTCATAAATTGCGGTGTTGCTGTTTTCGCTTGCCGGCAATTGCCTCACAACAATTGAACTGCGGCACTGCAGTTGCGGCTTTTGTTTGTTTTTGATAGCGGATTTTCGATCTAATTTATGTTCATTTTCTTTGTATTATTTGAGTTTATTTAATTTATTTGTATTTTATTCCATTTCTCCAAAGGTTATTTTATTTGTAAGACAAATCAATTTTTTTTTATCAAAATTAGTTCAAATTTCAGTAGAATATTCCAATTCTTTTTTTTTCTTTCAATGTTTAGATATGTTTTAGTTATCTATGAATAATTTTATATTATGCGGGACGCTTGAAGGCTTGTATTTCTACAAAGATTTATTGCTAATTTAGAGATTAAACACATATTTAAAGAGTCGAACAAAATATTCCACTTCAAATATAACATACGAATTGAGCTTCTTAAAAACAGGTTCCTTGCTTGAGTCTTTTGTATAAAGTTCGGTGCTTGGGCAATTTGATTGAATTCTTGTTTTCAAAATTGTTTTCGCAAATTTATTGTAATTTTTTGATCAGCTATATATATATTTTAAATGGAGTGCCTTTAATTTTTCATAATTATTTTTTATTTTTATAATTTTGTGTGATTTTTGAACTCACAATTATAAGTTGAACATTTTATTTGGATTATTTTAAATTCTGCTGTAATTTTGCGTAGTTTCCAGATCATAAATTTATAATTACAGGTATTAATCTTGAATAGCCTGCAGAAAACAATTATTAAAAACTTGGTTAGTAAAAAAAAGAAGCTGTAACTTATAATTAAAATTAAAAAAAGCTAAAATTAAACAAACGTAATAAAGATGACCAAAAGAAAACTTGCGGCTACAATTTACAACATCATAAAACGGAGCGATTGTTGGCCAGCAGAGCGAGCCCACAGCTGGAGGCGGACAATTAACGCCCTTCGGCAGGCGGTCCATTGCCGCCGCGGGGGCAACACTGGCTTGAATAATTGCTTTGGCATCGTGTACTATAACAAGGAAAAATCTAAAGCGCTAAATACTCTAGTTTGCTTTACAAATCTCAACAAAATTCCAATTTGCCCCTGTGCATATACAAATAAAAAATGAATGAGGCGGGCGGCGCTGTGGGCGGTCCTGGCTAGGGGGCAAGTGTGAAACATGCAGACAGGCACGCTGGCACGAAGCGTCGAACTGTCTGCCGGCCAGTCAGTTTTTGCATCGCCTCACAAATTGCAAATGAGAAGCGGGCAAAAACCGCGCTGCGGAAATGCACAAGAATTCTTGTGCAAAAAAAAGTATACTAAACACAAAAACATACCGAAATCGTATCAAAGGCAGAACATGCCAGTAAAAGAAGCCGCTGCTCGAAAATAAAAACAACAAAAAATCCCAAAAAACAATTGCATATGACCTCAAAATCTATTAGCACGTCGAACTCTGGCGGCTATGAAATGCAATCGCAGCCGCCGCCCCCTTAGGGCAATTTTTTGGTAAATTTTTTTTTTCGACTGCAAACATTAATGTCCAAAAACTGTGAAGTTGCCCCAAAGCCAAACAGCAACCACAATAACAGCTACAACAGTTACCTCAGTTGAGCATCTGAACGTCTGTCTGAGCATCTGAATCTGTGGCACGTAGGTCAACGCATCAGCAATCGCAACGACTACATCGTCTGGCTGAGCAGCGCCCAACGCCGTCCACCTGTCCATCTGTCTGTCTGGCTGCCTATCTGACGGCCTTTAGCTACATCTTTGGTATACAAGAAAAAAAGGTTTAAGTTTTGTTATTGCAAAATTTACATGGGTTTTTTTGTTTGCTGCATATTCACACCTGAGTTTTGTGTGTTGTTTTTATGCTTTTCGTTGTGTATAAAGTAAACATGTGGCTACTATAAAATCATATATAAATGCAATACATTTATTATTTTCTATTTGTTTTGAGTTTGTTAGAAGTAAATACTTATTAATACCTAATTTTTATTTATGAAATTAAATTAAATTTAATAATTTTTCCTATGACCTATTACCTAATATCGATTACTTTTTATCAGATTACGTTTGCAAGTAAAAATATAAAATAATTTATTTTTTTTTTATTAATATAACAGATTTGAAATATACTTATTTTGCATTTTGTATTTTGAAAATAGAATTTAAATTTATATCGAAATATTGTATGCACAAATGGACTTTTGCAAAATTTTAAATGAGACTACTCAGAAATTTAAAATAACAAACGCAAACATACAATTTTTAGTATTTGCAGAACATTCCAGACATTTATATTTTTACAATTATTGATAAAAAAAAAAATATATATATATATATATGCACATATATATATATATATATATATATATATATTTAAAAAAAACCCGTCTTCAATCACGGAGTAATTAAATGTTTCGTACACTGATGCGTTCACTTATTTTTGGAAAGGTATACAATTTCGTGAATTGCAGGTTTACCCTGTGCTACACACCCCAGCAAAATAAAATTGTTGTTGTTGTAGCTGTTGGCCTAATCATTCATTTGTTATCTCTGAGCTTGATTTACCGTATTTGGCATTTTGCCGTTAATAAGACAACAACAACAGCAACAATTTAACCCGATTCACAGGCCTTACAACATTTGCCGTTAAATTATTCAACTTAATTATAATTATAAATTATGCAAATATTTAAACGCACAAATGATTTAACAGCTAACAGTTCAGACAAGACAAGAAAAAAAATATCACAAAGTACGTCTCAATTACGCAGGGGTTCCATCTGCCAAATGATGCCAATAAGAAATAAGCTTTTAATTGCTGCGCTCCTAACTCTTCTTTTATTTTAGAAAAAGACACATCGTTTGCAAAAACCTCTCTGAATACAAAATAAACTAGGTAGTTTTGGGGACTTTCAAAAAAATTGCTGTTGCTGTTGTTGTTGTTGCCTGGGAAACGTAGCGCAAGTTGAGTTGTTGGCGCGCTTTATGCATTTATAATAACATTTTTCACACAATTAATTTTAAAGCGCAGGTAGTAAAAAACCCAAGAAAAAAAATGAATTTTTAATGTTTAACATTTTAATTTGCATTGTTTTTAGCAGCATATATGGAAGCAGAAATGTTGAGATTGATAATTAATTGTAGAAATTAGCATAAAGTTGCCTATTCGAAAGTGTTAAAACAAAAGACTTAAGACACGAACTTGAACTTGCCAAACTCCAACGCAGCTGCTAGTTTCTATATGTGATGTATCGATTCTACAGCTGCTATTCCCGAAGTATAGACAAAATTTTCGCTCCCAACATTAAAAAAAAACAGGCACCTGCAACACGACGCTCCCACAACAAGTTTTTACATTATCTTTCGAATTTTTTTCTATTATTTTTGGCGATTACATTGAAGATGCGGCAATTTTATGCAATTTTCACAACAGGAATTGTCAGCAATACCCTGTCCGCGCCTCCGGCTGCCGTTTCATAATGCAGTGAATGCTGAAGGTGCACATTTCGCATGCCATTCGATAAAGGTGAAATTTTTCGTTGGCACACAATACAGCAACAACAAATTGAATTGAAAACAATTTATCTTTTGGTACCCTTACGGGGGTACTCAAATATAGCCATGAAATGTGCATAGCATTTATAAATCTGTATGAGGAGCTGCGCTAATATAGTTCGCCCGATTAATCTGTCCCATCCTATCAGTGTCTAGTCTCTACGTAAAGACATTTGAAAAAAATCAAACTAATACGTTTCATGTAAATCTGACCTGGGAGCTAGTATTACTATTTCATTGCCTTTGAGAGTATTACATCTTCGGTTGACCCGTCAATATAAGTTCCTCTTCTTGTTTTGGTTTCCTTAGTTGGTGCTTGAGCGGGCCGCACACAAAGATGCTGCAAAAGGTTCGTTTAAATAAACAGCATGCGGCGCGGCGTACGAGATAAAAATGGCAAAACAAATAAATCAAAACTACAAATAACACGGATTCGACACATTACACGGGGAGAGACCTAGACAGAGCTAAGCAAAATATTTTGGCTAGGCATAGCAATGCCTTAGTTTCAGTTTCAGTTTCAGCTGCTGTGTGTGAGTGTTGTGTGCAGTTTCAACACTTGCCCAGCCAACAACAAATGCTTCCTCCATGTCAGCGCGGCAACCGTAAAGGTTAAGCGGCAACTTGACAAAAAGGTTAAAACGATTTAACAGACATTTGGCAGCGCTGTCTGAACGTACGAGACGCGACCCGAAGCGCAGATTGGACGATAGATGCGGCGAACACCCGCATTGCGTCCTGGACAGCGTTACCTATCAGTCTATATATAAATATGTGTGTGTGTGTGTGTGTGTATGTGTGCTTGAAGGCGGAACAAATTTTCGTGATTGTCGCGGCCCTCGCCTAGACAAATGCTAGAGCCAAGCCGGCGTCTCTTTATTATTATTTTTATTATTTTTATGGCTGCTGCAAACACCTGTTGCCCTGGCTCGTGTTGACATTTTTTTGCACTCTCTGACTGCAGTAGCTGTTGTTGTTGTTGCTGTTGTTGCTGTTGTTTCATCCAACTGATAATGATTCAGCAGCAACATCAGCAGCAGCAGCATCTCAGCAGTTGCAACTTCCTTATTTGTCATTGTAGTCTTTTGATATTTTGCTTTTTACTTGTTTCTCTTTCATTGCTTTTCACTTTCGTTGCGGCGCTCTGCCATGTGAATGCCCAGGCATCCCATTTATCATTTGTGGCGTCTCCGTTGAAGATGATTGAATTGAATTTCTTGTTTTGCCTGCGCGTTCGAAATTGTGTAAACATTTTGCTGGCAAGTGCAAGTAATTAATAGATGTTATTGAATGACTCTCAAATTGATATAATAATGCACAGACAAGTTAAGATTGGCTACAAAATTAAGCTAATAATAAATATATTGCAGAAACGTAAGTAGTCATTATGTAAGTCATTAAATATATATGAATTTGTAATTTTTATGGCCAATTTTTATGGTTTATAAAGATACTTAGAAACAAGACCTGCAGAGAAGCTAATAATTATAATGTTATAGCTGCAGAGCCGTAAAATATAAATTTATTGTACAGACATTGATGACTGAATGTTTTGGCGACATTACATTAATACTGGTTGGCTTTACATAAATTTATCAATCGACATTTAGTGTTCGACATATGTTTTGAAAACAAAATTTCTTTGTTTGTGATTCATTTATAAAAAAAGATGTGAACATAGTATTTAGATTAAATTGACTATTAAATTTTTCCAAATAGAATGAAATATGCTACTTTTTATATAAGTATTGTAACAAAATAAAGCGCTTTCAAAAACATGAATTTTAATATTTTTTTTCTTGGAAAACTCAAACATCCGAAACGCGGATTACTAAATAAGCAAAAATTAATAAATAAAAATATGTGGTTAAAATAAATTGCTGTCCATTCAAATTTACCGTTGCCGTTAAACAAACCTTGGCAATGACAAAACTCTTGCGGGTAATTGCAAATTGAAAAACGTGCATTTGGCTAAAGCGAATCTCAACAAGCAAATTAAATTTATGAAATAAGCATGCAACGTTTGAACTTTAAACATTAAGTCTGTACAGTTATTTATTGGAGAATTGAAAACGTTTTATTAAATTCTAAAGTCAGGTGATTCTTTGGTTTTTTTTATTATGTAATTTGTGTATTTGATGAAATACAGAAAAAATTAAATTTAGTTGTGAGAACGGCAAAAAATCCGAACAAGAACCCCAAAATCCAAGGCAAGCAACTAATTTAAATACAAAGAAGCATCCACCAGACAATGCATAAAAGATCAACGCTTTCGCAAAACCGCACCCGCTAGCTCCCATTCCTCTAACCGCCTCCTCCCTCACCGATGCCACCTGATGTGCGCCTGCATTTAACGCTAAATTGAAATTTATGTACACATAAAAATGTATTTCGATATTTCTGCTGTTCAATTTGCATGGTTATTGAAAAAGCAAAGAACGTTAAGTCTTTTCTAAAGCATACAAACAAAAAAAAAACTGGATAGAGATGGCGATAGACTTAGCTGTGAAATTAGCGTAACCATTGAAAATTGTTTAATTTAATGCAAAGAGTGTCACTGGGTAAGCCAGTTGTTCGCCAGCCTCTCGTTCCTCCACTTGATATTGTTTGCAGTTGTGAAAATTAAAACAATTATATGAATTATGCAAAGTACGCAGCAGCAGCAGCAGCAACAACAACAACAACAGCTGCATAAATGAGCTGACGGAAGTGACAACGACGGCAAAGTGAATGTCTACAGCGTTTGACTGACTGACTGACTAACTTAGTGACTGACTAACGGACTGGGTGCCTGGCGCAGCTGCTGCACAGCTCGCGCCATTTGCTGTAGCCCTGCGTCCAGGCTTAACCACAATTTATTACACATACGCCCTGTTGGCGCTTTTGTTTACCATATATATTGCTAAATCCAGCTTAGCCCAACTATAACTAAATAGAACTGACTGATTGACTAACAAATTGATGAACGCCTTTGTCTGCAATATCTTTAGCGATCTATCCACCTAAAGCAATCTGCCTATATAAACATATCTGATTATTTTTAAATTAACTGACAAATTCACTAAATAACTTAGGACTTGGCGCTGTTTTTAGCATTTGCTGCTGCTTTATAATATTTTATCACACATACGCCCTGTATGCGTCTTTATTTACTCCATCTATAGCTGTATATCTATTCAGCTAACGCAAGTGACTATATTTATATAAATACGACTGACTGTTTAATTTATTGGCTCCTGCCATTCAATTCAGCCTTTACCTTACTTTATTATTCCTACGCCCTATGCATATCTATTTATGTATCTACCCATCTAAGGCAAAATCTACCTATCTATAACTTGTCTTTGGTGGGTGTGCAATTGCATTATGTAATCAATTTCCAGCGACTTTTTGTCCATGCAGCGCGTACGCTCGCACAATTATATATTTTTGTCTTTGTTGTTTTTAGTTTTTTTTTTTGGGAGTTCGTAATATTTCCATTATCTAATATGCCAGCATGCATGTGGCGCGTCTAGTATGTGATTTTTTTTTGGCATCCCACGAGCTGTAGCAATAAATATTCATAATTTTGTTAACAAGCCAGCAAAACAAACTTTAATCATTGCTTTTTGTTTATTTTCAGGCATTTCAGTACACAAAATGCGGTGTACACAATTTCATTTACTGTGCTGCGGTAAGTTGTTTAATTGAAGGAAATTATTTAAACATAATTTAATTAATAATGAATAAATAATTTTGTAGGGGTGTATAAACTCTATATATTCTATATATTCTGTAGGATATATACAAATAAGCATGCTTTTTATTTACAGTATTTCAAATCTTTAGTTTAAACTATCAGCTAAAGTTGCTTTATCAGTTAATCAGTTAACAGGCGCAAGAGGTGGGTCATCTGTCATGGACACTTAATTTATCAGCTTAACAGAGCTGCCTCATTATAAATGTGAAAGTCAGTTTATGGCTTAGATCTCCTTGAGTAGTTGTCATCAAAATCTTTATTTATTTAATTCAAGAAGAATGCAAATTATTTATTTTCAAATTTATTGCGCCTTTCAATTTTTCGTCATAACTTTGCTTACACAAAAAGTAAAATAAATAAAAGACGACGCCCACATTTTGCAACAATCCTTGACCTTGTCGGCGCATCAGATTCCCACAATCCATTAACGCTAACGGCACATTTTAAGTCAGCCTGAAAGCGACGCGTGACGCGTGACGCATGCGCGCATGCGTAGGCACTAAATCGGCAAAGAAAAAAAAACAACATAAAAAGGGGGCATAAAAAACAGATTGCGTTAAAAAGTGTCTTTGTTTTGAGCCATGTTTGTTGTTGATGCTGTTGTTTTTGTGGCGTGCGACAAATGAAAAAATCGTGATGACCGGCGTTTAAGACATGCGTTTGGGCCCGAACTTGATGATAATTAATGTTGCTGTCCCAGGTGAATGCCTGGGAAATGCCTGTAGGAAATGCCACATTTAAATGCTCACTAGCCTCTGGCCCAGACCCAAATGTCAGGCCGCAGATAGCGATATTGCTGCTTAACTAAGTGTCTAAAATCAACAATAAGTGCCGAATAAAAAATTAACTATTGAACAATGCAAATATTTGTGTAATTGGCAGATGTGTGCCCCCCGCCCTGCTCATTTAGCATGGCCCCGCTATTTGAAGCACGAACTGTTGATGCGCTTTATCGCTGCTGTCCACCTGGCGTATGCTCAATGTTGGCTCATCCGCCTCGCTTTTCTGTTTCTTTTGGGGCGTTTCAATCAACGTGCACAAATTATGGGCAATTGTTTAATTATCTGAGGCAGCAACACCCTCGTTGTGAGCAAACACTGGCATCTTCGGTTTCGGATTCATGGACAATTGAATAATGATTCATATAATCACGACGATTATGCAGCAATCGAACCTTGAATCTTGCGGTTACGAGATGTTTTTTTTGGCGGTGGTATTTTTCTCTTTTTCTGTGGTGTCGTCTTCATTTCCAGCCGTTAGTGAAGTTGTAGTTCATCAGCAACTTCTCTCATTTTACTTCTTTGCCTCATACCTTTAATTGTTTTTATGCTTTGAACATTTAATTATTGCATTTGGTGGCCTGAGGTCAGTAACTTGCCCCACCATCGCAATCACAGTCGTAGTCGCAGTCGCAGTCACAGTCAGATTGACAGTCGCAGTTTTTGCGCAAATCGACAATGAATATACAAAAGTCAAGGTTTGTTCAGCCCAGCATTCGGGAAGTTAATTTTATTTGATATTAAATCAAATTTATCAACATTTCAAGATATATGAGTTTCATAATAAATGACTTGAAACTGCAATTAGTTATATTAGATAAATTCCAATGATGCTGCAATGACAACTCAACATTAGTTAAATGTTGGCTTTTTTTGAAATTAGCCAGTATTTAACATAAGAGCTGACTGATTTTTATGAACTTATATATACATGTATGTATATATGTACTATGTTAAGAAATATATTTTTATAAATAAATACCATAAAGATAAATATTAAAATATTAAATATTCCTGTTATAGGAATTACTAAATATTTTATATTTTAAAATTGAACAACGCTTGGAAAACATATTCTAAGCCTGACAAGCTCAATAATATCTCAGCGCAAAGCACAGCAAAGTTTAAAGTAACATGTATTTCTATGTCAGCCATGAGAAATAAGTTTTGAAAGAAGTTAAAGGAGATTTTAGTGGACGATCAAAAATTTAGAAAGCTCCATAATGTAGTTTTCCATATCCTTATACTCTCTAATATACTTACTACATATGCATTTTTTAAAGCTCTAATATTAATTGTATCAAAATTTTTTGTATTAATTGCATTAAATGATTTACAAATGTTTTTGTAATTCTTCTCACAGCGCTTCTCCTGCTGGCATATTTGAGCCAATCCAGCGCAGAAAACCAGGTAAGAGCGCCCTAGACCTAAAGCCAATCTTAATCCGTATAGACTTCAACTACCATTTGCAGTTCCGCACGCCGGCTCGCATTCTGGCCAAACAAACGGGCGCCACACAGTTCGAGGAGGAGCGCTATGAGTCGCACACGAACTGCAACGAGCACAAGCATCATCTGAAGAAGCGCGCCTCCGACGAGGACGTCGACTACGAGGTATACCAGGGCGTGGTGGGACGGCCGGGCATTGACTTTCCCATTTATCCGCGCATACCAAAGACCACATTCAGTTGTCGCTCCTACGGTAATGGCTACTTTGCGGACATGGAAACGGATTGTCAGGTGAGCAGTGCGGCTGGCAATTGGAAGACTTGAATTGTTTATATATTCCCCCTGCAGGTCTTTCATATATGCGAGGAGGGTCGCAAGATCTCGTTCCTCTGTCCCAATGGCACTATATTCCAGCAGAGCGAGCTCACCTGCGATTGGTGGTTCAAGGTCAACTGCCTGGGTTCCTCGGGCTACTACGCGGAGAGCGCCGAGATTCTGAACAAGCAGCGTGTGCATCGCGTGCGACCTTCGGTACCCGTGCAGGGCTTCAATATCGTGGGCGGCGGCCTGAATATCAAGCCCAAGGTGACCCCCGTTGCCGGACAGGGACGTGCGGGCACACGTGCCGGCAACAAGTCCGATAGACGCATCGATTCCACCGAGGATCTGCACGCATCGCTGGAGAGCGTCGACTTTGACGATGTCTCCGGGGAGAAGCAGCGCAAGGTGCTGCCCAGCATCGATAACAACAGCCACGAGACGCAGATCACGGCCGAGAGCTCGTCCTTTGTCAGCGGCACGGGCAAGCGCCGCAACAACAACAACAGCGGCAATAACAATGGCAACAACATTGCCAGTCCCACTCCCAACAGCAGCGATGATGCAACCATCCTGAAGCCCTCGCGCATTCGCAGCAGCAGCAGCAGCTCCTCCCAGGAGCGCAGCACACAGCTGCGTGGCGAATCGAGGGAGCGCGCCCGCAACGGCCAGCGTGGTCAGCAACGGTACAAGGATCTGGACAGCGAGGAGCAGCAGCACAGCAAGGATAAGAGCAAGGAGAAGAGCAAGGAGAAGCTCAAGGAGAAGCCCGAGTTCTACGAAGCCCACTCGACCCGGCCCGTGCAGCACACGACGCCCTATTACACGCCCAGCAGCTATTCCACGGTGCGTCGCCTGGAGCCCAGCAAGTCCACGCCCTTCTACACGCCCACCGTGCCCAGCGTCGCCAAATCCAAGTCTACCGAGGGCAAGCTGAACTACATTAAGGGCGCCCATGTGGCAACCACGCCCAACCCGAATCGCTTTGGCAGCGCTGCCATCCCGAGTCTATTTCTGGAATCCTCTGTGGCGCCCAAGGGTGTGAAGCCGACGGCCAGCGCCAGCCTCGAGCTGGACAGCACCTACAGGCCGGTGATTATAGGCATGCGGCATCATTACGATGTGGCCAGCTCCGGGGAGCTGAAGCGACTCTCGCTCAGCATCAACGCGAATGCGGAGCAGCCGACCAAGAAGCTGAGCGAGACTCGCGACTATTTGCCCACGACGCCGGCGCCGACGGCGACGAGCAGCGGACCCACCTATCTGCCCAAGGTGGGCGTCGCTGTGCCCCGATCCAATGCGGCAGCCGCCGGCGGTGAATCGCTGCTTTTTGCGCCGAATCCCGTCAAGGAGGAGTCCGTTTTTCGCAACGTGCAGGACATGCTGAAGACGGTCAATCTGCTGAAGGATACGTTCGAGGATGTGGAGCTGAACGCACAGCCGGCGACAAATGCACGCGCTGGCCTGGAAATACCGCCCTCATCCGGCCCCGACGCACTCGTCTCGCTGGCCAAGTACTTTGCCCAGGAGCACAATGAGTCCGGCAACGCGCTGATCAAGCCGGAGAAGAACGGCGTGCACACCAAGCTCTCGGTGAAGCCGCCGCCGCCCATCGTGCCCACCGCCAAGCCCTCCGACACGACGGCCACCCTGACCACCAGCGAGACGCCGCCCAGCATCAGCGAGCAGGCGGACGACATCAAGCAGAGCCTGCTCAGCGCCAAGACCGTGCAGAAGTACAGCACTCTGTTTGGCCTGAAGTCGGCCAAGGGCAGAGGATCGACCGATGGTCAGGCTGACGCCAGCGCTGGTTTGCTGTCCGCCCAGCTGAACGAGACGCAGTCGCCGGCCAAGTCAACGGATTATCAGCCCTTCCCACAGATTGGCAGCACGGGCTCGACAATTGGCGCGCTGGCCGAGCAGCCGGAGTCGCGCAAGATCGCGCAGATCTTCTCGAATGCGCTGACCAGCTATCTGGACAATCCCGGCAGTTTTCGTGCGGAGCTAGCGGCGCGTGCGCGTCCAACGGAGCCGCCAAACTTCAAGCCCGTGACCACAACGGACGCCACTTTGTTCAGCGACGGCACGGCCAAATATTATTTACCCACCAAGCCCGCCCCCGATGCAACCACGCCCCAGAGCATTGCCGTGGAGATTAACCACAAGTTTGACTCAACTCCCGCGCCGGAATACTCCACCACCACCGAGCTGTACGAGCCGAGCACGAGCAGAGCACAGAACTCCGAGCTGGAGCTGTCCGCGGAGCTATCGCCTCCCAGTCCCGACTCCGGCGAGGGCGAGGAGTTCCTGCAGCAGCAGCAGACGCAGTCGTTTGTCAAGTCGCGCAACGATCTGCTCCAGGATGCCCGTCCCCAGAAGCTCATCACGACGCACAAGCCCACGGAGTCGCCGTGGGCGCTGAAATCGCAGACGGACTTCCTCGATCCGCTGACCATTAACGATGCCCTGATGAAGGAGCAGCGCACGACAAGCACCACCTCCTCCCCCTTCACCTATTTGCCCCGACAGACAACGCCCTCGCCCGCGGCCGTGCACTACGAGTGGGACGACATCTTCCGGAGCTATGACATTCCGCGAGATGCGCTGCCCTCCAGCAGCGGCCTGCAGCGCATAGCCAACAAGCTGTTCGGCGGACTCAACGAGCAGGAAGCGGTGCATCTGCGCAACGTGATGGCCAAGGCGGAGCACGACCGCCAGGTGCTCAGTCTGCTGCTGCTGCTCATCCAGACCTGCGATGACCACAACGGCAAGGCCCTGGAACGATCGCGCAAGCATCTGCTCAACGCGCTCATCGACATCGACAGCAAGCTGCCCAGCAAAGCGGGAAACAGGCAGCAGCAGCAGCAGCAGCTGGCAACGACCACGTCGCGTGTGCCCGTGACGACATTCCGGCGTAGTGGCAATGCGGATTACTATACGAGCACCACGACGCCGGGCTATACGACCAGCACGGAGCTGCCGCTGTCCACCAGCACAACGGCGCCGGGCAGCTACGAGGAGACCACCAAATTCGAGATACGCGTCGAGGATGTGGACGATGTGGACTTGGCGGCGACAACGCCAACGCCAGCGACGGCCACGGCGTCGGCGTCGGCGCCAGTGCCAGCGCATGCGGAGATCAATTCGGATCGGCGGGCCTTGGAGCTGCTCAAGTCATTATATTCGCTGGCGTCGAAGTTTAGCAGCCGGCGATAGGGTTGCCAATGCCAACGGTTGCCGATTCCTAAATGGCAGTGTTGCCAGCGCTTCGAAAGTGTGTGCGAGTAAATGCTTAACTTTTAGTCAACTCTATGCTACCCCGGCACCCGTCGAACTCTCCAACACCCTTTACTCGGCTTCACACAGAGTATTTTAGTTTAAATTTTGAATTAACAAAATATTTTGTATACCCTTTTGCGACAGCGCTTTCGTCTTCTTCTTGTTAATGCAAATAGTTTGTAAATATGTGAAAGTTCGAAAACAAAATACTCGACAAAATACTCGAAATACTCACAGTTGGTGGGCATATTGAAATACTCTAACAATACACAGTATATACAAACATATATACTACATCGAGTTGTATTAAATTAGTTTCTTTTAGTTGTAACTACAAATTACGAGTATCTTCCACGTTCCCCCAAATTAATCACGAACAATCTATATGCCCATTTATATATGTGTTGTCTTTGTGTCTTGCTCTTTTTTGTAAATATTTATTTAACGTTAATAAAGTACATATAAAAATAAAGAAAAAAAAAACATGAATATCTTTTCATTTATTTGGGTACATTTTTCGACTTGGTATAATTTTTTTTATAATACATCTACCTAGTGAAATTCTATATTTGGATGTACTATATATTTTACCTTATTTGCGAGGAAAGTAAGCTTAATATTCGAATATAGCGAACAGATTATAAAGAACAGATTTTTGTTACTTAAAATAATAATTATTATGTAGACACTGAGAAAAATATTTTAAATAGCTATTCCAGGTATTAAATCAAGGCTCTCAGACTCAGAATGAAAATAAAATAGTTCACAATGACAGATAAAATAGGTTAGACTATTCTATAGAATTTAAAGTACGTAGAACCTATATTAGATATGCAAAAAGCTGCCAGTTAAAATATTCTGAATGATTATATATACTATATAAAGTAAAGTATATAATATATATATTAGATATATAATCATGTTTGGAATATATACTACATATTAAAGTACATCAAGCAAAGGTTAATTTAGAAAATATGCGGTATACTGAGCTGCCTTTGTTTTATTACTATTTGCAAAGCCTTAAAACTGGTCAACGCATAATGACGCTCCATTAAAAGATTATCCAGCGAGCCATCGTCAAACAACCATGAAAAATAAATCAATAAGCATTGGCTACGTATTAAATAACTCAACTTGGATAAGCGAAAAAGCTTAACACAAATTCGATTGTCAAGTCTTGAGTCTGCTATTTATAAAACCGCAGGCTAAGCGGGAAAGGTCAACTAGAACAAAAAGACATAAAGCGCTTATGTAATCGGGCAACAAATTTAAATATTTTTGTCGTTTTCTGTAAAAAAAATCAAATAAAAATTCGAACGTCAATATTGTAAATGCCTCAAGGGCGCATCGGAATCAGATTTGAATTGCATTGCACTTGAAATGTTAAACATATTTAATTAAATTACGTATACGTAACGAGGCGAAATATTACGTATACGTACGAGTATACAAACATATCTGATAACCGGCAACAATGGCTACTCCAGTGTCATAAATCTGTTAAAGCGTAAGCACGAAACCATTTGACGAACTGTCAAGACGACGAACTGTCGATCCACATAAACATAAATTTCGCAAAAGATGCAGCGAGCAACCAGCTTAGAACATCATCTATAAATGTCTCCCGCTGCTTGGTCGTGGCCTGCAGTTTGTTCTGACGAGTGGAGTAGCTCACAGGCAAAAGCCCCAAGGATCAGGACTACGAGTTAGAGTGGAAGCCCGATTCGCCATGCTGGTCCAACGTTACACCGCCGTCTTGGCAGGTGAGTTAACCAAACACAACCGCGGCTCAGGGTCGGCTTTGGCCTGAGGTGCCGCAGCGCGTAACTCAACAGTGACCGACCCGCCTCATCATTATTAGCACTTCCTTTGGAGCTACTGTTGCCACGTCTGTGTTGTGGGCGTCTGTCTGTCTAAGTTTTTGCTGCCTTGCATATTTACGAGGCATGCGTCTTCTTTTTGGCCACAAGCGAACAGCAATCGCAATTCTTGGCAGCCAATTGATGTGGCAGTGCGTTGCTGTGGCACAGTGGTGCAAACCCAAAAACAATACCAAATGCAATTCTCAAACAATTAAGGTGAAAAGTTTTCCATTAAAATACTAACGTGCTTAATTAAATTCAGCTGAGCTTGTCAACAAGTTTAAATTATATTAAATGCAGTTTAAGTTCAATTCACCTGAGATGAATTCAGCCCACTTCTTTGGAAAAAAGTTAAAAATACCTACTTTAATTCGTGAATTTTCTAATGCACCTGAAATCTATAACAATAACCGATGCAATTCTGTAAGAATTAGGCTGAACAGTCTAGAAAGTGTGTGTGGATATTAAATTTTTAATTAAATTTAGCTGTTTCTCAATTTTATAAGAAAAAATGTTTAAAAAAACGTATTTAAATTATATTCTATGCGGTTTGACTTCAATTTAGCTCAGGAAAATTCAGTTAACTTATTTGGGGAAAAATGTTCTTCAAAAATATCTGCTTGTATTTTAATTCATAACTTTTCTCATTCTGATGAAAAGCAATGTAAAAAATAATTTGCTTTTAAATCGTTTAATTTAAATCAAATTCGGAATTAAATTGATGGTTGAACGGAATGTGGTTTTTTTATAATTCATTCATTCTGAATTAATTCGTAAACTGGACTGAGTGCAATTTTGTTCAAACTTGAACTCCATGAGTTAGTTAATATTAAAGGCTAAGCCCGTGCTTATTAAAAATATTTCGATATCCTTTACTTTAAATAACATTCTGTGCTTATTAAATTGCAAGTTCAATTCAATTAAATGCAATTCAACGCAATCTTTTAGTTTTCTACTTGTTTTTCAACACATTCTCGCACTTTGAGCCACTGTGCCAGACACATGAGTAGGAAACTGATAAATAAAGATCGCAATGTAGAACCGTCCGCGTTCGCTATCAGTGCCAAGCATCGCAGCTGGCAACGTACTTGGCCCTAAAATGTACATGGGCTGCCCGCCGTCGAAGCTGCGGCTCAGTTCATTTCAATTTGTTGCGTCGACTGGTTCGAAACTCGGAGCAGAACGCCAAATCTCAGCCAGATTTCGCGCAATTAGAAAGCTTAAATGTTATTCCATTCATTTGTTGCAGTTTTCCTGCTGCTCTGGAGCGGAAGTGGTGCCCAATCGCAGGTTCAGGTGAGTGGCCAAATCCGCTGCAATTGAGTTCCTATTTAAAGCCTTTGCTGGCAGGCACAAAGCGGTTATAACTATGTGCGTCCGGAGCTGGCCACCACAGCCGGAGGCGGAGCTGTGGCGGGTCGCCTGCAGCCTGTCACCTATCCCACGGGCACGGCGCTGCCCCTGACATCTGCGCCGGCCACAGCCTACGGCGCGGGCTTGTTTCCATCGCCAGCCGTGGGCTATACGCCCAGTGGACAGGCGACGACCGCTTTTGGAGCGCCCGCCGCAGCTGCTGTCAGCAGTCTGCCCCGACGACCCACTGGCTCTGGTCTACAAGCCGCATCGTCTGCTGCCCGCGGCGGACCCTATGGCCCACAGCCGCAGTACGGCAACACAGCGATCGGCACGTCGGGCGCACGTGCGTCCATTGGAGACGACTACAACGATGGCGCCGATGGCGACTACTCGGCCATACCCGGTGTCGCTGGCGTCGATTATCCCGTGTACGCCCAAGTTCCGCGCACCAATTTCGACTGCGTCCAGCAGCCACTGCCGGGCTACTATGCGGACATCGAAGCCCAATGCCAGGTCTTTCACATATGCGCCCTGAATCGCACATACTCGTTTCTGTGCCCCAATGGTACAGTGTTCAGCCAGGAGACGTTGGTCTGCGTGTGGTGGAATCAATATGACTGCGTCTCGGCGCCCAGCCTGTATGCCAACAATGCCTACATATACGACTACAGCGGTGCCAGCTCCAGCTCCAGTTCCGGCAATGTCAATGTGAATGCCAATGTCTATCGGGGTGGTGCGCAGCCCGTGAACCCGGCCTATGGTGCAGTTGCTCCATCTCCCGCTGGAGGCGGCACCCTACGCGCAACTGGCGCACCCCAAATTGGAGGCTACAATGCACAGCGGGGCGCATATCCCTCGCCCTCACCCACGCCGACACAATCGCAATCTCTGTATGGTGCTGGCGCCATAATACGACCGGCTGGCGTCTCGGGTAATGTGCCCGCACCAGGTGGCAATCGCTTGGCGCCGGCCACAGCCGCTGCTGGCTTGGCGGCCACCGCTGCGGGCATATTGCCTGATAATGCGGTTGGTAGTTTTGGTCAACCCGTCGTTGCAGTTGGTAATCGAGAGTATTTGCCGCCGGCCAGCGTTGGGCAACGCCAACAACGCACCCAAGCATAGACATAGACGAATTCAAGCATCTGTACCCGGCTAAATGGCAATAGACTCGAATGTCCCTAGTTTTAGCGTAATTAGCATTTACATCCACACACTTAGGAGCTCCTCACACAACTTTCGCAGTTAAACTTAAATTCATATGTATTCAGTTTTTATACTATATATAAATTGCATTTGCTTAAAAGATTTTGTTTTGAATCTGTATATATATATATATATTATATATACCTTCAATGTTTGGAAACTTGAAACTTTAAGAGGTCTTCAAATCTTTAGCTTAAAATCAACACAATTATTTTTATAGATAAGAAAACTACTGAAGCGATCAGTTTCTATGTTTCTATAACAATTTCAAAAGTCTAAAACTTACAACAAATAGTTCAGTAGTCCAAGATTAATTCAGTTTTTTTAAGTTCACTAAGAAAATCTAATTGCAGCACTTTGTTGGACTTGGTTCGTTTTGTTTTTACGTCCCGTAACAATTTTCCATAGTGCTGCTTAAAATCTGAACGTAAATACATGTTGCTGCCTTTTTTCAGCTTGGGCTCGCCCTGCTTGGGCAGGGGTATAGTGGGATTGAAAGCCATTTGCGTGCTGTCAAATTGCGCGAAGAGCTCATGGGCATTGCTGGATATGTTAAATGGATACATTAGAAATGTTGAACACTGTATATTTTATACTAAGCACAACTCACAGTTTGCCAATGTCTGTGGGCAGCGCGCCTTCACCCGAGGCAGGCACGCCATTAGCAATGTGCGCGGCCATGCGACGCACCGTAGGATGATAATGGCGCGCCAGCAGCGAGAGCTCATAAAGCGACGTGCTCGCCGCATTGCAGTACTCGGGATCATCCAGTTCGGGATCATAGCGACCTGAGCCAATGGTTGTGTCCGTATCGAGCAGGGCATCCAGCACCGATGTCAACTGGAATGTCTGCTTGATGGTGCCCAGCGTGGCCAGTGTGCCATTGTGCAGCAGATGTAGACTGCCAGTGAGCAGCCGCTTGACAAAGGCCATCAGACGCTGCTGGCTCATATTACGCCGCCGTTTGACCAGCACTTCATCCAGCGTGCGCAGAATAATGGCAAAATCATCGTGATTCTTGCCCGCCTGCACGACCAGCATATTGCGATAGAAATGTTGATAGAAGCGTATGGGATCTATGTTCAAGACTTCACCCTGGCCGGAGAGTATAACAAAGATGGTTTGGATGCAGTGCAGCTGCTCGCGATAGCCCAAATCCTGCTCCTCGAGTATGCGATTTAGCACATCAATGAGATCGGCAAAGAACTCCAGATTAATTACATGAGCGAATCTGCAAAGTAAAGGATTATTTAGTGGATATGTAAGGCATTCATATTTTAGCACTCACTCCGCTAGACCCTCTAAAATCGCACTGAGTACTCGCGACGTGGGATCGTTCTTTAGCACTCGGAAATAGATGGTGAAAACCATTTTGATAATTTCCGTCAGCTTGTGATGTTTTGTCTGTTTATTCTCCTCCGCGCGCGTCTCGTCCAGCTCCTTGTTGACCTCGGTGAGTTTCTTGCGACGCTTGCGCTCCTTCTTGGACAAGCTTAGCAGGCGCTGGCGATGCGATTCCAGTTTCTTTTGCTTGAGCTCGTTCTCCTTTTCGGCATCCAGATTCACATGCTTGATCTTCAGACCCATCATACACGTAATACACTCGACATTCACATTGTTCTGCTTGGACTTAATCAGATGATTGATACGACGCACCACAAAGAGCGTCATGTCCAACTTCTTGTCGTTGCTGAACAGGGTGCGGAAACACTGATTGACCGCTACTCGCATTGTTCCATAGTTGCAGTTCAGCATGTAGACCAGCAGCTGGGCAATGTTTTGCACGTAGTTGAAGTACGGATGGGCAATCAGTAGATCGCACATGCACTGCACCGCCACGGTGGCCATTTTTATGGTTTGTGGCGTCTTTTGGCCACCACGTTTATTCACCTGCGCCGTTAGCTGCTCCAATTTCTGTAAGAACTTCTTAAACTGCTGCAGCAGCGCATTTTCAAAGGTAACGCGCTCCAATGTGGCTTTGCGCACCGTTTGCATCTTGGTGTCCACCTGACCCACACGGTACTCGGGCAGAATATCCTTGAATATCTCTGTGACGGAGATAATAGCAAGTTTACGCACGGCGAGCAGGTTGGGCTCCTCTGTAGTTGGATTAATCTCGTCCATGAGCTCGTAGAGCGCATTAAAGTTGCGCATTTTATCCTCCGGTTTCTCCAGGATGCCGGAGCAAATGATGCCAATGCGATATTTTTGACGCTCGATTTCCTGCTGTCGCGCAATTAACAAATCTGTAGTTGATACCAGTTTCTGCTTGGGTACGGGCGCCTCATCGTTGACCACATCATCGTCACTATCCTCAAATATGTCGTCGCTGTCTTCCTCTTCCGCCTCATCCTCCTCCGCATCTTCTTCCTCTTCCGCCGCCGGCTTACGCTTTGGTTTGGGCACATAGTCGACTTCTGTAGTGCGTGTTATGATCTCGCCATCGCGTGACTTAATAGGCAGCAAATTGACTTTAATCTTTTGTGCCGCCAGCTCCTTTTTGCTGGCCGTCGCGTAGGCCATTTCCAGTCCCACCGACTGCTGCTGCTCCTCCACTGGCGCTGTCCTCGCTTTGCGCTTGCGTTTATTTTCCTGCAGCAGGGCTAGATCATCGCCGTCCAACATGTCCGCCACGGTATCCAGCAGCTGCTCCCCGCCAAGCTCATCGCCATCTTCGTCCGGGTCCAGTTCTCTGGTCATGCCAAGCGACTGCTGTTTATTGTGTTTCTTGCGCTGCGCCAGGTTGTCACGCTTGTGCGCCTTTTGTGAGAATATATTCTGCCCATGCTCACGTTTAGCGCTCAACTGGTCGCGTTTTTGTTTAATTTTTTGTTGTTGCTGCTTACTAAGCGGCGCCTTCTTCGACTTCAAATGTGCGGCACGCTTCACCGAACTGATTTTCACTTTTTTCTGCAAGTATCACTTGTTAGAAGTACTCAAGGCATATAAAAACACATTATTTAACACTTACCGTGCCCATTTTACTTAGTTTTATACAAATAAACGCCGCAAAAACGAAATTTAACGCGAGCACATGGCACACGAAATTGCCAATAGCGATGGAATTCCATACGATAACTTCTGCAATTTCGAGTGTATCGAAAAAAGCCACTCATTCTATATCGATATCAGTTTCTGCCAGTCGCTTTTACAGTTCAGTGTCCAGCATCTGTGCTGTGGTTTGTTTACGTTTTCTGTCCGTCACAATGTCCGATGGTGAGGATGATTACATGTCCGACAAATTTCTGGCGGGGTAAGGTATATTTACGACCGATTGATAGTTGCTTCTACTTATATATTTACTCGTCGCAGTCTACAGGAAGTGCGACCCAGCCTGGTGCACAATCGCACCAAAAAGCGTCAAATCGAGGTGCAAAAAAAACAGGAGGAAAACAACAAGCGGCAACGTGAAGCAGCCAACGCCACCTCAGTGAACAATACACGCCTGCAGCAGTCGCTCAGCAAACCCCTAGCTGCGGACAACAAAGGCTTTCAGCTGTTGGCCAAAATGGGTTACAAGGCGGGCAGTGGCCTGGGCAAACAGGCAGATGCACGCATCGAACCCATCGGCATAAGCATAAAAACCGATCGCGGTGGACTGGGACGCGAGGCGGCAATTGCTGAGCTAAGCGCCAAGCGACAGGAGCTGCGTCGCGTACATCTGCTTCGCAAGGCGGGCGTTGAGTCTGCTGAGGAAGTAAGCACTGAGGCATACCGCCGGCGAGCTACGCTAAAAGCGGAGGAACGCAAGCTCCACTACGATGTGAAGCGCTGTCAGCAAACGTGCGAGTCACTGGACTTAGCTGCAGATGTTACAGAACCGGATCTCGAATTTTTTTGGCCACCCAAGCCTATAGAGCCAAGTGACGAAACAGAAAGCGACGCAGAAGGTAAGGAGGTTGAGCAGGAAGAGCAGGAAGAGCAGTATAGTGCAGGCGAGCAGTTGGAACTGCTGACTAGCTATCTGCGCACCGCGTATAAATTTTGTTATTGGTGTGGCACACACTACGAGAGCGTTGAGGATTTAGACTCTAATTGTCCTGGTTTGACACGCGATGAGCATTAGATTAAGGTAACGATTCATTATTTAAGTGTTAGTTTCACAAAATACGTGCACATTTATATATTACAATAAAACGTATTCAAAAAACAATTTGTGTATAGCGGTGTACGAGGATCGATTCGGAATTGAGGCGTTGAATATAGATGCGACTACACGCGTCCCTCCAACTTTTGTATAAGATCGTGCGTCTGCTCGATGACGCTGTAGATAAATGGTCGTTCCATGGGATCGATGCGTAGCATGTACTTGATTAGTTCATGCATGTCCTGCGGAATCAAAAGATGACAATTTAGTTCGGTTTATATTTGTACCAACTGTGTTACCTCTGTATAAATTGAATCTTCAGGAATGTTTACATTGCCGCTGAGCACGGCCAAAGCAACGCTATCGCCACGCTCATAGATGGGATCAAATGGACTGGTAAAGTAGCACATGGCATACAGCACGCAGCCCAGACTCTGAGAGGAATAAGACCGATGTATTCAAGTGCTAACGAAGCTACGCTCATTTGCTCACCCAAATATCCGTGCGCTCGTCAATGGTGCAATACGTTTTCACAGTAAACAGCTCGGGCGCCCGATAGACAATTGAGCTGCGCTCCTCGGCCTCGTCTTGCAGTCGCTGGGCGTCCGATTGGCCGCAGATTTGCAGACGTGCCTCCGTCATGGAGCCGAGATCCACAATGATGGGCTCAAAAGAGTCGGATAAACATATGTTGGCAGTTTTTAAATCACGATGCGCCAGCGGCACTGGCTTCGCCTCATGTATAGCCCGGAGACCCTCGCAAACTCCCAAAAGATTTGCAATATTTGCGCCTCGGGCATGTGATCCTGTTTGCGAGCGCGCAGCTGCAAATGATCCGAAAGCGAACCGTGCTTGTAGTAGGGCAACACAATGAACAACGTGCTCGTCGTGTTTATCACAATGTCCGCCTGGCCATTCAGCTCGTAGTCAACGACACGTATAACATGCTCCGAGTCGACTTTGCGGCTATTCTCGATCTCACGCAGGGCAATGTTCTGATCCTCGATGCTGTGGCAAGTGATGCGCTTTATCGCGTAAGTCCGCCTCGTTGCTGCATTCTCCGCAAGGTCAATCAAACTGAAACCCCTGCAGCAGATAGTGTAAACGTTGAGATTAGATAGCAATAGCTGTGTAACGGCGACAATTCCTTCCCATGGCAGAGAGCAACAAAATCTAGCACAACTCGAATTGATAAGCGTGCCATATTTGTGTAATTATGAACTATGAACTATGTGTGCACGAGTGTATACAGACTGGTATATCTGGTATAGGGTATCTCTTAGTCAAGCACTTTCCAGTAGTTTGGTTTACTTTACCCTTGTGCCAGTCGCTCGCGTACTGTGTAGCGGGAGCCATTGATGTTTAGCCTTTCTTTGCTGCAAAAGCAGCCACGTTTCACAATCAGCGTCCATCCTATGCTCTGCATTTTACTTTCTCTAATTAATAATTTACAAAACGCACAAACTTCGAGCTTAACAAACTAACTAAACAACAACAACAACAACTGCTTAATTGATGTCGCGCTGCACAGCTGTTGGCGCGCACAGGGTTGTTAAACGTAGCACATGCAGCATGCTAGCGTGGCGTTGCCACCTGATGCAATATAACCAGCCGAGTTCAACTTTATATTTTTTAACGCAATTTTAAACGTTTTGTACGTTTTAATAAATGACGATAACGGCGGACGATGCTTGGCAGGATTTAATTGGCATCAGCGCCGATCCGCCCGACAGACGCGACAAATGCGAGCGGTGCAAGTAAGCGAAAAACGATAATTTTAATCCCACTTTAATGCAACGCCTTCCACAGACGACCCGTAGTTGTCTGCTGGTGCTCCGCGCTACCTCAGCCGCCCGTTGCGGTGGCCTCGCAAATTGTGATACTTCAGCATCCCGCCGAGGAGAAACGTTCGCTGCGCACGGCTTTAATGCTGCAGCTGGGACTGGAGCCCGGCAAATGTGTGGTCTACAAGGGCAAGCGATTTCCCAATGTCCACCACTCAGCAGAGCTACAGCAAGTGCTCGAGTCGCCGCGGACGCTGCTCCTGTATCCCAGCAAAGATTCAGTGCCATTGGAGCAGATCGATCGTGGCGCTGGACCCTATACCCTAGTGCTCATTGACGGCACCTGGCCTCAAGCGAAGGCTATATATGCCAGCAGTCCGGCACTGCATCGCCTGCGCCAGGTCAAACTCATTGCGGTTGGCATCAGCGATTACATTATACGTACCCAGCCCACCGAGGGCTGCTTGAGCACGCTGGAGACGGCGGCGCAGTGTCTGGCGGTACTGGAATCGCAGCCAGAGCTGCGCCAGTTGCTGGTGCGTCCACTGCATGCGCTGTGCAAATACCAGCTGGACAATGGCGCCGTAGAGCACCAGTCCAAGGAGTTCCTGATGAAAACCAATCAATATTCTAAGCCCATTGGCAAGAGGCTAAGTCGATTACTAAACTACAGCAATACGGTCTGCGGCAGTGTCAGCCCCTTAGAGCAACAAGCGGTTAGGCAGGAGTCCTGATGATAGAAGCAATACGATTTTGAATGTTCTGTGCACGGCCGTGGCTGCATATATATTAAGTAAAATCTATAAATAATTTGTAATTTTCTAAACAACAATGTGGTTATTTATGTGTGCATATATATATTTCTTTCTGGAGCTCGGTATTTAGACCATGGGCTTGTTCCTGGCATCCGTCAGAGCACGCAGCATGGCGCACTGTATAATGGCATAGGCTCTAATGCAAGCGTTCTCTTCATCCACTGCAAGTAATATAAGTTTAATTGCCGCTATCTCTGCTGACTGCTCTACTTACTGCTCTGGGACTCGCAGTACTCAATGGAATCACCTGTTGCAGGCCACATATATTTACGCACTGTATCTGAATTTAGCTTGAAGTTCTCCATAAAGCCTGCCTTTTCGAAGAAGCAGCGAAAATAGCACTAGAAAGAGTTAAATGAGAAATATCCGTTCAATTTTACAGACGTACCACGTACCTTGCTGGTCAAATCCGTCTCATCCGATAGCTTGCCCGTGGTATTGAACTGTAGAACATGAGCTGTAATGAGAAAATACACCCAAATATATGAATTTGTTTAAACGTAGCCCATAATCCTGCCCGCACTCACATATGGGCGTAATGAAACTCGTATTACACATGTGCATAATATCATCGAAATCAATATAGTCCTCATCGCGAGCCGCTTGGGTTGTGGTAGATATATCGTCCACATCGCCATCGAAGCTATCGTAGTTGATAATAAATATATCACCATTATCCTTTGCGCGATCACTCAATACACAAACAACACCCAGGCCCAGCACGGTCAAGAGAGCGACGGAAATTTGAAACTGTGAAAACATTTCCGCAACGGTAAACTGACTTTAATGGACTGCTACGACTTCGCAACCCATTTTATATGGAATACGGAGCTCCCATTAGATAAACAAATTTAAGTGTCATTTACACTACACGCAATACACAGTTACATTATTTAAGTTAGCCAAATAATATCAACGGAAATGGCGTGATAACAAATTGGTTAATATTGTTTAAACTTTGAGTCAATGGAATAAAGACCCGGTTCTGGCTGAATGATCTATTATAGCCCGTTCTTCTGAATGAATTCACAATTGCAATAGGAACTAATAATATATACGGCCAATTTATGTTATTTTTTCGTTATTAATGGGCTCTTCTTTTGAAATAAATAGAGTATATTCAAACGCATACAATTTATGGGTATACAATATTATAATATCGCATTATTAACTCCCGACGGTACATTGCTTTTGAATAGCTTTTCTTTCTATATATTCCCAGAATTAAATTTTTTTACCTTCATTGTAAAATTTCCCGTATTTACTCATTTTCCTTGACTTACCATATGGAAGCAAAAACTCTTCGGCACAGACTGTCCTGGCCTCAAGGAAATGGGTATGAATGGGATCATCCGGCTCGGGTTGCACGTCCTCACAGCGCATCTCATTTAGCAACAAACCAAACATGAACAGAATTTGCAAGAAACGCATGAGAGACATCTTCGGTTGAGCTCAAAGTTAAACTGTTTAAAGGCATAGAGAATGGTTCGGCTTTTATAGAAAGAGCCGAATAGCAAACCAATGAAACCCACTTTCAATACGATAAACGATCAATTAGAAATTATAAAATACAAACCGTTTAAACTAAATAGTTGCACTTTAATCGAACAATAAATACATGCAATAGCAATATTCACATTCATATAATACAAAATTAATAATATTAAAATGATTGTTAAACGAAATCCACAAAAATTCAATGGGTTGCAATCTTTTTTTTTAAACATTTACGAAAATTAGTTAAAATAGCGTAAAGTTAACTTAATGAGTGTCGGGAACTGTAGCATTAGATCGCGCAACGAGGTCGGTGCTTAGAGTGAGGATCGTAATATATGTATAGAATTAGTTGAATTAGTATAGCCAAAGGGTTTAAATTTACAAGTATATAATTGTACAGTAGAATAGTTTGTGTTGTAGCCTTATAGATAATTTCGCTTAATTTTGCAGCAATTATTGATGGAATTTTCATTAAATTACTCTATGCAGCGTCCACGTTGCATCCACACGTCAGACCTTGGCGCCCCAGGCCCGCTTCAGCAAATAGGCGCCCTTCTCGGCGATCATCACCGCCGGCGCGTGCGTGTTGCCCGATGTGACCTTGGGCATAATGCTCGTGTCCATCACACGCAAGCCCCGTATGCCGTGCACCCTCAGCTCGTGGTTGACAACGGCGAGGGGGTCCTGCAGCGGGCCCATTTTACAGCTGCCCGCCTGATGGTTCTCCGGTCCGGTGTTCTGACGCACCGCACACTCCCAGTACGGATCGCTGCCAAAGGTGTGCGACTCGCAGCCCTTGACGACGGTCTTGTCCAGCCGCATGCCGTACTGCTTGAGCGGAGAGCTCTGCGAGAGCCTAATGGCGAACTTGATGCCCTCCACGAGGGTCTTAACGTCGTGTTCGTCGGTCAGGTAGTTAGCAAAAATGCGCGGCGGATCCAGCGGATCGGCGGAACGTAATGTGATATAGCCGCGCGATCTGGGATTTAGCACAGCCGGAAAGATTTGTATGGAACGTGAGTTGTTCGAGAGGAGTTCACCCACTTGACCCGTGCGCGCACAGCTGGCCAAATAGCCGCCAAAGTAGAGCTGCAGATCCGGCAGATCTGGCCGCTGGGCCCAGCGCGAGGACAGCTTGGCGGTGACATCCGAAATGCCCGTGCCCGACATTAAGCCGTCGCGAAATAGCAAATACTCCATGGCCGTGGCCCAGTTGAGCGGAGCTGTGTCGGCATCATCGATAAAGAAGTTGGTGAAGAAGGCCACGTGATTCTGCAGATTCTTGCCCACGCCGGGCAGATTGTGCACGGGCCGCACATTGACCTGCTTCAGCTCCTCCTTGGGGCCCACGCCGCTGAGCAGCAGTATCTGTGGCGAGTTGACGGCGCCAGCGCTGAGCACCACCTCCTTCTTGACCATTATCTTGCGCGTGCTGCCAAACTGATCGCTGACCTCCACGCCCAGCACGTTCTTCGTGTGCGGATGGATCAGCACCTTCGTGACGGTCGTGTTCAGCAAGATGTGCAGGTTGTTGCGCATGCGCGCGGGTCGCAGGAACGCCCGCGCGGAACTGTAACGAATGCCATTGCGTGCGGTCATTTGGGCAATCATAAAGCCCGTGGCGTTCTGGCCATTGAGATCCTGCACCGAGTAGCCCATTTCCTCGCCGGCCTTGAGTATGGCATAGGACAAGGGTGGATTGTAGGGAAACTTGCCCACAGGCAAAAGTCCACCCTTGGCATGATACTCCGTGCCGACAGCATCCAGCTCGAGATTGTCTTCCGATTTCTTGAAGAACGGCAGCACGTCGTTGTACGCCCAGCCGGGATTGCCCTGTGCGGCCCAGTCATCGTAGTCCTCGCGATTACCACGTATATACATCATTCCGTTCATCACCGAGGTGCCGCCCAGGACCTTGCCTCGTGGCCAATAGCAGCGCTGCTCCATTGAGGAGAGACAGGCCATGGGCTCCGGTTCCGTGTTATAACGGTAGTCAATGTCGCTGCCTATGAAGTTAAGGAACATGGAGGGTATTTGAGCGCCCACCGGTTCATCGCCACCTGGGAAGTGAAAAAGATATGTTATTCAATTTATTTTCAACTTCAATTGTAAATTTGGCTGGTCCCGCAACAGCTAAGCAATAAAAGTCCCCTAATTTTAGTGACTAATAAGCCTCTCCGTATCTGAACAAATTACGCTGAATAAAATTTGATTCACAAAAGATTGGCATGTTTTTGCTTTGAACATTTGTTGATTTCTAAAGGTGATTGGTAATTATTGCATTTTCTTATTCTTTTTTAATTTTGAATCACCCGTTTAGAATTTCCGTTTTGCATGCGCCCACGACATTTGGGCATTTCAATGCTCATCAATTAATTAAATCAATTTAAATAAAAGGGTATTGATTGCTATTTAAACCGTGGGAGCTAAAAATTTACCGCAAGCTGTCCAAATAATAATTTAGCTTGTCATTTTGTCAGTTGGAATAAAGCCAAAATAAACAAATTGCAATTGCAACAAATTGCAGACAATTCAACAAACAGTTACTTCAACTAATAACTTGTTCTACAACTGCTTAAATAAATTCATTTAGCATGTTTATAAGTTGCGAACACAATAAAACAAGATTCTTTCACAATTGAAAACCCCACTGCTGTTGTTTAGTATTTACGTCGCGAGCAACGAAAAAAAGCAATTAGCACACAATGCGCGATTGAATTTATGTTTTGTAGCGTATATAGACAAGATTAAAATTGAAAACAGTTCGAAATGAAATAAAACTTATAAATAAAGACGCATTTGTCAAATAAATCTACATATTTCCGATTTTTATTATAAATTCCATTGCGTCTGGTTAATTATTGGCGTTAACATAAATAATTAGATGGAATATAAAATGTTTTTGCAATAATAATAAAAAAATAACAAAATATATGAAGAGGTGAAACACCTTTTAAGTGTACTTCTTAATACGAAGCATTTAAAAATCACCATAAACAAAATAAAACAATTTCGTCTGACGCTTAGCACCTAATCCAAAAGACTCAGAACACAAACTTGCATAGAATGCGCCAAATACAAGATTCTTATTTAAAATCTCATTTTATATAATCTCAAGTGACAATGAAAAAGTTGTTTAATACGAAATACAAGATGTTGCTATCATTAATTACAAATAACAACAATTCAATTGAGACAAAAACTTGTACTGAGCGCGTAGAATTTCAATAAAAACAGTTGTGTATTCTAGCTGGCCTGCCAAACGTATACAATTTGAATAAAACATTTGTTTAAATATATAAAAAGAATTAAAACCTATGAAACTTATTTTGACCTCTGCATAAATACATCCGCTTGATGATGCACAAGTTTTGGAGATTGTCGACATTGAAAATGAATAATGAACCAAGACGCAGAGCGACGAAACGCAACGCATCGTATCGCATTGTCTATTGTCAGAATTGGGAATTAAAAAAGTGTCAACGTGATTATTAAAATTATGTGTGCAGCCAAGTGAAACCAACGCAAGAGCCACTTACTCACAACCACGAGCACTTAACAATCGCTCATGGTAATATCGTATGCCCAACTAAGTAATTACAATAATAGCCACTGTTAATTTCACTTTAGGCATTGTTAGATCATTAACACCAACGCATTGACAACTACATCTATTTATATATACTTTTTTCTATACTTTTTTAATTTTGTTTAATTTCAGTTGGCAATTATTATAATTAGTGACAAGGCATAATAATTGTTGCACGGTAATAATTAATTAAAAGGGTTACCAGCGACACTAACCCCAAAAGCAACTCAAGCAGTACCAAGTTCGCCTGCTGATAAGCCCCATTTTAATAGACATGTTCAAGGTTGAGAAATAAAGATAAATCATCTAGACAAAGCACAGTCCACAAAGCTTGTTGCCAAGTGGTTACCAGCAATTGGGCTGAGTTCTCAATTGCCAAATTAGCGTCCTTATCAGTCTATGACCCACACTTATTGCAGCCTGGTACCGGCTAAAGTCTGGTAAATTCACAAAAAAAGAAGAAACTTCTTTTGATTTATGATATTTTATATTTGAATGCTTGGCACGTATGTGCACAGCTTTAATTTTAACTGGATATACAAGTTCAAAAAGGCTTTGCACCAAATGAACTAAAGTATATATTATATATATGAACATTTTTACAAGTGTATGTATGGGTATTTTAATGCAAACCTTGAGAGCCAGCACATAAAGAGAGCTAAGTCTTCTCGTACTTTACCATTCGGCTTTAGTATACTATAGCATATTATTGTCTGTTCTCTTTAAGAAATAGATTTCTTAATGTATTTTTGAAACTTGTCCCACAATAAAAGATATCAATCTCTTTGACATTCACTAACATTCATGCTGTGATATTTGGCCAATAAATAAGTGCCAATAGATCAGGTTTGTCAGTGTTCTTTGCCTTATTCAGCTCTGCTTTAGATAGATTAAAAATTTGTACACTTAATACAAATAAAAGAATAAACAGAATAAAGCGCTAACTGCTTTTATTAAAGCACGCGAGCGGTAAGTGTTAAAATACTTGTAAGACTGCCTTTGGCTAAGTGAATGCCCTGCATTATGCAAAAAGCTACTCATCTCTCCCCGCCCACACGCAAATGCGTTAAGCATGCGCATTTTAATTCATTCATAAAAACAATTTGTAAATTGATACAAAAACAATTGCCAATTGTTAAGTGCAAAAAACCATTGAAGCGTTTAATAAATAAAACGTTGGAGCTGGACACCAAGACCAAGTGGCACATAAGCCCATAAACAATGGGTATATATATATATATATATATATATATATATATATATATATATATATACTTATTTGCATAGGCGCAAATTACCCGGGAGGGGTAAACCTAAATGTAAGACTCGAGCGGGGGAGGGGCGACAGCTCGTTTATTTTACATAATGCTCAAGGCAGTTGTGGTTGCTTCTTTGCCACATTGTTGTTGGTGTTGCATATTGTTGCTATTGTTAAGTGTTGCTCAAGTTTCATTAATGTTGTTGCTATTGTTGCCTTTGCCTTTTTTGCTTTGGTTTGGTTTGGTGTGTGGCTGTTGCGGTTAAGCTTCAATTACCTCTAAACAAATGCCACATAACGCGCGTCTAATTGCCCACAGCACCCTCAGCTGGCAACAAATGTGTATAAGCATGCAGCTGGCAACATGTTGCACAGCCACAGCGCAAACATGGGCGCGTCCGTTAGTTAAACAGCTATCATGGTTTACCACTTACCGGCTTCAATGAGCAGCACTTTCCACTGCGGCACTTCGGAGAGACGTGACGCGACCACAGACCCCGCCGAACCGCCGCCAATGACAATGAAATCATATTCATAGTCCGGTTCCGAGCGAAACTGCAAGGAATTTCATTAAACCATGGACTTGCTATTGTTTTTCTGAGCGTCACAACTTACCCTTGAGCTGGCGCGTCCGCAGGGATCCTCCAGATCGCATTGGGAGCGTATGAATACTTCGAGCAGTCCCATGAACAGCATAAATGCGCTGCCGCCGCATGTGGAGGCGAGTGTTGGGCCGGTGGGCACACCCACCAAACAATCACAGGCTGATGTGCTGGTGGACATGTTGTCTCAAATAACTGTAAATGCCTTTTAAAAAACAAAAGACTTAGGCAACGAACTTGACTGGCGTTAAGAAATAATAAAGACTTAGGCAACGAACTTGACTAACAATGACTAAATATTGTTTTTGCTATTTTATTATTATTTTTTTTTTTGGCAAATTAATGTTAATTATCAATAACAATTAAATACACATATTTATAAATTTTACTATTAGATTTGACCTTGCAGCTGCAATTTATTGCAAAGATCCAAGATCCCGAGCGTAATTTAGTTAAGTACGCCAGAAACAATGCCTTGGCAGCCGTCAGTAAAGAGGCGTCGCCAGTGCACGCGAAAAGTCCATAAAACGAAACAGAAACCTAAACAATTTTTGATACCTTTGGCCAAATTGCCGCCAGCATTGGTAATAGCAAAAGGCCAACGTAGCCAGAAGACAGACAGAAGTCATAGCTCATCATCAGCGGTCCAAAAGAGCTTGGCCCATTGCTTGTCTTAGCTTGGCTGCTTCGTTGTTTGGTTTCAAACAGTCCGCATAGTTTCACATGACCTTAGCCCAATGTAGCTAAAGTGCTGGCTGTCTTTTATCTTGTTTCTTTTTTTTTTTACTTTTTTCCAAAATTTCAAAACGTTGCAAGTTGCGAGTTCATGGCGCCTAAAACAGAAGCAATTCAATTGTTGAATAGCACGAGTACTCGCTGTTGCCCACAATGATTGGGTAATAATTATGCCATTTGTTGATCCAATTGCATTTCGGGTGCTGAACTTTGAACCAGGAGGTGAAATTGAAAGTGATCTTTGCTGTTTGAGTTGCGTTTGAGATGTAGTCAAATGATTTGAGAAATATTCTATTTACTATTTTATTGCTTTATATATTTGTACGTTAAGCCTTGAGTAACTATGTTTATTTACTGCATATGAGACATTTTATTTTTAATTCATATTTGGTACACACAATATATATATTTAATATGCCTTTCCAAGTTTATTGGAAACTAGTTTAAAAAATTGTACATGTTAAATTTGTATTTTATTTCCATTCAATAATATAAATGTTTTGTAAAGTACCGAAAATTACTTATAAGTTTGGCATACCCAAAATACCTCAATTTGTTTGCTGCACACTTTTTCACACAATTTTTGCAAACAATTACAACGGCGCCCGCCCGAAATCAACAACAAAAGTGGCTATACAATTAGGTTTTGGAGATGTCTACAACGTTTTTGACCTCAATTAGGCCGAGGAACTCGGTTGATTTGGATACAGCAATCAAATTGCAATTTGTTAGCGCAAAACCAAAAACAGAAAGTAAAACAGCAGAATCAAAAACGAAAATTGAAACTGAAACTGAAAAACTAAACCAAGTCGAGAAGTTTAAGCAATTGCTACAATTGGAGATCGCCAGATCGACCGACGGCTGGGACAATGATGGTGTGTACATTTGACATTTGAAACACGATTTTTTCGTTACCATTTGAATTCGGTTTTTGGCCTCAGTTGGTGTTTCAGTTACAGTTTCAAGCTGATGTTGGCAACGGCAAAGTTGAAGGATGCCACGAAAGTAATGCAAAGCGTACGCAGCGCGCACGCGAGCGTGAAAAATCAGAAAGAGAGGCAGTTGACCTCGCAACACGTTTTTCCATCAGACCAAAAACAAAAACAGAAACAAAAACCAACGGCAATCAACAACAACTACCTAAAAAATAACCAGGCGAACTTCAGAGCGCATAAAATGCGTGCAGAAATGGTGCACAGCTGTAGCCATAAAATAATATCAACACAAAAATAATAAAAATACTAAAAGTTGTCCCGAACAACATTTGGTGCCAATGTCTAGATAATATATGACTTTTAGATAAAACCAAGCGAGGAGTGCGTTTTGGGTTTTTACTATGACTATGAGTAAGCATAAACTGTGAAGAGCCGATAAAGTTATATAGAAATATGGATGAACAAAGTAAAACATTCCTAACTTTTAAAATAATTTGTACTTGTATTATATAGGTTTAGTATTTATTCATAATATAGGAACTATAAAACATTTTAAATTTCTGACAAAGCGTACAAAAAATAAATATCTTAAGCGATTTTTTAAAACATAATTTTTTAATTATTATAAACCCGATATATGATATTTAAAATAATTCTGCTTTTAAACCACATAAAATGTAAATGAAATTTATTACTGAAAACAAAAAATTTACATAAGAGGGACAGTCAAAGTTTTCAGCTTGTTAATGCATCGAAAGATAAAAGATTCAAATCTGTCAACTTGTCACTTTCGTTGGTTGCCTCAACATGTTGCCATGTTATCTTGGGGGAAGCCCCCATAATTAGCTGTTTATATCTATATTTTTATCTATATATCACCGGGCGTCTAATGTCTTGTGCACTGAAGCGATGCGCCTGTCGATTACACGAGTGCCACATATCAATTGTTGCCGTTGCTGCTGCGGTTGGTGCGAGTACTCGCATTGTATTCATGCTATGAGTATGTATGATATCTTCATTGATATGGCTGGCATTGTCTGCATTGCTGTTGCTTTTGAAGGTTTCTTTCAGTTGTCAGTCTGTCAGTCCATCAGTCAGTCAGTGAGTCGGTTCGGCGTGCTGGACTCGTGCTCATTGAAACGTTGCGTTGGTGTGAACAAGATACTTATTAAATAAAGACACGACTGCAATCTGGCATATGTTGTCTGCTGCCTGCCCCCTGACTAACTATATATTTGGGAGACCATTTTTTTTTGTTTGGTTGCTTATTAATGTGGGAATTTTGAATATATTAGAATAATAACAATAAACTAACGGAATTTATGCGTGCCATGACAAAGACTTCAGATTAAAGCATGCGATTTTGTGTTTAGCTTGCGTAATGTTGTTCGAGGGTTATAGACAGGGCTCGGGTAGGATATCTAGTAGACAGTTCAGGGTCTAAAAACAAACTGTCACTAAACTTAATCTAGTTTGTAAAAATTTTTATGCAGTTCACCCTATGCTTAAAGGTAGCTCTTTTAATATCCTAAAAAACATAAATAAATAATAACAGACAACTCGTCTAATCATCGACTAAAAACTGTGCACATTGTGTGGTACATTGCTGTAATTAATTCCACCAAAATGACTCAATTTGGGGCCGCGCAATAATTTGAAACAGGTTTTCCAAATCAAAACTAACTGTTAACAAGACACAAAATAAACACAGAAAAATAATCGATAAATAAATGTATAAAATAGCTGAAAGAAACGGGTCATAAAGTTTTTCACGTTCAGGCGCGTCAAACTGACAAGCTGGCAAAATGTATCTATAATTTAAAAGAGATGCAAATAAAGCGATAGGAAACGAGGGAGAAAAACAAAAAGCGAAAAAAGCCAAAAACAATCATAATAAGCCGCAGCATGCTGCTGCTGTGCGCGGCGCTTAAAGCGGATCTATAAATTAGCAGCAACATCGAAGCGGCGCAGCGTGGCAGCAACACGTAAATGCAATGCAAATGCAAACATTGCAAATGCTGCCGCGATATTGATAACTGAACTGCACGGCGGCTATTACGCGGCTGCAACGCCGGCGGTTGGCCATTAGAAATTGGCCAAGAAATCAAACGGTGTGGCGGCTAACAACATTAACAACAGCAGTAACAACAACTAGCAGCAGCAGCAGCAGCAAATGCATTCGCAATTTAAAGGAAGCAGCCGCGCAATGTCTGGCTAAACTTGGCCAATGCATCTCACAGCTTGCATCTGTATCTGTGGCTGTGTATCTGTGTCTCTCTCAGCTCGGATGCCGGTGCCGGTCTCATGGATTAACTTCCTATTTTCACTTTCATTCGTCATGCGCCCAGGCTGGCTCTGGCAATAGAAATGCAACAACAACAACTGCTTGCCAAAGTGCTGCCAAACTGCAACCGAGTGATTTCGTTTTTTTCTTTTTTGGCTTTTTATTTCGCATTGTCAACGCGCTTTCAACAATGTGCGAATATTTTTATGTGAGAATTGCCAATTGTTTATGTTATTTTCTTGTTGTCATGCCCATCACGTAATTGTTGATTTTGTGTTGAATACGCTTTGTTTTATTGGATTTTCGGGTTTTCTTATATATTGCTGTTTTTTGTTAATACGCATGGTCCAATTTTAAAATTACAGAAAATCTTAAAAAACATTTTTGCCATATTTCAACACTATATACAAGTTTTGGGAAATTTCTTTTGAAGGTATATTAAAAATCATTTTAATTTTTTTTTGAAAATATTTTTTGGGCCTATTCAAAGTTGTGTAAAATTATTGAAATATTTTTCCTGATTTATTATTTCTTTAAAGTTAAAAAATTATTTTAAATTTCTACTTATGTTAATAATATTTGTTACTTTGCCAGTCCATAAGCAGCTGTGGGACTTTCCACAATGATCTAAGACTCCAAATTGCGCTTTACTTAACTACAATTGTTTTATAATGATTACAGACACATTTTAGTATTGATAAAGATCTTAGAAAAACAATAAAAACGCAAGAGCAAACAGGGGTTCAACAATTGTACAATTGTATATTTGTTAATGTTTAATTAACTTCCAGTTAATACAGACCCATAATTTACATAGCACGATTCGTTTTTATAGACTTTTCGTATTGAACTGAAACGGAAATGCCATAAACAATACTTAAAATTTTCTTCCACTAAAAAAACCAGCTCGAAACGTGAATTAGGGTTTTACATAATTTATTTAAATTTTTGCTATGTTGCACGAACTACGTGATTGAATATTTGCAACATTTCGCTGCATTTGCATTTTTACCCCGAAAATTTTCAGTTGCATTTTTTCTTTATTTCTTTTTTTATTTTTTGCTGTTGCAACTGCGAAGCTATGTAATACCCTTGGCTGCCCAATGCACGGCCGCTGGGCTGATGCTTGCCAATTACGTTGGCGCTGGCTACAACAAACAACTGGCAACAAAAACTAGCAGCAACAACTATGTGACCACAATTAAGTTTAAAGTGAAATTCTGCAATTGCTGGCGCATCATTTGAGCAACGCTGAGATGAGCTTTGTGCCTTTGATTGATAGCTGGTTACGTGCTAAAAAAGGTAAAAAAAGAGCTACACAGCAACAGCAACAAGACCAGCTATGGCAAATGAAATGTGTTGCTGCTTTGGCCTCCAGGCGGATGCAAAAGTGGGCAGCCCGTCAACGGCGCTCAGGAGCTGCCTGTCAACTGTGAATGTGGCTTGAGTCTGGCTTGAATGTGGCACCATGGTTTCTGCCAATGGGCCGACACTAACAACACTTTTAGTTTCATTGCTAAATGACTGAATTTGTTAACAGAGTTGTTGTTGGTGTTGTTGTTGCTGCTGTAATTGATGTTTTGTATAAATTTCTCACGCTTGTCGCCAGGATAACATTTTGCATATCAGTGGTATCGGTTAGACATATAGACAGCTGGAGACTTAAAACACATTTGTTGACCAGTCAGCTTAAGCTGATAACCAGCTTTGATAATACGAACGTCAATATGTTTAAACGTTGGCAAATTTTATTTATTGTGATTTTATTATAAGTTGTAAAACTGGAACTTGAGTGTTCTATAAACAAATCAAACAAGCCGAAATGCAGCAGTGGGGTTTATTGACTATGGAATACACTTGATGTATAATATTAATAAAATATATGCAAAGAATATTCAAGTAGTAGTTATTTGCAATCAACTTTTAGCTATAAATATTATTGTGGCTCTAATAAATATAATTAACATAAAATCAATAACCAATATAAACAAATGAAAACATACAAATTACATTTAAATTGATTTAATAAAAACATAATTGTATATTAAAAAAATATTTTAATGTCAAAAATAAAATGAAAAAACATTTAAAATGTAAACTATAAAAAAAATCTATGAGGACGTTTTTAAATTGAAATCAAATTTTATAACTTTTGTCCAGTTCTTCGTGAGTATTCAAGTATATACACTAGGATAAATATATTTATTATATGTAAATAATTAGGGTATTTAAGAAAATGTAGTAGAAATAGAGCAAAGCCTGTCCAAACTTTAAATCTATAAATTTATATACATGAACTAGTGAAGGTGTATTGAATATCGTAGCAAATTTCCAAAAATGTTATTTATATGTAGAAAGTAGAAGTGTTGGAATTAATAAAAATTTAATTAAAGTATTAAGCATCCGTAGCTAATTTAATTGTCATATGCTCTATGTAGATGGTGGGGTATTAAATATATAATTTCAAAAAAAGAAATAAATAATGAATGAGTAGCAACTTAAGCCTTCATCTTAAGCCTTTCGACTTTCTAAAAAGCAAATATGCATAAAATGATATGCTAATCAACATTTTAAAGCATTCTTAAATGCCAACACCAAGTTGAGCCAAGTCTTCAACCAATTGCGGGTCGCATGTGACCCAGTTAAGATTTTTTTAGTATTGTCACCGTCTGTGGCTTAAAAAGTGTGCCACTTCTAAACTTAAAAAAAAAACCAAAAAAAACTGAAAAAAAAATAAAAAAATCTACCATAACGAATTGTAAACAAATAGAGTCCAAGCCGTAGTTCATTTAAATGGCAAATGGCAAATGCAACAACAACAGCGACCGCACAAAAGGAGCCAAGTAAAAGGCAAACAGATCGCAGATGAATGAATGAATGAATAAGTGTCAGGCAAAAAAAGGGAGCCAACAACACGGCAGATAAACAAACAGCCAGGCAGCAAAAAGTCAATAGTTGCCGTTCAAGAGTAGCAACAATAGGCAACAAAAATCCTATAAAAATAGTAACAGCAACAACAATGGGAGGTAGCTGTAGAGTATGCTTCCAAAAAAACACGGGGAGGTACAAATTGTATCTTTAGCTGACATTTCAACATGACTCCAACTTCAATTCCAACTGTGACTCGAGTGTGTGTGTGTATTGGCAAATACGTTTTCGAAGTTTTTCGGTTTAACTACATGCCAAATCTTTCAAGACGGCACAAAAGAAAGCGGGCATCGGCGTGGGTGTCTGGCGGTCAAAGCACTCGCCATTACAATATGTAGCTAAAAATTCATTTCATTGCCTGGAGCTGGCACATGTTCGAGATACCCTAGATAATGAGCAGACACGCACACTCTCACCGATTTACAATTGGCTTTTGAACCACTGTTTGCCCTCAATATCGAAATGTGATTGATCATCGCTTCACTCGCTAAGCTCTTCAATCTTCAACTCTCGAGATCGCACTCTCGCAATAAAATCAACAATTATCAATGCAAAATATACAAAAAATATACAAAATTAAAAAACGTATTTGTATAAAAAAAAGTGTGCTTTCGAACTTTTGCTTAATGAGTTCAGGCAAAGTCATATATTTGCAAATGAGTATAATTCTTTTACTTTTTCATTTATTATATTTCGTTAACATAAAATGAACACTTGAATAACGCACATTTTTGAGATTTGCTTATTTTTCATCTGATGAGTTAAAATTCTTATTAACATTTGTAATTTTTTGCATACATTTTTTTGATATAATTCTACACATAACTTGTTATACCATTAAACTCATTAATAAGGCATTATAAAGGGTATGATCAGGTTTTTGTAACAGTCAGTAACAAAACAGTAAAGGGGCATCTGAGAGCATAACGTGTGTATATAAACTATAAAGTGTATTAAGAGATCAACAGCCGTGCGATCTACCTATTAATAGCTGACTCCTTTCCTTGAATATTAAATAAGTACATATTATTGGCGCATTATTATGCCGAGACTATAAGTTTTATCAAAAGAGTTTATGGACAAGTGTTTCATAAATTTTAAAATTTTAAAATAATAAGTCCAGATTCTCTTAAAGTGTGAATTACATGAGATATCCACAATAATATTATTTCGATCTGATAAAGAAAATATAAAACACTAGAACCGATAACAGGGTATTCGCTAGTTAAATACTCTCAATAATAGCAACCCTAGTAGTTTGGTTTTTTAAAAGTAAAATGCAGCCATGAACGGATATTCACAGGCATTCAAATCGATTGCAGATCTTTACGCAAAATTTTTACTCACACTGAATCTTTTACAATGCCTCAAGCTTCCGTTAAGAAAAAGAAAAAAAATCACAAAAAAACCGGGCTAATTTCCTATATCTGTAATAAACGTATTATGAACAGTTATAACGCAACACCTTAAGTACGAATACGATACGGTTTTTACGTTTGCGACAGGCATACAGAGCAAAGAAATCAAACCGATTAGCGGCCACATGGGTCACATAAATATATCAAAGAAAAACCTGTACAATGGGCAAACTAAAATTAGAAACATGTCTAAAAAATCGTGAGACACACACACACACACACAAATACATAATGCTAGCAAATTGTGTCAATAAGAAACGTTTAAAAGTACTTTTTAGAATGTAACTGCAAAAAGGTACTAACGCAAAACATCGATGCCAACTGCGTTGCCAAGTTCCGTTTTGGGATTGGTTTTGACGCTTCCTCAAATGCCAAAAGTGTGGCCAATTAAAAAAATAAAACCTACTTACTTTTTTCTATGCCTTGTCCAGTTGTTGGCCAGTTTCCTTTTCGGTTGACACAAAACAATTGGCTTTTCAGCTTTTATTTTCTTATTGTGCCGCTCCTTATTGGTAATGCCTTTTTATTTTATTGGCCAATTGCACAACTTCGCCGAAGACGTGCACAAAAATTTGTCAAAACCGATTTTGTAAATGTTTTCGGATTATTTTATTTTTGTATGTTTTTTTTTAATTGTTAGCACACACAGTTACACACACGCACTGTACTTAGTTTGGTAGCTCACTGGCCAGCTTGCAGTATAGCCCTGGCTAAGATTTTAGCAACTTGTTTTGAACTGCGCGCAATCGCAGACCGTCGTCGACTCAGCGTCTGGCCGGTAAGCGCGGCTCTTTTTAAACTTCCCCCAAAGACCAATACGAAGCTTAAGCTGGTTCACTGTGCAGTCGGTTGCGGAACCACTGGTTCCAATTGACATCACCTTGTGTGGCTAAAAGCTCGCTGTCGCTCTCTGGTTGGAGTGCCGGAAAGCTTTAGTTTACAAGCTTTTATTGTATTTCTTGTGCTTCTATTTTATCATTCATATTGATCCTGTTGAAGTGATGATTATTTGAAAAAAATGTAGTCAACGAAATATTTGGGAAAGAAACTATAATATTGTGTCTGTGTCTATGTCTAACTATAATTTCGAAAAATCAATATGAAAGAGTTGTTTTCATATAACTAAAAATTAATTTTAAGCTTAACGTATTTTATTATTATATTATATTATTTTATTATCCCTCTAATTTAAATATATTCAAAATATTACTGATTTTATATTTTGTGCAATGTCCGTTTTGCTGTACGTCTGTCTGTCCGAATGAACGCAATTTTTTTCGCCAGTGTATATACTATATACTCGTTTATACCCGCGTCAGACAAAGTGTTAAGATTTTTGTCCCACGCCCACTGGGAGGCTGGCAAATCGATAACATGACGGTCGCAAATCGATAAAAGATGAATATTTCCCACAATATTAAAGCTAGAGTCACCAAATTTAGTATGTAGGTTGGTGCTGACCCCCTTAAAGATTACGATTGATTCCCGGCCACGCACACTAGAACGCCTCCCAGCGCCTCCACCTTAAAAAATCAGAAATGGCTATATCTCTCACCATTTTTGAGCTAGAGGCTCTATATTTGAAAAATATACTAGAGACCTCCGCCAAATGTCACAGAAAAAATTCAATAATGAATATATTTGAAATGTAGAGTCAATCTAGAGGACAAACCATGGAAAAAATGTCACCAAACTTTTAATTTGTAAAAAAATCTTTTATGATTCTATCAAAAAATCGAAATAATTTTAATTATAAAGTTCATTATTTTTCAAAATAGGAACAATAACTTGTGTGTACTGTGAACGAGTCGGCTACGTCCGATTGCAACGTTCTTACTTGTTTCTTTTGTATATAATATCTCAACCCCTATTACCAATATGGCATGCAGAAGTGCTGCCAAAACTATCTATTTAAATGCTGTCAGTGCTGCATAACTTGTTCGCATTCCCATCTCGCCCAACACCTGGCAAATGTAACGTAATCCAAATACGTCACAGGCTTCTTCAACCACCGCTTGCAGGCAAATCGTTTTTCCTGCAAAAAGTAACGAGTGCCCAAGCACTCGCTGAGCAGCCCACGCAAAAAGTAACGAGTGCGCTCAATGCGCCGGCGCAGAATTAACGATTTGCAGCTGAACAACGAGTGGGCTCAAGACACTTGAAAGGCAAAATAAAGTGCGACTGCTGCGAAACTGCGTTCTTTGATTCGCACAGCTAAGATCTGAGAAATATCTATCAAAAATTTACAAAAACGGAATTGGAGACAAGTGAAAGGCATAAGAGTAAGCATAAGCCAAATATCTACCTTTAAAAGAGGATTTCAAATGTACAACGGATCGAAACTAAAGCCAGCTGCAGCAAAATCAAAGAAAACTTGGGTGTTGAAATAAAAACATGAGTTAAGAAGGTTCTTGATTAAGCCAAACATTTTTGGAGTGTGAAAAATAAGAGCAAAAATCTTAAGTTTTGTGTGCTCAAAATGAAAAACATGAAAAATATATTTCATAGAACTTGAAAAAACCCGTAAAAGTAATAAGAACTGCGCTTTAGCGGGGGTGGGTTGATGAATCATGCGAATTAGACATACACAAGTATGCGTGCACAGGTTCCATGACTGCGTGTGTGTTTGCTTGTGTGAGTGTGGTTGTGAAGTAATGAAAAATAACAACAAGAGTGTGCAAAAAACGTGAATAACCCAAGCAGCAGCAGGCAAAAAAGAAAGAAAAAACTTTAGCACAGATTTGTGGTAAAATCGATGTAAGAAGATGGGCCAAAAATGTTCATTTCTTTTAGTTTTTCCATTTCTACCTCTAGTTCTATGTGCATTTTTCTTTTTTTTGTTACCTCATATACCCATTATGACTAATTGTTATTCCGTGCAGCTACGCTAAACTTCAAAGCAGCTAAGAAAACGCGCAGTGCGGCCCGAGCCACAAGGCATTAAAATGGCTGACGAGTATATGCCAGATGTCAGCATGATGGACACAAGTGAGTAACATATTGTGGCCAGAACAAATGGACACAATTATCATTAGCCAAATGGTAGAAAGTTGCTGCAGAAGTTTAGTTGCCGCAAGTTTTGTTTGTGAAACTGGGAGTATATAATTAATATACATTGTTGACGGTATTGATGCGTTAAAATGAAATTAAACACTTTAGCCATAAATGACTTTTTCGAGTTTATATATTTTTGATGAGAATAACTATCTAAGTCAATATAGTTACATAGCTTCGAATGTCTGTCTGTTTTCGTCTAAACATAAATTTATCATTTTTAAAAACATTTTTATAAAAATGTTTGCTCAAATTGATCGGGTAAGAGGTGTGAAATGTTGTTATGTATGAACTACTTTTACATATTCTAGATATCGTAGCCTTACCATCTTATCTTATTTTTACTTATCAAAAGAAGTTTTGGTTTTTTATTAAGTTCTGACCAAAAACTAAAAAAAATAGCTTCACGGGTAAACATATTACTAAAGATATCGGAACAAAACTAACAACATATTCTTACAATTAACTTTATCTTCTACTACCGATACTTAATTCAACTATACATAGGAACAACTTTTATACATTTATTGTATAGGAAACTTTCTGATTGTTATAATAGCTCTATAGATTTCACAGATATAAGTAAAGTAAAAAAATTTTTGAAAAATTGTAGTAAAACCAAATATACATACTTTTCAATAACCTTTAACCTTTAATTAAATATAAAAATGGATTAAGCTTAGCATTTTTTGTATTTTTGCCTTTGGCATCGTTTGTGAGGACAATTTTGTTGAACATTTTCTGAGTATAGACTCTTACATATTCAAATTAAAATGAATATATTTAATTATAGTTAATATGAATATCAGGGTATTAAAAGGCGACCTGCCGAATTCTAAATAAATTTGTTTGCCTCTGCTGCAGTTGTGCCCGCCATACTGGGCCTCAGCGCGGCCGCCGTGCTCTCGACGGTGGCCTGCATCTGTGCCAAGCAGATGCGCATTCGCAACAAGAAGCAGAATCATCATGACGCATCGTTCCCATTCCAACCGACACGACGTCCGACCGCAGTTCGTTCGCCGAGCGGTCAGCCGCCGCACTATCTGAAGAAGTCGCCCTCGCCCACCGGCGGCAAGCAGATGGGCCTGCTCTCGCCCATGCAGGATCAGTCGACGTCTCCGGTAGGACCGCAGAATGCGAAATATGCCGAGGACGATGAGGCACAGCACCAGCAGCCCCAGATCGTCCAGCAGCAGCAGCAGCAGCATCAGCCGCAGCAGCAGAGCTCCAGCAAGCTGAACGTCGTGGACAATGGCAAGCACCACAATCAACACCATTCGCCGGTGGAGACTATTGCCAATGGCAATGTGACCATCACACTGGACGAGGCGCTGACCAACGGCAGGGAGCTGACCATCAGCGATCAATATGGCAAACTGGGCACCATTTACTTCAAGCTGCGCTTCCTGGCCGAACGGAATGCCCTCATGGTGTCCATCATTCGCTGCCGCGGGCTGCCCTGCAAGGGCGGGGCTGGCGGCACCGGGGATATACCCACTGGAATGAATGGACGCACCCAGGCGGCCACTGATCCGTATGTGAAGCTGCAGCTGCTGCCGGACAAACAGCACAAGGTGAAGACTCGCGTGGTGCGCAACACCAGGAATCCGGTTTACGACGAGGACTTCACCTTCTATGGACTCAACATGAACGATCTGCAGAACATGAGCCTGCACTTTGTCATACTCAGCTTCGATCGTTATTCCCGTGACGATGTCATTGGCGAGGTTGTCTGTCCGCTGTCCTCCATTGAGATTGGCGACATATCGAAGGAGGCGCTCTCGATCAGCAAGGAAATACAGCCGCGCAGCTTGAAGATACGCGCCCAGGGACGTGGCGAGCTGCTCATCTCACTCTGCTGGCAACCGGCTGCTGGACGCCTGACCGTCGTCTTGCTAAAGGCGCGCAATTTGCCGCGCATGGATGTCACCGGCCTGGCTGATCCCTATGTGAAGATCTATTTGCTGTACAATGGCCAGCGCATAGCCAAGAAGAAGACGCACGTCAAGAAGCGCACGCTGAGTCCGGTCTTTAATGAGAGCTTCGCCTTCGACATACCCGCTGCAGAGGTGAGTGGACATTTGAAAATCTACTTAATCGAATTGGAATATAATCATCAACGTGTATTACCTATTGCAGGGCTCTGGCGCCACCTTGGAGGGCGTCTCATTGGAGCTGATGCTACTCGACTGGGATCGCGTGACCAAGAATGAGGTGAGTGCACCTTTTGTTGAACACTCCTAGTTTAGCGGAGACTCAAGCCCTCTTTACGCTAACAGGTTATTGGGCGCCTGGAGCTGGGTGGACCCAACTCGAGCAGCACCGCTTTAAACCACTGGAACGAGGTTTGCAATTCGCCACGTCGCCAAATTGCCGAGTGGCACAAGCTGAATGAGTAGAAAGCTTGAATCTTATCAATTTTTTGGGGCAGCGACCCGGCGCTGGCGCCGCCTACCCAACTACAACAACAACAACAATAAAACAGGAACACACAATTTAATACACTTTAATTTTTTTAATTTTTAATTGGAACAATTGCAATCGTTAATTATAAAAATACCATTTTTGAATTTATTTCATATTATATATAGTTTTACAAAATATTCATTTAATTATGCTCAACAATTTATTTATTTTGTATAGTGTGTAGCGAAAAGGGCACACAAAAAACTAAACACAAAGAAAATAAAATGAAGCAAAGAAAACTTAAGTAAATTAAATGTATTAGAAAATGTTTAGTATGTAACAACGCGTGTAAATGTAAGATAATTAATTTAAAACGTGAAATACATATATAATGAAAGCTAAAACAGGTACACATACGTATAAAAAACAAAACACATTAAATTTGTTGCTGTGTAAAAATCACTTATTAAATTTTGGGCTAAAGCTATATAAAAAAACATATTTAATCCGCTTAAAATCCCTTTTTTGCACTTTAAAAATTACGTATTACCTGAATATAAATAATTTGTAGTCCATTTTTTACAACTCTGCCCACCATAAATACATTTGGTATTTGTTTAATATGTACTAATATTATATATAATGAAAATCCGTATATTTTAAGCAATTATTTATTTACAATCATTAATTGCAAACTGAGTTCCAAACACCAAAGCAAATAGAAATTCAACCCATTTCCTCTCCCAAAAAAAAAACCAAAAAACAATTCTTTGAAAGTGCTTTTTGAAAAATGTGTCCGAGGTGAGATAATGCTTACCGCTTATCACTTTATACATAGACAAATGAACGTACTTATAAAACCCAAAAACCGTAAAATAAAAAATATAAAAGTAAAAAAACCAAAAATAAAATCAGAACAAGCGAGCAAAAAAAAAAGAGAGAGAAACTTAAAAGAACACGCAGCAAATTGCTTATGCACCAGGAAGTTACAAATTACACAAAAAAGAACGAGAACAAGTCAAAACCCAAAAACTGAACAACACAATAGAATAGTACTGATGAGAGACAAAATATTGTATTGTATGTAGAAAACACAATTAACAAGTAATTATAAAATGTAGCGTTACGAGACACAACATATATAAAATACATAGAATGCATAGCTCAAAAACGAAAGCAGAATCCAAAAGCATTATTAAAATCGAATGGCACATGCTAAGCGTACTTCTAAAATATTTCCCAGCATAACTAAGCAAAGCTTACTGCGCAAAATCCCACAGCAATTTAACAGTTTATATAGCTGCTAAATCGGCAATATAGTGAATGTATAACAGTAGACATTTATAAAATTAAAAAAAGAAGAAAAAAATTCCCTTTGCTATATTTTGTAAAATGTTGACAGAGACAGTAAAAATAAAATCTTAGAGTCGAGCACAATATGCATACTATAAATATAATCATACCCTCCCAAAAAGAAAAATAAATAAATAAATAAATTATATAAATAAATAAAATTTTAATTTGTGTCCACCATCAAACTTCAATTCGTCTAAAGTGCATACAATAATAAAATACAAGCAGATTTTCATATACATAGAAATATTATATATACATATATATAAAATTACACATTTCATGCAAAAAAATTCGATATATATATAAATATATACTAACTACATACATGCATTCAAATAAACTGAAATGTATAATTCTACATATACATATGTAATAGAAATGATAAGCAACATTGAATGGTTAATTTCAGTAATAAAACATATTATATAAAATAAAAAAATTAATATACAGGTGTTTTTACATTTACTTTACTATAAATAAAAAATATAAATAAAAACATTCACAAGAAGGCAATCCAAAATTCCAAAAATCCCTTCGCTTTATATACAAGTTAACCGGGTCTAACCCGATTCTAAAAAGAATCGAAACATAACTTATAATCTTATTAATTTACAAGCTATAAGCAAAATTCATCAACATTATCTCGCGTACTTATTCACAAGTTCGAATTGGATTTGATGTGCTTCAGGCTGCTGATTAAGAACCTAGTGCTCAGTGAGTAAAGATCGGTAGCCGCGCGCAGTGCGTCTTTAGAACAGCGTCTGAGTGATACCTATTTATAAGTTATATTGCTATCAGTGTTAACGTTACATATTTATAAATATTTTTATGTTAATATATAATGCTAACAGCAATAATACTGACGATATTGGCCACGAGTGTAATAGGTGAAAAAAGAAAGCAATTTTATTGTCTCCTAATGTGGGCTAAAAATGCGTTTGAATTTGGGGCAGTGTGTAGTTATACTCGTCCACGAAGTGAAAAGAGTGTATTGGTTTTGTGCAATGTCCGTCATGCTGTCCGTCCGTCTGTTCGAATGAACGCAATATTTTTTGGCACTATTGAAGATAGAGACTTGAAATTTTAGATTTATAGTTGAAGTTATCTGCTTCAGACAAAGTGTTCAGATTTTTGTGATACGCCCACTGGGAGGCTGGCAAATCAATAACGCAATAGCGCCGCCGCCTTAAAAAATCAGAAATGGCTATATCTTCCAAAGTTCTTGAGCTACAGGCTCGAAAGCTCCCCCAAACATCACAAAAAACATTTTTGGACACGCCCACTCCCGCCCCCGCAGATCGTGAAAATCTAAATTTTCCACAATTTTGGAGCTAGATTCACCAAATTTGGCAGACAGTGTTTAGGTGACCTCCTCTTAAGATCGAGCCAAAAAATTTCACCACCCCCACCCGCACCCCTACGAAGTATAAGAAATAATAACTTCTGTGTAGTGTGATCGAGTATAGGCAGCCGGTTACGGCCGACAACGTTCTTACTTGTTTTTTTTATTTTAGTAGAAAACAACAAAAATTGGTTTTTAGCTAGAAAAGAAGCTGATTTGATTTTTCGGAATTTGATAATTGTGCAAATAAAAAAATAATTCTGGAAGTTTGTACCGTTTGTGCGTCGCACTGTTTGGTTTCTATAGGTCAGGAGATTATCTGCCTCGCTATTTTTATATTCTTTCACGAAGTGAATAGAGCATATTGGGTTTGTGCAATGTCCGTTTTGCTGTTCGTCCGTCCGTCCGTTTGTCCGTCGGTCCGTATGAACATGAATACTCGTGTATATCCGTGTCAGACAATGTGTTAAGATTTTTATGCAACGCCCACTGGAAGTTTGGCAAATCGTTAACATGTCGAAACGCCTCAAATAGCAAATCGATAAGAGGCGAATATTTCCCGAAATTTTAAAGATAGAGACTCCAAACGTAGTATGTAGATTGCTGGTGACCTCTTCAAAAGATTGTGACCTTTATATTCTGGCCACGGCCGCTAGAACACTCCCAGCCACCCCACCCCCACGAAACGCGAAAGTTTTAAAGCTAGAATCAACAAATTTTAAAGTCCCCGGCGGAACACCCGCAGAGCCATAGTCACAAAATTTAGATTTAGATTTAGCAAATGACCTTCTATTAAGATCGAGGACAAAAATATTGACCGCACCCACTCCCGCCCCCACGAAACATAATTATTATATATTATTAAAAAAAAAAAACAATAATAACTACTGTGTATTGTGAACGAGTATTACGTAGTCAGCGCAACCATTCAAAATTATATTTGACAATGGAGAGAAGTTCGAGCATCACCACCAAACAAACGGACGAGCCATCGTAACACGGAGCGTTGGAAGTATTTTCCACTACGGAACCAAAGCCTACAACCATTGCTGAGTACAAAGCTCGGCAAGCGACGAGGAAACACAAGGGATCCAAATCCCGGACGATGGCAAGCTAACGAGAGAGCGGATAGCCAAAGGGAGCTGGATTCTGCACTTGAAGTCAGAGGTGCAACAGCAGCTAAAAGAGCTCAACACCTTCCTGCCGAAAGAAGTGCACTAATTAATTGTCAGTTAAGAAATTGAATAATTCATATTTAATTTAAATACAATTTGTAAACCGAAGTTTATGAAATTCATAAAACGCTCCCGTCGACTTCCAAGTGGTTTGTGTTCGAGATACCGATCTAATCAACTCATAGAATTGCAGGCGTGCGACTCCGATTAGTAAATGGTTTAGAGTTTTGCTGGATCTTGCTACTAAGCTAGTCTATGACCGACAGATGGCGCGTTGCCAATTTCGTTAACTTAAGTTTTGTACACGCTAAGTTTGACAATAAGTGTGTATTTCTGGTTTTTTCTTTATGAGGGCTGTATGATATACTGGTCCGATTCAGCTAGATTCAACATACTTATGAACTAATGGCAATAAAGCGGACATATGCAAAGTTTAATGACGATAGCAAAACATCCGAGACAGGTTTGTATAAAAATAGACGCACACACGGACATGGCTATATAGACTCGGCTGTTGATACTTAATGGGGTCGAATGCGTCTCCATCTATGCTTTGTGTTTATTTAATGGGAATAGAAATAATACACGATAATTACAGTAGAAGTTAGGTGTAAGGAAAAAACAATTAAGAACTTTGCAGTCGGATGTAACCGACTGCGTAATAGTGGACTGCGACTGCGTAGGTGGCGTTCTGGTGGGCGTGGCGGGCAGTCTACATACCAAGTTTGGTATCTCTTGCTTTAAAATGTGAGAAATATACACAAGAATTTCGAGGTAGTATGTGATAAACATAAAAGTAGCTAAAAACAAACGCACACAGATGTAAACAGATATGCGAGAAAAAGAAAATGTCAACTTATCGTTTGCTTTTCTGCACAGTTACTGCTGGTCTACTAGGTGATTGCACTTCGGATCAGTTCAGGTGCAATGATGGCAGCTGCATAGCTAACACCAACAAGTGCGATGGCTCCAGTCAGTGTGATGACGGCAGCGACGAGATCTTCACGAACTGCTATGATAATATCTGCGAGGAAAGCTTCATCCGCTGCCTCTACGGAGGGTGTGTGGACAAGGAGCTGAAGTGCAACGGCGTCAATAACTGTTGGGATGGGACCGATGAGAACGAATATCTATGTGCGAACGAGACGCACGAGGAATTCTTGATGACCGGGCTGAGAGGTGACTGCGGGTGAGTTTTGGTGTATTTTGTGCATCTGACTTGAGTTATTATTTAACTATCCACTTTTTAGCGACAACTTTGCGATGCAATGTAAGGAGATCAAGGACACCGTAAAGTGTCTGCGGTGGAGTCAATTGTGCAATGGCCGCTACGATTGTCCCAAGGGCGGAGATGAGTCCGTGGGGCTGTGCGCTTCCACCATTTGTGTCCAGCCAAGTGAGTTCCAGTGTGAAAACGGCGCCTGCATCAGTGCCGACAGATTATGCAATCACGATAGCGACTGTGCCGATGGCAGCGATGAGTTACCCGAGATATGTTCTAACAGTAGTTCTAACGCATCGTCTACATCACGTCCCAGTTCAGAAGAATGGCCAATCGTACAAAATGCAGAAATGCACAGCGCGTGGAAGACGGAATCCTGTACTTTGACGTCTAAGCCGGGCATGCACGTGGAGGACTACATATCGGAGTTCGATTACAGCTCCGGCCGGTACGTGCCGCATAACTCCATTGTGGTCGTTACCTGTGAAACTGGCTACGAGTTGTTCGGCTCCAATATCAACAAATGTAAGAAGAGCGAGTGGCTCAAGGACTGGGCCATGTGTGTGCGTGTGTGCGATCAGAGCCCCCTAATACGGACTGCCACGTACACGTCGCAGTGCGTCATCAATGGGACTGCGGTAGATTGCAATCAGAACGCGCTTGGGCTGAACACCAAACTGATGGTGACCTGTGCGCCCGGCTTCAGGAGCACCTCGGATGACACTCAAGTGGGCGTACACAGGTGCAACGAGGAGGGCGAGTGGTTCCTGGAGGCGCCCAACCCCATTTGTGAGCCGATATGCGGTGTCAAGTCGGTGCACCATCCCAACGTGACGCCCTGGAGTGTGACCTTATTTAAGCGAAAGTTGAACGCCGGGGACAACTATAACTTCCAATGCCTGGGCACCATAATATCACCCTATATAGTTGTGACAGCCGAGGCCTGTTTCGCGAGTATGTTTGACGATTCGCCTTTCAACTATTCCATTGCGGAGGGCAGTCACAGAATCGGCTTCAATGAGTATGAGGACCATGGCTATGTTCTACATAATGTTTTGGATATACACATTGTCACATTGTAAGTATTGACGAAAAGAGGGGGAGTTAGTGAATTATTTTTAAAAGATTTTATTAGTTCCTTTTTTTGCGTTTTTTAAGCGTAGCGAATAATTTTTTTATATTATGGAACTTTTAATTTTCAAAATATTTTTAGAAGTTTTTTATATTCCTTTCATATAGCTTTTTTCAGCTTCTAAAAGTACCAATATGCCAGAACAGAAAAAAAGAATACTTAACAAATATTAAATTGTCTTCTAAATTTAAAAAATTACTTTTAAACTCTTTCATACTCACCTTATTAATCTTAACGCTCACTTTACATTTATACTAGAAACATATCGCTAAAGGCAGCCATACTTACTGTGATAAAAGCCTTCAGATTTGGTGCTTTGGTCCGACCCATTTGTTTAACTGCCGAAACAAGCATGACCGTGGAGGAATTGGCAGACATGGAGTCCCCGGGTATTTTCACTCCGGAACAGCTGGGCGACGGAGAGACGCTGTTAGAGAATGACAAGTATAGTCTAACACACATTGTAGCCAGCGAAGTGAGCAAATATAATATAAGAGCTTTCATCACTGCTATACGAAACGATATCAAGGCGAGCGAGCAGAATCCTTGAACATTGAACTCACTTTATTAGGTTTTGATTTTTGATTTTAGAGCTAAAAATAAAGGTGAATTTACATTAACTAAAACACACACACATATCTATTACTTGGCAATTACATAAGTATATTATATATGTAATTAGTTTTATTTACTTATATATTTTTTAAAGTACAATATTTGATGTTATTTTTTGCTTTTGCATAACCTTCGACGCAACTTTCTTTGTGGCCTGTTTCCATTTGCTATGCTTAAACTTACTATTTTTTTTGTTGTATTTTTGTTGTTTTTTTTATTAACTATTTTGCTTTTTTACATTAAGATTTGCGGAATTAAACTCTAGCTATTTTAATTTTTAATTTATTTCTCTTGCTTGAGTTTTCGTCATGTAATACATTTGATGCGCATCTACTTGTAAATTAATTAATTGTTGACATTTAGTATGAATTTTAGGACACATTTAGTTGAGTTCTCTTAGTTGATACTTTAGTTGTTTTTTCAGTAAAAACTTTATATTTAAACCTTTGCTCTTGATTTTTCAATTTTGATCACTTCAGTCTTACCGAAAATATTCACTTCAACAGTATTTTTTCTTGCAGTTTTGAACATTGGAAATTTAGTATTTATCGTATGTTTTTTTAAATGTCTTATGCTTAATTCAAAATAGTTATTACTTTTATTTTAAGTTTAATTTTTAGTTTGTAAACACACCGGAATTCTAATGCTCAATTGATGTTATTTTCATTATGTTTGAAAATTTCTTTGAGAAATTTTTGTATTCAATACGATACACGTAAATACATAATGGATTAATTTTGCTTTTCTTTTTTTCTTGCCAGCTCTAATCTTAGTAGTTGTATATGTACATAACTTTTATAGTTTATAGTTTACATTAGCTTTGATTTCAATGCTGCCATTTGATTTTAGATTACTGCGAGATCTGTTTTGCGCATGGAATTAGATTATATATATATTAAGAACGCGACGGTTGAAAATATTTACATATGCAATTCAAGAACTCCGGGAATTGAAAATGATTTTAAGTATCGTCAAGTTGGATTTTTGAAAAGATGTTAAAGTGATTTAAAGAAGTTTTAAAAAGTTGAAGTTAAAGAATGCTAAAATAAAATGTGTAGCTTTCAGGTTGTTAGCTTGTTTACAGTGCATAAGAATATGGAGCTAATTTGACATGAAGTTAAACTGTGTTTTGTCTTCTAGTCTTTACACAAGTTTTTGTGATATCGAATTGTGCTGCCAACAGTCTTAAGTGGAAGTAACCGAAGTAACAAAAGTGCTTGTAAAAATATAACTAAAAGATATAAAGATTTTGAAGTTTGTTAAAATTTAAATCGATATTTCGAAGGCAAAGAAGGATTTTAAATCTATTCATATGTATATTACGGATTGAATTTATTTTATTAATTATTTTATCTGAATTATCGAAACAATGTAAGTACTCCTTAGATCTTTTCGCTGCACCTAAACAAAATTTAATGAATACCAAATAGTTGGCATAAAATCCGAAAGTTCCAACAACGCCAAGCGGGAATTAAGTTTAAAAATTAATTGGACGGTGTAGTTAAATTAGAAAAATTAATACATCTAGTTGGAAATTTACAGTTTATGCTAAGCGATAAAAACCTTAAGTAAACTGTGTGTGTGTGTGTATGTAACTTAAGTAGAAAGTACGCACTAGGAGAAACTAACTACGAATTAATACTGTACAGGATACGCGACTCCTTATAGTAACTAATTAAACGGGCCATAGCTCGTATTGCATACAAATCGGCGGTCAACACAATATCATATATCCTATATATATACATGCTACATATATATATCGAATAGATAGATAAGTACAATAACTTAGGAAAATGGGAGGGGGAGGCGTGGCCAACTTAAAAGTACGACGTTAGCTATCCTTTGTCCTTGCCGGGCCCGACGCTAACGCCGAGCAGATGCTCGCCGGCCATTAGGCCCGCCGGCTGATGTGCATAGTTGCGTATCTGGTGCAGCGAGATCAGCTGATTGGGAAAGGCGTTGGCATTATTCTGGTTGACGTTCTTGTTCGGAAAGCTAATGGCATCGTAGAGATAGGGCCGCTGCGCCATCGGATGGTGGCTCAGCGAGTTCAGGTGCGGCGGCATCGAGTTGATCGGCGTGAAGGCCGAATTGCTAGTGGCTTTCGTTAGCGAGGCCGCATCATATGGCCCCACTGTGCTCGGTGTGGACACTGCAGGGGGTAGAGTAATACCTAAGCTATGCGGCCAATTCGAAGACTGGGTGGGGGCATCGATGCTTACCTATATCCTCGCGCACTGGCTCCGGCATGATGCGATGATGCGGCTGCAGCTGCTCTGGCGGATGGCCATTGCTCTGATTGCTGTTGGGCGCTGGGGGTTGGGCGTAGTGCGCCTCCATGCTGTGCTGGGGCGGCGGCTGTTGCTGTTGCTGCTGCTGTGGGTGGTGGTGCTGCGGCTGCTGCTGCTGCTGTGGCGGGCCATGTTGCTGCGGTGGAACGCCCAGTTGCGTGTGATGGTGATGCGGCTGCTGCTGCTGCTGTTGCTGCTGTTGCTGCTGTTGTTGCTGCTGTTGCTGCTGCTGTTGCTGCTGCTGCTGCTGTTGCTGCTGATGCATAACCTCCATGGCATTGGCTGTAGCTGCTGAATCGGGACTTACCTTTGGCCAGTAGCCATTGTCGCTGGGCGCTATCGAAACCGGCGGCAACACCAGATTGTTGCGCTGATGCTGCGTGTTGCTCGCCGCCGTCGCGGCGGGCGCATTGCTGGACTGGCCGGCAGCAGCAGCGGCCGCGGCGGCAGCGGCGGCGGCCACAGCGGCCGCACTGCCCGGCGCTATCGGCGGCCGCTTGTCCGTGCGCTCCGCATGCTTCTGCATGTGCTTGGTCAGGTAGGTCTCCTGGGTGTAGGACTTGCCGCAGTACTGGCAGATGTGCGTCTTCAGGTGCTTCGACTCCTTGTGCTTGGGTATGTGCTCCAGCAGCGAGGGCTCGTCGGAGAAGCACTTGTAGCAGGAGTTGCACTTGAACGGCTTGTCCGTCTGATGGCAGCGCGAGTGCGACTGCAGATTGGACAGCTGGGAGAAGGCCTTCTGGCAGCCGGGATGCCGGCACTTGTACGGCTTGTCGCCCGTATGGGTGCGTATGTGCTGCTGCAGGTGCGACAGCTGCGTAAACTTGCGCTGGCAAATCTCGCAGCGGTACGGCTTAATGCCCAAATGGATGCGGGTGTGCTGCGACAGATACGACGAGTTGGCAAACGCCTTCGAGCACTGCGTACATTTGTACGGCTTCGCTTCGCGCATGTGTATCTGCGTGTGCAGCTGCAGGTCCGCCTTCGAGCTAAAGATCTGCAATTTGGAGAGAGATCAGCAGTGTGTGAGACAGTTGCTCTTGGTTGGTATATAGCAGGAGGGGTTGAAGTGCTAGCTGCTATTTGTTACTGCTTTGCCTTGAGCTTAAGTTATCTTTTATACTATATCACATTTTCTCTTTATCAAATCCCATTTTTAAATTCAGAAATGCAATTTTTATTTAATACGTAAAATCAAACTATTGCACAAACCATGATCAAAAGCACACCAAATATTTAATCATTTAAATAAATAGCATTTACCTAGGGACTTTAGAACTTCAGAATTCAACATTTTTGTTATTTTCTGCATGATTTTTGACAAAAAACCCTGAGAATCACTTTTAATATTGCATTTTAAACTAATTTGATATACAATTTACATTTTTTAATTTTCAAAGAACATGTTTTTCCTAAAATAAATAAAAATATGAATTTTAAAAATTCCTAAAAGGGTATGTAGAATCAACTCGTTCGGTTTTTTTTTTGACTGGACTATGCTATAAAATTAGAAACTAAATATTTAAAAAAAATATCGTATTTGCGAGCTTAAGACAGTCAGCACTTAAATTTAAATTTTAAGCTAGCTTTACAAAAACATATAAATGTTTTGAAATTAAAATTTATGCATAATTAGGGATTCAGAACTTTACAAATGAAAGCTTTAGCAATTTCATGATTTCTTAACAAAAATTTGGGCCTTCACAGAATCTCTTTGAATGTTCTATTTTAAACGAACTTAAACACCAATAAACGACTTTAAGTGAAACGAGAAGAGAAGAGAACTACCATGATTTTTAATAAAAATCTCATTTTCAAATACTGATCAACCTTAAATGCAAAATTAAACTATGATCAAAATTCTATTCCTTCTTTCAGAAATCGATACAGTTGTGCCAAAGTTATAAAAAGTTGAAAGTCTAGAAAGTCAGAACTTTTCAGGTTGAGAGCGTTGTCATATTTGGCAAACTTGGAAAAGAGACAATCCAAAAGGGATTCTCATTGCAGCGCACTCGCCCCCAAGTGTTCACCTTGGTGTCCTTCACATCGTGCGGCATGTGATGCGGCGAACTGGTCGAAGAGGAGATGCCATTGGCATTGGCAACGCTGCCGCTGCCGCTGACTGCAGTTGGGTTTGGATTCGAATTCGCATTGGGGTTTGCATTTGGATTGCGTTCATTGATCGTTGCGTTTTGCATGCGAATGCCACCGTTGTCCACGCTGTTGCTGGTCACCACAATGTGCTGGTTGGGATTGGGATAGATGCGGGACTTGCGACCACGTGTCGAGCCCGTGGGGGCTGTGGTGCCGGGACCAGCGTTGCTGCTGCTGCTGCTGCTAACGACGGCATCGTTGACCAGCTTGGAACTGTTGTTGCTGACGTCGGCAATAGCCAGAGCGGAGCTGCTTTCCATATTCGACTTGGGCTGATGCAGTGGGTCTCCGCTGCCACTCAGGTGATATTGATGCTGTTGCTGTTGCTGTTGCTGCTGCTGCTGCTGCTGCTGTGGCTGCTGTGGCACGTGCGGTTGCTGCTGCTGCGGCTGCGGCTGTTGGCTATAGCTGAGCACCGAGCTGCGCAGATCTGGAGTGTTCGAGAAGACGCTAAGCGGTCCGAGGGCGACGCGTTCGTTCAAACTGTTTCGCAGATGATCTATGGAGCGATGCACGGCATGGCTGTAGTCGCCGCCGACGGGCGGAATCTCGCCAATCAGCGGTGAATTGTGGTGGTAATCGAGGCCACCGCCAATTGGCCGATACTCAATCAAACGGCCCTCCATTTTGTTAAAAATACTATTATTGTTGGCACTATAACTCACTTATTTAAACTGTTTTTGGTAGTATTTATTTTTACACTAAATTTGACACACAATTTTTATATCTGTGAAAAAAGTGCAACACGGACTAAAATAACAAATACATTTATTTTTGTTTTGTCTGCCACTTGATTATTATTTACAAATATTTAAAATTTAGTTTCGTTGGATTACAGACTATAGAGTTTCATTTGATTTTTATTGCGCGCAAAACAATCGCCTGTTTTGTTATATGAATAACAATAAGAAATAACAATAAATGTGCAGGCCATGAACGCTTAAAGATGATATTCTAGGAATTTACATGAATACGAAAAAAAAACAGACTTCAAAAAGTTTGTCAACATAAAATAGGCAAGAAAGTCTCTTGAAAAAAGACAGAAATGTAAAGTCAAAATTATTTATGGAAATAATAATTTAAACATCTAAACGCATTTAATTCGGACAAAGTTGAGAAAATATAGAGCAAGAGACAGAATTTGCTTGTTAGTTAAAAATGTATTTTATACTTATTCTAATCTGAATGTCTTTAACAAACCCATCTGCTATCTCAAATCGGCAGTTTGTATCAAGTTAACTTTAAAAACACAGATCCCAACTACTGCCTGTTGCACGGCTTTTTCTATAAAATTTTTTGTAACCATTTTTATAGGTGGCGCTTTTTAAAAAATCTGTGAGACGCGACCGCAAAAACGTTTTCGTCTCGGCAACTGAATATAATTTTCTATTCTTTTTTCATTTTGCGTTCTGTTATGTTATTTTTTATTTGTCCTAAATCTAACGGCATTTTTACTGCGTTCCTCTTATTTTGCATTTTCAATTGCTTCGTTTGCGCTGCACGTCGACATTTTTTCTGGTTCCGACGCGGAAATATTTTTTCGCCACGCATTTGACTTTCCAGATTTTATGCAACCCGCCGTGCTCCCGAAGCCCCCTCTGCGGCCAAGAGCAAGCCTTTTTTTCAATTTGACTATTTTGCTATTTTCTATGCGCCGCGTTTTGCTTGTTTTTGGAGAGCTTCGATTAGATTTTTTCGTCACATAAAAAAATCCGCTATTTGTTTGCCTCTGTCGCTGACTGTCTGTGTTTTTATAGAGCGTTGAATACTTTTTTCTATACGTTGTTTTTTTAATTTTTTTTATTTTGCTGTTTGTTGTTGTGGGGCAAGTCATTGAAGCGCAGACAAGCAGCAGACATCCTGCGTATTTGTCAGGTGAAAGTCCTCGTTGTTTTTATTTGCATTGCTCCATTTTGTTTTTTTCGGGCGGGTTTTCTATTTCTAAACGCCGCGAATAATTCATTCATTTGTTGCACACTTCAATTTTTTTTTTATTTTTTATTTTTTGTATGCATTCTGTGCATGTTGATTTTTGATACATATACATTTGAGTAGTCGGCGAGAACTTGCGGCAATATTTTGTTTATTTTGCGTTTAGATGGAATTGCAAGTTCGTTTGTCATACACGACATTGACCTTGAATTGAATTTTTGTGGGTTAGCATATCTATGCATATACCAAAAAGTGGTCAACATTTTGTGCAGCCATAAATACATATTTATTTTTTGACAATCTGTCCAAATTCATCATATGCGTTTCTCTTTTAAATGTTTTGATTTAGAAGATTTGGTAAGTATTTTTACATTTATGTGGTATCTGTAGTATTTATTTGTTAAATTAGCTCGTTTGAAAGTTAGCAAAGACAAAGAAAGTTAGACAAAGTATCGCAAAGGATCTAGACAACTGTGATGCTATATAAATCAATCAAATAATTTAATTAATTTTATTTTTTTATATAAAATAATATTCTGGAAATTGATGTATCTACATTTCAAATATTAGTGTCTATAACCATAAAAAATAATATTAGTTGTTATTCTGACTGTATTATCTGATGAAAAATGAAAAAATTCGAGCAGGCTTTACGATGTCTTACTTGAAAAGGACATAATCATCTCATTCGAATTTACTTTTAACAATTTTTAAATATTAATTCATTTATATCTATTGTAGAATAACAATACTCGTCTTTAACTATTGAGGGTTATAGAATTCACCTAATAATAAAGAAAAAACCCATCATACCCTTTATGACAATGATAATCATTGTTTAGCAGCTTAGTGCGAGCTCTTCTCAAAGATGTTTCAAAAATGATCTAGGGACTGTTAAGGCCACATGATGAAATTTTTCCAAATATGTCTGGCCTTGCTGTAGTATTTTCCTAATTTAAAATGAAGAAGAAAAATGTGTAGAGATGTGAAGTCGTGAAAAGTTCACTCTCCACTCGTGCGAATAAACTGCATATATATTTATTAGCGTTGCAAAGATAATACATATGTACATATATATTTTTTTATTTGTTAGCTAAATAATTATTTGCGTACAAATTACGACCTGCATTTAAAATGGGATCTTCCTTCTTTTTAAATGGCATGTAGATTGTTATATAAAGCAATATATATATATATGGGATTGTGAGCAAATATATACAAATTTATGTGCATATGGACTGCACATAATGTAAACCCCGTCCTAAAACCGAATTAACAAAGAAACAAATAAAAATGCAAAAATTACAAAAAATCAGCAAAAACTGGGGAATGCTTTTGGGTGTGTGTGTGTGTGTGTATGTAGGGTGTGTTTAAGTGTGTGTTGATGTGTTAAAGTTTGTGTGTTTGCTTTGTGGGTTGAAGTTCGGGTTAATGCATAGTTCGGGCTTTTAACTAATTAACATTTAGCGGTTTGGCCAACCCTCTTGGCTCAAACTCTAGAATTTTTTGTTGTTTTGTTAATTGAAAAATGTGTAAAAATTAAAAAAAACGAGAAAAATTTGCCCACTCTTATATTATTCATAACTTTTTGCCATTGTTGTTGCCTGATTAATGCATTTTTCACACCACTTTTTAGCTTGTTTTTATTAAGTTGTACGAAATCACAAAACTGTTTCCGTTTCGGTTTTTTTTTTAATTTGTTATTTGAATTTTTTCCAACTTTTTGTCAGTTGATGAAAAATGCATTGCCTGGTGTCATACGATCCGCACAAATATTGTTTTTTTTGTTATTCATTTAATTATTATTTTTATGCATTTTAATGATATTTAATTTCACATATGCTGTGACGTTTTTATTAATATTTTTTTATATACATATTTTGGTTGTGGTCACGCTTGTTTGCACTAATCATTAATTAATTTCACATCATTTCAAATATGCAATTAATTTTTGCTCTGCACCTTAATTAAAAATAATATATTAATGCCTTTTTTAATAATTATTAGAAGCGTACGCCCGAAATTTCCGCTCACGTTGTGAACGCCGCAATTGCCTTTGATTAACTGATCACTGGCGAAATTAATTTTGTGGCCAATAGGCCTCAAAAAATCCGCTATAACTGTTGTTGAGTGTGTATGTGTGGGGGCGTGGCACAGCTGTGAACTCGCAGCTGTGTCTCATTACGGGTTGTGCAGCGATTTGTGTGGCGCTTGCTCTGCATCTTCTCAGCATATCAAATTCCCAAACCTGGATCATGCGTGCCTCTACCTCAGGCCTAGTCTCAGGCTCAGTCTCAGCCCCAATTCTCATATTTGAATTCAGCTTCAGGTGTTTGTGCTGCCCAATTAGTTTAAGCTTCAATGGGTTTTTTTGGGGCAAAACTCACAGTTGCAATGACGAAGGCAAGCAGCATCAGATCGAGTTAGTGTGAAGTCAGGTTGAAAAAGATGACCCATACTTGAGCCTGGGTAATCGAGCCTGGGATTATGTCAACAACGTGCTCATAGAATGGCATAAGGGCATCCATATTAATAACAGGCCGAAGTTCAAGATGCAAGTTTCACATATATTGCGCAATTTTGTTAGCCCCAATTTTGAAAATCTTGCGGAATAAAATAACACTGGTAGGCAGGTGACAAAAGATTGGGCATGTTCATGTCTACCGGACTTCAATAACAAATTTATGTTGGCAAAACATGCAAATAGATATTATTCTGTTTTATAAAGATTTGACTCCTATTTAGCGATCACTAAGTAGTAGAAATTAGACAGCAAAGGAGCTACATTTATGAATGTCTTAATATGAATTTGTAAGATTTAAAACTATTTTTGATATATCATGGAACAAATATAAAATACAAAACAAATATAATGTACAAATAAGTATAAATGTTTGCAAAATATGTTTGCCAAATAAAAAAGTAAATTGCTCTGGTAATAGTTAAAAAATATAAATAAGAAATTTCCAGAATTATTTAAAATTATTTCAATATTTAGGCGTTTTGTAGAATACAACAAGCTCCTGGTCAGCTTTTTCACATAGAGAACATGCAGATATGACAACTAATTAGAAACACATTTAATTTAATTGAAATTAATTGAACTATAAATTAAGTAAGTTTTTTAAGTGATTTTTCTAGGACTCAACATTGACAAATGCATCTTATTAGAAATATTGAACAATTTAACAAAAAACCTTACAAAACGAAGCTACAAATATCTAATTTAAGTTTTAAAAACCAACTTATTAGTTTATTTTATTGATATATTATTATGCAATTTTTATTATTGAATTATTTTATTGTTATTATTATTACTATTATTATTCTTAAAACATAATTACTCAGATTATTTAGAAGTTTTATATTTAGTTAAACGTTTCAAAAATCAAAATCATCTTAAGTTCGTAATAATACAAAGTCCTTAGATAAGTATTTTTATTAAATTTTTGGTTAATAATATTTTAGTTGAATTAGAAATTATTTAGAAATTCCTTGAACCACGGAAGATGTGTATTATGAACTTGGATGCTCTGCTGACTGATTATATTCATTTATACGATAAATATTATACTTTAACTCTGTGCCGTCGGTACATTTCGGTTTTGGTAAAATGGCTTTTATTTGTCGCTAAGTTAAAAGCGGAAGCTGAGTATAATTGTGACCTTGATATTGAACACAAGAAACAGCTGATATGCGGCACCCACTCACTCACACACACACACCCACGAGTATTGGCAGCAACGTAAAGGGCATTTATTATTTATATGCACACACACACACACACGCGGACACACGTGCAGACAAAGGCAAGTGTGTGTCAAGGAAAACAAAGCCAGCTGCTGCGTCAGCTTCGCTTTCTTCTTAGCGCCCAAGCACGTGACGGACAGCGTGGCAGCATTAGAAACTCGCGTATCTTAAAGACACAAACACGCACACACACATGCGTACGATGTTTGTCTGTGTTTGTGTGTTGCAGCAATAAATAAACACACTGCGCGCAATTGAATCGAAAGGCAGCAGCCGGAAAAAGTCTAAAAGCGCGCACCGGAAACGGAAACCGAAACCGAGTCAAGTGCGAGTTCGAGTTTGTTTCGCTTCTTTTTTGATGTGTTTTTTGTGAGCTCTTGTTGTTTTTGTTGTAGCTATTGCTACTTTTCTTAGCCTTGTCGCGGCGACGACAAGGACGACGCCAGCCGAAGACGCTGCGCGTTGTTTGTTGTGGTTGTGTTTGTTATTGTTGTTGTTGTTACTTTTATTGGCGGCGTCTCAAGGAACATGTTGCGCACACAGAAAAACACACAGCTGAACTGAAAGTCGCGCGCTTTGGCCCTGTCGAGCAGCGAGCGTCGCAAGCGCTAAGCGTCGAGCGTCGTTTCGTTGGAGCAGCAACGCGTGCCGAGCCGAGAGCACGATCCGTCACCAATGTAAAAACTCAACTAAAGCGATGATGAAAAAATCTGAAACAATATATTTTTCGGGGGTCGCACACACACACACACACACACACATAGAGAGAGAGATGCAAAGCAACGCAGCGGCGGCGACGGCGGCGGCGGCGGCATCGACAGGCACGAGGTGGCAGCCAGACAGACAAAACGCGCACTAACACAAACGCAGCGGCGCTTCAAAACGCAGCAGCAGCAGCGTAATGTAGTTGTGTGTGTGTGTGGGTGGCGGCCTGGCTTACTAAAGGCCGCCGCCGGCCGACACAGCAACAACATCAATAACAACAACAGCACACACACACACACATAGCAAAGGGGCAAGCGCCAACACACACACATACACAAACGGGCAACGGCAACTTCGCAAAAAAAGCGGCAACAACAACAACCAACTAAACGGGCAAAAAAATGGTACGCACACAAATACACACACTCACACACACACACACAGCGTTAAAGCAAAAAAAGTTTTGGTTGCATAGGCGGCGTCGCTGCTGGCGCTATTCAAATGCTGCGCAGTCCACGGCGACAGCGCTGCCAGCGTCGCAGCCACCTGACAGAGCAGCGCCAAAACAACGATAACAGCAGCAACAACAACAACAACAAGCAGGCAGGCAGCAGCCGCCGTCAACATTGACCCAAACTCAATTTGGTATGGGGCAAGTTTGGAGCCGACCGATGGGCTCTAAAAAACGCGCGCGCAAAAAAATAAAAAAGAATTGTGTGTGTAAAAAATTTAAAAAGGGGAATTTTTGCCCACGCACAAACACACACACACCCAGACACACACACACACACATAGCATGCAAACGCATGGAATTTTTTCGCTGCCAGCGTCGTGTTAGCCTTTGCCGCCCCCAAATTTGCTGCCAGCTGCCCCCACCTAACGCAGTCGCCAAACCCGGCCACCCCCCGGCCTCTCCCGCCCACTCAAACCAATGGTCTGGCACTTTTTTTCCAGCATTTTGTTTTGTTCGACTTTGATGCTGTCTGTTTTTTCTGTTCTGTTTTTTTCTGCTGTTTGCATTGAAGAGCTTTTTGCAATTTGACTTTGCGTTTTGCTTTTGATTTTGGCGGGTGAAAATGGCAAGAGAAATGTCTGCTACACAAACAACAAAATTATACATATATATTTTGTATTTCAACTAATTAATTGTAATTTTATTATACAGTTAGTTATTATAGTTACAGTGTTTTTTATATCTAATATATCTGATTTTATTTAGAGTGCACTGTAAAGTAGGCAACATTTGTTGTCGCCATTTACGCTACTCACGTGCAGCGCTGGTCACACTAACACACATCGCAGTGTTGTCGACCGCCACGGCTGTCGCTTTGGAGCACTCTATCAGTCTGGCGTCGAATAACGCCAAAGAGAAAACCAAAAATGTACAAAAAAAAGAAAAACAAAAACTTGAAAGCGCAGCGTAAATGAAAAAAATGTTTCACACACACATAGAGAGTTACGCAGAGCGACAGCAAGCACACCTCAGGCAGCCTCCGCCCTGACCTAAGCCACCGCGTGGCTCAACTGCCAGCAGCTAGCCCCACACACACCCACACACCTACACACACACACACACCCCTACACACACACAGACAGGCCACAAAGCGCACTCCTTCCGCTGCGTTGCAGCCGTCGTTTGTCTGCTGCTCGTCGCCGTCGTCGTGGTCGCTGCTATTCCTAAGTTGTTTTTTTCCTGCTGCCGCCGCTGCTGCTGCCACATTGCAACCTTGCCTCAACTTCTACTCCATACGCTTCAGCAGCTCTGCTTGCCCCTCTCTCTGCGCATTTTTTTCTTGCTTTAATTTTTCTTTTTTTGCATTTCTTCCATTTCCATTTGCTGTGCATTTTTTCCACGCAGCCTCCCTTCAATATTCCGGCGTTTTTTTTTCGTGGCCGCCTTGTCACAGGAAACAATTTTTTCCATTGCCTCGTGCTGTCTCGCTCGTACGCCGCACTTCTGACCCGCTCAAAAACAGAGCATTTTTTTCTCCGTGTTCTGCTTTGTTTTTGCTTTGCTTTTGCGCGCTGTTTTGCCCACTTCCATGGCCCCTCCTGCGTGTTGTTGCACTTGCTTTTGTATTTTGTGTTTTGTATTTGCATTTGCTTTTAGATTTTGGTTTTTAGTTTGTTTCGAGCCGTGGAAGTGGCAGCAAAAAATTCGTAGAGTTGCCATTGAAATATTTATTTATTATAAATTGCCGTTTTTACTGTTATAGAATTGGGTTAGACAATTGAGGTTATACAGCAAGTAGAGCAATAGCTATAGGGTATATAAATTTAGCTTTTGGTTTGTGGCAATAGTTTTTCAGAACTGCTATGTACTTATAGACAACAGTAATAAGTGTGCCAATTTTATCATTAGAGCATTTTATAATATAATATTTGAACATTTTATAGTTAAATATGAATTAAATAAATAATAAATTATTGTTTTTTAGTTGTGTTTAAAAATATTTAATCAACACCATTACAGCTTACGCTTTGAACCTAATTGAATTCTTATAATAAGAGCTCCATTATTTATTCCAACCATATGAGCTATGATGTTAATGATTTGGATAAGAGTGATCATAGACCCATATTAAGGACAACTCATCTAGATTATAATACTACGACCCAATGTTATTTTGAATGTCTAAATTAGTTACAAACAATTTTTTGTATAAATATTAAATATTTAATATAGCATTCAAATTATAGAATGTATGTATTTTCAAAATAATTGAAATAAAACTGTGAACATTTTCTTTAATTATGTGGAATATTAATTTCATTATTTTATGCTGAAATTTCTAACACAGTCTAGAACTTTAAATAAATTTTATAATCTCTTTGTATACAGATTTAAAAAAATATGTGGTATTTTATTGTAGATCAAGAAAAACACATTATTTTATATATTTTTTTTATATATTTTATCACTTAAAATTTCTGTTTAATTTAAAATGTAAACAAAGCGCATCCATTAAAGTATTTTTCGGCTACCTCATAGAGATAAATATCTTCCAGCAGCAAAAAAACGTTTCAATATTTTCACTTTTAGAAAAACTGTGGCAACTTTGGTGTGTGTGAAAAATTAATTAACACCACGTGGCAACACTGTCAGTAGATTTTGATGTAATATTTCCTCTTTTTTTATGTGTGTGTGTGTTTGAGTTTTTTCCACGTTGTTTTGCATTTTGATTTGCTTTGCTTTTATTTTCTTCTTCGCCTTTTTCCTTCATTTTTTCATGTCACAGAGATTTTTTTTTAGTTGTTTTGTTGAGTTGTTGTATTGGAACACAGTGGACAGTCAAAAACCCACACACACACATACACATTTGCAAAGGTGGGTTGGCGCCTAAGGGGGTAAGTGTGGTGGTTTTTGGGGGCAAAGTCCGCACATTTGCTATGGTTACTTGCATGGGCTTATGCCGATGCGTGACTGGCGTTTGTGGACTTTGAATACAAACAAAACAGACGCACACACTCAAACACACTCACACACCTACTAGGGCCAATTACACACATACATACACGCACACACACACGCAAATATGCAGAGAGAGTTATGCAGATATACATCCACATGTGCATTTCAATACGCATTAATAACTACGAATTCAATGCGACGCCCATCACAGACACACACACCACACAACCCATTCAATCACACACATACACACACACACACACACACACACACACACACACACACACACACACACACACACACACACACACACACACACACACACACACACACACACACACACACACACACACACACACACACACACTCTCTCTCTATCGATGCCGCCGCTGCTGCTTCTGCTGCAACTGACGCCTAAAAAACGGCAGCAAAATATAAAAATCAAATTCTTTCGTCTTTTACCCGCCTTGTTCGTTAATTTCGCCCGTTTCTGCGCCTCATTCGCACCCATTCCCCCTTACCCGGCCCCCCAAAGCTCCCATGCTGCTCGTCGCTACACTGTGGCCGTGTTCGTTAAAAAATTGATGGCAAAACGCTGCGCCGGCAAGTATGCAACACATTTGTCAGACGCCAAAATCCAAAATCGAAGAAAAAATTTATTCCAGATTTTTATTTTGGTTTTCGCTTAGGTCTAACATTTTCGCTTTTTGATGTGCACACCGTATTTTTTTGGATTTTTTCCTTTCGGTTTTTCATTTGGTTTTGCAATTTTTTAGACGTATTTTGTTTGTCGGCCGCGAAACGTTTTTCCATGAATTTTTCATCCATTTAGCACGGCCATTGAGCCATTTTCATCGCGCTTAGAATTCATTGATACTTTCACAAATTGTTTTCCCATCAGATTTTTTACACCAATCTCAGCGGCGGCGTGACATTGAATTCGCGAAAGTGCCGCGCAAATATTTAAAGAGAATTTTTATCCAACCCCTTGTAGAGATGAAATCTAAAAGCAATTTAAACCTGTGGCATGACTTTTAGAGAGCGGTGGCAAAGAATTTAAGGAGAAGTTTTCAGAATATATATATGTATGAGTTGAATGTAGACACGAAATGCATTTTAATCGTGATATGAAGCTTTTAACAAACCGGCAATTAGCGTATTTTTTTATTCAGATTTCCATTGAATATCTATAGGTAAACATTGAGTCTTTTTTATAGAGATTGATCCTCAAACACGGGTGACTGCTATTATATTGGGGTTGTTTTGCGTTTTTCGTATTATAATTTTAAATTATTAAAGAACTATATGTGCTAGAGAAATAATGGTGTCTTAATTGGGAATAGTGTTGCAAAACTTTTAATGAACTATATGGGTTAGAGAATTAACGGTTTCCTAACTGGGAATAATGTTGTGAAATTACAGCTTTATTATGTACTTATTACTTTACTTATTACTTTAAATTGATTGATGTTCCTATTTATTAATTTTACATATATTGGGGATAAATTGCATTTAATAATTAATAAGAAAAGACTTAAGTTAAACACAACGATCGAAAACGATAGCAACGATAAACGAAGGATTGACAAAAATCTAAGGAGAAAAATCTATTAATATAGACTACTAAAACTTGATTGCAGATAACAATATTTATTTAATTAATATTATTATTAATAAATTTAATTTACATATATAAATTAAATTATATGTAATATAACAAACAAAAAACCCATTTTATTTATTTTTAAATATTTTAATTGAATAAATATACTGCATTCAAAAAAAGATATCTAGAAATTTTGATAAATTTAGGAAAAGAAAAAATGAATAAAAAACTTCTACATAAAAACAGATTATATAAATGTGGTCCAAGACTGTGACTGTAGTGAAATAGATTCTCCATAGGTAAGATAGTTAGTGCAATTATTTTAATTCTATACGATGATTTGATTTAACGATATATCGAAACTGTATCGATGCTTCCAGATTCGTTTGCATTAAATTGTCAAATCCAAAGCATTTACAGTTTTATTAAGCTGTCGGAAACTAAAGCGTCTAAGTACCCATTCAGCTCTGAATTGAAACAATTTATTTTTTTACAGGCATTTTGTGAGTGTGGGTCGGAATTGAGCGACTATTGAGACGAGCTGTTCAAATCGGACTCGCAGTCGAAGCCGAGGCAAACATTCTGCGAACTAAACTTTTGCTAGAAAAATATTGGCCATGCAGCTGACTCAATGAAAAGTGACAGCTGATTTAGTCAGTACATGGTACATGGGCGAAGTACATAGTGTGGATAGGTATCAGAAGTTGGCGATAACTGGGCAAAACAGACGTTATTCGCTGGTTGCGTGGCAGTTGAGTATTTTACTTGTTGCCACAACGCGCTGCGATGCAGACCAAGGACCGTTTGCGACGCGAATATAATTCGTATAATGATTTAAGTAGACAGTTCCGCCTGTACGATGAGCAGTCGATGGACTCGCTGCAGGATGATCACCACCTGCGCATCCACATGAATCCCAATGGCGGCGACGAGCTATCGCTGCAGCGCGTCAGCTGCTACACGCCCACCTACGCCAGCGGCTATCCGCAGTCGCCCCAGCTGCTGCTGCGCCAGCACAACTTCAAGCTGAAGGCATACTACTCCAACGTGGGCAACTGTGTCCAGTGCAACAAACGGTGAGTGGCTGCCCCAACTTGCATTTGCCTCGCATTCGTTGCACGCTCCAGCTACTTGCAGCATACGCTTTGCGGTGGCCAGCCTCAGGTGTCGCGACTGTCCGCTGCGCTGCCACACGGACTGCTGCGGCCAGCTAACGGTGAACTGCATACCACAGCCGTTGGTCAGCACGAAGCGCGGCCATTTGAGCGACTTTGTGCCACGCGTGGCGCCCATGGTGCCCGCCCTCATAGTGCACTGTGTCACCGAGATCGAGGGACGCGGCCTGGAGCAGGAGGGGCTCTATCGCGTCTCCTCGACCAGGGAGAAGGTGAAGCGGCTGCGGCACAAGCTGTTGCGGGGCAAGACGACGCCGCATCTGGGCGACAAGGACACGCACACACTGTGCTGCTGTGTGAAGGAGTTCCTGCGCTCCCTGGAACGCCCGCTCATACCCATGTACCACAGACGCGACTTTGTGCTGGCCACACAGCAGAGCGCCGATCCACTGGCCGCCGAGGAGCAGCTGTATCTAGCCATGGTGGATCTGCCGCAGGCGCATCGCGACACGCTCGCGTTCCTCATGCTGCACTGGCAGCGCATTGCCCAGAGTCCGGCCGTGAAGATGTCCATCAATAATATTGCCGTTATATTCGCGCCAACGCTCTTCGACGACGTCGACCTCAATCTGAGCAACATTGTCGTTTGGCAGCAAGTGCTGCGTGGCCTGCTGCTCCAGGCGCCCGGCTTCTGGGCGCAGTTCCTCGAGGTGGAGCCGCTGCTGCCTTCGTGTTCGCTGGACGATGATGAGTGGAAGCGTGAGAATTATCATTCGCCCAGCCTACACTGGCAATCGGTGAAGACCTATTTTAGATCGATGGTAGCTTTCCCTTCTCAAGAAAAAAAAATGCTTTGTTATCCAAGTATTTACTTTATTTCAGGTGAATCTAGCTGACTGAAGCGGGTCCCGTTACAAGTTAGCTGATAACTGAAGAAATCTATTGAATTTGAAGAGCCCATAGCCGTTAGCCTTGTCTAGCCTATTCATGATTTTTATAATTTTCAATTGATTTTTAGCTCAGTTTGGTTGATTGTAATTTGAGTTCACTGCTTATCATTAACTTCACTGAGCCCCAACTGGTTTTAAAGAAACGGGCATGTTTCTTATATACATATAAACAAAGCCTGAAGTAGAGAAAGCCAACTGAAAGCATAGGCTATATGCAATTGGGTCTACATACAATCCAGAAAAGTATGAAGAAGACTGCTTACATATTATGATTGAAAATTGTTTTCTGTTCAATTTTTAACATCTTGAGACGAGGAATATTTCGTTTTGCTATAGAGCAATAGAAATGTATTATTTCTTATGCTTGTATGATTTTAACTTGTGTCACACTTAAGAGCTTAAATAACGTACAACAAAAAAAAAAAGAAAAAAAATTATACAAATTATTTTATGCTGATTTGCACTAAAATTAAAGAGAAGTCCTTTGATATCAGATCGTATATTAAAAATACAACTTTTATTTATTTACCAAAAATATGGTCCAACAAAGATTACAGACAGAAATTCTTGGATATCGGGCTTTAGCATTTTTTGAGTAAAAATCAAGTAATTGTGAGTAGCAATTATTATATTTATTCAATTCTTAAAAAATGAATAAAATGATTAAGTAGATAAAAGTAATAGGATTAATTTTTAGTTTTATTAATTTTATGTTAAATGGATTACAAAAAATTTGAAATTAAATGAAAATCTATCAATCCCTAAAGAGTGTTCCATTCATAGACTTGGAAAAAAATAAAAATCGGTTAGATTTTCAGATTTCGGTCAAGTAAATTTTTGTAAATTTTAATTCAGCCGAAAAGCTTCTTGATAACATGTTTAATGCATAATTAAATAGATTAAACTTATTTAAACCCAATACAAATTGATGTGTAGTGTTTTATATATAAAGAGAAGGGAAACAGGAAAAAGTGTTTAATCTCTCAATAGCTCAAAAGTAATATACCAAATACATAGCAAAAACTTTTAAAGCAGCTGTACTTTTTATCGCATTTTTTAAAATTTAAATCCGAAATTTGATCAAATGACAGTATAAAAAAATATTATAAAATTAATAATTCCCTCGAACATTTTAACTACACGTTGTTTATATTATTTCAAGCAGTAAGCAAAACATAAGCTGAATACATTTGTATGTAAATAAATAAGTTGCCCAAAGCGTTAATACAATAATAAAAAATTAATAAACAAAACTAAAAACGAAAAAAAGAAATAAAAACAAACTAGTTGACGTTTTAAAAACAATTTGCTGAGTGTTGCGACTAAAAAAAGTGTGCATGATTTCATGCAAAATGCAAAATACAAGCAAAACAAAACAAAACACTTAAATGCAATGGCCGAGTGCATAAATAGACACACGCACACACACACGCACGCACGCACATACACACTTGTACACATCAATGCATTGGGAAAATAATGTACATATAATAAAATTAAAAATAAACAAGCTGCAGACTGCAACTGAGAGAGATGGCAACAGCCGTAGAAACGAGATAGCTGTCATAGATCTGCCTGTCAAAGAGTGTGTGTGAGTGGGGGTGTATGTGTCCTGTTACTAACCGCACTAAAAATGCACGCAAAAGGATGTGAGGCATACTTTTTTCGGTCGATAGAGGGCAACACGCGTTAACATTAACCAAATGCTAATGCCAAGGCCGCTGACCAACACACACACACACATACACATATGCACGCGCACACGCGCACACGCAGAGCAATGGCAATTGCAGGAGCCACCAATACCGTGATAGAAAAATGCGAAAACGCAAAAAAAAACAAACAAGAAATAACAAAAATCAACGACAACAATAAAAATAAATATAAAAATAGTTTACATAATTCATGCATTATATCGGATAAAATTTAATGCCCGGCGCTGGCACGCCCGTGTGTGTGCGTGTGTGTGGGCGCGCAGTTTGGTGAAAAAAGTGTTGCCTACTCGGGGGCGCGCGTAAAATTGTTTAATAAATGGCACGCGTGCAATGTATGTGCGTGTGTGTTGGGCATGTTAAGTGTGTTGGTGTGTGTGCAAGTGTGTAGCATGTATGCATAATCGCTTGCAGTTTTAACTTTTTTTTAGACTTTTTAGCCTATTTTTATTGTTAATTAAATGAGGGGAATTACAGACACACACACACACACTGACATCAAGTCCACTTGTGCGTATGTATGTGCAGAGCGAGTGTGCTCAAAATTTTTTTATGTTCTTTTAAAATTTTTTCTACATTTTTGCCTAACGTGGCAAAACATTTTGCGCTCGTTTTTCGCATGTAATTTTACTAATTGATAGTGTGAGCTATTTGAAGAACCCCCCGGCAGCCCCTTCTCTGGCCAGCACATGTGGCCATGTCCACTGCTTCGGTGGCTTTGGTTGTGCGTGTGTAATTGTGTTAGTGCACAGCATGAAGCTGGGCAGCTGCAGCAAGTTGAGTGAATGCAGCAAAAAAAAAACTAAAAAACAACACAAAAACAACAAATGTAACTAAAAAATTGCTGGCAAAAATAATAAAGGGGCATTACGCGTGTAGGGCTGTGGTAGGCGCCTATAAGGCAGCATAAACACACACACATGCATGCGCTTATAATAACAGAGCGCAAAAAACGTTGCATACTTTTGCGCATTCCAGTTAATTCTTTTTATGTAATTTTATGTAAGCGGTGCCCCTTTTTTCTTTTTTGGGTAAGTGGGCGCGGCAATGCCTTTTTATGATTTATATTAAATATTTTTGTGTCAAAAAATACATATTGAGATTTTTGATTGAATATTATATGAAAAGACGCATTATATGGTTTCAATTTTTAATCCAGCATTTCTGACTTATTAAATAGTTTGGCTTAAAGTCTATCCATAGTTTCATACTGAAATGCAATCTAGTAAGTATTTTATATATTTAAACTGCACATTAACCTACAAAAAAAGTATCCTATTTATATTATATTTACTACTACATACTTGATTGAACATCAGAAATAATTGCGGCGCAATAATTGCATTGCTTTTACACAGCAGGGGCAGCGCTTGCAGATAATTTGAGAATAATTTAATAACGACATAAAGCGAAGAGCATATAAGTATCACAGACACTACCTGTGCCCACACTCTCACACATAAATTTTCGGCCAACACACAAAAAAGTGCAAAAATAACACTTGCCCCTCCTTTCATACTGTTAAAAAGCACAGGGAAAAAGAGAAATGAGAAAGCAGACCAGCGCACACTAACATGATAGGCTGGTTGAAGCTGCACCTCACACACATACACACACACACACACAGCCATGGACACAGGCAGCCCACAAGTGGACATGCTATATGCTATATGGATACGTAGATGTGGCCAGTCAAAGGCATTAAAGAAGAGAAAAAAGTAGCTCATGTTGCTGCTGCTGCTGTTGCTGCTACATCGCAGATGCGAGTGCCAAGTGAAGTAATTCCAATTGAAGCTTTAGCTGCATTGGCAACAGCAACAACAACAAAGACAACAAGGGGACTGCCAAAGCAGCGCCGAAAAAAAATGCCAAGTGTGGGTAATTAAAAACGTAGCAACATCAGCAGCCCAGCAGACGCTTTTGAGCGTAGAAACGCACTAATTTTCAGTAGTGCAGCTCACACGCATACAAACCCACGCGCTCATAAATTCATATGTGTATGTGTGTGTGCGCTTAAAAAGAAACACAAAATTGAAACACACACAGACATACGTACACACCCACACTTGCACAGCAACTGTGAATTCACTCGCACGCAGCGGCAGTTACAAAAAATTTTGCAGCATACTTTTAGGCATGCTGCTATTTCACTTTGCCTCGCACAAATGAACACCTCTGCGCCCCTCTTGTTGTTGCTATTGTTGCTGGCTTTTCAGCAGCGTCATCAACATCATCAGTCGCCCACACACACACACTCGCCCAGTGCAAGTGTGTGTGTGTGTGTCGCTCATCAGAGCACGCTGCAAAAGCTGTTAGCTCCGCACCACAATTTGTGGGCGTTATGGGTGTGGCATATCTGGCCGACATATCATTCGTCCAATGGACAACAAATTTTCGTTGCCGTTGCTGCTGCTGCTGTTGCCCAAAAATATACATAACAACAAAAGCAACAACAATATTTGCTACTTTTTCTATTTTTTTCACTCGGGTCGTTCTTCAATTTACTTTCATTTGTTCGATCTTTGTTAATGCACACATACACACACATACGCTCTTCTAGATAGATAGAGAGATAGATAAGATAAGGCGGCAATTACTCAATAGCTTTTTGCTACTTGCGAATTTGTAAGGAAAAAGCTGAGAAACTAAGAATATTTACGCCTTTTGCTTTTATATGTCCTCAGTTGACTTTGGCATAAAAATACAAGTATTCAATAAACATCTAATTACAGTAATTGAGCACACCTTGAAGAAACTTTCAAGAAATAAAATCTGTGTAATGAACTTTTCTACAATACTTTTCTATTGAAGATTTACCAGAAATGTAAATATGTACTGTAAGTTGAAACTTTGCATTTCAATTAATTGAGAAAAACTATGTGTATTTTTTTTAAATATCTAATGCCATATTGAAGATGTTAAAGGGTTTCCACTACTGTACTTAACTGAAGTAAACTATTCTACACAGTACTAAAATAAGTAATGTTATTTATGTTAAACTATAACAAGTAATTCCAGAATTTAGAATTAAGCATCATGCAAATCTCCGATATAATTTTGAAGCACAAATGCCGATTTATTATGTCATTAACTATTTGAAATAAACCTAACTAAGTCCTAAGGAAACAAGTTGAATGTAATTGAATAGGTGCAGTCTACTAAAATATTCTAGGAAATTCTACCAGCATTTTAAAATATATTTATTTCACATGGATATAACTAAGGTTCATTCCAATCAGTCTCTCTAGACAGTTCTATATATAGATTTACATATATTTTTATAATTTCGGATTTTCCACAATTTTTATGACCCCATGCCTAACAATCTTATATAAGCCTTAAGTGCCAAAGAACTTTCCTTGAAGACTTTTGGCCACCCGGGAATGTGTCCCACGCATATCGCAAACTTTACGCTGCAAAAATCTGGCTGAGCCACCTGGCGCAGGCCAACAAAAATGAAAAAACTGAGAAAACAGAGAAAAAGCGAAACCGTTAAAAACAATAAGCTCAATTAGCCGCAATTAACACGCTGACGAATACAAACACACACTCGCGCACGCACACACTCGCACACACAGTTCAATGCATAATTGACATTTTATGAGCAGCTGCTGCATCTGTTGGCCGCAGCTTGAGTGTCATTAAAGCCGTTTCTGGGCAAGTGCGTTCGCCGCCAAAAACTGAAGCTGAATGAAATGTGGGAAAAAATGCACTTGATACGGTGACACGCGAGGAGAGTGGTGCAAGAACCGGGACCGGCGGTCTGAAATTCGAAACTTTGTGGCAAGCAAATCAACTGGAAAATTGTAAACAAAAGCCGTCGCCCTGTTGTCCCGAGTTCCTGTCAACATTTTCGGGGCTTAATAGCGAGCAATTTGTGCAAGGCCGTCGGCCAAAAGAAACCAAAAAAAGCAAAAAGAAAAAAAAACAAAAAATCTGCAACTGTTAAACCTTCGGCCTTAACTTAACAGCTAAGAGCAATGCAAATAGCAGCTGGTTGGCGGGGAAAAGATCAGCACTTACCTGCGGGCACATTTTGCATTGATACTTGCGTCCACTGCCGCCAGTTGGGGCATGTCCCCCGCCGCCGCCCACACCGGGCGCGCCCATTTTGCTGGCATTGATGGGCTGTGGAACGACGAGCAGCGCGGCCGCTGAGGCAGCTGCCACCGCGTTGTTATGATGATGCGCAGCAGCCGCAGCGGCGGCTGAGACATGATTGCCATGATGCGAGCCACCAGCCAGGCCAGAGTTGCCACCACCAGGGCCAGAGCCGTTGACGCCGCTGCCCAGTCCCAGGCTGCCTGTTGAGATATGTTTTAAATGCGATTACGATAAGTGGCAACATGACATGGAGTCCATATACATTAAATATCAGATTGGCGAATAAAAGCATAAAGCTATGGTTAGTTTTATTATATTATCCTTGTTCAATAATATGCCAAACACTTCTATCTTGCATTCAATTTTCTTTTGTTTTCAGTGCTCCAGATTTGTGTAAGCTAGAGCATATTTATATGGTACAGTATATATATTAAGATCCTTTTACTGTTTTCTAAATGAAATAGTTTCACTTCATTATTTTGGCTATAAACAGAAATTATTCATTTTCAAAATATTGGAAAATGTTATTTAAGAAAATGTTTTTAAACTGATTCAGCATGACAATGGGGAAATCATGGTCATCTGCATATCAATTTCCAATGAACTAAATTGAACAAGTAAGAACGATGTAATTCTCTGTGCAATCTTTAGAGGAGGCTATCAGTAATCTGTCTGAAAAAAGTCTATAAATTAAATTAATAAATTAATAAATAAATTATTAAATTAAATAGCAAAAAAATCGTAACACTTTATCTGACACGAGAATATATTACAAGTTTCAACTCTCTGACTGACGGACAAACAGACGGAAGGAGAGCAAGACGGACATTGTAAATGTGAAGTGAAATTTGTGTATGTGAAGTGAAATTTAAATTACTCGATTGCATCGAAAGTTAGCCAAACTATTAAAGAAACTCATGGACTATACGGCTAAAGATTCGCCAACTATTAAGAAAATGCTCGTTAAATTAATTTTGATTATGATATTAATTCAACTTTAAAAATAATAATTTTATAAAATATATGAAATTTGAGGAAAACGCTTTCAGCTTTGAGCTTTCAAGCTTTCCCATGAATTGAAATTATGTTTCTTAGTTTTTACTACTAAAATTTATAAATACCAAACTTGTTGACAAGTGTTGCAGGACCTTAAAAGGCATAGCTTTGACTGGGGTCTGAAGGCTTACCTTGTCCGGCGACCGCCGCATGATGCTCCAGACGATTGTCATCCAGAAAGTGACCTGCAATTGAGTTGTTTGCTTCAGTTGCTGTTGAATTGTGTCAGCCGTGGCGCCATCTAATGTTGCCACGGCTGTCCATCAGCTGCAAGAGTGGAGTCGAGTCGAGTCGAGTGGAGTACGAGTCATGCCGCGCGTCTCTGTTGAAGTTGCCGACGTTCACTCACGTCACGTTGCCGCCAAGCTGCCACCTGCCACCTGCCACCAGGCCAGCCGCATTGTCCCACTTGCCCCACCTGGCCCCACTAGCCCCCGTTTGTTCCTCACTGACTACTCTAATTAAACTTGGCCGCTCTGATTGCCACTGGGAAATCGCGCGAGCGAGCTGAGTTACAGTTTATGTGAAAATAGTTTCACATTTTTTTCAAATATTTTTTATGCCTGGGTTCCAGCCATCCATCTATCTATCTATCTATAATTGAGTGCCCAGCACATTTGCGTGCAAAAATTGTGTGAATCTGCTGATGAGCTCGAATGCTGAGTCTGGCCAGTCTGGAGAGGATTATCGGAGGCAGTTCAGTTAAGGCGCCCCGCTGGCATGTCAAAAGCATTTCTAATAAAGCATTTGCAGACAATTGTTGCCACCAAATTGGTAGCAAAGGCTACTCAAGTTGTTCAACATTTTTAGTGTTAATTACGGGCGGGCGAATGGCGCCAGCTCGGCAAAGTTGACCAAACTGAATGAGCAGGCAACAACGGCCAGGCCAGGAGATACACTCAGAAAAATAGTTATCTATTAAAATACATTTTATAATAGTTATTATGTAAACAAACAAATAAAAAGGAAAATGTTTATTTACGACAAAGGCCCCTCGTGTTTGTAAAAAATTTAAGTAAATATTTGAGATAAAGATTTATCCAGAACAAATATAATATCAAAATTCATATATAAATATACAAAATTTCGTTTTCCACGCATGGTAAAGCCACAGAATAGCCTAAAATATAATAGATGAGAAAAAACTGCTTGAACAATATTTCTAAAAATTAATGAAAACTTTTCACAGTTCTAAACTAATAATTTAATTATTTATAATATAAACTTTAAAAATAACCTTTCAATTTAGTTTCTATATATTAAAAGTGCTACTTCTGGTTCTGATAAACATTACACCTCAAAATTAAAATTTTTTAGAAAATTTTCTTCCCACTCCAAGAATTCTCTAAAATATTTTCTTAAGTGATAAAATTTATTCCAATATTTAATATATATTTTTTTAGTGTAGCAATATGAGCTACTACATAGTAGCTGCAGCCAGGCCAAGTCTTAGCCAAGTCTCTGAGTCATGGCCAACATACTTGAAGCCGTCTGTATTGTTAATTTGTACAGGTAAAAGCCAACAGGCATATACAAGTACAAGCCAATGCATCGCATAGATACATCTACATCTACATTGTTGGTCGCAATGTTGCTGAGATGCTTATCGGAACAGCAGCAGCAGCAGCAGCAACAGTAGCAACATCAACAGCAACAACAACGTTATTGGCCAATTGCCTAGCGTTGACATTATCGGGCCGAGATCATTGCCGCCAACGGAGCTAACCCGATATCGAACCCGTTTACCGAAAACCCTTTTGGAGCGTGTTGCTGTCAATGTTGCCGCCGTTGTTGCTGCTGCTGATGTTGCTGTTGCTCTTGTTGCGGGCTGCACAACGATGTTGTTTGCATTTTAGGAATTTATGTAAACATGTTGTAAGCAGCTTGTTGCCAATCGTTGTTGTTGCTGCTGTTCTTTCAGTTAAAGGTCAATTTTTCGTGGGAGTATCTGGGGTGTATCTGTCCCTCTTAGGTGAATGGGCCACATTGTCCGCTCGCCTTTTGTCTTTGCCAACATCATGCCGCACGCGTGTTGCAATTTAACTTTTATATGCAACGTATGCATTTCTCGTTTGCAGATTGCAATCTGGAGTCGCGCGCGCGCCCCCGATCCACAGCAGCATATCTGCTCGAGATTCGTGATTATCGTTTGTTGTTTTTGTGAGCAATTAATTAACCAGCGCAGCTCCGAACCAAGCCGCTCGGTGGCTCGATTGCCTGGGTCAGGTATACCAGTTTTTGGGGCAGGTCATTGCAAGAGGGAGGCAACAGCGACGTTCGGGTTCCTTTCTGTTTGGTATGGTGTCTTTACTTACCTTTTTGCAGGTTATTGTGATGGTGGTGATCGTTCATTTTGGCCTAAAAATAAAGTGAAATTGGTTATTGTTGGAGAGTTTACTGAATTTCTAAATATATTAAAGAGTGAGAAGAAGTATGAGGTATAAAAGAAATCTGTGTGTTTGTATTATTGAAAATTAAAAATAATAGAGTATTATAAAAAGATAGATAAGATTATAAGAGTATAATAATAGAGTATTATCATAATAAAAAATTTCTTATGTATAATTATTAGTAAGCAAGAAATTTGTTTTATTTTTATGATTTTTTTTATCGGATATAGTTATAAACTATTATTCCAATATTTTAAATAGCACTGCATAATAAATTTAAATTTTTTGTTGCGCGAATCCCGATGCTGATCACTCTGTAATGTGTATTAAAATCAGCACAAAGAACGCGGAACGGTTCTTGCAGGGCTTAGTTAGTTTAGTAATGCTTAGTAACGCTTAATAAAGGTCCATAGTTACGTGTTGGAACGGAGAAATTTAATTTTAATTAAATAATTTAATTGCTTATCAAATATTAGGAGTTGCCGATTTGTTAAAGAGGAGAGATTTATTGACGAAAGTCTACTTGAGCATAATGGCACGAAAAGCGAATATTATTGATTGATTCTGTGTCGACTCTTCTAATACCATATATGCCGTCTTGGAGTTTTTAAATTAAACATATGTTGCAAGATCAGTGCACAATTAATTTTATGCCGTTTAGTAATAAATAATAATTATATATCTATTATAAATAGTTTATAAATTGTTATCCTTTTCCCTAGACAAAAAAATCTCTTAACTATTTCAGTCGAACTGCATTTACAGCTACATAATCTGCAGTTATACAAATTAAGCATTAAAATTTATTATACCTTTGTCTGAACAGCTTCAATTTGTAAATTCAATCTATTCACTATCATTTAAATACCTAAAATATATCACACGCATTTGATTTACAAAATCAGCTAACAATTGTCATTAAATATTCATTAAATGAACCTCTGAGTGGTTACATCAAAGCTTAATCAAGTGCGACTGTCAAAATATTTAAATAAAATTCGAATGATTTTTGCATAAAAAGTCAAAAGTGAAACATAAACGAATTAAAAAGGTCAACAATAAAAGGCAACAAACAAATGAAATGGATGAACTAAAAATAGGAAATTCTAAGCCAAAATATTGTTTGGCATGTGCAAATATTTTCAATATGGCTTTCAAAGCGATTTATGGCCAACAAAACACGCAGACATATATCTGACAATCGCACAAATCCAAATCGAATGCGTGACAAAACTCGGGTCAAACCAAAAACTAAAAACAAAATTCAACCGATAAAATATATGAATAAAAATTCTAAGCGAGAGTGTAAAAATGTGGAGGAACAGCCACAAAAAATAGAAAAAGAAAAGGTGGCGGAAAACATAAAAAATTTAGCCGTGGCTTCTGCTTTCGATTGCATATAAATTGTGGATATGGGTTAACAGCCTCGAGACTATCTCTCACTTCCACTTTCGCGCTCTCCCCCTCTCTATCTCTCTTTCTCTCTCTTGACTAGACATGACCTAGGACATGGTAAATAAAATAAAATAATTTCCAAAATAAAACCCTCTCTAAACGAATGCCGCGTCTGCTTTTGCCTGAACATACTCGATATGTTTAGAAAAAAGCCAAAACAAAAAGCAAAAACGCAAAACCAACTGCCAGCAAAGTACAACAAGAAAAAAACAAACAACAACGAAATACAGTTATTTGTATACAATATTGTACACCGCTAAAAAACTTAAAAGGGGGTGGAGCTGCTGTGGGAATCTAAATAAAAAGCAACAAATCCAAAAGCGGCGACGAGGCACGCGAATTTTAGAAATATTTTTTGTTAGAGCTTTGTGTTTGCTGCTGACGTTGTTGTTGCTGCCGCTGGTATCGTTTTTATGCATGTGGCATAGAGTAATGGCCACAATCTATGCACATTTAACGGCACTTGCTTACACCACTTAAACCACTTGCACCACTTACCTCGTATTCCTGTTTCAGGGACATCGGATGATGCTCGCTGGCATGCTGATGGCTGCGCGGCGTCGGTGGCCAAAGATTATAATCGCTAATATCCTTGGCATGCTGCACAAAATGTTGGCATGAAATTGGAGGAGAATAGGAGCAAGAAGAAGAGCAATGAGTTTATACGTTATATTAAAGCAGCCGCATTTGTATTTTTTAAAAATATTTAATAGGCAGGAAAACTTAAAATATATCTGGTGTAATCTATTATTTTAAAATTATTTATATTTTTTAAAATTTTCGATTTCTCTAAATTTATAAATTAAACAAGTCTTAAAACGGATTTTCGTCAAAATTCAATAAATACAATTTCTATCAAAAGTGAAAGATATACATATATGATAAGAAATAAAATAAAGAAAATTTATAATTAATATTCAAATAAATTCCATCAACAGAAGATTTTAACTTAATTTAACAGAGAGCTATGGACTCAATGACTCTGCTTTTTCTCTCTAATATTACTCTCAATAGAATCAGATTTATATAAAGTTCTTTCAACGACTCGCTATAAAATCTATTGTTTTGTATTGAGCAAGCCTACCTGATACAACTTGGCCTAAACCAACATTACATGGACTTAAAATTTAAATTAAAATAACTTATAAAAAATGTAAATAAATTTCTAAGAATTATTCTGAGCTAAGCAAATAATTGTGTATTTAGCAAGCCTACCTGATACAGCTTGGCCTAAACCAAACTTAAAGTAAATTTAAATAACTTATAAAAAATGTAATTATATTTCTAACAATTTTTCTGGGCTTAGCAAACAAATATTATTTATTTTTAAAATTTTCTATTATATACATACATTTGTTTATATTTTAAAATGTAATCTTTTACTTTTATAAATGTTTAATTATTATTATTTTATATCATTAAATAATATCGCTTCAAAAAACGTTTAAACAAATGTAGTGTTCCATTTCAATTCCAAGAAAAGTATTTATAAAATATTCAATAAATGTAACTTGAACTCGAATCAATTAAAATTCCATATTTTTATTACAGGCTCACTTCAATAATTTCAACCCATTTATCTCGATGTAACATGAGTTTGTGAAAATAATAAACATATATAGAAAAAATGCTATATATAGAAATAAACTGCGGTCACATATCTTTTGACTTGTCACAATTTGAAACCGCTGACAAAAACAAAATCGAAGTGACAATTGCAAAAAAAGAAAGTTATATATATGTATATATATGGCTATATATATAGGGGAGTGTCAATTGAAATAGAAAACCGCGTTACACACAATCGAAGGTGTCAAAGCGACGGCGTTGGCGAGCGGAAAAAGTGCGGCGGCTTTTAGTGCTGCCAACACAAAAAGAAAAAGGAGAAAATAGAAGGAAAAAAGTGTTGCATAGAGCAAGGGGAGTTGCCACAGCGTGTGAAAACGAGTGGGTGCGACGTGGGTGGGACGGTGTTTGCGTGTGTGTAAACCACGTAACGTTAATTTTTGTTGCTTTAGTTTGCTTTTAGTTGCACAGCACCCAAACTCCGCAGCAGTGTTGGAAAGCGAGGTGTGCGTGTGCAGCAACGACTAGTTAGTAGGTGGACAAACGAAAAAGTAGAAGAAATGTCTACAAAAAAAAAATGCAAACCCAGCTACACCCTCACACACACTCACACACGCACAGTGAGTGTACGATGCTGCGTTGGCAGCTGCTGATGAAGATGACCAGAAACAGAGTCAGAGCCAGCGCCAGGCACATGAACGGAAGTTCTCTCTAACCAACATGCCAGCCAGCCAGCCAGCAACAACAACAACTAGTTGAAGAAGGCGTCGCATGGCCCACGCCAGCTTCCGGCCAGCCGCCGCCGCCGCGTTCGGTTTGCTGCAGCACGCAGCAAAATGGAACAAAACGAAATTTCGAAAAAAATTCCCAAAGAAAAGTGGCAAAAAAAGGAAACCTTATATTGGTACAGCGCAGTAGCAGCGCTCTCTGTTACTGTCTCGCTCTAACAATTCGTGTCTCTCTCCCTCTTCTGCTGACCAACGCCAAAACATTTGGAAGAGCAGGGAAAAAATAATTTTTTTTTGCTAGTGGAAAAAAATCAAAACAAAAATTTTTTTTAACCCCTTCGCTGCGACAGCGACGCCGACTGCAGCCGACTCACACTTTCGCACTTGGTGCTTTGACCACTGGATGGGTGTTTTTTCATGTTTTTCCTTTTTTGGGGTGGTGCAGTTTCTATGACCAGTACGCTGTACAAAAAAAAAATTTGAAAAAAGATGTGCAAAAAATTAGGCGGAATACGTGAATTTTTTTGCAATTGCAGCGCCAAGTCCCCAACTGGCCCTCAAACTCTTGGCAAAACGCGTTTTGCACATTGTAGCAACCTTTTGGCCATTCCAGACTTTAACTTTACATTTTGTACTGTTCTTTTTTTGACATTTTTTGGATTTTTTTTTGGTTTTTTGTGTTTTAGCATTTTGGTTTTATTTAACTTCTTTCGCCTTCATCTTTTTATTCATGTTGCTGCTGTCTGCTTCTATTGATTTTTTCGCATTTAGAGTTGGCTAGAAAAAATAATTTTTTGTATTGTTCCATGTTCAAATGTTTGACCACACCCCACCACCCGTACCTCCCTTTTTCTGTGGCCTGAGGTTAGAATTTCGTGGCTATTGTTATTGTTGTTGCTCTTTCTGTACACAAATTTGTTCAACTTTATTGCAATTACTTTAAAAATTGAAGTTGGCAGCGGTTCTCGCGGTTTCTGGCTCCCTCCACCCACCCCCGTTACTGCCCGCTATTCCAACAATAAGGTTTCAAATTCGTATTTTGTTTCAGAACTGACGACTGGCCCCATTAGTCAACTTCAGTCCAGTTTTAGCCTCATTCCACGTTGCGCTTTTGACTCGCTTAGCCTTTCAATTTTCACTTTTTCTCCTATTTTTCTTTTTTGTTTTTTGCTTTTTTTCTGTTTCTTGCTTTTCGCTTTAGCGTCACGTTGACTTTTTCTAATTGAAGTATATAAGTATTAATTGCAATGCTTTGTTGTGAGGCGTGCTGTGGTTTAGGGTTTCCTTTTTGGTCGACGGCCACTGTTGGCTGCACATTGGAACAACAACCTCAGTGACTTTTTAATTGGAATCTTAAAGTGCGCAAGAAATTGATAGTTCTTCTGTTGGTTTAGGGAATTTAAAGGTGATATGTTAACCATTTAATGGTATAATAAGCTTTTGACCACTCTTCTTATGATAAATCAATCAATGGAATTCATTTCTGGCTTTTAAAACAAACTTAACTAAGACAGTTCTTTGCATATATATATACAATTGGCTATTTTTATATATTATATTACCCACTGATAAGACATAAGAGAACCAAGAGATTTATTTCTAAGCTTGACACCTAATGATAGAAACTTTATACAATTTAGTCCTTTGTCTCTTAGATACCAAAGTAAAAACTTCTGTTTGACTGTTAATGTAGGAGAACTGTTCTCTCTAATATGTTATATAATCTATGTATTCATTTTTTTATAATTTGTATATATTGTATATTTTCTATTGTAATATACATATGTCTGATATATGCATGTTGTATATACCAGTACGGAGAAAATATATTTGCAACATTATATTTACGCAGTATTTTCTAAATACTCTTTATTTTCTTAATAATTGTTATCTATACATATATATATTTACATACTTAATGTACTATATATATATATATATATATATGTTTTATATAATAATAATAATCCTCGAAACATTTGAAATACTTCAAATTCACAATGCCCAAAGACTCCATACTCTTGATTATCTTCATCATAGAAGGAATAAATAATTGACAGGCAGATATAGGTTAAATTAAAGTACTTTAAATAAACCGTTGTCTCGGCAAGAATTGCGCACAAATCAAGTCCAAGCTAATTTGAAGTCGGGCTCCTTCTTAACTTAACTTGGAGTCAAGAAAATGAAGTGCAATTCCTTTCAAAATTAATTAGTAAACTTTGCATCTGCCGTGCCTCGCTTTTCTCTCTCTCTCTCTCCTCTCTCTCAATCTTTGCAGTTCTATCTGCCAGCGGCTGACTAATTTTACTAATGCAAGTGACAACAACAACAACTCTGAGTTGCCTCGTTGATTGTTGACTTCGAGCTGCTCGCGTCTATTGTTGAACTTTAAAAAATTAATTAACTACGGATATCCTTTAAAAATCAGTCAACGCGGCGAGTTTTAAAATGCTTTTGCCGGGACTCGTTAACGAGTGATTTCGGGTGAGGGAAGAACGCGGTTCGGTAGGACGGGAAAGGGAACCTTTTCCAGACACGTTCGACCCGCCGTTGTCCTTGGAGACAATCAATCTCCATTCAAAACAATAATTTCAACGCACGAAAAAGTGAAAAGCGAGCCAATGCAAAGAACTCGACTAAAAATAAAAAATTGCTAAAAGAAAATCAAAACAAGAAAAAAACTCTAGAAAAAACACAAACAAATTCAACTCGTCGCGCAAAGAAAAACTTGTTTACATCTTGAAAAAAGCAAAAAAAGGAAACACGCGAAAAATGCAAAAAAAAAAAAATAGAAGAGAAAAAGAAAAACGCCAAGAAATTTTTTTTACGTGGCACGCGACAGGCGAAACGCAGTCAAGAGCAAGGATATTCATGGCAGGAGTAGCAAAAAAGGTACAAAAAATGTGAATTGCGGGGAAAAAGGGACAACATAAACTGGAGGATGCTCAAAGGATAACTTTTTTTTGTTAGCGTCGCGTCTGCTTGGCGGGGGCAGGGTTCAGGGGGCAGCGTACTTGGTTAGCTGAACTTAGACTGGAACTGGCAAATGTTAAAAGGAAATGGAACTGTGGCAGGAACGGGAGCGGGAGCAGGGTCCACGTCTCCTGTGCTCGTTGCCGTTCGTGTGGCAACAGACAGCAACGGTTTGAGTTTGGTCAGTTGCCGGCTGAAGTTCGTCGAGTGAAAGTGCAGCGGCTGCCCAAACCGGGTCCTTTAGCAACGGGAGCAGTTGTGTGGCAAAATGGGGAGGGAAGAAAGGCGTGGCGCGGTAATGAGTTGATCTGCAGCCGTGAGTGGATGCTGCTGTTCGCTGCCGGGGTCCTTCTATTTTTAGCTTAGTTTCGCTGAATATTTTGACCCGCAAACTTTGAAACCTTTAAAGCGGCATAAGAATTCACGAAAATACTTTTCAAAAAATTCTTGACATTTATCAACAGAAATAAACAATTATCTTTGCAATGGAAAATATAATATTGCCCTTAAATACAAAGCCACACAAGGCGATCATTTGTATAGGCGATATGTAATATAGTATTCCAATGTTGAAGAGCACTTATTAATATGTAGGAGGCATAATCATGCTCATCATTTATGAGATTTTTTAAAGTATATTGATAATGGTTTTTGAATGCAAAGCTTAATTTTCGTTTTATCTTTTCTGATACTGTTAATACTTATTATGTCTAAATACCTAATTTTAAAAATTAGCATTGATTCCTATTTCTTAATTTGTTAAATAAAGGAAGTTTCAGTGATAAAGATTGTATTGCTTTGTCTTTGTTCATTACAATATATATTGATGTGATAATGATAACATAATGAATAATATATTCTATCACCTATAAGTTGTCTGACTTCCAACTCCCATTCATACTCTCACATCTCTGTTCATCTTCCTTAACTTCGTAAGATGCGCTCATTTAATTCACTTAGCTGGACAAGTTTCAGCGCATATTAATTATGAACTCTTTCGTCCTGACCACCATTCAACCCCACCCATATTTAGCACCTAAATAGCCCAGCGCCTTTGTAGGCACCTCTGAGCGACAACAGCAGCTGCCAACTGCAGAATTAAGCGGCCAACTTTGCTCAAAGTTCGCCCAACCAAAAAAAGACAAAAAAAGACAAAAAAGGGGAAAACTTTAAATTTTTTTTGCTGCAGCTGACAAAAAGTGCTCAAATACCGCGCATAAAAAGGCGTGGACAGGGAGTGGGGGCAAGGGTTAGAGTACAATTTGACAATACTCACATCGACATTGCCATTCCACATATAGTGCATGCCAACGGCGGCGCCGGGATCGTGATGCGTCTGCCCGGTCATGTGCTCGGCCATCACGGCGCTCATCCAGTGGACCAGGCCCTGGGTGGGATTCTGTCCCTGCACGCCGCCGATCGGCATGTTGGCAGCGGCGGCCGCAGCGGCGGCGGCGGCCACAGCAGCAGCGGCACTTGTGTTGCTGTTGTTGTTGTTGTTGCCGCTGTTGCTCTCGTGAGTTTTGCACGTGGCAGCGGCTGTTGATGGCTGCGCGTTGCCTGTTTCCGGTGGTGATTTTATGGAATTGCCGTAGCTTGGACGAGTCTGAGCTGCGGGTTGATTCAAATTAATTGCGGAACCGGCGGCTGTCGCCTGGCTGCCGTCCACGGGCGGCGTTGGCGGCGTCGCTGGCGCTGAGCTCGGCAATAGTCCGGACCCAGTTCCTGTTTCACTTGTTTGGTGTGAATTGTGCTGATTGTTGTTGTTGTTGTTGACGACTTCGTTGCTCGTTGCCCAGGCGTAGCCGTTGTTGTTGTTGTTATTTTGGGGTTTCTGCAAAAGTAAAAAATTTGTTGTTTTGTTTCGGTTGAAAAGGGTTTTTCATATATTTTTCTTGCTGGCCCAAGCATTGAGCATGAAATATTAAATGATTTTTTGATGATTTTTCAGGTTGTTGTTGCTACCACGGAATAACAGGCCATTTTTTTAGGACTACCCATAATTAGCGAAAACAAACAAACCAAATTTTACATTTTTCTTACGCTTCGTTTTTATTGTAGGTAAAAAGGTTAACGAGAAGTTTGAGACGGGTCGTGTTCTTTGGTAGTGGAAATACTTTAATTGGATTTTAAAGCTAATTATGACATTTGTGATGAGCTGCGATGGGGTTGAAGTGGAATTTGTATTTATAAATATTGTATAAAAAATAAAATGATTAATTTTAGGTCAACAATGTCCAGATTTATCTTTAAAATAGATTTATATTTAGAGTTACATATTTTAGAAATCTCTCCAACGTTTTTAAGAAACACACTAAAATAAATATAAATATGAGAACAAAAGGACACAAAATGTTGAATTTTTGAATATTAATACATAGTCATTTTTTATAAACCTTTGTTAACTAATAGAAGTAGTTTGAAGGTTATATTATATAAAAGGTGGGAATGTAAGCTTGTGACACCCAAATTATATAGATTACGATTGAAATAATTAAATTGTTTTTCTGTTCTGAGATTTTGAAGTAATATAATACAAATATATAATTAATAAAATATTATTTAAAAAAAACTTAATTAGAAAATATATTTATCAAAAAAAGAATTCTTTAAAAAATAGTATTTGGCATAACTAATAAATTTTATAAGCATATAGAAAATGCAAACTTATACATAATGAGATCAAAATTGTGGTAATTATTGATATATACATTTATCAATATGCAATATACTGCAGTTGAATGCCTTTTACTTTAAAATAAACAACAACTGTTGTTAACAATATTACTAAAAACAGAAACAAAAATTGTAATATAAAACTTAAACAATGGAATCAAAACAGACAACATATAAGCACAAAATAATGCCAAGTATTTATTTAGAAGAACTCAAATTCCAAGTTACTGAAATATATAGACCTCAAACTTAACAAGTTTCTGTGAACATATTTAATTTCAAACTTAAACAATGGATTACATGCTTTGGTAAGGAAAACAACGTAAAAATCTTAAGCACAAAACTGGGTCAATTATTTATTTATGATTTACTCTATAAATAAAATACTCTTGTTAAATAGTTCCCCAACTTCTCAGCTGACTTTTATACTAACATGCACTGCCGGCTCCACATTTGTAACTTTTTCAAGGACATGCTCCTGCCGCTCCTCAGTTTCCGCCACATCCTGTGGCTTCAGCTGGTTGCGCTTGGCTGACTCCACGGCAGCCACGCAAACAGCGGAGAACAGCAAATTGCTCGAGAGATGGGCGCGTGCGGCAGGAGGCGGAGTACCAGCACCCGCCGCTTTACATGGGGGCGTGGGCGAGGGTGTTTGGGGTAGCCAGCGGCTGCCCTCGCACTGCTGCTGCTGCTGTTGCTGAAGAACGGCGCTCGCAAAGAGGCTCTGGTAGAATTCGGCGGGCATAAGAAAAGGCGTTGGTGTTGGCGTGGGCGTGGCATTGCTAAGTGCGTCCATATAGCTGCCCAATTCCTGGACGCGACGTCGCCGTAGTTGATCCTTAAGCATGATGCAGACGCACAAAAGTAGGCAACACTTTTGGACCGACTGCGACTAATTTCACTTTCGTTTTGAGTGGCTGTGTGGCGGATGGGTGAGGGGGTAGGGTGCTTGGAACGCGCCCAACAATTTGTCTAACTCGAGCGCCGCTTGTTCGATTTACACATGCACACAAAACCGTGAACGGACCGCAGGCGCAAAGCCAAAACGGAAACAAACACAAAAACAACAAGTGGAATAAGAGAAAAATAAATAAACACACAGAAACTTTTTCTGACACCGACTTTTATTTTATTTCTTTGGCTAAACTTTTATTTTATTGCAGGGGCAGCATGGAAAAGTTTTCCAAACATTGGATATACTTTATTTTCAGCTGTGCGACGCGTCTCGTTTTTCCCAACACTATTTTTGTATTTTTAGATGCAGTTTTGTAAAATAAAAACAAATCATTTGAGGCCAAAATAATAAACAAAAACTGTCTACAAATGACCTTGAAAAATTTTACAGCGCGTAAAAATATATGCCATTTTCTATGTTTTTTCCCTTTTATTTTGTTGCATTTTTATTGTGCACTTTGTTTAGCTTTACATTTTGTTGCGAATTTGTGTGTGATTTATTTGATGCCTGCGTTGATTTGTTGATGTTTATTTTCCGTTTATTGCAGCATTTTGTGGCATGTTGCGTTTGATGTGCGGCTTAGTTTAGTTTATGCTATTTTCTTTCATGCTTCCGCTGTTTGAATTGGACGTTTTTGAAATTAGTTAATTGGTTGTCTGTTTTATTAAATAAGGCAGACTTGTCTGTCAAAAGGCTAAAAGCTAAATTTAAATGACTTAATGTAGCAAATATAATTTTCCCAAATAATCAGAATTAAGATCTTTAAAAAATCTATTGGGTAAATAAATAAGATAAGGAATCTATTAAGGATACCTTTTTTTCAATATCCAAGAACAATTTATCGAAATTTTTAAATTGTTAACAAGAATATTTATACTTTCATTAACTTACTTTGCTTATAAAATAAATTGTTTTTTAAAATAAATCATAAATTGATTTAGTTAAATTTTTCTGAAACTTTTGACTAAACATTTACTTTAAAATATTAATATTTTCGTGGGAGTTATATATTTTAGTATATTTTGTTTTTTATATTGTCTACCTTTGACAATATTATTAAAGACAGCTAAGAGCATTTTATTTTTAAATTTAAATGCTTTGACATACTTTAAAGAATTTCTTTCCTTCATTTTTTATTTTTTTATATTTTATATATACTCATTATATTATTTTTATTAGAGATTTTGTTGTTAATTACGTATTTGGTTGTTTTAAATAATTTGGTGTTATATTGTAACTCTGTTTATATTTTATTTATATATATTTAATTGATATATATTTATTTATGTAAATATTTCAGTAAGTTGACTTTTATTTTAAAATTTTAAGCACTTTGTGCGTTTTAGGAACTTTTGTTGCAATTTTGACACTTCTGCTTTTATTTAAATACTTTTTCTCTCCTTCTGTTTTCTTTGCACTTTCTTTAGGAACTTTCGTTGCGGCATGGGTTCCGCTTTCTAAGCTAAAACACACGCTTCGGGCATTTAGCAGATATTTTGATTCATTTCCTGGTGTCAACAGCTGCATCACGTATACGCCATCGCGGGGGCACAGACACACACATATGTATATACATATATGCATATATCATGTATATCTGATGTCAGATTTTAGATAAATCAATTGAGCGGGCACTTTTTCACGCTGCGTTGGAAAGTTAAGGCGTTAGTTGCATGCATATTACGCATACGCCGCGTTGCAGCTGCAGCTGAACGTTGCGGCCTGTCAGTTGTAGCCGTGTGTGTGTGCGGCTGCATGAGTGTAAACGTTGGTGTGTGTGTATGTGTGCGTGTGGGATTTTATGTCGAGTCCTTGTCTCAGTCCCGTCCGTCTCTGTCGTGCAGTCAGCGAGCGTGGGATAGCTTGCAACAACTGAACAACAGAAACTCAAAGTGCAGCAGCTGAAGCTGAAGCTGCCGCAAAAGAAATTGCGAACGCGCGCGAAGCAGTCAAATATGTATACAAAGAAATATACACACAAACACACACACACACACACAAGCACATACGTGCTGTGTGTGTGTGTAAAATCTGTTTTGTATGTTGTGAATGTTTTTCTTTTTTTATATTTTTTTTACTGCTGCTGCTTGCTCTGCTCTGCTGCCTGCGTCCCTGCAATGTCAGAGCAATCTCAGAGTCTGCTCGAGTTGTTGTTGTTCGCTGTGTGTATTTTTTTGCTGTTTGCCTTTTTTCTTATTTTATAATTTTTGCTCCTTGCTCCTTTTTTATGCACGCTGCCGTTATAAAGACATACATTTGCAGCGCACTGCAGCATTTTCTTGTAAGAAATTCGTAGCGTATAAGAAGTGAAAAAAAAATATAGCTGAATTTGCGCGATGTCCTGCAGGCAGAGGGATGGCCTGGGCTGGGGTCTGGTCTGGTAAGCTGTGCATTTGGAGTATGAGTCCTTGGGCTCGGGCTAGAGCATGGCAGATTGATTTTCTTCTGTACGGTTTGCTCATGTTTGTGATTTTTATTATGGTTTTCTTTGCTATTTCATTTTATGTGTGTGTGTGTGGGTGTGTTAAAAAGTTCTTAAGTACTATTACTATTGTAACTGAAGACGAGCTGGTGCTAAGCATTTGACATACTCTATGCAGAGTATTGCCGAACAAATGAAGTGGCAAAAACGAACTAGAAGTGCTGCACTTGGAAATTATCATATGCCAGGAATTTAAACGGGTAAGAATAGGGCCAATGAATTTCAAAATTCTTAATTCGAAAAGGTGTTAAGTAAACAGCTGATTATCTGCATCGTACTATTGGTTATAATCAATCACTATAATGATAGTATAAACTATGTGTAAGTACAACGTTCATTCCACGTCTAAATCACTTTAATCTCACATTATTTATACCAGAATTGTATGTAAATTGTGTGTTCGGGCCACTAATAAATGCATCAGACGTTTTTATCATAGCCTAAATTGCTACAAAATATGCGCACAAATTAAAGAGACTACAAAATACATATAAATTAATACACAAATAAAATTCTATTAAATTAAGTTAAAGTGTTCGCAAAAATGCTGTTATTTGAATTTTTAGTAATTTGTTGTTTTTACTTTTTTTGCAATTGAAAAAAGCTACCCAATTAAGAGAATATTGATTTTTTTTATTTTATTGGAAATTAGTCATAGTTATATAAAAGTAGATGTTGAAATATTAAAAAAAGCTTAATTTTTAATAAATTATTGTTGAAAGTAAAGAAAGGGCAAATTTTAATTTAAAATCTTTTGATTAGCTTCTATTTAAAGTAAAACTGATTAAATTTCAATAAAGAATTTGTGCTTAAGTTTTTGTGAATATTTTATCAAAAAAACTTAGCTAAAAAGTTTGGATTTAAAACTGCATTTTTTTTTTATTTTAAACTTAAAAGTGTTGATTTGCTTTTGGCGCATATTTTGGGGAGATTTTTTATATATATTTTTTACACATTTTTAATTGATTAAAATCAGCAGTTGTAGATTGCAGAATATGAAATAGCCAAGCAAAGAGTTTCACATCACTAACTGCCGCATGGCGCTTACAACACTGGCGTATTTGCCGGCGAAAGAGTGTTGAGCAGTCGTTGAAATAGTCCTTTCAGCGCAGTTAAACCATTAAAACTAAAGTGCAAGTAGTTGAAAATGCTCTACACGAGATACAGATAGGGCACGGCAAAGGGCGACTAGACCCCACCCTAGGCAGCTGATTTTTAGATAGTATTTCCCACGGTCCAGGTCCGTCAGGTGAAGGAAGTCAAGTTTGTTTGTTGTTGTTGCTGCTGTTGCAACTGCAGCGCGTAACACTTGTGGCAGTTGATGATTCTTATAAATTGCGCTGTTTATGGTTGTTGATTTGTGTGCGTGGGTGTGCGTCTGTGTGTGTTCGTGTGTGCGCACTGTCACGTGGCGCCACCTGGCGTACAGAGGTTGAAAAACACGCGACGCGTGTAGCGGCCACGTCGCGCGACGACCAATAGATTTGGCCAAACGCAAGCGAACTGAAGACAACGACAGTTGCAGCGCGCCAAAGGCTGAGGCCACGGACACATGCAACAATCGTGAACGTCGACGGCGGCGTCGACTGCGCCGGAAGCAGCAGGATAAAAGCGGCGACTTATGGCAGCAGCGGCAGCAGCAGCAGCCATGTTTGTTGTAAGTAGCAGCAGCAGCAAAAATGGCGCGCGCGAAGAGGAAACTCAAGAAGTAGCAGCAGCAGCCAGGTCCAGGGCTAGGACACACACACACACATACACCCAGCAGGAACATAAAAAAATTCAAGTGAAATTGTATTTTTTATTTCTTTCTTTTTTTTGCCTTCACATGGAGCAAAAAATAGCAGCGACTGAAAGAAAATACATTGCAAAAGGCGGCGACGAGCAAAAAACGAAATAATAACAAAAAGTTGTAAAAGAAAAGCGAAAACCGTGTGATGTCCTGGCACACACACACACAAGGAGATCCTGGCAGCGGCAGCGCGGCGACGACACATCGAAGAAAGGATAAAAACATACAATATTCAAGCTGCAAGCTGCGCAGCCAGCAGCGACGTCGACGTCGACGCCAACGTCAGCGCTTGGCCGTTAACATTTCATGAGCACCAATTTCTTTGCCTTCATTTTGTTTATTGTATTTTTTTGTCTTCCTTTTATTATTATTATTTCGCTTGCTTTCACATTTCTAGAAATGCAATTTTGGTTGTACTTATTTTGAAATTTTTCATGTTTGTTTTCTCGTGATATAATTCTATCCCCATGATATAAAATTATCCTCAATAATTGCTCAATAATGCTACATTGTTTTCTTGTTTCCTTGCTCAGCTTTATAGCTTTAACACTTGCACTCGTTACCTCACTTCCGCTATCTCAGAGCCCCCCCCCCCCCCTTTTCTATCACTGCCCCTTAAGCTGCATTTTCTGCGCTGTTTTCGTGTTTTTTAAGCGCCTTAAAAACAACTTAACAAACGGAACAAGAAAACTTTTTGCCCGCAACTGCAAGACGCGGGCAGCGCAGCTCGCGTCGACGTCAACGTCGTGAGTGCAATGCGCGCAGGAAAAAAAAGAACAGACAGCAAACAAGCATCCTGAACCAGGACCTGAAGCATATGTTTTTATGTGCGCTGCTTTTTTATGTGCTAGGATTTCGCTGCTTGCAACGCGAATATTCCCTTTACGGCACACACACACACACACACACGCACACACACACACACACACACACACACGCACACACACACACACACACACACACACACACACACACACGAACACACTCACAAGTTATATGGTTTTCCTTGTGCACTTGCTGATAACAGCAAAGGAAATGCTCCTGCTGCCTTTTGCATTGCCCAGTTGCAGATAACCCTAAACGTGGCCTTTAAGTTGTGCGTCCGGCGGATGCGAAAATTGCCAGAGAATTACGTTTGCGGATAATTGAAATCGAACGCCAAGTGAGCGGGTGGGGGTGGTGGAGCGGGTTTGAGTGAGGACTGATAACTGCTGCAAGCAAATGAGGAGTGTAAATATAGTTGTTTATATAGATCCCATAACTACAGTATTTTTATAAAATTTAATAATAAAATTAAGCTTAAGGTCCTTATATTACTGATCTTACCCTAAATTAACTATAATATTATTTGTAAATTTATTTATAATTCAAATAAATCAAAGTTTTTATTACCATATTATTATTGTAACAATATAAACAATTTTTAAACATAGTTTAAAATGAGTTATACAAGGAATACAAGAATCATTAACTTTTGCCTATGAAACTTTTCTCGGTTTGTAAATATCAGCGAAATCAAATAAGATTATAGCTTAAGGAAATTACTACCTAATGCTTTTTTGCCCAGCTTTAGAATAGTTTAGTGTTGCAAATCCAATGAATAATAATTCTCAGTGTCGCCAAGGCGCACAATCTAGCATCAGGCACAGCTATTTTATTTCATCTTTATATGATAGGGCAATATACACAATAAAGAGAATCTTTGTTATATATTTGATGATAAGAATTTTCAAAAATATATTTTGTATATTATATTCAAATAATTATTTTAGAAAAAAATTTATAAGTTTAAGTAATTGCATAAAGGTAATATGTGATTTTCTTTTTTTATACCAAAATCCTCAAAATATAAGCCTAACTTAGTTTTTTTATCCCAGCTCAAGCTTAAAAACATATTTCTCCAAAGCTCTTTGAATATAGTTAACACAATTACTTTTAAAAGGATAAAGAAAAGAAAATATTTAACTTTTCTAAAGTTTTTTAACTGTGTATCTGTTTATAAAGTCAAATTGTCTATTATTTAGAATATTATCCTTTAGAAATCTTGTAAATCTAAATTCCCATCTCACCCTGACCTACCCCTGGTTAACTTTACGCACTCCTGGCCAAAGCACCAAACGGCTCCACAAGTTGTTGGTTTTACTTTGCCATAAAGGACATTTTTTCCGTCTGTATTGAGCCCAAAAACATTTTAACACCTGTTGCAGCTGTTGTAAGCATTATCCTTTCATAACAGCCCTTACCATAACTCAAGCAAATTCAAATCGAAGAGCTTTTAATGGAAAAAAGCTTTAAGGCGCAACATTTTCGCTGCATAATTATGGCATATCCTGTGCACGAACCAGCGCAACACAAAAAATGTCCTGCGAGTGGGCCATAAAAACCAAACGCAAGCTTCCGAATTTTACACTCAAGAGCAAAGCAAATGCAAAAAAACAGCTCAAATTTCGGGCGCGCTCTTTGAATAAAACAAAGAGCAAGCTCTTGCTGTCTCTCTCACAGTCTCTGGCTGCGCGGGCGCGTGTGTATGTGAGTGTGTGTGTTTGGGGGGCGTGTTTGTTGTCATGTTTTTTACATGCCTTCAATTTTTTGCTTCTTTGTTTTTTGTGCTTCTCCCTGTTTTTTCATTCTGTCTCTCTTTTTTGTGGCTTTTAAGTGTTATTGGATGATTTTATGAAAATTGATTTGGAGCACGCCCCTTGGCTTGGTGGCAAGTGGCAAGTGCTACTGTACTCTAATTGCAACTCACCCGAAATTGATGCTCCACCGGGCAGTCCAAGTTCAGGGCATAATCCTCAACGACAGTGCCCAGCGAGGAGTTGGCATTCGTCTCGCCAAAAACCTGCTCGATTTTTATGGCTGGACTCAGCAGAGTTGTGCCAGATGCAGTTCCAGTGCCCGGAACTGCGCCCGTTCCCGTTCCCGTTCCTGCAACTGGATTTGAGCAACCGACGGCAGCGGCTGCAACGGCTGCAGCAGCGGCGGCCGCAGCGAATGTGCCCTCAACGATTATTGGCGTCGCCTCGGCTGTGTTTTGGCCAAGTCCAAGTCCAAGTCCGAGTCCGAGTCCAGTTGCCGCATGGCTGCTGCTGCCGGTGCTGTTGCTGCAGGGTGTACAGGCCGTGGGTGGGCAGGGCGTGGCCGCATGACCCTCGTGATAGGGCGTCACAACGAACGAGGGATACGATCGGAACTGATGGTAATCGGTGTGTGGATGATGCGCCAACTGTGGTCCTTTGTACCAGGTACCATGCATAATCATTTAAGCTGATCAGCGTCGGCGTTAATCAACACTGCTCCCCTTTTTACACACTCGGCACTTTTAGTATTTAAAATGACTTAATCAATTTGTTGATTCGTGTTTTCTTATTTACTTTTATCACTTTTTAAGCACTTTTTATTTTAGGTTTTGCTTTTGTAATCCATTTGTTGATGTATTTTGTTAAATATATTTTGTATTTTTCTGTATAGAAAAATAAGTTTTGTTACTAAAGCATGATATTTGGTTACAGGGTATTTCAAGATATTTATAGTTGCTTTGATCCAGCTGGGCTGGAGGAATATGAAAAGGGTTTACTGTCCCTATGTAAGAGGTATTTGAATAGGTTTTATATAAAGATGAACCTATTTGCTTTCTATGTCTGGATCACTAAGTACTGTTTGATATAACTTGATTGATATATCTCTTTCAATCGTTTTATCTACCTTATGATCCATTTGTCTATATATTTATATCTGTGTTATTAGAATATTTTCTTGAATAATGCCAGTTGTTATTATTTCTGCTATTCACTGTTTCTATAGATTTTTTTGCTTTTTTAGCCCGATTTAAATACATCTTCCTAATCTGTATATCAATTCATTTATTTTTATTAGTATTTCGAATTTTATAAGTATTTAAAAACTATGAAAGTTGGCTACACTCCAAATTAATCATAAGCATAGTTTAAGGAACTCTCCTTTTAAAAAAAGTAATTTTTCGTATTTTCTAGTATTCTTGAACAATTGTTTAATTTAATTAATATATATGAATTATTATATACTACTACTGAAACAAGTTGTTTGATACTGCGTATGTTGCAAAACATGCAATTTTGCATTGTGTGCCGAGATAAACAACTTTTATTCATAATAATTGCAATTATTTTCGCTTGATTGAGGTGCTATGGAAAATCATCGTGGGGAAACATGGAAATCAAAAATCCACTTTGTCAAGAAAGTGCTTTAAGAAAAATAAGTAATTAAAATTATTTATTTATTAAATTACAATTACCTCTTTGCAAGCTACGGCCAAAAATTAGAACTATATGAATTATATGTCTTTTTGTTATTAATTTACCTATAATTTATAAATATTACCTGATTCTATAAATATAGCAAGCACATTTTATTAATAATTCTAGATATAATTTATATCCCAAGTAATCTTTTAGAAAGAAATACATATTTTTTTATCCCAATATGAAACATTTAAATTTGTAGACACACCGAGGCTAAAAAAAGTAACATTAAATATGATTTCTGTAATATATACTTATAGAACTATATAGAAAATATATTTTCCGTACAACTTAGATTTTTCCTGCTGTATTAATTTCGATTGCATTAAATTCTACGCCAATCGGTATATTCGATTATCGAAATAATGATCTTGAGATTGATATTTTATTTACTTGACTTTCACTTTTGAGCTGCACACAATAAATGCTGTTAATTGCGAGACTTGGATTGCACTTTTTGTATTCTGAGTGGAATCAAAATGGCGTCACAATATTTATTCACTTGACCGGCGATTCATTCACACGAGACACTCGCTTTTCACTGCAACTTTTTTGGGGGGGATTTTCCGTTGTTGTTGTGTGTTTAACAATATGTTGCACTTGCTGCTGCTTCGGTTGTTGTTGTTGTTGTTATTGTTGCACTTTTAACGCGCTTGTTAATTGTGAATGCAGCAAACACAGCTGCAACTGCGGTATGGCGAAAATGCGTTGCACTTGGCGACTACAACAGAATTCTTGGCGTAACGCGCGCAAAAACATTCGAGTTCTCCTGCGGCCTGATAAACGCGCGCGGACGCGAGTCTGAATATTATTGGTAACTGGATATTGGATACTGGACACTGGATACTGGACACTGGATACTGGCTGCTGGTACAGTGGCTGCTGGTTAGTCTGTGGCCAGCAGTTAGCAGTTGGCTGTTAACAGTTGGCAGTCAGCTTAATTTGGCGCACAGCAAGCGGCGGCGGCGCAGGCAAAAAATTTGCTGCCAGCTCGCAAGAATTCCGAACTCGAATGCTGAGTGCGGCGACGAAAAAAACATTCAAATGCCTTCGCCGCCAAATCGCAGCCACTGCGACGACGACGACGACGACGACGGCAGCGACAACGGCAGCGACAACGGCAGCGGTGGCCCCACGAACACGCACACAAAAACACGAGCAGCTGCTCGTTGCGCTCTCTCGTCGGCTGCTGTGCTCTCGCTCTGACGGTGCAGTTTTCAGGTTGTTGGGGACGGCGACGCGTCGCGACGGCGACGCATGCGCAGCTTTACTCCTTTTTGGCGCGCGCAAGCAAAGCAAGGGAAGAACAACAAGCACAGCCCGCAAAAAAGCTAACATGCGCTCTCGCTCTCACGGGCTGCCATGCTCTCTCTGCTGCTGCGGCTGGTGTAGAAAAAATTGTTTGTGGTTTTTGCTGAGATGCACTCTTGAGCAGCTTTGATTTGATTTTGGGCTTTTTGCTTGAGTGCTTTTGCTCTTTGAGCGTGAATGAGCACGTTGTAGTTGTTGTTGTCGCTTTGCACTAAGCGTGGGCGTTTTTCGCGCTTAAATAGAAAGTTCAAGACGATTCCTGTTATAATTAACTGTTTAAGTAGGCGTGTCGTTTGTTTTTCCTCAATTTCGAGCATCCGAACAAATGAAATGTAATTTTTAGGGCATGTTTCCTGTTCGGCAAATCTATAACCGAAAATTCATTATAAATTTTCTGTTTTAATTTTGGGGTTCCAACATGGCCGATCCGGACCAGGATCAGCCGCCACCGCCAGCCGAAGAGCAACAGAATGAGGCAGAACCACCGCCTGCCCAGGAGGAAGCGCAGCCACCTCCCAGCCAGGACGAACCAGCTCGGGCCAGCCAGGGGGGCCCCACCCGCAGAAGAGAATCAGGAGAATCAGGAGCGCAGACCGAGCAGCAAAAGACCATCCCGTGCATCCAATAAAAAAGCATCCAACGCATCCAAAGGAGACGATGGCAATAATAACGGCGAGGGGGAAGAGGTACACGGAAAGAGTAATTTAGCATACGGATTTCAGATGTTTCGTGCCCTCGTCTCCTTTACGGTGGGCTGCAGCATCGCCTGCGAGCTAACGGGCATCGTTCCTTGGCGTTGTCTGGAAAAACCGCAAAAGTAACAATCGTTGAAAAATTAGGTATTTTGAAAAAAAAAAATAATTAATATTTCAAATTGATATTACTTGTGGAATAATTTTTTTTGTGTCTCAAAAAAGAAACATGCCTGAAAGTCAGCTAGCTAATCATAATATTGTCTAAAAAATAAAATTTATTCTTATTGAACAATAAATGATATATTAAATCAAATATAAATTGTATAGAGCAGTTAGAACCCTAGCTAATTTTTTAAAAATAAATCTCCCAATCTTAACTTTATATTAAAAATATATTTTCTTGTCTTTAGAAAATCCCTAAAAATAGTCTTAAGAAAATATAAAAATAAATTAACTTTAATTTTGTTTATAATATACTTATATTATCATGTATAAAAAACAGGCCAACAATTAATTAAAACGAAATAATCGTCAATCTAAACTTTTTCCGACTCTTATTAAGATTAAACTATGTTCAAAAAAAATTCCATTAAGATAATCTTATTTGGAAGCTTAACTTTTTCGTCATTAAAACACAATTCGCTTCAACTCAGCTCGCATGGACGTTGCATGCTTCAGTCAAAGACTCTTCATTTCAGGGTTATGTCTCATCTACAGTGGGCGTAGAGCAGCAAAAAAAAATAAAAGAAGGAAAAAACCATCAAAGGCATCCGCAGCGTTGGACGCACATTAGCCCATTGACCAAGTTTTGCGGATCGAGCAACAATAATGACTTTTTAATACATGTAATATTCAAATTAAAATTTTTGCAGCAAGAAAAAATGCAAGCCAACACAGAAAAAGCCGTTAGCAAAAACGAAAATCAAATACATAACTGTATAAATGCGCTTTTTTCTTCTTTTTTCATAAATGTTTTTTATTTTCTCACACGCGGCCAATAATCGCACGTATTCATTTCAAGTGCACATAAAAACACTCAAACGAAAGCTCAAGAGCAGACGACGCAAAAAGCGCCAAAAGCGCGCTCTTAAAAAAACGGCCGAGCGAGACAACAGGCGGCAGCAGCAGCGCAGTTAGCGCTGAGGTGCGAGCAGTGCGGCGTGTGCCAAAGGCGGCGGAATTTTTATTGGAGCACTTGACGTGGATTTTTATTTTTTTGTTGCATTTAACTGTGTGTGTGTGTGTGTATGTGTGTATGTGTGTTTGTGTGTGTGTGTTGGTGTTGTTCTTTTTGTTGTGTCTTCGGCTGCTCGCCTTTGGATTGGCATCTTTTTTGTGGCGACTGGCATTTTTTATGCTGCTCTCTTCTCTCTTCGCTATGGCTGCGTTTCTCGTTGCTGTTGTTGCTGGGGCGGAATTGAAGAAGATTTTTCGGCTCGTTCGGTGCGCCGTCGACAACTGCAACAAACCCGTGGGGAAAAAAGCCTGCATAAAATTAAAAAATAAAGCAAAATAAAAAGAGAAAAGAAAAAATAGAGTCGGGCTGCATGGCATTATGCAATGTCAGGTTAGTTAATCAATGCAACGGCAATGTTGCCACCTTGGGGGATTATGCTGCAGCCGAGTCCAATTGGAGTTCACTTCGAGTGCTGTTCGCCCAGCTACTCTGGTTACACTGCAAATGGAATGCGAAACGTTCGCAATGTTGTAATGTTTGCCATTTTTGCATTACAAGAAAATTGCTTTATTTAGCGCTCGATTATCGAGGCGCCCGACGGCAAACAATACTAGTGAAAAACTTCATTTAATTTACTGCCTGCCCCAGGTCTTATCAGTTTATCGGCTAATTTGCTTATTTCATTCAATCAACAGCAAACAACCAAACCGCAATTAGTGAAGGCTTTTTATTTCTTATTTGTGTGTTCTGTCATTTGTCAACATTTATTTTTCATTTTTTTCTCTCATTCGTGCTAAATTTCCATTCGTTTGAGCGCAATAAAAATTTGCCTTATCGCCAACGCGACTGTCATTTCAATTGTTTGCACTGTCATCAATGCAATTTTTACCAGATCTATATTATGGATAGCTTGTGGGGTTTCAAAATTGGTTTTACTGGCTGCGGATCTTATTATATTATATTATTATTATAGATAAAAGAACGAAATGTATGTAAAATGATATCAGAAAGTTGTGAGGTAAAAAGTTTCTGATATATATGTATATATATATATATATATATATATATATATTTTTTTATATATATGGTATATTGAATAAGAACTCTTCAGAGAAATCTTCAAACTATGGTGCTGTTAAAAAAATAAAATAAAACGTGCTATGTATATGTTACATTTTTTTTCGAAAGCATTCGAAAGCATATACTAATAATATGAAATATTATCAGAATAAATCTTAGAAGATGTTCATAATTAGGCGAAATAAAATTGTGTTTAATATATTTATGTAATTATTTTTATAATTTTCATAGGCGTAATATACATATGCAGAAAAAAATATGCTGTGTTACTCATATTTACAATAAATTTATACATATACCTTTATTGAAGTATATATTTTTAAACAGTCTTATTGACAAAGGAAATGCCATTAAACTTATAGAAATTCCACAGGCTTTCATAAGTCTAAAATATGCAGATAAGAGATATGCTGCTTTTAGTCATATTTGTAATAAATTTATAAATCCACCCATATTGACATATATATTTTAAAACCGTCTTATGGTCAAAGTAATTCTGTTAAAACGTATAGAAATTAAAATTTAGTTAGTAAAAAGTGACTAAAACGGATAGAATATATATGTTAAATAGTTGCAAACATACATATACATCCGTAATCTAAAATATACCGATAATTTGTACTTTTTAAAATTAATATTTAAATTTCCAATTCATTTAATGCCGTTTGGGATTTGTGACCTTATTTTATATTATATTTTTATTTTTAATATTAATATATTATATTTTTAATAAAGAGTATATTGTATAGAAAAAAAGTGCTAACACAAATTAAAGCATTTTCGTTTTAAAATAAGCTTCATAATAACCTTTAAAAACGAAACAAAAATATGGTTTATTTTTATTTTTTCATGAAACATGACCTCAGAGTATAAGGCAAACATTTTTCTCAACAGAAACGTCACATTTACATTTTATTTTCACATGGCACGTTAAGGGAAGGAAGGAAAAGTTAATAAAAATTAAAATTTACATATTTTCGTGAATAATTGAAAACTTTTAACATTTTATACAATTGCTTCATCATGAGATTGTAAAGTTCAATTAGTATCAAACGGCACAAACATTTTACTGTAATTCTATTTGTAAAATACAAAATATAAATTTGTTTAACATTTAGTCTACAAATCAAAGAACATAAATAAATATGAAAAAATTGTTTAGCATTAATTTTCATTAAAGTCTTTCACATGTTTTTCGATATGGTATTTATGAAGTAAAGCTCTCGTAACCACAATCGGCTTTTACTCCAATATGTTTCTGAGAGTTTTTTTAAAGATAAACGGATTTTCGACAATTTCCTGCACAAAGAAATTTAACAAAAAATCCGACACATGCACAAAACTTTTGCTGCTGGTGAAAACGTACAATTAACAGTGGAAACCGCAATGGGAAATCTTCGAAATGCCTTTTAAAAACATTTTGCATAACACAAAATTGCCAGGCCAAACCGCAGCAGGATTGGATGAGGATAGGAGCAGGAACTGGAACAGGAGCAGGAACAGCAGTGCGGCGCCATTGTCGATGCAAGCGAAATGTCAAAATGCAAAGCCGCAACAATTGCTGCTGGCTGGAAGCGCAGTCAGAATCGAAATCGGAGTTGGAGACGGAGACGGAGTCGTCATGGTTGGTCATGGACGCCAAATTGGTTGACAGACAGGCTGGCAGCACGGCAATGGCGCAGGGGCAGCGCTGCCATAGGGCTGGGGGCGCGCACCTATGAGCAACGGGAAGGGAACGGCAGCGAGGGAGCTCTTGTGCTCCGCCTATTTTTTGTGCGCACATGGCGAGCAGACAGGTCCGAGCCGCTTTTTGTGCCGATTGGTGGAAACGGGTTGAAACCAGTGGGCGAGCGAGATGGCAACGACGCGCAAGTGCGAGCGAGCAGCCAAACAAATGGATTGGCAAAACGTTGAAAAAGCAACGTCATTGGAGCTGTGTGAGCGGGAGGGCGCCAGCTAGCTGGCAAGCAGTGCAAGCAGGCGCGCATTAAGTTTAAGAGCACGTAGCCAGCGTGCGCTCTCTCACGTTGCGCACTCGCTCTCTCTCTCTCTTTCGTTCTCTCTCTCTCGCGCTGCGCACTCTCTCTCTTAGTTTGTCAATGCAGAAAGCACACAGAACACGTGTTGTTGTTGTTGTATTTGCTGTTGCTGTTGGCGTGCAAAATATTCGAGTTTTTGTTTTGTTATCGGTCGCGTATTTTGTTAATTTAATTAAACAAAAACGTTTTGTTTGTGTTTTTTTGTGTTATCTCTCGCAGCCAAACGGCTTTTTGTCCGCGCTCAACTTGCAATTGGAATCAGCGCATTTGATTGCCCGTCGCGTCGGACAACTTTGAATATGTTGAGCATACACACACTCAGATGCAGCTTTTGTACTGCGGTCGTTGTTGTTGTACACGTTGTATTTGTCATTTAATGACTTGTGCCGTTAGGTTTTAATTGAAATATCACACATTTTGCCATTGCAATTACAACTGCAACTGCATTTGTGTCTGTATATGTGTTTGTATTTGTATTTTCATTTGTGCCTCTTCTGCCTCTCTTCGCGTGTTCTTGTATTGCTGTAACTGTAAATTGGCTTCGTTTTGCGCTTCTATTGGCGCTCATCGCGTGTCGCCGATCGAGCTTAAAGCTGCAGCTTGCACTGTGCTCATTGACTAATAAGAATGCAGTATGCTGTACTTGAGGGGGAAACGGAATGAATAATAATTAAATTAAATAATCTGTAAAGTGATGAAGAAAAAGAAGCAATTGTTAGCTTTAATTTTGCAAGTTTCGCTGTATTTTTGGCTATAGAAACAAGCAAGTTGGGGCTTATTCAGGGACTTTACAATTTGGGATGTCTTAAAAACATATACATATTTTGAGTTCGGCACAAGGTCTGTTCTTATATATGTATATATGTATGTTTGCAAGTATTTTAAATTTTATATTATGTAATTTTTATTTTTATTATTTGTAAGGTCTCAAAAATTAAATATATTTTAGTAAGTATTAAATATTACAAAACAATTTATAATTTGTAAGGTATTCTAAAATAAATTTTTTCTGTTACTCAAAACCTAACAAAAATATAAATATATGGTTAGTCTTTTAAATAAAAGTTATATACATATGTGTGTAGTTAAGTCTTGAGAAAGAAAGCTTTAATGTTCCAGACTGGAAATGGTTATAGATCAAAGAGCGCACAACTTGGTAAGTACATAAACAGTTTAACCTAGTTAGTGCAACTATGCGTACGAGCTAGCGTAATTTTAACAAAAGTTTCGAAAAATTCAAAAATAAAAAAAAATTGGGGTAATTTCAACGGAAAATCAAAGTGTGTAAATGTTAAACGGAAGCCAAATTAGCTCTAATATAGAACTTGCATGACAATGTCTAAAAAAAAGTGTATACAAATAAATAAATGAAAAAAAGTAACTTAGAAAGTCTTGAAGGTACTTGAAAATAAAGTAAAACTTCCGCACGTGACTTCCGTGGCAGCAGCCGATGATGAGCCCAGCCAAAAGGTAACTAACGATGGAGCGGGAATTACAGCAGGTAAGTCGAGTCGACAGGTAATTGGGCATCAGGGCAATGCAGGTGAGGCGTAGGCGATTAAAAGGCGATTAAATCAATTGCGCCACGACAAGAGCTGACAGCGATGGATGGCCATAGAGCGGCAACAGATACAGATACAGCAAAATATACAGATACAGAAACAAATACAGCTGCAGATACAGATACAGATGGTGCTACATCTTGGGGCATCCGTCAGCAGCTGTCAGCGGAATCGGCTTAGCCTCTATGTTAATGCGCCCCAAAAACGTTGACATTTATTGACAGTTATTTATGGTGGGCATGGCCGTGGTGCTGGTGGTGCTGCCGATGGATGCAGTGGCTCAACACCTATTTGGTGGGGCAGCTGCCACTCCAAAACGAGGAGGCAGCACCGACTATGGAAAACTCTGGTAATTGCAGCGCAGGCAGCGCGAAGGTGCCGCTTTTGGCACATGCCCACGGCACGCGCTCCTGACGCTCATTAGAACCGGGTCCACGCACGGTTCACCGTCGATCGATTCGGTAGCCGCGTGTCTTTGTGACTCGTTAAGGCAGTCGCCAACTGGCCAGTGTGTGTCTCCATAAATTTATTATTATTAATTATGACAATTTATGAGTAAAAGTGTTTGCTCTATGCCGCTGCCATAAACGGGCGCTGCCCTAGGGCATTGGAACCAGTTCCAGTTCCAATTGCAGCCCCACTCGCCTGTCAGTTTGATTGACTAATGAGTTCATTAGCATTTCCATGCGTTGCATATTCAAATGTTTTGCATAGTTTCGATCTAGTTCCGGGAACCATCCAGCCAGCATCCAACATTCAGCCTCCGTCGACACGTGCCGGGCTCTTTAGTTGGTTCTCAATGGCGAGCCATGTCCATATAGGCTGGTGTTCGATTTGTCGCAGCCGCCATAAACAGCCAGCCGATGCCCAACTAGGCGCAAGCATCCAACAACCCTATGCCTATACTCCCTACATACGTATGCATCTATACCAGGTAACTATATATGGCCTGGAGTTAGGAGCACACATATCTCTTGCATGGCTACCAAATTAGAAATCCAGAAAATTTGTTTTTAATAAGCACGCATGATAAAAAGAACTTAAGACTTGAGGTCTTTTTCTGTTTTCTGAAAACTAATAAAAATATTATAGGTTGTTATAAAAAAAATAGTGTATAAAAATATGATATACTGTTTTCAAACAACAATAACTTGAACAAATTTTTTAATCTGTTATTTTTGATGAAAATAAATTAGTCACTAAAAGTATATCATATTTTTTATAAGTAAGAATATAAACATTTTTATCTAATATGAGAGCATGCAGCAAATTTTTATACTCGTTCACAAAGTGAGAAGAGTATATTGGGTTTGTGCAATGTTCGTTTTGCTGTACGTCTGTCTCTATGAACGTAATGATTTCGTTGGTATTGAATACTCGAATACTCGAATATACCCGCGTCAGACAAAATGTTAGGATTTTTGGGCCACGTCCAAATGGAGGCTGGCAAATCGATAACATGACGGTCGCAAATCGATAAAAGGTGAATATTTTCCACAATATAAAAGCTAGTCATCAAAATTGCTTGTGACCCCAGTCAAAGATTGAGCCCTTGAAATCCCAGCCACGCCCACTAGAACGCCCTCCCCCCCCAGCGCCCCGCCATAAATAGTCGGCAATGGCTATATCTCCCACAGTTTTTGAGGTAAAGCTTCATATTTGGAATATATACTCCCCCAAACATAACACAACAAAAATTTTCCGCAGAATGCAGAATCAATCTAGAAGAAAAACTATAAACAAAATGCCATCAAACATGAAAATCGGCTCAGTTTCGACAAAGTTACGGGCATTTGGAATATGGGAGCTATGGAACCAAGAGCTTTACATTTCAAAATTATTGTCAATTTTGGCATGATTTTTAACAAAAAATTTGATACCCTCAGAGTCGGTTTTTATGTCGTTTTTATACTCGATCACAAAGTGAAAAGAAAGTTATTTTTTGTACCATGACGTACCATGACGATCGCAAATCGATGAAAGGTGAATATTTCCCACAATATTTAAACTAGAGCCACCAACTTTGGTATGTGTGTTGCTGGTGAACCCCTTCAAAGATTGCGACCTTGATGTCTTGGCACGCCATCAGTCTTAGAGCTAAAATTTTGAAGGTAGATTAGTGCTCTTTACGTTATGATAAATTCCCGCTCACACCTACTTCCGCCTCCGCTAAACGCAAAATCCATATCTCCCACAATTTTATATAGTTCATATACTTATACAGTTTTATAATCACCAAATTTGGAGACAGTGTTTGGGTGTCCACCTCTTAAGATCGAGCCGAAAAGTGTTGGCCACGCTCACCTCCGCTCACACGAAATATAAAAATTCTATATTTTTCCAAAATCACAATAACAACAACTGTGTACTGTAAACGAGTATTACACAGTCGGTTACGTCCGACTACAACGTTTTTGTTTATTATTAGTACAGCTACGAATATGTAAAAAACATTTTTAGCCGAACTTTCTTGAGATTGATAAAACTTTTTGTTATAAAAAGTAATCTAAGTACATTTGAACAATTAATTAAAATATATATTTGGATATTATATAAATATATATATATATATGTATATATGTATATTTTAATATCTTTTTTGTGTTAGTTTATGCAAATATTATATGTATAAATACCCATTAATATTTTTTATGAATGATGTTAAAGTATAGTATTTAATTATTAATTTATTTATTATTTATTATTATATAATTTTTTTTAATTTTGTAATTTATTTCGCAGTTAAATAATATTTCAGCAGTTCAGGAGTAGTAGATTAAAGTATGTTTTGTTTATTACAACTTCAAATCCTTACCAATCCATACTGCAAAATTCATTCCGATTTTACAGGTTTCACATTAGAGTTCATCTCTGGCGAATGTATAGCGATGTTTCGAAGGCAAAAGCTCTTTGAATTTGGACTCGCTTACGGGCATTACTACGACTTTCTCTCGACTTTGCTCGGAGCTCGGCTCAGTTTCCTTCTCAATCGATTCGTCGAAATGGTACGCCCAGTGCAGATCGCCCGTGTGAAGGCGGCCAATAAATTCCTTCAGTTTGCCCGGCTTGTAAAGATCGTTGAACTTGCGAAACAGAAACATGTGCACAAAGGAGTCTATAGCTATGAGGGGCAGGTCCGCTTCCGATTTATTCAAATGGCTGAGGGGATGGGCAAAGCGTTTGCCATCGGCCATCAGAAAGTTAACGGTTTCCCGCTCATCTATTAGTTCCGCACGGATGACCTTTTCAAAATCCCTTGGAGATTTGCTATCTTCTTTGTGGTGAAAGAGTATTACAAAGGGTTTGGCCTCCTCTGCCAATTCCTCGGCATTATCGAATGTCAGCACGCGGACCATGGGCTCACACTTCTCCTGGGACCAGCTAAGCAGCTCCGTGAAGTTGGACATGTTGCCGGTATACTGGCTATGCGATTCCACGTTATCCATTGAGCGCCTGAAGGTGATCCCGTTCAGAATATTTCTGTCGGCGAAATTCACGTGGAACTGGCATTTTTCCTTCATAATGCTCGCTACCTTGCGAAAGCTCTCGTAATCGTCATCCCTGCGCTGAAAGTAGCCTATGATCATATATTTATGGCTAGCCAGGTGGTACAGCTCGTTCATCGAGCTGAACTCGGCGATGGGATCTCGCAGTTCCTCTTTGGCAAACTGAATGATGGCCTCCGTCGAGCGTTGGCCTCGATACTCCTGTTTGCTGACACGTTGATGCCGCACGATCTTCACTGTCGGATATTTGCCTATATCGTACTCATTCTCCATTTGAGGCTCAAGTTCGCAGTTGACCTTGCCCAGGGTCACCTTGCCAGCGTCGCCGTATTGGGATCGCAGCAGATCTGCGGCCGTATCGAAGTTGGGCAACATCTGCACACTGAATCGGCATCGGTTCGAATAGAACAGCAGCAGAACCAGTTCACTGGAGTGAACTATATCGTGCACATTATTGCTGTTCACTTGCAGCGATTCACCGGCTGTCTGAAGGAGTTGCGCAAGGACCAAAATTAAGGCCAGACAGCAGTTATATTTTCTATGCATTTTTACTGAAGTGCAAGTTCGAAATGTATGGACATTTTTGAAAACTTTACTTAATGTTTTAGCAATCTTTATTATTCATTAGTTGCGGCTGTTAATTTATTCGTTGCGCCAGTGTATCTAATGCTGTTCCGCTCCTATAGCTCATTAGAGAGTTTCGATAGATTTTTTGATCGAACCAAAGAACAAACCTTCAACCTATTGATCCCACACTATAGTGAATTTATATTAAAATATGATAATACAAAATTATTAAAAATCAAGACTTGTCAGCAAATTTGCGCTTCAACCTATTGAGATTTATCAAAGTAAAATATTTTAAGTGCGTGTTAATGTTAAGTTTATTTATAATTATGTATTTTAAGTGCCTTGGTTCTAAAAATAAAATTAAGCATTTTTCGAAATTTAGATAAGGTTCTTAAAAATATTCAAACAACAACATTGCTCAAAGGACTCCCTATTGATGCTTTAAGAAAACGCATTTAAAGAACCGCATCTAATGAAATAATTGTTGCAAGCTATTTACAAGCTTTTCATGCCAATACTATTCGAATAACAATTTCTAAATGCAATTAAAATATGCCATAATTACTCGACGTTGAACCGGCTGGGGTCTTCGGATGCTCCATAACAGAGCCTGCTGAGTCGGAGCCAGAGAGCCAGCAGTACGAGAACCAGTTCCCGGCACAAGTTGCAATGTTAATGACATAATTTTAAAAAGCATTTCATGAATAGCCATTACCACGGCTTAACGAGAGAGAGACTTTGTGTTGACATAAATAGTTCTGATTTGAAATTCAAAGTGGCAAACAGGAGTTCAGGATCGTATTCGTGCTTATAACCCATGTCTGGTGTTGATGCTAATTAAAATCAGCCAACGCTGTGGTTGTGTGTCATATCATTTATTCATTCATTCAGTTGTTGGAAGGCAGACTCGACGGAAGGTTTTCCTTAATAGATTTTACTATTTAAGTTATGGAAAAAATATGCTGTTTTATCCACAGGTAAATTTCTTTTCTAGACATTTGCTGTTGTTTTTTTTTATAGAAATATATTCAATATATAATTAAAGGTTATAGATAGAAAATACAAAAATTATAGATATGCTAAGGTCTTAAAAAATAGAAAAAGTATATATATATATATATATACATATATATCTTTACTATTATACATTTTTTAAATTTGTGTTAATAACTGATCTTCTAAAATGATATTAAATGAAATAACTAAAATAATTTGCTTGCAATTTGATGTTAAATCAATTTTTTATCTAAAGGTACTTTCGTGTCACATTAAAAACACGACAGCTGCGCATTTCTAGCTTCACTCACGACTTCTATTCAGCTGCTTGGAATTTCAGGAAAAGAGAAAAAAAAACAAACGTCACCAAAATATTTGCTAGTTATGCTTATCTAGTGCTCTGGCATCGTCTCCCCGATATGCCTCCCCCTCATCCTCACCGCCCCCTTCGTGGCGCCCACAAGCGTACGGCATGTCAAATTATTTGTATATAATTCACATCCTTTTGCAGGTCCTGCCAAGTGATTTATGTGCGTCTTCTTCTGCCCGCACACAATGTGACCAAATGCTGCTTTATAAATAAATATGCCAAGAGACACAAGGAGACATTCCAACTAAGCGCAGCAAATTGTTGGTCTCAGCACTATTATCCTTTTCGCAGGCTGCTCGCTTTTAAGTAATTGCTGACTTTTGCCTTTGCAGCGTTGAGTTATTCCTTTTCGATACCAACAATTTGATATTCCGACCACATGCTGTGCTTAAATTGTTATGCCATCTTTTTTGGCACTATCCACCATACACTATCTATGGCAATTGGAGGTGTGTGCTCCCGACTCTTTTAGTATTGTAATTGAAAATAGTTTTTGGCACTGATGGGGGCCACGAACTGGCATAGACAGAGGCGTGTCTCAGATTATACAAGCTGATTAGATTTTTTGGGATTGGTAGAGAAAGGGTAAGCACAGTAATATATATATATAAATGGGTATTTTTGCAGACTCTTGAAATTTAACTTAAATGAAACACAATTTGTTCAAAAAGCATTCAAAACCTTTGCAGAGGGTATTTTAATTTTGTAACCAAATTAAAGTATATACATATATTCTTGTTCTTGATACTGAATCGATACTCAGCCTCGAAATAGATTTGTCCTTCTGTCTCTCCACTTGTCTCTACTCTCTACAACACTATAGCATATAGATACCATAGAAAGAATCGTGAAATAAATAAATTATTTAATAAAAACATTTTGTTCTTCAAGATATCCTGACAAAACCACGAAGAATAAGTCTAAAATTAATTTTCTATTTATAATACACATATATGACACATATGACACATATCATAATGTTTGTTTTAGAAACAATTGTCATAAGTAATTAATAATGATTTTATTTAATTATTATTTTGTATATATATATTTTTTGGAAAAATATGCAATTACATTTTTTAAGGATATATTACCCATTTACTATTTATTTATTTATTATTCAATCTTCAAATACTTTCTTGTTTCTAATATTATAAATAACCGTTTCGAATAGTTTTACGAATAGTTGACGCCTATAAGCCTACTGAAATTTATCTCTGCCTATATCATTGTCTGATCCGCCTGCTTGGCCATATATCACAAAGTGCACACAATTTCATAACTTAGGAGCATAACACAAAAATTTACGCAACACTTTGGAATTCAAATTTTAGTAAATTGAAAATCAGCGCCGCATTGCAAAACCGCAAAAGCCATCGACAAATAAGTTTTGCTTGCAGCTGGGCGAGAGCATGGGATAAGGGATGAGGGGAGGAGTAAATGGGTAGTTGGCCAGGTCTCGGTTCAGGTCCAAACTACAAGACGAGCATGTGCATTTGTCATAAATTAGAAACTGTAACTGTAACTTGGGGTGTTACCTTTTTGCCTTTTTTGGGGGCACGAACCGGGTCCGAGCATAACACTTAAATTTATTACAAATAACTCTTGCCCTGTTTTTTGTTGTCGCTTTTGACCATGTTCGAAACTTGGTGTGGGGCATATTATTTTTTTGTTTGTTTTTGTTTTAGCCAAGCTAAGCAAACTAATCAACGCTCGTAATTTGGGATGGCCAATGGGGCCAAAAGGCACGCGGCTAAATGAAGTGTGCACATTCCGAGATCCCCTTACAAATGAACTCTGTGTGTGTGTGCAGTGAAAAGTAAACAACAACTTGGCTATTATAAATCTTGGCCTAAGTGTTGTGGTCATTTAGCAAATGTCCAACAATGTCCGGCAGGAAAAGTTGCGGCTACGAATGGCAACTGAAAGCAAGTCCCAAAGGATGGGCAGCCCCAGGGATGAGGTGGGCTATGATTTATAAAATATATTAATTAAATGTTAACCAAATGTAGCTTGAGATTGTGATAAAAAAGCGGGATAGAAGGAGAGAAAGGGTAAATATATATAAATATATATACACATAATAATTAAAGCTCCATCTTAACTAGAAGCACAATTTTAAAGACAACGTAAACAGACATTAAAATTGTATAATGGCCTTGTCTCGACTCTTGACATTCAAACACAGATACACAGTAAATACACAAGTGTTAGTGCTGTCAAAGTCAAAATAAACGCAGCGACGAATAATGATTTATGTGCTATGGCAAAAAAAAGTAAAGAAAAATGCCAAAAGGAAGCCAAATAGCGGACCCTTGCAAAAGCTATAAGTGGTGTAGTTTGGGTGAAGGGGGAGATAGAGGGAGGGTGTTTCTTTACCACTACAAACGCATATGAGAGTATTTGTTGATATGCTAAAGTATTCTAGTCCTCCCCTCGAGATAGCAAAGAGCGCGACAAATCTGTGTATAATACCAAAGGCAGTCAAGAGGGGTGGGGCGGGCAGTAGAACACCCACAATATGATATTGAAATATGCCTAGATTTATTAAATTGCTCAAGCGAAGCATAAATCTTAACAGAAAAATGGCCTTAGTGAAACGTATTTAATTAGCTGACTGACAAATTCTAAGGAAAAAATCAGATTGTCTTTAGCTTTAGCAGACCTTAAAGATATGATATGCTCTTTCCCTTTACCCATAATATACCAAGAAATTGCCAATAAAAAGTTGTTGGCCAGACAAGAAAAGTTTTAGTCCCTTTGGGCGGCAAATTGTCAATGATGTTGGTCATAAAACGATTTAGATACTGACCCGCCCATTTTCAGATATTTATTGAGTGGCAAAAAAATAAGGCTGGGAAGAAAGCTTAAGCAGCGAAAAACGGACAATTTTTTTGTAATTGTGTAGAAAGAAAATAGGTGAGAATTTAAAAAAATATATAGCAAAGTTTAACTTACATACATGATGCGATGAAATGATAACTATCTGCAAATTTGGAGAAAAATTAAAATAAAAAAATGGATAAGAAAATATTGTGATGAAATTATCTTCGTTATATAATTGGCAGTCCCTGTATACGACAAAAAATTAAAAAAAAAAACAAAATTCATCAATAAATCTCCCATCGATTTCCTGCACAACTTTAAACAGAATGCGAATAATTTAAAGCACTTAATTGATTTTACAAAACAAAAATAAATTCCAACAGCCATTACCAAAATTGAATTCGCATAACACAACACACACACACAGCCATACACTGTGCAGATCCAATCAGGTTGGTATTGCTCCAACCAGACCAGTCCAGGCCAGACCAGACCAGGCCAGTCGAGACTCCTTCGCTCTTGGCGAGCCAGCTCATAAGGCACTGAAATGCAAAACCGCCATAATAAAGGATAATGTTGGCGCATATTAAATAAATGACTTCCGTCGTCGTCTAGGTCTAGGTCTGTGTGGTGAACCAACACCCCTGAACTCCACCCTCCCCCGACTCCTTCTCGCACAACGTTTACTCAATGAAAACAAGCGAAAGGATATTGAAATGAGTTGGTGAAAATGCAAATTCATGCCAATGGGAAATGACGTGTGCAGAATTTCACAGGCTGATGATGAGGCAAATTATATATACTATATATATATACACCCATATATAAAAAAACAAAACAGCACTCTCGAGAGTTTAATTAAAAACTTTTAAAAACTTGACGCAACATTTAAAAGTGAATTAAAGCCGCACAGGAAGTGGCCATATATCAGGCTGCATGCCAGATTTTTGACTCCTTATTGACCTGTTGCCCCACAAATGTGTGCCCAGGTGGTTCTCACAGTGGCTAACCCTAGCGGTGGCTAATTACAACAGAGCCCAAGTCCGGGCTTAATCGCAGTTTAAGTACACGGTCGTGGCTTAAATGCGAATTACGCCCAATGCGCTCACTCGACTCACTTCGGCGCAGACTCATGACCATTTAATGTAAACAATAATTAAAACCATGAAGTGCTCGACGACCAAGTCCCCAGTCTCCAGTCTCCATTGCCCAGCACTGACACTGAGTCTGGCTCGAAGTTGGCCACTCTTCAGCCTGCCCGCGGTTTATGGCTTAATAGCCGCAAATGCAGACGCTAAGCGTTCAGTTCTTTGCTTGATTATACATATTTACAGGTACGTATGCGGTAGCTACTAGGTAGGTGCTCGGTGGACTCGTCCATAAACCCCATTGGCTTTGGTGCTTTATTAGTCATTGAGCGGAACAACAAACTTCTTTAGCGAAAGCCAGGAGCCGTGCCAGAAGTGAGCTTAAAGATGTTTGCTTGGTAGAAATATAGCTAAATTACACTTTGATTATCAAATGCAATAAACTTAATCACATAAAAATAAATCGTAATTTATAAAGAAAATTAAACAGATAATTGAAAATAATTTAAGATTTAATTAAAACCAATAAGCTTAAGACTTCATAATTATCATAATATAACTAAGTATAAACATATATAACTAAGTATAAGAGAAGGAACAGAATACTTTGGTATATCGGGTTTCTTTTAATTTTAAAATTGATTCTTATATGGTCGAATCTCTATAAAAAATTATGATAAATAAAAAATAAAAGTTCCAGAACCCTTACTTGCAAGATTTCAAAGTCCTTTAACTTTTACAAACCGGAACCGATGTCCACGATTTTCCATTTAGCACTTTCTTAGATTAATTCTGCATTAAAATTTTAGATTAATTCTGCATTTAAATTTAATTCGAATTTGAAAATACATATTTTTTTATATATATTTTTTTAATTCAAATGAGTAAGAGAATATACTCCATTTGAATTTTTTAAATTTTGAATTGGGACATTTTTATTGATTGTGGATACCAAAATTAGTATTTAACACAACTTTAAGAGTGATTCTAATGGGAAAGATATTTCTGTAAGAACTCCTGCAAAAATATAAATAAATTTACACCTTAAGATCATGAATACATACTTGGGAAATTTTGTTCGAACTATCGGAGCAGATTTTCAATTCTTTCTGTATGTATACAGACTTAACCCCGAATTTCTTGGTTTTACACCTCAAGCAAAGTCCACATCTAACTGTATGTACTACTTCTAAATGCAGCTGCAATGCAGTGCCCCATCTCTTACAAAGGATGCTGTGCATTATCAATGTCAACTTTGTTGTTTCCATTATACGTGCTGCCAGGGTGTACAAGATATATATAAGATTATATGTGGTAGAAATAGTTTTTTTTGCCTTGTGCAGAAGTTGTCGCTACAACAAATCTAAATTCGTTTATTAAATTCACCCCTAAAGTTGGCTTTTTGCTGCAATTTGGGGCGTGGCCAGACTTGGTCTTGGCGCAGTGCTTTTGCGCAGCCAAGTTCTCCTCCAGGAAAAGTAGGCGTCTATGCAGATTTTGCAGACGCTGCAAGTGGCCCCAACGCTCTATCAATAGAGCTTCGCTTTGGGCAACGCCCACAACAGGGACAGAAATGCTGTTGCTGCATTCAGTGGGCAATCGAAGTGAGGTGGGGAACGTTTGCACTGTGGGTAGATTAGAAAATTGCATTTTTGACATTGTAGCTGGCAGCGTGTTTTTCCCCCTTTCCTTTGTTGTTGTCTTTGAGTATCGAGGATGTCACTTTTGTCTACGTGGTCGTGTTTTTCTCCCTCAGAGTCCTTTCAATTAAATTTAGCCACAAATTAGAAGTTCCTCACATGCCTGAAATGCCAAACCAGTTTGAATAAAATGTTGCTGTGAAAATTGTGATTATTTGGCAACACTTAACCGACTTTAATGTTGACTAACCTTTTTACAATGTTCTTTCTCTTCATAATCAAAAATGCAATATAATTCTTTTTTACACTATTTTTTTTAAATCTTAGGCAAATGATGTTAAATTTTTAAAGTTATTTTTTAATTTGTTTTTTTTCATTGCAATTTAATATATATGTATATATTTTATAAAAGTCTAAATAATGGGGTTTTAGAGGTATTCACAGGTTGTCATTAAAGAAAGAAAACAAGACAGGCATAACCCTATGTCAAAGCCAAACTCAAAACGTGTGTTTTATTATCTCTCAGAGCCCCATTCCAACGGGTAGATGCACCCACAGCCGCAACTCGTCTTAGACAACCCAACATGCGCTTACCAAGTTAAACATTTATCAAAACTATTTGTACGTGCTGGGCCAAGCACTGAAATGGGGAAAACAGGGCATGGGTTTGATGTTGAGGTTGGGCTTGCTGCAGATACACGCCTGCGAGAACGAGTGCTGGCCCAAAGGAACTCTAGCTGCCATTGGATATGGCTGGGCTCTGGTAATCGTATTTTTCAACGAAAATATTTTTGCATAAATTACAATAACAGCGACAGCAGCAGTAGAAGAACAATAAGCAAGATGTCTACCAGGAATAACAACAACAGCAGCAACAACAAACGTTCTTGGCATATAATTTAGTGTCGCTTATGAAATAAAGTTATCTAAGCGGAAATAAAAAGCCCCCTATGTGTACATATCTATACATACATACATATATTTATATATTTATATATATATATATATATATATATATATATATATATATATATATATACATAAATACACATATATGTGTGTGAGTTAGTTGTGGGTGAGTGTGCATAAACAGGTTGTTGAAGCGTCTTACACACACACCCACAACCCCCACACAGCACATAAATTTAAGCGCTGTGGTAAAAAAGTACCTCAGAGATACTTTGCTGTATCTGTAGTATCTGTTGTTTCTCGAGGTAGCGCGGGCGTTGAAATTTAAATTCCAAAGAAAGTCGTAAATTATTTTTTAGCGGTTTATCAAGACAACTAACGTGCTGGCTGGTGTGTGTGTGAAAGTTGCTTGGCAGGGGCTGCCTTTGGGCCAGTTTAATTGCCATTGTGAATTGACGCTTTACTTGAATAACTCATTACAGCTTCCGCTGTGACCGCAGGCGTTTATGAGTGCATTCTATGCGCTCCTTGACAAATGATATGAATGGCAATCATCAGGGGCTGCAGCCTATTCATTCAACTGGCAAGACTGTGGGCCGTGCTGTACAAATAGACAGACCTGGCCAGCGACTAGTAATTAAGGCGACAAAACACTCATAAGTGGGCGTGGCACACACTCACACACACACACACACTCTGTGTCTGGCATACCGCGTTGATGTATGGCCCCAGCCACAGTGGCAGCATCAGCGGCAGCGGCTACCGAAGCGAACGACCTGTACCGCAACTGCAGGCGCCAAGATTAAAGACATTTTTCTGTGATTTATTTCACTGCAGGCGCTACTGTCACCCCGGCCACAATCTTCAAGATGAATGCAACTTAACAGAGACTCAGCGTTTGGCTGAACCTGATGTTCTTTAAGTTTGCTTCGGTTTGAATAACGGTTGGTTTGGTTTTGTAATGGAAGGAAATGAAAAATGATCTCTAAGAGAGCAAAAATCGAATTAAAATTATAAATACATCAAAATAAATATCGCGCTATACATTATATATAAGTTACTATTTTATTATTATTAGTGGTATAGGATGCATACGTAAATTACTTAGTAAATACCTTACTTTATAATTAATGGCACTGGCTATAGCAACACTATTATTATTATTGTTATTATCATTTATTAAGATATACAAAATGTATACCAAATATATGTTCTCACTTACCAAAGTAGTTCGCAATTCCTTATTCTTCAACAGTATCTGAAACTGAAAAGAAAAAACAGACTCTATATAATCCCATTTATGAGCCCATATTACAAGCATTTTTCAACTTTGCACAGAAATTGATTTAAATTCAATGACACATTAAGTGGCGCTATAAAGCAGCGCATTTAAATCAGTTGCCAAAGCTGTTGGAGCCGAGGAACACATGCCTGTGCCATACAAAGACAGAGCCTGAACCCCAAAGAGCGCCACTTAGCCCGACAACCAGACGCACATACAGCCAAGAAGTCGAGCAGTCAAGAAGCCGGGTTGTGATACCCTGTAGTTAGTCTAAATGGGTAAAAGGGGGAATTTAAAGGGCATTTAAAATTATACATTTCTATATCATTTAGATATATTATCTATATTTGTAAAAAAGTAATATAAAGCTGTACAATTATGTTTGTCTGAAATTGAAGACTATGAGAGACTTGCCACAGCAAATAGGGTTTGTGGGCTTCTCTACGCAAAGCAAAATTATTTTTTTCCGTATAACCCACTCTAATCATACCTAAGATAATTATATATAGAGGCGTGCACAGGCTATCACAAAGTCGAGCACATTTTAAAGCTGCGTAAATACATTTTATTTTGAGGTGGGTTTTCATTCAAACGATAAGAGCCACTCACAATTGTATATGCAGCAAGAAAACAGGGTATTATTGAGTCGAGCCAAATGTACCCTATGTGAGGCAAGCTCATTTCAAATTTTCGTTTAGTTAGTTGCTTTACTTTTTACTTAACTTACTTTTCGGTAGCAAGCTTCAACTATTCTTCCTATTATTATTGTTTTTAAGTTCCGCTGCCCTATATTCTGTTTTTAATAACATATTAGATAATTTTGTTGCCGAATACAGGGTATCTTGTAGTCCAGAATTCTTAGCTAGCGCGCGCTGCTTGTTTAACATAATCCTGTGCCGTAAGGCTGACAAAATGCGTCGGCAATTTGTTTATTGGCGCTGTCGTTGTTGTTGCTGTTGTTGTCGGCAAACATGCCACAAACTACGCGCTGCAAATAAATCACCAAAAATATTTCAACTACACTCGCTGCTTGAAGTCGAACTGGGTCTGGGATTCGGATTGGGTTAGGGATTGGCCCTCGGCTTGGACTATGTAGCTGTAGCTTACCCACACCGCTGGCATATGTTTTCGCCAGTTCCTTTGGCAGTCGGAAGTTTGCAATGTTTCAACAGGAAGCGTTTGTTTGTTTGCCTGTGTGTGTACGTGTTGTTGCTTGTTTGTGTGTGTTTGTCGTATTGTCAATTTCTCGTTCTGCACACTGTTATTTCGACTTTGGCCTGACACTTTGACTTTTGCATTGAAAGACACGCATTGTATGCGATATCATTTCCCATTCGATGCCATTGTTGATGTGCTCGGAGTGAATTGCGCTAATTCATTTGTCAAGTGCCTCGGAAAAGTCGTGAATCATCGATATTTCGTCGTTTCCATTGTCTGCGCTCATAGACTCCAGAAATATGAGTTAGCCCAGATAAAGAAGGCAGGGGAGGGGTTATTGGCACGCTTAAAGCTGAAATAAGAATCAGATATATTCTTGATTATAGCTGTTTTAAGGTCCTGTTAAAAATAATTTTCTGCTTTTTACGTCGACCACATTTCGAGCTCAATCTCATAAATCAGCGTGAAATACTTTAACAAAAGGTAGCTCTGGAATTTTCATGTGCTGGCCAACATTTTCAAATTTTCCTTGCTTTGTTTTTAATGCCAAAGTGTTTTTTTCGCAGGCCTTTTGATTCCTCATACGAGTGTTACTTTTGTCAGGTAACATGTGGCACATAAATTATAAGGAACAAGAGGAAGAATGCACAGAAATATTTGTGATTTAAAGCAGCGGAAAAGTAAATGAAATGCTAGCTGAGTCCCCCTTCCCTTCTGTTGGGGTTGCGATGCGGAACACTTTTCTTTTTTGTACAATTTTAATGAATGTGAGAAATCCTTCGAGTTCTTTTGTAGTAGATCCTTGGTGATAAGCTGTTGAGATGCAAAGCGGCTGAAACTCATAAAGGGGTATAGGCGAAAGTATCTTTAATTACTTAAAATATGATTAAAAATGTTATATACAAATGTTGTGTATTTGATTTAAAGAAAAGTATATATAACCATGTTGTACGTGCTCTGCTCTAGCGGCAGAGTGAAACCAAACGTCTGGATTCGTAACTGGTTTAGTTTCAAGTCATTTAATTAATTTCAATTGATTCAGATTAAGTATCGAAAACAGATGGAACATAACTATATAAACTTCGCTCTTTTCGTGAGAGCAATCAGCTGATGCAATACAGTTCTGTCTTAAAGTCATAATACAAGAGTATTAATTGGTAAGAAACAAAATTAAGCTCAAAGGTTTTATTTTTTTATTGTTTTATTTTGAAAAATTTATTTTAAATTGAATTAAAAAGATGCAAGGCATTTGTGTATTATTTATTCAAAAATTGTTTATACTTTTTATCTCGGATAATAAAATGAGTTCCCGAGCTCTGAGGTGAGGGTTAGATATGATTAGTTAAAACTATTCCTTTTTTATTTAAATTCTTTACATTAAATCATTTTCAAATATTTTGTTTGTTGAGCTAAAATAAAATGCATGAAATATTTATTGTTATACAAAATGTTTGTTAAATTGATCAATAAAATGAGTTTTTAAATAGATTGGAAGTTGTATAACTTTAGCTAAATACTTATAATCATTTTATTTATTCTATGTATAGTAATCAAACTAAACTTAAACTTATAAATAATTAATTTCTTCTTTCCACAGTTTTTAAACTAAGGACTTCAAAATATTCACCTACTGTCATCTGAAAATAGCTTTTATATATACATATATACCAACTGTCATCTTAAAAACGGCTAAATAAATAGTCAACTTTATTTAAAGCAGCATTTAAGTCTCTTCTAATACACAGCGCCCCAAAGTTGTGCCCCCTGAGGTCGCTGAGGCAAACAAAAGCTGCCAGGACAGCCGCAGGCATGTCAAGTGCCACACACACATGTGCAGTTACCTGGGTTTGTATGTGCGAGTGTAACCTGCCCCTTTTTAAACCGCTTAATAAAGTCACTTAAGCCCGACCTTTTGACTACGTTACAATTGACACGAGCGGAGTGTTGGGGTGTGCGTGTATGGGTTTGTGTGTGTTGACAAAGGCTATCCTGTCGCGCTGCCATTGTAGTTGCTGTTACAAGACACACACATACACACGCATGTAGCCACAGGCACCGTGACATCATGTCTTTTGTTGCGGTCAACCGGAAAACTGCAAAACATGTCGCCCAAAACAGGCACAAGCCGTCCCGTCCCTCCCCTCCTCCCTACTGCTTGTCCTTGCTGCACGTTTGTCATAACAAAAAAAAGGATCACAAACAAGTCTGTCAAGTTTTCAACTTACAAAATACCTGTCGCCGTCGTTTGTGTGTGTGTGTGTGTGTGTCGCACACTCAAATGTGATAAATACGCGCTACATAAAATTGTGAATCATTAATAAAAGCTGGCCCCAGTGCGGGGGTTGTTCCTGGCCGCCGTACAACCCTCCTTTCAGCTGCTCGGGCAAGTCCTGCACAATGTTCACAAAATAAACAACAGAGGAGTTCTGTCCGAAATGATTTCATTTTGTGCTCGCTCCTTGCTGGACTCAAGTAATTTGTACAATTTTTCAGCAGCATCATGTGTTAGCCCGTATCATGGGCATTATCAGGCGTATCCTCTATCGTTGTCCTTGCTCTAGTCCTTGTTGTTGTTGTTACTGTTGGTCATTCCGGTCATTAAGCTGCGGCTGCCACTGTGGCTGTGGCTATGCCGGCGGCTAATACTACACGCGTCTTAATCCTTGGCCCATTTGACGGGTTTCTCTCCAAGCCGAGCGCTCGTTAGACAGCTGAAATTCTGCCCGCGGGCGAAGGGAGCCAGGAGCCACTTTGTAGCTGCTAAGCCCACGTTCAGCATTATGACGGATTGTGCTGTGTGTTACCTTTAATTTGATCTGATTTTGACTGCTAGAAAAATTGCTCATTATATATGGACAAAATATGTGTGTGCTAAGTGGCGGCATTTTCTTGGTTTTAAGAAAAGACAAATGATAAACAATATGATTATTGGGTACTAAAATATATGATATGGAGCTTGAATATCACAGTCCCTTCTGTACACCACTATTTAGTGTGGCCTTTAAATGGGTACAGAGAAGAATCATTGTATGAAAAATACAAGAAAATTAAAATCTGGCTTAAATATTTTTAAAAGCTCGTACAAAGCTCAAATGTAATTTTAATGATTTATACAATGCATTATTTTAATGACTTAATTGCACAAAATATTGCGATAATGCTTAAATTAAATAAATTAATTAAAATAGCTGTGAAAGCGCATAGAATTAAAAATGGGATAATAATGTTGTTTACAACAACAACATTGTATGTGTTATGCGTTAAATTTGATTTTGCAACACCCATTGAAATCCAGCTTTGAAAGCACATGAATTCTTAAGACTAATTTGGGTAAGATAATAAAAACAGTAAATAATGAAAATTGTCTTCAAAGCACATTAAAGTTCTACTCTCAAGCTATCATGTGCTTTGAAGTATTTTTATATTATTTAAGTAATAATTTAAGTAAGTTAATGAATGCAGTAAGCTAAAGCGCCGCACAGTTCTTTTATTTCACTTATCACTGGAGCTTTTGTGATACAAACAGATTTAAAAATTGCTATAAATATTATGTATTTGCTTTTACTAGTAGGGCAGCCGTTGCCACAATTTCCCGTAAATTAATCTTTTGCTGAAGTGCCACTTATCTGATTAGCTATTTGCACATGTTTAAGATATGATTGGCCAACTATATACACAATCATTACTCAGTGTCTCTCCCTTTCTCTCTATTTCTCTTTCGGTCTGTCACTTTCACTAAGAATTTCGCTGGAGCCAATTTGGAGTGTTGGTCGCAGCCCAAGGGCAACGTCTGGAACTGAGGCTAACAAATAAATGTGTGTCGTGCGTGTCGCAAAACATCAAAGTCAACTCGCAGCGAGTGCAGAACTCTGGCTGGTTCAACTGTTTGATCATAATCATGGGCATCATCATGGGCATTGGCTGCAAAATGCTTTTGTGAGTGCCGCCAACAGCTTGGCAGCTAGGCAGCTTGGCAGAGCAGCTGCTCCATCCAGTGGTCAGCGTTTTCAGCGGATCCAGCAATAGAGCCAGTGGGCAGCGAAACGAAAGATCGCCTGGTAGCCCAGTTTGGTCTACGCATAATTAGTGCAATGTGGCTGCTCATGATTAATTCGGTTTAATTAGAAATGCAGACGAATGACGAAATTAATTCAATAAAAATTCCAACTCAGCCTCTAAAACTTTCAGTTTTTTCTTATTTTCTGTTCTTTTTTTGTCGAGCCTAAAGATCGCAATCTAATAAATTATCATTTGCACTGCAATCGTCAATGTCCTCAGCCTTCAATCAAGCTGCGGCCTTTGATCAGCTGCCGTGCCCCAAGCTCTGGTCCTCAGCCAACTAAGCTTCTGCTTGGTTATATTATTCTTTTTTGGCCTGATCAAAATTCTGACCAGATCGAGTCCGAGTGACAGACGTTTACTTAGTTGTTATAATTCTACTCGTGTTGATGTTTTATTGGATTTCGTTTGCTGTAGTTTAGCTACCTGAGATAGGTAGGTTCGGGTGTTTTTTTTTTGCTTTTTTTATTTTGGGTAGACATTGCGCATTCCTGCCGCAGTCTGGGACCGTAGGCAATACCCAATACGTCACTGCAAAATTTGATGATCCTTTGATGGATTTCTGTTGCGTTCCAAAGCGCCGTTAGCTGCGGCAAAAGTTGCGCTAATCTAAAGCAAAATATTTGAAATATTTTTGCGGCCAAAGTAAAAAACCAGTAGCCGAAAAAATTACCAACAAAAAATAAGCACTGAAAAAAGAAAATAAATAAGCAAAATGTGTGGCATCCATGTGAAGGGCAGTATTTTTTGAGGGTCATCTGGGCGGCCGTTTACTTTACGCACTATTTGCGTCTAATTTTCAAAAAGTTTGGCAGCTCTTTAGTTCGAGCAGGGTGAATCAAATTGGAACCGCACTCAATTGAACAAATCAACAGCTTTTCTAAAGAGATGTGGCTTGTTGGATTTGGAACTAACTATAATTCCAACACCTCACCCATGTGTTGCTGCATCGCTGAGTTTGTTAGTCCCCTCTTTCCTTTTCCCCAGTCCACACATATTTAATTGCCACACTTCCTACTTCCGTTTTTAAAGCGTTAGCTTTTTTAGGTGGATTTTCCATTTTTTCTCGCTTGAAAAGTGGGTTTTGCCTATCGAAAGTGGTTAAACACGTTGATAATAATCGTATTTATATGAAGTACTCGTTTGTGTGACACTTTCATTTTCAATTTCATTGAGATTTGCATTCATAAATATTATCTGGAGCTTGGGAATATTGCTTGACATTAAATTGATATGATTAATAACAATTTGTTATTTTTATCACAAATAGATATGATCGGTTGACTACTTAAAAACGTATGTGTATTTTTTTTTAATTTTATTTTCACTTTAAATGCAACAACTTCCAAAATTAAATTTACATTATTTTTAATTTATTATAGTTAATAGTCTTATTTTTAAATTTGTACATTTTTTTATTTTATATATAATAATTGAATAATAAATTATATTATAAAAAATTATATTTTTTATCGTTCTGTTGCATAAATTATCAAGCAGCATAAAAACTATCAAAAATAAATAAAAATAAAAAGTAATATTATATATTTTTCCAACCCACAAAAAAGATTTCCAAATAGCGTTACAAATTTAGCTGTTAATTAATCAAAAATTGCCTATTAATTAAATGTCACATTAAAAATACAAAATTAATTCAACAATTAATTTATTTATTAACACAAAGCGAATAATACCAAACTGCACTGCTTCACACAGTCCTTTTATAAGCATTTTCACATGTCAATCGACAATTTAAACTCAATAATTTACCATGTGCCATTCGAGTTGGCGGCGAGTAAGTCTTACTACTCATACTCGTACTCGTACTCGTACTCATACTCGCATTCGTCTAGGTAAAAGTTTTTGCCTCTACCTGTGGCAAATATAGCGCCGACTCATATTAAGCTATGAATTTTCATGTTATTGCAGCTAATTTTCATTTAATGTATTTGCTACAAAGAAAAAGACAAGTGCGTCGTTAAAGGGGGCTGTACTATATACATAAAAAATAAGTAAATGGGTGAAGCTGTAAAAATAAAATACTTTAAGTGACATTTTGTTTTGAATATTTTTTGTATGATATTTAAAAAATGAACCCCCTGTGGCTTGCAGCTACGCCACTGGGCGCTCCACTGCTGTCGCCAGCCGACAATCGTGCAATTTTAATTGTAGACCATAAACTATCGAACGTTTCGCATGCGTATCGCTGCAGTATCTAATGCCGGTGCAAACCCGTTCGCAAAGGAAACCGTTCAGACAGTGGACATTAGATTTGCACCACCGGCCCAAACAGATTCTCACAGTCAGGCAGCAATCCCGAGCCACCGTCTACGTCCACGTCCACGTCGACATCGAACGGACGTCGTTGGTAGCCGATCGAAAGTGGCAGCACCTGATTTGAGCGCCAGTTGTCCGCCGTCTGTCACTCAGCCACTCAGGCGACCATTCAGTCAGTCATTCAGTCATTCAGGCGCTCATTCATGCATGCTTAGATACTTATTGGAGTTCCAAGTGGAGTTGGAGTCACAGCCGACGAGCTTCGACTGGGGGCATAATTCAATTTCCGCTGCAGTTGTTGGATTGCTGGATTGCTGGTTCTCTAGTGTATCAGTTACCCATATTGACACATTGATTTAGTGCTTACATGGACCGTTGGCCATTTGTTTTGATATTGATTTATATTTTTAAGTTATTGATACGTTTCGTTTTTTATTTTTCTTTATTTTTTTGTTGGATTTGTTTTTCTTTTTTTTTTTGTTAGCTCGCTGATTGAGCGATTAACGTTGCGTTCACTCGTAAACTTTGTCAATTTATGTCAACCAGTTGAAAGCCTTCAGTTGAAATAAGAAATACCAATAGTTATAAAAATAGCTAAGCATCTCTAAGATATGCCTATTGAGTGGCTATGAGGCATGCTCATAATTAACAGTATATCTTAAAAACCATTTCATTGCAATTTTGTTCGAAAATTGAATCTGTTTTAAGATAAAACCTAAGTTAGATAATTTTCATTTATGAATGCATACAATTTCTTTATATATGCCAAAACTTGAAACTGAAAAATTACAAATATAAAAATATTAAATTTAATAAAACTCTTTTTTAAAATTAATTAAAAATTTGATTATTAAACACAGCATAAATATTATATTAACTTCATAATATTATTATTTTTTCAATTAATTCTTGACACACATCAGATACTGCTAATATAATACGCATAAACATAAACATGTAGAACCTTATATTTGCAACTATGCTAAATTGTATCTTTGAGATACATTGCCGCAACTACCATGTGGCCCACAGCTAATGATTAGAGCAGTTAACAAAGCAACACCTTTGAACAACTATGATTGCTAGTGCCCTCATGCCTGATTACTATATGCGTGTGTATCTAACAGAACGCCAACGAACAACAGCAACAACAATAACAATAGACAACAACAAACAACAACAACCTGTAACGAAACCAACAACTTTATCGCGTGCAAAGTGCGAGACTCGTGCTGACTCGTTTGGTCAGCAGTTTGGGGTTCGGTAATGATGATGATAGCTTTTTGATGGTAATGATAGACGAGGCAGCTAACACACACACTCACACAGAGCAGTTATGTATCTATGTGCGCCATGTGTGTGTAATTGTGCTCATCGCAATCGGAAGTGACGGCGAGAACATTGATTGAAAGTGAAATTTTGCATAGGCAAACCAAATGATAATCGTTCAATCAATTAAGGTTAATTACAATTTAATGCAATTGGCCAAAAGCATAAAATTTGGCAACTCTTGTGCTGATGAAAACAAAAAACATTTGACGTCGATTATGCAAAAGCCTCACCAAAGAACAGTTAGTTTTGCAGCTAAAAACGCGATGATCGGCGGCAAAATTATTTTTCCTTTTTTTTGTATTTAGGCAAACCTTTCGTGTCGGGCCATAATTTTGGCTGAAGCCCATTTCAAAATTGCAGTAGCCAAAATGTTGGCAAAAACGATGCTCCTATAAAAAGAGTGTATATGCAAGATATATTCTAATTTTTGGTTTTTATGATTTATAATTTAAAATTATTGGGCTACTGGCTTTTGGCCCTGCGGGCAACTCTGGCTGCGGCACATGCAAATTTTCAAGACACACTTACCGCAGGGTATTTTAACTGTGTGTTGAAACATGTGATAGAGATCTAGATGAGTTGATATTTAGTTTATTCCAGATAGTGGTACTATGGAAATCGCATAGAAAGAGAGAGAGAGAGAGAGAGAGAGAGAGAGAGATAGGGAGAGAGAGTGAGAGAGAGAGAGAGAGAGAGAGAGAGAGCAGAGAGAGATCAATACTAGTTTTAATTATAAATAATACCTTGATAGGTATAATAATTTTGAAAAGTTTAGATCATATATTTTATTTATCTCATTTATATCATTATCATTATCATTTTATATATATCTATAAATGTCTTGAAAGTCTTAAATTTCTAAACAAGAATAAACAAGAAGTTCAGAAAATGAATTTGTTTATATCTCTGGCAGAGCATTTAATGTTCACCATTTAAAAGCTAGTTTTCCCTCTCCTTTTTGGTAACTTTGATTAGCTCTTTGGCGCTTCTAACGGTAATGCGTTTTGGCCAACTCGCTGATTGGTCGCCGCGTAACGTTTATGGCCCGGCCAATGTGTGTTTATCTGTCTGGGTCATTTGCATATGCGAAATTATAATTGAGCTGGGAATGGGTTAGATGTGATCAGAAAAGTGTTCAAGGTTATCTGGACAGGACTTTGAGATCTAAGGCAATCATTGTGGGTTTCGCTGCAAACTCTGCTGATTATCCACTCAAAGCGAAACCACTTCCCAAAGCCCAAAGAAGCAAACAAACAAATTCGAACCGCAAAACAAATTTAGTTACAACAATGAATGCTGGAACCGTTCCTGCAACCGAACCTGGGGCAATGTTTGCAGATCTTTCTGGTTTTCGTATCGCTTGATGATTGTCAATCAGAGCAGATTTAAACGAAGGTTAAGAGTTGCATACGTTTAATCTGGGCCACAACGAGGCTGTGGCCAGGCCACAGCCGAATCATTGAAGCGCGCAAAACGTAGCAGCGGATGCTGCAACTGGCGCCCCCTACCCCCTCGCGCCTCCTACGGCACCCCCTGCATGCCAGCTGCATGGTAATGATGTGCGCCGTGATAGAGATGCAGCGCCCGTTGATTGCAATCGCTGTTTGGCCGTTTACTGTTTGCATTTGTGTTGCAAATTTACAGCTGCAACTGCAACGGGGCGGGCATCATTAGCCGCCAAGGTCACGCCGCGCCGTGGCCAGCCCCAACAGCAACAAATTAGCCAAAGTGATGATGCGTTAAGTGGCAAAAATGGCGCAACCACCGGCAACCACTGAGCAACCACCACAATGCGGAAATTAGTTTTAGCGGTTTTCCGATTTGGCCAGGGGCGGCCATGTCGTATTCGTGTGACAGCTGCCGCCGCTGCGGTGGCACGCCCACATTTTGGCGTTTGTCTTTGTCCAATTAAAATCAAATTTCATCAATTTTAGACAATTTTCATGTTGCAACTTTGCTGCCACTGATGACAGTTTAATTGCCCTGCCTCAAAACAGAGCAGAGCTCAACAGCTGCTTTCACTCGGCCAGGATATTAGAGTAGTGGGTATCATCAGCCATTGATGCCACTTGATAAGCCAGCACAGTCGCCTCAACTGAGCCGCATCACCATACATTTTTGACATTAATTAGTCCTCATTTTGTGACCACTCAAAATATTCGCAATTTCCCCAACGTCATTGTCATTATGAAGGGTCATATTTAAGGCCTGATCCTGGGGTGAATTTGAAGAGGGGAAAGCATTTTTTGCATGGGTTATATTTTAAAGTGCAAATATATTTCATTATAATTATTTTAGAGTGCATATTCCATGATAGTGTAGCATAGATATATATAATTGATATTCGCTTATTCTTTTATAAAAGGGGTACATTCATGAAAATATTAAAGTTAAGCTGAAGTTATTGTGGTCAGTGTTTGGTGGCTGATATCTTCGGGAAACATTTCAAGCCATTTTAATAGAACCAAATATATTATTTTCCTAGTCCACAATTTCTGGTGGATTATTTATTGGCAAATAATTCTTTAAGTTCGATTTATATAGGAGCAGTTTGAATTTTCCAAAGTATTTCTTAACTGTTTTACTTAAAATCGCGAATTAATTGGATGGCCCCTTACTCATTTCTTCATAAGTTTCTATTCTCCATTATTTTTCAATAGAAAAGCAATTAAACTTATTTCTGTCGATTAGCTAAAAAGAGCCTCTGAGCTGTAATATTATTTCGAGAGCAAAGGCACCTCCATGCTCACTTTCTATGAACGTGCATAAATCGATTCAGATAACCAGCTTTTTTAGCCGACGCAATTTGCCAAAAATTGATGAGAATATCCATTAAGGTTTTGATTTAGCGTTCAGAGCAAAAAAATTAAGCAACTAAAGTGCCGTCACTCGAACAATAGGGAATACATAATCGCAGCAAGAAGAAGAAAAGAAACTATAGGCGTTGGCTCGTTATTGAAGGAGCTGCGAAGTCAAAGCCGAAGTCAAAGTCAAGCCAAGTCCATTAGCATGAGCGACAGGCGGACGGACAGACTTTCAGCACGTTTAGCTCAACTTAATTAGCCAAGTTGAGATCAAAGAGGCGAAACCACCCAGAAGCCCAGGCACTTAAACAGTAGTAGCTACCGTCCATGCTTGACACAAATTACCAAGTTTAATGCGACAGCCAGCTGACTACCAGGCAACCTATCAGCCAGTCAGCCAGGCTGCAAAATTAACATGACAACGGCAATACTTCAATAGCCCAAAACTGCAAAGCCCAAAGACCAAACGGAAAGACGCCTCAGTGGAAGGCACATGCATATATATATATTTTTGGTGTTAAAATGGGTATAGCTGCATTTTATTATGATTATTATGATTCTCAACTGGCAAACGGCGAAAAATTACAAATCATCGTGCAGCGAGCGGCACTAAACTCATCAGACGAGCCAGTCGGACAGACAGCCAGACAGACAGACCGACAGACAGACAGACAGAGAGCCGGACAGCCGGCAGCCACCGGCCATCAGCAGAACCATCAGCAGACCCATCAGCAGCGTCCAACAGCCGCTTTAGCGGTAGCAACGGTAGCCGATCGAGTGCAAGCCAAACAGCTTTAATGGCCAACCTTTCGGCTTGTACACTCAACAAAACAAATGGCAAAATGAACTGTGGAATTGTGTATACCAAAAGACAGAAATACGCAAAGGTCAAAGAAAGATATCGAATATTTATTAACGATAATTTAAAATATATTTTGATCTACCCTGCTTGAAAAGAACTAAAGATTAAGTTTAAACTCTGACAGGTTATTGGCTGTTTTATGGTGATAAATAATATGGCTATACATATGTTTCGTACATTTATATTATATTATTTTTAAACTATTTGTTTTAGCTATAAGGTATAAAAAACAGCTGACCATTTTACTACAGTTTGATTATTTTATTTTTTGCTACCATACTATATTGTGCTCTAGTTTTATAAAATAAATCTAAAGGCCAAATTGTTAACAAAACCACATATCTAATTTTAAATTATTTAAATGTTAAATATACAGACTATTGTTATATATATATATATATATATATATTTTTTTTTTTGCAAAAATAGAAGACATTTTGCTAAAATTATTTAAAAACAAAATACTTTGCATAAACTTCATTTTTTGTGAATTTTGCGGGTATATTTTCTATATCTCATAAATTGTGAATATTTATTGTTTACAATCCAACAATTTTTTATTATTTTGAAAGTATATCGAAATGTTTGTTTTTTAATAATTTTAAATTTGCATATTACATATGTAACACTAGTATCTGGTTTACATTTGCAAAAGTTTCATTGAGAAGCCATATTTTTTTCAAGTGCAGCGTTCGTTTGTGGGGTGTAGTGCGGTCTGCGGCAGGCTCGAATGTGAATTCCGTGCATTTGCAATCGCACTTGACTGCAAGCACTACGTCCGGTCGTTGGGTCAGTTGCTGCTGCTGCTGCTGATGCTGCTGCTGCCGGGGGGCCTCGGGGAGTTGCTGCTCGCTGCAGTTGCTGATGACGACGTTGCAAAGTTTAACGCGTTTTTCGCTTTTGTATGATCATTATCGCAGTTTTCGCTTTACGCAACTTCTTCTACAGCTCATTTGGCATTTGTTGCCCGTTGATGTTGTTGCTGTTGTTGCTGATGCTGCTGCTGCACTGTTGCCCCGTTGCTTTTTGGTGATCCATCAATAGCAACTGTTGCTCTTGCTTCAATGATATACGCTCATTGCATTCGCTTTGGCTTTCGGTGAGCTGTTACCATTTGTGCCCTCTTTGCCAGTCTCTGGGCCAAGTTGATTGCTTTGGCTTTTGGTGGTATCAAAAACAAATAAAAGCTTAAATTGTTTTCAGATCATAAAGCAAAAAGGGTTTAACCCCATTGATTGTCTGCCTGATTGCCATTTATTGCCCAGCCCCCTAGGCCCCCTGGCCCCCTTTTCGACCCTTCAGCCTGCGGGCAACCGCAATTGCCTGATTTTGGTGGTTTTACAGCTTCACAGTTACAGTTATTGGGCCTAATGAGCCGCGGACGTGTACATGTGTTTTTCGGTCTATCGAAACTTTTGCATACTGCCACGCCCACCAAATGTGATGCAAGCACAAACATACGCGCATTACGTATACGCAGCGTGTGTAATTAAAAGCGAACCAGATGAAAATTGGCCAGTTCCGACATTTACGAGCCATAAACTCATGCCACATACATTGTTAACAGCACTAAAAGCAGCAACAACAACTAATTGGGTCAGTGCATAGGGCAGGTGGGGAGCAGCGCCCTCCACACCTGTTTGGCAGGTGAGCGCGAAAAAGTTGAACGCAAGTGATGTTTCACTTAGGGCCTGGCCCATAGCTGTCATAAATAAATAAATAATTTTTTCTTTTTTGACAGACAGCAATGGGTGACAATAGAAATGATGACATGACACAGCACTTCTGTTGTTGTTGTTGTTGTTGCTGCTGCTGTGCGTTGCACCTTTAACTTTGCCTTTTAGCCCAACCTGTTGCCTAATTGCGTCCTGCGCATGTTTTTGGGGCTGGCTACACGCAGTATTTGTGCAACAACAGCAGAAACGGCATAAATTTAAATTTTAATTTACTGCGCTGGCTCGTCAATTGAAGTCGTGCCACGGCACTTGGAACCCCGCAAACAGAGCCAGTATCCAGTGCACAGTACCCAGAGCCGGTCGCAGTTCCAGTTCGAATCCAAAGGTGGACGCTGCCTGCCTGCTATTTTATTTCATTTCATTTATTTATTTTGAGCTACTTGCAAAATAATTGCATAAATAAATATTTTAAGCAAAAGGTACGAGCCCGGCTTTCCCTCTGGTGCTGCCCCTCTACCGAGCCGTGTCTGCCGCCTGCCTCCTTAATTTGTTGCATTTTGATTACAATCGCTCCGCAGGTTGTCCGGGCAGATGTGGCCCAGTCCACCAGACGCTTAGTTGTTGCCTCTCTCCTACTGCCTGATTGAAGTGTAGTGATTATTTGTGTGTGTAACTGACATTTGCTACCTGTCCACCTATCACGGCTCCTCTTGTTATTGTTGCTGTTTGTCATTGTGTAGACAATTTATCAATGAAACGATGGATTTGCGGATGTTCTCAGCTCTCCTCGTCCGCTAACTGGCATTAGTTGCATGTAAATTTTGGCATAGATATGCAAAATCTGGTCGCAAATGGAGTCAACTCTTTGGGTCAACTAAGGCTAATGACGCGCAACTATGAAATCAAATTATCAAGTAAATTGGCTTGAGAAAATTGCTCCTACATTGTTTCCAGAAATTATGTTAATTATGTAAACAGTAAATAATGTTTATTTTTATTTTGGGTTACTTTTCTCATTGTTCTCCTTAATATTAAATTCAAAACAAGTTGTAAGAATTTCAATTTTTTAATATAATATTCTTAAATTTTAATATATTTTTTATTTTATTTGTTAAGTATTAATTGGTAATTTAATTAATTTCAATGAAGTTTTGTGACTAGTTTATTGTTTAGATTATATGTTTAAATATTCATTTACTTTTTTTTATTAATTTCAAAATTGTATATATATATATATATATATTTACATATATATTTTATTTATAGAAAAAATTTCCAAGCAATATCCTGGCAAATCCATAAATTCAGCTTCGAGGCAAATTGACAGTCATATGCGGGACACAAAGACAACTTAATCCCGTGGCTAAAAAAGGAAAAATCAAATCTTATCCACACACACACACACACACACACACACACATAACGACAGGCAATTGACATATGCACACACGATTAACAAGTGTTTAAATCACAATAAAACTTTAAATCCCACAGATGAAGCCATAAAAACTTATGAAAACAAAACAAGCCAAAACAGCAAAAGAAACGAAGAACCAAATAAACTGCCAATGGCCCAGGGGCAGCGGCAGAAGGAGCAGCATGCAAAAACTCCCCGCAATAAGCGGGAGTAAAAAAAACAAAAAAAAACAAACTTACGCATCCAAAAATTGGTCAATAAAATCAACGACAAAACTTTTGTTTAGCGAAGTACAAAGGACACCCAGCCAGGACAGGGGACACACACACACACACAGACACACATGCGTATAAGGGCAGACATGCGAGTGAAGGCAGTGAAAAAGTTTTGGCGGGGCGTGTGCGTCTCTCACAATGGTGGACAAAAAACATTCCCAGGGCAATAAAAATGACAACAGTTACAAAGTGGCGGCGGGAGATACATATTACAAAGGCAAACAGACAGACAGCGGGACAGTCAGTGGGGCTGACAGTGGGACAGACATTCACACACTTGGGCAGATTAAGCCAATTTAACAGATGCTTTAAGTCAAGCGTTCCATAATCTCATGTAGGATTAACGCGTGGTAGTGCGAACTGCAAGTGCCCCAGCCGGAGGCTGCGCAAGTGAGAAGCACTGAAACGGATTCAAGTGTGTGTGTGTGTGTGTGTGTGTGGCAAGAAGGTGACGCACGAGATTTGCGATAGGCTGTGCATGCCACAGATACCCTGCATACGTGGTTGGGCTTACTCGAGTTGTGTCTGGACTTGGTAAATTTTAAGGAAAATTATTGGTAGAAATAAATAAATTATAAATATTTAATAGTTGTTTTTATACCCCGAATCCATTGCTAATGGGAAAATAATATTTAAAAAAGTCATATTGTCTAATATTTGTACAAATTAAACAGTTGGTAAATAAATGCTTCAGAGCAAACCAAGCTCATAAAAAAATAAAAAAATAATTTTATTCAATATTTTCCATCTAAAAATAAAACAAGCTAAATAACATTTTTATATTTTAAATAAACAATAAAATAAAAGTTTATTAATAAATAATATAAAATATTTAATTATGTTTAAAAAAAAGATCTTAACACAAAAGTACTTCATTATTCAGTATTGGCTCTTTGAGCAAGAACTCTATGATATGATATTTTACAAAATGATACGTTTTACCAAATTTTTACTAACTTCACTTAACTATAATTATCGTACATAGCCCTGACATTTACCCAGCTACCGAATACGCAATTCTCTGACTTCTGCCGCCAGTGCGGCTTGCACTTATTTCACTTTTCGTTAGCTTTTGTTTTTACTTATTTCCAAATCGCAGCATAAATTCCCAAGCGCACACACTCACACACGCACAGCTTCACAGCTGCAGACAAAACGACCTCAGCATATCTTTTGGCATTGCCTTCGCCTTTGCCTGTGCCCGGGAGCTTTACAGATACTTTTTTCCACAGATATTTGTCTTTGCAGCGTTGTCTGCGTTGGCAAATCCTTTAGACGACGTCGCATGCTTGCCTTTTTTTGGCACTCACTTTTTTATATACACATATATGATTTCATTTCATATCATTTTATTTTTTGGTTGTTTTTGCTCCTTTTGTATTTGCTTGAGTTGCCCATTTGCGGCGTTTTGATATGTTACCCGGTAGCGGTCCGTTTTTCTTTTTTCTTCTCTTTTTTCTGGTGTTGTTTTGCCCGTCCCCCTTGTGGCCCTGGTGTTGCTTGGTTGCCTGCAGCTAGGGCTGTGGCCGTGCCCCAATCCTTTTTCTTTGGTTTTTTTATGGGTTGCCCCCAGCCTCAAAATGAGCCACTTAAAGCGATGAGATTTTTGGCGTCTGGCGACGTCGGCGTTTATCAAATAAATATCTTTGATAAATGTAACAAATAATGAAATGCAGTCGCCCCAAGAATTGGTGTTATTAATTGTGGTCAATTGATTTGATTTGTTTATGGCTGGGAGTGAGCGCTTAGATACAATAAATAGATACATCATCTATGTCTTATATGAGGCTCATCATTAGCAGCTAGTCCCAACAACAACAACTGCGCACCACAAATGAATTAATTGAAACATTACCTAAGCAAACGTCGCCCCACAACATGGCCCAATCGCTGGGTTGGCTAATTGAATTTCCTCCACAGAAAAGGTCGTGCCACGGTCCACGTGTCCTCTGTGTTCGCCTGCCCCCCTTTCGTGTTTGCTCACTTGTAGAAAAATGAATGTCTCGCATTTTAAGTGTGCCTCGCATTGTCTCTTCTTCTTGTTTATCTGTGTTTTCCCGTTTTTTTTATCAGGGTCCATGGGCATTGTTGCTATGTGTTTTCACGCATAAAAATTAAAGTCGCCGAGCTTTGTTTGTGTTGTGTTCCTCTGTTGCCCTTTTGGCCACCTCAACCTGTCTCTCTCTCTCACCATCTCCCTCTCCCTTCCATCTTCATCAGCTTTACTGCAACAATTGGCCTTTGTTGTAAATGCGGCTATCATTAGTTTGCCGGCTACTTAACACGACATTGATGTAGCTTAATTATGCCTCAGCTCCAGACAAAGATGATCTCGTTGAGCAGCACAGGGCGTTTGAAAGGGGGTGGATTTAATGGAAATAGTTAAAAGGTTTGGATGACTAACTTACAGTAGCTGAAAAAGACAAGAGGAAATAAGTGCATAACAATTTCTTAAGCTTTTGGAAATGTTAAAACTTTATTTTCTTGAAACAGTTTTAGGAGGAAAGAAGAGAAAGAATATTTCTCATTATTTCATAAAGAAAATTTTGGAAAACATTTTGAGTAAAAACGAACTAAAAGCTTATATACATTTATTAAGAAACTATTAAGTATTTTCATAAATTCTGTAGCACATGGTCCGAGTATTGTATTAAGGACTTCTTATTAGAATAATTTTTCCATATTTCTTAAATATCTTTAGTATATTAATATAGGTATAAATTATTAGACTGTGTCCTTAATTAATTAATTATTATTAATCCTCTAGAAAAAGTGGAGATTTAATAAATAAATGTAATGTTAATAAAACCAGTGGCACCTGCAAAAAAATAATATAATTTTGTTGTATATAGAAGTTTTAAATTTTTTATGGGCAACCCCCTTAATGAACAGCTTTTCGCCGCCTCTGTGCACGTTTCACCAGATAGCCCCATAGCTCAGGTCCCGGCTTAGACAGCAACACAGAAAACAGTCGCCCGCAACCCACTGACTGACTTTAATTACATTCAGGCCAAAAACTTTGGTCGGTAACGAAACAATTCATTAAAGCCAAACTGGCCAAGTGGACAAGTGGTAACAATTTGCCTGGGATAATAGCTAGATGAGCTCAACTGTCCAGCGAGACGAGCTGGAAAAGGCAGGAGCTTGGAGCCAAGTAGGTGGAGCCGGAGCTGGAGCTGGAGCTGAAGCTGGAGATGGGCCACACCCAGATGAACCGTTAATGATGTGCACCACGCTAGATGATTGCGATTGTGCGCAACGCTTGAAGTTGACTGAAATGAGATGGATGAATGGCTGCCAGACCAGAATGGAATGTCTAGCTGAATGGGCTGTCTGGCCCCGGTTGACATCGAGTTCAAGCCAGCGGGCTGCATCTCAGGATTGACTAATGGCAATGGAAGCGACGACATACCGTTGATTGATTGTTTTTCCATGTAAATTGTGCGACAAATTAATCAATGCTAATGACACTTTCAGACCGACAAACAAGTTGCCATCTTCAGGTTGCCCCAAAAGCGGACACACAGCGAACCGAACCGAACTGCGCTTGAAAAGCAAACAAATTGCATTTTAAGCGGCAGCGCTGTGTCCTGCCCCAGGATCTGCTGGTACGTGAGTGTGTGCAATTTTTCAAAAAGGCTTAAGATAAAACTGATTTACACTAGCGCAGTTGTTAATTACCCTGCAAGATGTTATATACTTGGGCAAGCGTCTCAAAGATACTTTTACTCATTAAGCCAAACGCATTCGCTCGGCATAAATTTCACTTATCTTAACTCTGATTTTATGCTAATGTGTCGCAGCGTCTTGTTAGCTGCAAGATTTAAAGATAAAATGCGCCCAAAAGATGCGAGCCGCCAACTCTTGAACTGGCCAAAACAGTTACCAATGCACACACACACACACGCACAAGAAGCCTTGCATGTGCTGTGCGTCTGGTTGACGCCCACTGTGTCCCGTGCTGCGTGCCATTGTCAACCCTTTCTGCACTTCCAGTTTGCACCCCCTTTGCTATGCTAAACTGCAAGGGTTGCTCCGTGGCGTGCATTGCACTTTTGTGGGCTGGCTGTTTACCCGGCGTTGCCCATGCTGCTGACAACTGCTCGCAGTACATCTATAATTACGTCACCTTGGCGGCTCGATTCACATTCAAACTGAGCTGCGAATTGCAGCTGAATGACACTAGCTCGCCTTTGGATTAATCTTGTATGTCAAAATGCTTTCCAAACAAAAGTTGTGTTATCATAAATATTAATAACTTAAGATAAATATTTATTTACTCTTTACACTTATTTTCAGCAACTGCAGCTTTTATTATACATTTAATCAGCATTGGAAGCTGTAAGTATTAAAAGCTCAATGAGATGTAAACATTTTTTAAAAGCACATGAAAGCTTCAAATAAGATTAAATATATTGAAAGCTCAATTAGGCGGTTACTAGCCTTACACTATACTGTATTGGTTGCCTGTTTAACTTGTATAACACATTGCACTACGAAAACTCCACTCTTTAAAAGAGAAAAATAAGTTTTATGTTGTGCCTGAACTATTTACATTTTCTTACCCAAACTTATAATAACCTATAGTAAAAATAATATTAAATAGTTATGTTTATAAGCTTTAAAAACTTTTTGTAAAACAAAATATATCCATGCGCCATCATTATTTTTTTCAAGTATTCAATACGAAAGTTTGAAAAATGTATATATAAAAGTCTTTAAAAAGTTAAATAATTCATTGCGCGGGCTCTTCTTCTTACTAAGCTTCGCATGGTTTTTTATTCACAAAGATTAATCCAGTGCTTGAGGCTCATTTTAAGCCAATGTCTTCAGGAATTTCTCCTTAAGCACTTCAAGTACAAAGTGAATTCAGATAACCACAACTAAGCGAAGACGCTGCCAGACTCAGACAACATCTTGACCACAACACATGGCCAGAAGGGTGCAGCGAGGTGGGTGTTAGGGCTGCTTTTGGGTACTTGCTTACCTATACGTTATGCTGCTCAATAAGCCGCTTGGAATATATTACTATGAAATTTGTAAGCCGCTTGCCAAAAAAAAAACTAGAAATAAATATATATTTTGTGGATGCAAGTCAACTTATGCGACGCGCTGTCCGCAGCAGCAGCCCAAAAACTTTTTCTAGCCCATGATTTATATATGCTCTAGATATACATAGTGTCTGTGTGTGTGTGTACTCTGCAGCTGGGGCTTACATCGCGTATACGCAATGTCGCGTTGACACGTCTTGTGGTCAGGCGAAAGATAATAACAGCCTCGAGCTGGGGCAGAAGTTGCATGCGCCGTCCTCGTTTTTCCACACCAGACATGCGAGTACTCATAAGTCGACACTCGCTTGTATTCAAAGTGCCAGTGCGAGTGAATGCTTTGAATGCTCTCACAGTTATCACAGTTTCTCGCCTGCGCGTGCTTTTTGCTGATGCGGGCCCGTGGCCAGCTGTTGTCCGGCGCCCCTGTCAGCCAGCTGGCACGCCCCTTACTTCGTTGCCTTCTACTTTTTTATTATTAACTTTTTGCCCATTTTGGTCACGTTTGATAAGCTGCAAACAAATAATTCATGAATGGGCCGAGCGCTCGCCTTGCGGCCAGCTGTTGCTCCTGCTGCTCCTGCTGCTGCGGCTCCTGCTCGATGATTTTTAAATATGATTTGAATGAGTTTATAAGTTTTGTTTATTTGTTTAAGCAGCGTCAAGTGACGTCGCACTCTGCCTACCTCCCCTCCCCCATCCACCCCTCACTCGGCCTGCGGGGTTGCTTCCATTCAATTTGATTGATGTCTTTGCTCGCTAGCTGCCTGTAGACAGTCATTAGCTGCGCCTTCTCAACTGGCGTTGTCTGTGTTCTATTCCAGCCCAGCCACGCCCCCTGCCCCCACTGGCAGTGAGTGGCGCTGACAGCTTGCCAAATTGTCTGCTCAAATTTCGAGAGATGTTGCCGCCGGAACGCATCATTAGCATCTACATACGTAAACTGACTGAGTGCAAATGTATTTACAATTAATTCAAGTGTTTTTATTTCAAAACTAAAGCTATTTAAATTTATTTATAGCACTCCTTATTTGGTTATAGTTAAAAGTGCATTCAATTTGAGTGTCTGAAAAATTTCTTGCATAAATTAACCCTAAGTATGGGCGGATTTTCTTTTCTGAAGATGTGAAAAAACGCGAAAAGAACCTTGCAATTGAATGCTCTAGATGCAGCTTCGAATAGCCGTGATATACATCCGTAAATTCTTACTTTAATACCCACAAAACATTGATACACACAACACTCACATACACATAAACTTCCTAATTTAAATTGAGATTGTTATAATTTTTTTTAATTTTTTTATGAAAAATGGAGCAAACTTAGCAATCAAGAGAGGCATTTTAGCTTCTAACATACAAGAAAATAATAATCAGATTCATACCTCAGGAAGCTTCCTATAAAAACTGTTCTTCAAAAGGAAATATACAAACGAATTAAAAATAAATATATTCATGGAGTATTGGGTATTAAAAATGTAATGAGATATTAACATATAAAGCTTAAGATTTTAAGTAAGCAAGCCTAGAGTCTAAAGCAAAATCGACCGATAATTATCTATTATAATAGAATCGGTAGGTACTTTAAATGAATATGCAGACAACATGCATTTCTACATTAAATAAAAGCAAACCTTCAACTTGCAATGCAGTCAGCTTATTTATTAGTAGTGTTACTATTATGGCCACTAGAATTACTTGTTAAAGCTTTTCAAATGCTTCTGTATATATTTAAATATGTAGTGCCGTAGTTATAGTAGTAGTAGTTATATATGTTACTACATATGTATATGTATAAACATTTTTTTTAAAAATAATTTTATTTTTTGGTATTTTGTGTTTTTATATTTACTCTCTTTAAAATGCAATCCATTATCTTCATAAATACAAATTTTTTTACATATTATATTAAATATTTTATTCCATTCTCGCTGAAGTGAATTTTTGGTACCTTGCAGCGGCCATATACTATCTCGGAGACTCATGGGGCTGGGCCTATGATAAACCGTGTAGTTTATGCCATGCCAGGCCAGATCAGCCAGGAGCAAAGAAGGGGAGAGAGGGAGCAAGAGGAATGGACTGGAGTTCCAGCCACATGCGGTCGTGGTCATATTTGGCTTATTATAAATGACTGAATGTGAACTGCCTGTCATGTTTTATCTTTATTTTCGTGCATTTCTGGACACATTTCACTGGGAGTGGAGAAGGGGGAGGGGGGGGGGTGCGGTTGCTGCCGGCGCGTCTGCACATTTTCCTTTTTCCGATGTTGTTGTTTTTTCTCCGCTTTGCGTTCGTTGCCAGGCACAACGTGATGATAATGGCGCTTGCAGGCCGACTGACGTTTCTAACAAAGTGAGTCGCATTAAGGATAATCGAGGCAACTAAAAGCAAAGCCAACAACAGCAGCAGCAACAACAAGAACATGAAACAAAGCAGAGACAGCGACAGGGACGACTGCTGATGGGGCTCGATTTGCGCGTCATTATCCTTGCAGGCAGCCGAGTGTCTGCTGTGTGTGTGTGTGTGTGTGTGTGTGTGTGGGCGTGTGTGTGAGTGGCCGCCAGGCCTGAATGTCCATCAAGAGCGAAGACGCTGCACCGCCTTGGCCCGTTGTCCTTGCCGCATCCTGTGCCTGACGTTTTCGTCGTCATCGTTCGGCGTTACAAATGATTTATGGCCAGCTCAAGAGCTGCCCCACCCATACCTCCCCCCAAGCACCTCTAACCCCGCTGACAATGTGAAAATAGCTCTGCAATTGACAATTGTCGTCGCCGGGCCTTTGAATAGCGGCCTGGGTTACCTACTCGAAGGCTAAACAAATATTTATTAAGCAAATTAAAGACGCGCTGGCAAATCCCACGAAACAAATGACTTGAGATTTTGCAGGGTATCAAGCCAGTTGGATGATGCGGCACTTTCTCTACCCATTGGCCAGTCGATTTATGCGCTCTAACGCCGCCGCCCAATCCGGCAATCCGACCATCCGACAATCCGCCACGGCGTCATTAGTCAATGTTTTTAAGCCCAATTTTCTGCCATGGCTAAGAAACACTTGGCTCCGTGTTAACATAAACCAAGTTGCGTGTCTTCTTCTTCTTCGTTTTGGCCACAGAAAATTATCCAAAATTAAATGGAATACCTCACGTGCCATATGCAATGTGGCAGCTGCTACTGTCCTCTGCCGCCTGTCGGCTGCCATGTTGCCGAAAAAAATTAAATGAAAAAAACTGGATCAAATTAAAAAACGACACCGCTTATGGGCATTTCGTTAGTGCGAGCGAGACAGCTATAGCGAGACTTGCGCTCATTAAACAATTAAAGTTTTTCTCTTTCTTCAGTTTTTGGTAATTTTTAGGGCCTAAATCACACCACTTTCAGCTGGGGTCAATAAGTGCGCCGTCTGCACGTACCATGCACATGGATTTTAGATACACAATTTCCTCAGCCTTTCCCCCTTCGTTTGTTACACTTAGAGAAAAAAAATTGTTTTTGTAAATTAGAAATTTTTGTAGCTAAACAAAAGTTTTGTATTTTCAGAAGATTTTTTACTATTCCACAATTTTCAAACACACGCAAAATTGATGTAAAATTCAACTAAGGAACTAAGGCTCTAAGAAATGTTGTTCACCTATAAATTCTTAAAATTGTAGAAACAAAATATAAAAATTTCACACTTGAATTACACAGCGTGTTTTTCTCTAAGTGCATAATTTTGAAAACAGCAGTGCTGACAATGGATTGAATTGTCCAAATTCTCAGTTGTTCTTCAGGGGTAAAAGCAACACGCAATAAAAGACGAACTTAAGCAAATATAGAATAGAGTGCAAAATATTATGAAGAAAATAAATTTGATATATTCGCATTAACTGTAAAATCATTGTCTATCTCTAGAGAATTAGATGTAAGATAGAATAATAGTAATATAAACTATAACTTTGTCTTGATAGTATCGCCCTGTTAAGCACTTTCAAGATACTCCAAGTGCACATCGAATTTACAACAAAACCGGATTAAGATGCCTTAAAGTTATATTAGTGTCATTTAATTGCTGAGAGTGTACACAATATGTTTATATGTCGGCCGCATCGGATATGTATATGTATATAGCTGCCATGACAAACAGAGTTTTTGTATGAAAAAGCTTTTGTATATTCAAGATAACTTATGCTTTAAGCAAAATAAAAATACGAGAATATATGCAATAAAAGAAAATAAAAAGTATATATTTATTTAAAATATGTATTTAATATAAGAGTATTTAGCGATCACCATGCTGAACTTATGCCCATTTTTTGCACATTTTGTACAGCGCATATATTTCAGTCAAGTGTGTAAAGTAAACAAGAAGCGTACTATTCTAAAATAGTTGTATAAAAACCGTGTAGAATTTAAAATAGTTTCACACACTGAAACATAATTTCGTTCAGGTTTCTTCCTCGTTGCCGCTCTCCCAAGAAGCTAATAAGCGTGCGATCAGAGCGTAGCATCTAAAATTAAGTCACAAGTTCTTGTGGCTGGCGCACTTGGCAAAACAACTGCACAAATATTGACGAGCCCAAAGTAACATTTCGACTCTGCGCAGGTGATTCACGTCGATCTCAACTCACAGCCCAACCAGCAACCGAACCGTGCAAACGAGACAATTTCACAATGTCAAGACCTCATCTGGCCAAAGTTCTCCTTGTCGCAACGCTGCTAATTGTCGGCAGTCAGGCGAAGCCCCTGCGTGGGCGCAAACGCGCCTTTGGTAAGTGACTTCCAGCTCACCCGATTCCATTCGTCTCCCTGACAACGCTCTCTTGCCTCCACACACAGGCATGGGACTGCTGGGCGGCGCCTTGGCGGGCGCGGTCATTGGCAATGCGGTGGCCAAGGCGCCCGGCTCGGCTAAGGCAGCTGCGCCCGCGACAGCGCCCGTGGCTCAGGTGGTGGTGACTGGTGTGCCCGATGCCAACGGCTGCTATAGGCAGACGATCAAGGAGCCCGTTGAGGGCAAGCCCAAGCTGTACACGGAAACGGTGCACCTCGTCTGTCCTCACGCGGCGCCAGCCGCCAATGCCCAGCAGCAGCCAGCGGTGATGGTGCCCGTTCAGATGGTTCCCGTTGCCCATGGCCATGCCCAGGCAGCTGCACAGCCCGTCGTGGCTGCTCCGGCTCCAGCCGTGCACCATGTGGTCGCACCAGCTGTCAACTCCACGCAATTAAATGCGACGCACACGCAAACCGTCGTGGTGCATTCTGGGGCAGCTTCGGTTCCAGTTGCAGCCGCAGCTCCAGCGCCAGTTCCCGCTGCAGTGGCTGCTCCAGCTCCGCATTCGTCTCTAACTGTCGTCTATGCCGCTCCCCCCACACATCAAGTGCCGAAGCCTGCTCCCCCCGGAACTGCGCATGTCATATTGCTGTCCAAAACAGTCAAGAAGCAGAAATCTGCGGCTGCTTCTATAAATATCTCGCGAGGTCTACTCCTCTTGGCGGTGATCTACTGCTTAATAAGAAAATAAGTCGTAATACGAAAAATGTTATTGCTTAAAAATATATAATTAAAGCCAATCCAAATAATTCACAATTTCCATACTTTTGTCCTTATTCCATTGACATTATTATCGTGTAGATTGAAACAACATTTATAACTGAAACAGTTAGTTATTAAAATGAATTTCTGCTTTTTGAAATTGGCGCGTAAAGAACTTCATGCACTGTAAATAAGTTAATTGCAGCCAACTTCACGTGCGCGCTAAAATTCGCGGACAGCCGACTTCACTTAGAGCACAACTATGATCACCACGTACATAGCACCATTTGATTTCTGAGATGTAGATGGCGCTTTCGTTAAAAAGTTACGCTGTAGGGCTCACTTACTGCGTAGCAGCGCTCTCTGTTGACAAAGATGAACATAACTAACTCAAAAGGCACTGTTACCAAAACGTAAATGTAAAGTTTTTAGTACACAGCTGGCGTGCGGTCACACTCTTTTATTCGCCGGCGTCTTTTCGCTTTCGTTGCGAAATTCGCGCAAAATAATTTCGGGAATAAATAAAACTAGAAATGAGCACATGGGATCCGGAACGCGATGTGGAGTTGACCGACTCCGAGGATGAGATTGCCATGAAGCGCGACTTTCACGGCCGCGAGGCAATCCTCTTTGTTGTGGATGCCAATTTGGAAGTGGGTAAATTTGTCATTTGTTAAAAATGGGAATTTATTATAATAAACTGGCAGACCGAGCGCCTGATGGATGCTCTGCGGCTGATACGCGGCGCCTTCATCTCCGGCATGCTGGTCAACGGCAAGGATCTGATGGGCCTGGTCTTTGCCAACACGAAGCACAGCCCGCCGCCGCAGGAGCTACAGTGCCTGGAGAATATTGTGGTACCGGCGAATTGTGCGGTGTTTCTGCCTCTGCGCCAGCTGACCAAGGCCATTGTGGAGCACTTTCTGGACTTTATGGGCACCGCCGACGAGCTCTTCGCCACCGAATACGGCCTGGCGGAGCCCGATGGACGCGGCAGCTTCGCCTACATGATACGCCTGTGCATTGAGCTGCTGGAGAAGTGCGGCAGGAAGCTGAACAATGCCAAGATTGTGTACATCACGGACGTTGAGGAGCCGCATCCGCCGTCCAGTCGCGAGTTCCAGGCGGCGCTGCAAAAGGCCAGCGACCTGGAAGGCAAGGAGTTCGAGTTCCAAGTGATACCCATGATCGACGACTTCGACTACGAGCCCTTCTACAAGGAGTTCATAACGCTGTCGAGAGGTGAGCGACAGCCTCGGTTAGAGAACATGCGGCATCTGTTCCCCTTGCTGGCGTCCAGTGTAGCCAGAGAGGTTTTAAGATCCCGCAGAGCGAACGAAGCAAATTATTCACTCGCGACCAACTGAAGTCTTGTTGGGCTGCGCTTTTGGATTTGCTGACATTACCTATATCAAGTAAAACCCGTCCATACGAGGTTACAATCTAGTGGCGAAAGCATATTCAAGCCCCAATATTTCTGACGAAGGATATTCCATTTAATATATACAACACATATCCCTTATATGCAAGCGCGAAAATGCATTGAATTTATTGCACATATGCAACAGTTTTTATTATTTCATTTCAAGCATTGCAAATGTGCAATAATTTCATATTAGCGATATTTACTGTACGAACAACTCGAAATCACAAAAATAGTTGGCTTCTTTGTGCCTAAAGATAACATTATAACAGATGTGCCGAAATCCAAACTATTTTTATAATTTGAAACTTTGGAAAAAAAACTATAGAACATATCTGTAGGTTTGTCAATTTTAGAATTTTTTTCTTTATCCCGCTCAACTAGCGGCTTTTGCAAAAAGTAAATGTGTCCACAAAGTTTCCGAAAACTATCTACAAACAAATCCACAAAAAAATTTTCTTTTCATTTTGGGAAAGCCCCTAAAAATGTAATATCTTAATAGAAGAAAGATCAAGTTGAGCTAAAATTATAATCTGCATATCAGAATAACTGTAAAGTCCCATCAGTTCAAATTCTTTACATATTTTCATACCCATCTACAGCTGCATATCTCATGAACCAGATGAACTATCAAAAGTCGTAATAAGTAGATTGGTAATTGTGTAATTAGTTAACAATAGCTTTCGATCAGATCAAACTGTATTTAGCAGCTTTTCAATGCTTCCACACACCTCGTCACTAGTGTCCACACTGATATATGCTATATACTTTCTGTGCGCCTCCCACTAAACTCAAATCGTTTTTCGCAGCCATTGAGGTAGACGCCTTTCGTGTGCCCGACGCACAGCTGCAGCGTGAGATTCTGGAGGATCGCAAGCTGAGGCAGGACTTTCTGCGCCGCTGCCTGGGCCACTTCACCCTGTCGCTCGGGCCGAACCTGGCCATATCCGTGCAGTACTACAACTACTTCCAGCGGCGCGCCTATCCGCAGAAGGTGCACATCCTGCGGCGCGACAACAGCGTCGTGCGCAAGCGGCGTCTGATTATGGTGCGGCAGGAGGACGCGGAGACGCAGCAGATCACGCATGAGTATCAAATCAAGACGACGGGCGGCTGGTACGAGTGCAAAGTGGGCGATCAGGTGCTGCGGGTTACCACGGAGCAGCTGAATCGTGTGCGCAACCTGCATCCGCCCGGCATGATGGTCCTGGGCTTCAAGCATCGCTCCGCGCTGCCCGACGTCCTCTACAGCAAGCCCTGCAGCTTCATGTATCCGGATGACCAGAGCATCATTGGCTCCAAGCGACTCTTCCGCGCGCTGTGGCAACGCTGCCTGGAGCGCGAGAAGATCGCCATCTGCCTGTTCATGTCGAAGCGCAAGTCGGTGCCGCGCTATGTGGCCCTGTGTCCCGTGGAGGCTGCCCAGCCGGACGACAAGAACTATCGCTCGCTGCTCTCGGGCGACGGCTTCAAGATCGTCTACTTGCCGGAGGCCAAGCACATACGTCAGCTAGACATGGGCGAGTGGAACAAAATTGAAAACACGGCCACGGACGCGGGCGTCGACCTCTTTCAGAAGGTCATCAAGAAGCTGAGCGTCGACTATCAGCCCAACCTCATCAACGATCCCAACCTGGAGGTGCTGCAGTCCAATCTGCTGGCGCTCTCCTTGAACATCAAGACCGAGCAGGATGGCCTCAGCCAGCTGCCCGATCCTGCGATGCAGAACAAGCGCATCGAAAAGTTTCTGCCCACCTACGAGACGATTTTCGGACCCGAAACTGAGCCGGCCAAGAAGCGTCCTGCCAAGCCCAAGTCCGACGAGGGCAGCGTAGCGAAAGTGCCCAAAATCGAACAGACGGAACTAAGCAGCTACGACTTTGTGGAGCAACTGATCAAGGACAAGCAACTGGGCGGCTGCACTGCCGCCCAACTGCGTTATATACTGGATGTACATTTCGGGCAAAAGCCGGCAAAATCTGTTACCAAAGCTGGGCTTATAGAACGCATCGAAGAGGCGAGTGCTTGAGAAGTTAACTTCAAGTAATTTGTTGTTATATAGTATTTAGTATTAAGGATTGTTCTATGATCAGGATATCTGTGAATGTGAAATCGTTAGTGGAACTACTAAGTGTATGCCCAAAATTAATTTCAAATGAACATAAAAACATACATTTCAAATACAAAATGTGAATAGTTTTAAATTTATGTACACCTGGAAGGGTATTCAGTATATGTAGACGGCATGCTGAATAACAAATATTTATTATTGAATTAAATTGTTTAAATTATAGATACGCTAAATAAAGCTAAAATAAAGCTATATCCAACATAACTCAAGTTGAAATCAAAGCCATAAACTTTCGGTATTATCACATTAGGTTTTTCTTTACAATCATAATCCGTAGTATATAGTGTCTTACGTAGAATTAGGCACCTGCGCCCTGACCTGGGTCCAGTCTTCAGTTGGCGTAAATTGCATAATTTGACTCTTAACCCGAATAAAACACCGAATGGGATGTCCTTAAGGAAGGAAAAAAGCGCAACTTTTCGGCGACTTTTGAACCAAAAAACTTTGCACTCGCCTTTGTCCAATTTATGAAACAAGCGCCAAAAGGTGAAACGCGAAACGCGGTGCTTGTTGTGTTGCTCGAGTGCAAAATGAGTTAAAAAATTATGCAAAGTGGGCGGCTGCGGGCGGGGCGGGGCCGGGCGGGGCATACGCACTGCTAAACAGTGTTCAGTAAAGGAAAAAAAGTTGAAGCTCGGAAGTTGGCGTTGCCTTAGCTTTGGCTTTGGCCAACTTCAAGATGGCCAACATGAATGTGGCCTAGCACTCGCTCGCCTTTTACTTTCTTGGTACTTTATTTTAATTTCTACGGCACCGCTGCTTGTTCTAAACTTTTGCGCTTCTTCTTGTTCGTTCTGCTGCCACTTTTCTATGCTGCTTACAGTTACTTGTGGTTAAGTAGAAATTACTTTAGCATGCGGTTCCTGTATACCCATTAAACAAATGGTTCTTGAAAGGGTGTAATAAAGTATGTCAGCGCACAGAATGGGAGATCAGTGGTTATATAGGGTATATATATATTATTCTACAGCAAGGAACGAAGCCGATTTGATTGAGACTAAAAGGTAGACAAACCCAAGTTTAGAATCCAGTCTTATATTTACATTTATATTAAGGCCGCGTCTGCTTAAAATTATACTTTTTTTTGACAAAAATTTGTTTTTGACCCTCCAAAAATGTTGCCAATATACTTATCATAAAAGAAGTTCAAAAATCATAAAGTGCAATTTTGTTCGTTTTCTGCACAACTGTCGTCTGCCAATTGTTTCCCATCTGGTAACTCGGTCGAGGGGATCTCGTTCAGGACGTTGCCAGCCTGCTTGTACAGCTCACTTCCCTTCAGTTCCGGATGCATTATGAGAAATGTCTCTAGTTTCTTCTGCTGCTTTCGTAGCTCAAACGAGCTGTCCGCCTTCAGCAGCTGATATTCCCGTATGAGACTAACATGCTCCAGTTTCCTATGGTTCGATGCCGACTTGCTGATCGATTTCAGGAGGCGCTTCTCCTCGACATCGATTTGGTGGAGATGAAACTCCTGGCGACTCAACAGGAAGAGCAAAGTGTGAGTTAGCTCCTTTAAGTAATGATTGCGTGGATCAGCCATATCGTCCCGTATAAAGTAGAATAAATTTTATTTTAATTTATTTTAGATGTGCTCTGTTAATCTGATGCTTGAATAATGATTGAGAGTAATGTGAATTGTAACTCGACTATATGTACGAATTTGACAGAGAAGGCAACGCACTTCAGGTCAAATGCAATTTGTAGTTTGCTCAAACAGCTATAAAAAACTTTGACATTAAAAAGAAACAATATAAATATAATTCAGCAAAGTCCCAAAAAATGAAACGAACTTCTGGCAAACTCCCAGCCAGGCCAAGCAGCTGCAGCAAAAATAAAGTTAAAGCATAATCAAGGTAACAAACAGCTAAATGACATGGCCACAAATGCACGACGATAAAACTGCAAACAGTCAGGTTCGACGAACAGACGGAACTGCATTAAGCTATAGATGGAATCGGAACGAGACAAGTTTCAATTCGAAGCAGAATTTTACACAGGGCACAACTTTATTTATACAACTGCAACAGCTGCAAACAGCAGTAAAAGTTGAAACATATACGTGAACAACCATTCGCATATATATGTATATATATATATATACAAGTCATAGTATTAACAATGATTAGTTCTAGCAGCTGCAAAACTTGAAACATGAATATAAAAACTAATACAGTGCTCCCCGTTAAGTAAAACGTTTTGTTTTATGTCACTCACATAACAAATCCACTGTAATTTCTGTAAGCGTTATTATTTTATTTTTATTTTATTTTAGCTTTGATCATTTCTAAATAGCAATTTCATGGAGTTTTTAAAATTCTATATTGAAAGGTGTTTTAAATCGAAAACAATAGACATTGGCCTCAATATAAAAATTTTAGCATTAAGGCATTTCAAATGCTGTCGTAAATTTTAGAAATTGAGACATTTGTAAATTATTATATATAAGTAATAAATATAAATTATTAGTGTAGTTTACGAAGCATATGTATTTCATTGCCTATTACATAGGCCTCCAATACACAATTTTGCATTTTTACAATTTATTTATTTTAATTTAAACCAATATTCATTACATATACTTTTATATTTTAATAGTAATTGGCTTGTGTTTAGTATTTACTAAGTTGTATTTCCTAATTAGCAGTGGATGTGGCTGATCTTCTAGTACCTTGCAACAGTTATTTCAATTACACACACACATCCTAAGCTGGTGTCTGTGTTTGGATTTTGTCAACGCTATTTAAATAAAAAATCCCATCTCTAATTATTATAACGACAGTTTTAGGTGGCGGGCAGTGTGGCACGCCCCAAAGTGTTTGCCACCTTGCCACGGAAAGCCGCAAAGCATGCAAACTTAAAGCTACAAAAGCTAAATAAATACAAGAAATAAACACAAAAGCCGCAAAACACACAATGAATTTAGTTATTATGCCGTAAATACAAACGTACCAACTTGTATGCTTGTGTGTATGTGTTGCAATTGGGTCAAGCGGAAGTGCCGCTAAAATTCATTTCCGCTTTAGTCACACATGTGGCATTAAAGTTAGAGATAGCAAAAGGGAGGGGAAAAGTACAGTGCATAGAGTGTAAATAAAAATGCTAATTAAATTTAAAATGTCAATGAGAAAACAGAAAAGCCAAATAATTAATTTTCTGCATTAATTTAATTTAGGTAATCTTAATTTTATATTAATATTATTGTAGGCTTGGTAATCAAAGTATTAATTTTTAAAGATATAACTTAGTTTAAGGACGAAGTTTGAGAGACGATTTACAAATGAAATATATAATTTTAATTGGCCTCAAAATTCAGCTATAAAGCCCTTTAACACCAAAATTTATAATTAAGCACAGCTTAACTGTCCGAGCAGCAAAAGGGCTATTATTTAGTTAATTCTCAAGCAAAATTCAAATGGATTTTACCATTAATCATAACACTATTTATCTTTCGAATTTTGGTTAGCATCAATTTCAATGAAAATTATTAAGCATGCTCGTAGGCTGTTGCCTTAGATAACAATTTTGTGACAATTAATTACAATTACCCTGCAGCTAGCCAACAATTGCGCAACTTTGTCAATTTAACAGGCAGAGGGCACAGGTAAAACTACATGCCCGGGGCTAGCAGATAGTGTGTGTGTGTGTGTATCTGTGTCTGTCGGTGTATGGCTGCTGAGGGAGAAATTGCATTTGTTGTGCATTCTTGACTGCGTACTTCCGTAGATGCAACAAAGGGCTAAAATATTTGATTTAAGCCAATTGTCATAGGTATTTACTAAGAAAAGCCACAAGTGAAAGGCGTAATAAAGTCCTACTGTGCACAGAAAACGTAGAGCATTTTAATTTAATCAACTTGCTTGAGGCCCCGTGGCGTCTGCGTAACAAATGTTTGCTATAGTCATAAATTTCATATCGCCCCTTAAAACACAAACAACGTTGAGCTCAGCTGAACCAACTGTCCGCAATACAAACAAACAGAAAAGACAACAGATGATTTGCCAAGTGCACTTCAGAGAATGTGAGTGTGTACGAGTGTGCGGGGGTATGTGTAAATTGGTCACTAAACGGCAAACAAGTTAACAAGAGGCGAAGCTGAAGTAGAATTAACTAACTGGCCTCAAATTGGCTGGTCATTTTTATTTTTATTTTTTTAATAATTACCTAACAGGCTTTATTCTTGGCTTGCTTCTATCTTCTTTCTTTTATTGACTTTTATGTACTTAGGTACTCCTACTTCAACGCTATTTTTTTATTTAATTCACTGTTAAAAAAATCATTTTCGGCTTAAATATGCCAAACACATATAAATGCAGCGCGTAAGCTGCCTATAGACACCTCAGATTAGATGCGTATTAAACACACGCAAGCATAAAAGCTTACAGCACGGCTTAAGGCGCCTAATACAAAAAATGTTGCCTACTTACCGGCGCAAAATTTAAAACACATTTAAAGCTACAAATGTAAAGAAGCGTTTACAATGTTTTCTCTTAAACAATTTTTAATTCGTGTTGCATCAAACAGTTTTTGGAACATAATTATTTAAGTGCTATAAAGAGCTATAGTATGTGAGTATAAACTCATCTAATTTTCTATAGATAATCACTAAAATCTCTTGTTAGGGATAAATTATAATTATATTAAAATTTATAACTATGAACAAATGTGAAATAAATACGATTTTTTACTTATCTTGTTTATATATTTATTTTTTTTTTAACAAAGAAATGATTTTATTGGTTTTTTATTCATATTTTAACATAGTTTATAGTTTATTTAGTTATACCATGACTTGAATAGAATTTAGAATGTGCTTTATCTTTGGCTCTGTGCTTTCGATGGGGCATTCGCTGCTCATCAGAAATATTGTCATCTGCTACTGCTGCTGCTGAATCATCAGCATTTACATAGCTCCCAATTTGTGTGGTTGGAACGAAAAGCAGCCCGCAACCGAAGCAACCACCACCCATCCCCCACCCACCCAACGACTTGCGGCTGTCAACGCAACGCCTGCCTGCCTAGCAACTGCAAATGAGTGATACATGTGTGTGTGCGTGTGTGAGAGTGCGGTGTGGTGTAAAGATGAAAACATGGATAGCATAAGAAAAAAGCGCAGCAAAGCGTTAAACCGTTGGCGGTTGCGTTAAGCAACAGCTGCTGGCGACACCTTGCAAGAGTTGCCGCTCGAAAGTGTCGCATGGAAGGGGAAGAAAGAAGCGTCACAGGCTGACGTTGCTAATGCTACAGTATGCATGCCGTGGGGTGTGTGGGGCTGTGTGTTGATACACACACACACGACACACACATGCATTGTGGTTTTGCAATTTGCGCCAAACGAAAGTGCTAAGCGCATTGCCCGTCACATGTATCTGCACCCACACACTCACACACACACACAAATACCCAGTCGCCTTAACGGAACTGGTGGCATGTGCCCAACAATTCCGAAAGTTGATTTTATTTTTTTTAATACACAAACGCTATAAAAACCCGGGTCATAGTAGAATTTAAAGCTTAACAGATTATTTTAACAGCGCTTTTGGGCAAACTTTCAACAGGTCCTAAAATCATTTTTGCTATGCTCAGTTTGTCTTTGAAATTTTGCAAACTGATTTTTTTGTTGTGAATAAAAAACGCATGCTGCGGGCAGTACATTTGGTATGCAATCAGGTCCCATTGGGTGCTATTGGCTTGTGTGCAGCAGGTGCGATATGGCAAAGCTGTCATATAACTGCTTCTGCTATGAGTGTGTATGTGTGTGTGCGTGCGAGTGTGCAATGCTGTCTGTTGTTTATTATGTATTGCTGCTGCTTTGCGGCTTGCGCTAAATTTCATAATTTTTTCCAGCGACGGCAACTACGATTTCTGCGGCTCTGTTCCTGTCTGTCTCTCAGTCACGTGTCATTCATTCATATCGCGCCATAAACAAGACCGGCGGCAATGTCCTACCAGGCCATGCCGGCGCCCCGCTGCCACGCGCTGTCCGGCCACATCCTGCCGCGCCCGCTGCCCCCGCTCCTCCCACGCCTCCCGCTGCTCGCTGCTGTTTGCCGTTGGCATGGCGCATCGTTTGTTACTCCGTTCGCCTTATTTCGATTTATTTTTATGTCCATTTCCTTGTGCACTTTTCATTGCGATTTTTTTATATTTTTTAAATAACTTTTTTGTACCCGCTTTTGCTGCTCAACCCTCGGACTTGTTAACTGAAAATATTTTCTCAAGCGTAAAATGCATGACAAGCGATGCAGACAGAGACGTTGACGCATTGAAATCCCAGCTGGATGGGCTGGGGGTGTGGCAATGGCGCTTAGGCAGCCGGCGTTGGCTGCCAAATTGTCTGGCTTTGAATGGGTGCTCTGTCAGGTGTGTTTAGCGCGCAGGTGTATCGATTTGTTAGGTGCGTGAACTTGATGAAGTGTCGGCCAATCGAGCAAATATTTCACATGGGGTTGCTGCAAAACATTTTCAAAGATTCAGTCGTTGGGTGATGCGTAGCCAGAGGAGTGAGCAAATGGAGAGATAACTTAGAGGTCTTTAATTAATATATTAAATCAATAAATATTTATTGAAAGGAATTTATGTGAGCAAATGTGGCATCTATTGGTTGCAACCAAAATTTAATTTTATAAGGCTTGAAGTAAAAAATTCTTCTAGGGGTCTAGATAATAAATTAGTTGAAGCAACGTCAAAGAACGTTTCAGCTGCTACTGCGCTATCTGTATCCGCCCTACGTGTATCTGTATCTGGTATCTCAAGTGATAGGATACAATGTATTCCTCACATCTACATTTAGCTAAATAAAAATTAAATGAATATAGCTTTTGAACAATTCGGGTGTTCAAAACTGAGGATGATTGAGGATGATGGGCTTTGTTGAAATACTGATAAGCTAAATGTGTGGCCTGAAATTATATGGAATTCCCACTGATGTTTCCTCCACTTCGCTAGAGTACAAATTCTAGCCATCGTCTCTTCTTCTCAATTTCAGTCTGTAATGGAGTCGATTTTTTGAAATTTATACCGGCTCACTGAAGCATCAATTTTGTAAGCGCATTCATTTTTTATTTTATCCTCTTTGTAATGAACCAGTAAAAGCCTCAAATCAACCTATGATTAGTCTAAGGTCATATCATAATAAATATAAATATAATTGTACCACTTTTATTTAATAATAAATCAGTATTAATATATATAATATACATATATTTTCACCATTTATTTATTTATCAAATGGCAACTCAGACAAAGTGAAGTCAGGCAAATCTTTTGTTGAAGCTCCGTTTTTACAGTAATTGATCGGAAACGTAAACAAAAAAGAAAAAAATAAAAACATTCAATTAAATATGCAATGTGAATTAGCCTATAAAAGGAAAGGGAGAAAACAAAACGGAAAATCAACAGCCAATTGCCAGCACAATATCAATGGATAAAATATGCAACAACAAACACAACAATAACAATAGCAACAACTGCAAACACAATTGAAACTTTGCCACGCTCGGAATATTTAAGCGGAGCAGAAAAAAGTTGCATTGGACTGATATAAACAATTATTAAAAGCAACCCTCAGACGGAGGGGGAGGGGGGTATGCTGAGTGTTGAGTGTGAATCCAGGCAATATACATAACAATGGCGCAACGGCTGGTGATTGTGGGCTGCCCCGCACACCCCTCCTCGATGGACACACGAATCCCCTTTGGCCAAATAATTAAGCCTGCCATTCATTAACCAAACTTTGACCGGGGCGTTACAGCACAACTGAGCAAAGTTGCGGCCACTTTTGTTGCACTGTGTAAAGCAAAACAAAAGTTTTTATAGAGGTGTGTGTGTGTGGAGAAATCAGCAAATCAGGCAAAAAAGGCACAATCGACATCTCAAACAATCTGTGAGTATGTAAGCCATGCAAATGCTTTGCTCAAACGTTGAACGTTGCATACTTTGACGCAACTGCCCATTGACCCGACCGAATTAATTTTAGCCTTCAGTCATGGCCAGTTTTTGGCCAACGGGAAGGCAAATTGCAAGCTGGCGCTAAACTTGGTCCATAGATCAACTAGAGAATCGGCTGTTGAATAAAAAGAAAATATGCTAACTGTATTTGTGCATATGTATAAATACGTATGTATATGTGTGCTTATACATATGAAGTGTAGCGCATTAAATGAATCTGCGCGTGTGTGTGTAAGTGTGTATTTCTGGCTTTTGTGCACATTCACAGTTTAATGGATTTCTCTATGGACTGATTAGAGCCGTGTGGAAGGTACTTTAATTATGCACTGTGTGTAGTGTGTGTGTGCTTTCAAGGACAAATTAAATCGAAAGCTCAAAGTATAAGGAACTGAGAATTTAATGAATTAAAATTGTGTTTCTAAAACTCAACTACATGTGTATAATTAATAATTCGACATATTGTTAAGCTCTTAGTTAACAAAGCATATCAAAAAAAATTTTATTTATTTTATTAATATTATATCAATATTATAATATGCTATCAATATATATTAACTACATTCTGAATTGAAATTGTTTAAAATTTTAAAATTGCGTAACAGAATATAAAAATGCGTGCTTAGTAAAATTAGCTTTTTGTATTATTATATTATTATTATATTATTATTATTATTATTATTATTATTATTATTATCAGTACATTATAGTATTTTTAAAATAAAATAAAAAGTTGGTTTTAACATAAACTTAAATAGATTGATAACAAATTTCGAGCTGCTTAAAAATTTGTAAGTGTAGGGATGATTTGCAAATTAAGGGGCTGTTTAAAAAACAGAAATATTGAAATATTTATTAACAAATTAAACAGTTTTTACTTTACTTACTTTACAGTTATAAAATTGTTGAACTAAAAAAATTCTTTAAAACAAATTCTTAAAATTCAAGTATTTTCGGTTTTTTATTTTCCTTACTTAAGCTTATTCTCTTCACAGCTTTCCTCTACGAGACAAACTTTTAACAGCTACTGCTCAAATTTGTTACACATTCATGTGCTGCTTCTTTTGCCGGACAGCAACAAATGTTGCACAGTCAAAAGTGTGTGTGAGAGAGAGAGAGAGAGAGAAGAAACAAGAAAGCAAAAAGAAGAGCAAACACACACAAAATAAATACAACACTTCACAGGACTTTAAGTAGCCGCTGGAGAGTTGACCAACACAACTTTTGAAATTTTCAAAAGCTCCACGAACAAAGCCTTGAATATGCAATAAGAGGACCAAAAGCAGGACAAGCCCAAGCCCTGGCTGCTCCACCGGCTCGAACCAAATGTGGCCGCATTGTCCAAAGGCGGTCAAGAGTTTATCGGGGGCACAAGTTGTTTGTAACCGGGCCGCAACTGCAACGACAACTTGACACTTTACTTAGCTCCCAAATGAGCAACAAATAGTGGGCTGGCACAGTGGAGCCTCGTGTAGGTGACTGCGGAGATAAGCAAATGCGCGTTGCGAAATGTTCAATCAACAAAGAGGCGCCCAAGCGCCAGTTATTAATGCCACGTTATCAGCAGCGCGTCTCCAACTGTTGCCCATTACTCGCATCTCGCATCTCCCATTGCTAATAAATTTCAATGTCCTTCTTGTGGCAACAACAAGGACGACAGGCGTAACTGCAGCTGGGGCAGCAGCTGGAGAATTCTGTTGCATAAAAAGCCAAAAAATTAGCATAATTTCAGGCACTGCGGCGAGCACTTGCAACACTTGCGGCCACAGATAAGGCGCAAAATGAACGCGACTCGCGCGTGTGTGTGTGTTGAATCTCTCTTTGCGTATGTGTGTGTGTATGTGTGTGTGCTTGTGTGTGTTTGTATGTGTGGTTCGCTTGTTATTTCGGCTGCATCGTGTATAACTTGCGTCATGTGTGTGTCCTGGCTGCAAGTGTGTTTTTTGCGCTTGGCCATGAAGTTGTTTGGGCTCCTTGCGCCATGTGGCACAGATACTAACACGCGCACACTAACACCAACACCAACACAAACACACTTGCGCTGGCATATGATTTGCATAAATGCACAACAGCGACACATTGCGTGCTGCCCCCAGATCCTGGACAATGCGTCCCATGGGGCACCAAAACTGAGCACTGTACAGTTTGATTGGTGAATGCTTTGGTTTGTTTCGGGGCAAATATTTTAGTAGTGAAGGAGACTGGGAGAGAAGGAATTAGTGAGTGAGGGAATGATAGAAAAAGTGTGGGGGAGAAAGGGGAAGACGGAATGAGCGTCAGAGAGGTAGAGTGGGAGAGGGAAGAAGACAGAAAACTAGGCATTGCGAACGCGATCTAGCGAAAGACACAGAATGAAGGAGGAGACAGAGAGAGAGAGATTGATATAAAGAGAGAGAGAGAGAAATATAATGATAGGGATAGTAAAATGTTTAAAAAGAAAGCGATCGAAAAGAGAAAGAGTCCGAGATAAAGAGCATGTGAGAGAGTGCATAACGGAGTGCCTGAGTGAGAGAGCAAAAAAAAATGGAAAGATAGTGCTTAATATTTTTTAAAATTTTTTTATCACTTTTGTACAGTCGCATCACTGACAAACATTAATATCTGCAATTCTTAAGTATAATATTTTAACATAAATATAATATAGAATATAAAAAAAATGGCTAAGCAACCCGGAAATATTTCATCGTCAGACTTTTCAACAGAAATCGGTCAATGATATAACAAAATTTTCGGTACAACAGAAATTTAAACAACAAACTGCCATGTCCTCAATTGAAGAAGCGACCTTGATCAACCCGCTTCGCTTACCCGTGCACTTTGATCCATTGGCCAGTCCATTTATGGCCAACATGCTGATGGCCACATCGCCTAACATTGTGAACAGTCTGGTGCCTCCAGTAACAGTAAATGGCAGGATAAGGGAATACAGTCAGGTGGGAGACGGTGTCCATTTGAGGCAGCAATCTCTGCCGCTGCTGCCGTTGCTGGACCGCGCCCGGACGCGTCAACAGACCCTGGTGCGCAAGGTGTCAGTGGTGGGCAGCCATGTGCTGCGATACGTGGGCCGACACAGCAGCATGTCCGCGAGGCGCCACCAGTGGCGCAACATTCTGCGCGTGCGCACGTCGCGCATCGATCAGCACTTGAACTATGCGAGTGCCAGCAATGACGATCGGGTGGATGATGTCGATTGGTTGGACCATGATGAAGAGCCGGCTCCAGATAGCTCCGAGTTGGTGCGTCTGCGGCCAGAGTCCTATGCGGTGCGCCTGATGCTGCCGCCCAGTTCCGAGGACAGCTCCATATTGGGCCTATTCAATTGGAAAATTTATGTGGGCATGCTGTGCATCATAGCCGTTCAGGCTCTGCTTAAACTGGCATACCAGGAGATGTTTCGCATGAGTTAAGGTATCAACTGTTATACTGGAGATAATTAACAAGATGTTGTAGAAAATGAGTTAAGGGATTGCTCCTGAGTAAACCTTTGCGTAGGACTTGGTAATGTTTCAGACAGAAATTCACAAATCGCAATAGTTATTTATATACAAATCCAAAATCTTTATAGTTCTTACTATAAATCAATAAACCGGACTGCCCAAAAACAACAAGTAAGACAGAAAGTTGCAGTCGGGTGTAACCGAATGCGCAATGCTCGTTCACAGTGTAATAACAGCTTAAAACAGTCGAAAAGGGTCTTAATAATAATAATTTGTGGGTCATCAGAAAACTGTCGGCTCAACTTGGTGATTCTAGCTCTAAATTGTGGGTGATAGGGATTTTCGGGGCTTACCCTCCCTCAAGTAGGCGTGCCGCATAATTGTTTTCTTGACCTGTAGAGGTAGTCAGTGAACTGCTCGACAAATTGTATGTGTCTTTAACACAGAGATATTCAGATTAAATTAAATTTTCACGACCCCCCAGTCTCTACATTGACGACGGACATTGCACAAACCCAATATTTTCTTCATTCCGTGAACGAGTAAAAACTAAACGTTAAAAGAATAAAGATTTCAATAGTAATTTTGAACGATTAAAAAATTTGTAAAATATGTATATATATTAAGATTAAAATATTACTTATTATTTAATTTGCTATGTAAATAAAATATGTAGAGTTCTTATAATTTTATTAAGATTTATATGCACTTTAGGCGAGCTCACAAAATTTATTTAATATTTTGAACTATACAAAATGTGAGTGAAATCCAGCTGAGTAAGTGCGCGTCCTTGGAGTCTTTTAGCTTGTTATATCAGCTTTCTGGCGGCTCGCATTCATCCAATTAACTTTTTGGCTTGCGCATATTCATATTACTTATTCATATCGATGTATATAGCGCTTATTAAACGCTTCGACTTGCCAGCCAGGAAAGCCTGTAGAGACGGGGTGTTAAGGACGTCAGAGGGAGCTAGTGCAGGTCGAGTCAAGTTCTGTTAACATGAGAGGGGAGACGTGCGAGTAGAAACAATTCATTTGCCTGCCACTCAGATTCGCAGCTGCTTATTCCCAAAGCTGCGTCATCATGTTGCCCTGTGTGCGTGTGTGTGTGTGTGTGTGTGTGGGGTTACTGTGTGTGTGTGTGTGTGTGCAGTGGAAGCCAATGATGCTGCCAACGTGCACACACTTGCTTCATAATTCAAAGTGGCAACACTTTTGCTAGCAACTGAAAACTCAGCTCGACAGACGCCGCCGCGCTGGAGAAAATGAATGATGGAAATCATCTCCCCAGGCATTTGGCCCCGACAATCTAATACGTGATATACAAAACAGACAGCAGGGCGATCCGAAATGAATTGAAATGTCAGCAGGCGGTCGACGGGTTCGGGTTGCGGCGTGCGTTTGCCTTTTTCGTGTGTTGCAGTAGTCATTAATAATTGCATGCGCCACATGGGGCGTATGGGGCAACTTGACTAGCAATTTACTTTGATCAACTCAATTGCTGACGTCAACAATTGACCACGCCCGCTGCACATTTATTTCGGGCGGCATTTGTGGTACTTGACACTAATTAAAATCGCTCGGTAGCTTATTTCAATGCCACTTTTCTGACTGCTTTCCGATTTTCAGTTGCCACAATTACTTGCAGCATAGATTAAGCGCTACCTTTTGTACGCCTTAATGGGGACTCACTGGCCCGTTTGCCAATCCCGTAGTAGCATCAACCTGACCCTGGCAGGCATTGTTGCTGCTGCTGATGCTGCAGATTTTGCTCCGGTTTCGAATGCTTCATGTCATTTTCTTTAGCTGGTCCGATTATAGATTACTGGTACTTCTGATTATAGGCGGCAGTACTCGTAATTGAGGCATGCAGCACAACAGTGCAGCGTCGGCAGCATTTACCCGGTTAACTAATCTAATAAGCTTCATTTTAAATTCAGTTTTGTGTGCTTCACTTTAGGCTTTCTGTAGGACTCTGAACAATTCAATTCCGAAACTGCAGAATGAATATTAGCTTAGAATACATGAATGATAACTGATTTACACAACAGCTTGAAAGGAATAATTCCAAAAACCCAAAACAGTCGTCAACCTTACTTTGCCTTTATTGTAACTAACCAATTAACTATTGAACTACGCCATGCTGTGCCAGAATTAATGTGTACTTAGATATATATTTGAGCCGTCGCATCTGTTTTTGGGTCTATGGTCCAGTTTCAAGTACTTCAAGCTGTTGACTTTAGCAGCCTCTGCCAGCATTACGATAACTGCCCAATGATCCGCAAGGGCAGCCACAACCCAGGATCATATCGTGCAAGTACTCTGCATTTGAATGATTCATTTTATATACTTGATATTATTAATAGTTTCATTTTAATTACCTTCCTGTACCGGACCAATGTACATTTTGAATTCAGAGAGTTCGAAAAATTTTGATGGTGCTTTTTAAGGCTCTGGTGCTAGACTGAAGTGAAAATAGAAAATTGAGATTAGGCAGGAATCAAACTGATGGATTTTCCAAAGTATGCTATGATATGTATGCTTTTGATACACACGTTTTTATACAATGTACTGATTGAAAATGGGTAAGAGGGTATAATGGTTCTGTGCAATTTTATATAACAAGCAAACGGCATCACGAATCGCCGGTTTTTGACCCACAAATTTGGATCAATATGTTCTCAACACATAAAAATAGAGAATATTGGGAATATCGAATATTGGACACGTCTTTCTATTCGCTCCATATGTGATTGTGATTTTGTGTGTTTCTATGAATGGGATTGAAATGTAGGTAGACAGGGTTCAGGTATCCCCTTGTCGGGAGCGCCGGACGCTTGTTACCATGTTTTGCATTTTTTATATATTGACATACGTGTATGACGTATCAGTAAATATCAACTTAAAAATAAATATTTAAAATCATAAATGCTCTTTCGGAAAACATGAAACATTAGACAACACACTCAAAACATAAGATCTGAACAAGAAGTTATCATCGAATGGACCAAATAAAAACCAGAAAAATATTTAAGCCTCACTACAACTTTATTTTATTTACATTTTTTATATAGATGACTATCATGATATTTGTGACCAAAATATTGTTATATGTAGAATCTATTTCATATTTTTGTAAGTATTGATCCATTTCAAAATGCATCAAACTTGGTGTTGAACTTAGCAGCACCCGCTGGTGTCACAGGGACCGCTCAAGGATCCACATGGCCAACCGCAACCTAGGATCATGTTGTGCAAATGCTCTAAGTGGAGAATAATCAGAAATTTACAAGTTTAGTGGGTTTCGATTTTTTTTATTATTTCTTCTTACCCTTTTGAACCGGACCAATGAACATTCTGAAGGTCAAAATTTATAAAAAATTTAGATGTTGCTCGCTTAAGCTATGGTTCTATAATGAAATTAGAAAAAGGGTTGGGTGTCTGATCAAAAAAAATCAGATAGATTTTTCAAAGGTGACTTTATAAAAAGAATTTAGCTTTTTTAATGCCGCATTTTTCACAACTCCGTTAATACATCATATACATATGTGAAACTGCATCCGAAAATAATGTATTGTAGATAACAGCAATATATTATAGATAGAATCATGTCCCAATCATGACCGCAATAGCAAAACTAAAAAATGTTCGATACATATTTTTAACGATATCACATTTGTAAAAAACTGATCCTTATATATATATACGTAATTATGTATTATATAACAAAGGAGAAAACCCTTTAAGGCACTAGAAAACAATATTTTGCAGCCTTACATAATCTTTTATTGAATTCTTAGTACTAATAAACTATTGCCTCAAGGCATACCCAATAACATCAATATAATCTTGAAAATATCTTTTTAAAGCCATTGCATATTTTTTATATATTGGTCCATCTCCAGACGCATTAAAGCAGGTGTTAAATTAGCAGCCTCCACAGGTGTCACAAGGGCCACTCAAAGATCCACAAGGCCAACCGCAACCCAGGATCATGTTGTGCAAATGCTCTATGTGGGGAAAATCAGGAACTATGTAGATATTTTTATTTACCGATTTGTTTACCTTTCTGAACCGGACCAATAAACATTTCGGTAGAAAAATGAACTAAAAATTTAGATGTTGCTTGCTTAAGCTATGGTGCTGCACTAAAATAAAAAAATTAAGTCGACGCTTGGGTGGGATAAAATATGAATGAATTCTCAAAGCAGCGTTGACATACATTTTGTGCCTTAATATTTTTCGGAAGCACATTTTATAGTATTTCTATGAAGATAAAATTGCAACAGTTCTGTGAACCCCAAAAGAATATATGGCCTTGATCTGCATACTGTAATGAGTAAATACGTGTGGGTTAGGTTGGGATGACCGAATGGTATAATGATGCCGTGCGAATCCTATCTCTTCCTGTATAAGAAAGCACAATTATTCAAGAGGGTTCATCTGCATTGTACAACTTTAGCGATCACCTGGTATTTTATATTTTCATATATATTCGTAGAGTCTTTATTTAAAAAATCACATTAAAGTTATTCTAAATTATCTGGCAGCATATCTCAAATATATTAAATTTAACTATAGGCGATGGCCTCATTTATTAGATCATAGATTTGAAGACTAACAGGGATAATCTGTAGGTAACAGAAAACAAACAAAGCTCTTAGGAATGAATGATTTGAAATATAAGTTCCACAAAACAGTTAAAATCAGAACCCGAAGTGTTCAGTCTCACGTAATAAACTTTATTTTACATATTTTTGCTAAAGACTATGTTTTTATATTTGTAACCAGAATATCGCTTTATGTTAAGCCATTGCATATTTTTGAGCATATTGATCCAACTCTCAACGCATCCAGCTAGGTGTTGAGCTTAGCAGCACCCGCTGGCGTCACAGGGGCCGCTCAACGATCCACAAGGCCAACCGCAACCCAGGATCATGTTGTGCAGATGCTCTATATGAAAAATATAAATTAATGAATATTTGTAACTTACTTTACTTAAATTTATTGTGTACCTTTCTGAACTGGACCAATAAACATTTTGAATATTAAATTATGGAAAAATTTAGGTGTTGTTCCTTAGGCCAATGGGGTGAGAATGAAGCTGTAGAGCATGGAGCGGGCTAAGGTTCGAAAATTAATGATTTCTTTTTCAAGGCAACTTTGATTTTTATGTTTTTAAAAAAATTTTAAACTTGCGACATTTCTATTTGTAATGTGCTTCTTAGTTGGTTTATTATATTTAAGTAAGAGGTATATGGAAGCGCAAGTTTTCTTAAAATAAGATACGATTTGATTACGTAAGATACCGCCACAATTCCCTGAATAGAGTTCATAGCTACCATTTAACAATAAAAATCACACCCAAGTTTTTTACAATGGTTTTATCAGTTATATATATTTAAGTACTACCATATATTACACCTTAATTCCGTAGCGAGAAACATTCACTAGTTCACAACTAGTCCACCAAAATCAAAATGGATTACCAAAATTGTATTTATTTGTATTAACGTTTATTAATTCAATATTTCACGCTACTAAAACGGAGCGAAAACATTTTGGTAAATACCATTAATGAAAAATTTAAATAAATACGTAAAGACTGACAGGCTGACTTGGTGCTCGACTGAACCCAGAATATAGAGCGAGTCAACTTTCTTGCCTGTCATGATTATATATATTCGTAACTATTTTAATCCGTGATAGACTTTGTCCAAGTCAAACCAATTACGATATTCTTTTTACTGAAACATACCGAAAAACCCTTAGCTAAGGTAAATTTTATTGCATAAAAAGATATCTGTAGTTTTTTTTGAAGTCTCACATTGAGCTATTTATTAAACAATACCATGATATTGCTTAAGGTGGTAGGTTTGTTATTTTCATAAGGATCCTACCATCGAATGTACATTGGTCCGAGTCCAAGGATCTTAAGGACAATACAATTTTCAAGTTAAGCATCACCAGCCACAGCCGTAGCAACCTCCACAGCATCCACCGCAGCAGGGTCCACTCAATGATCCACAGGGCCAACCACAACCAAGGATCATGTTGTGCAGATGCTCTACATGCAAATAAGCAAAAGTTGTTATTTATTTTGAACTTACTTTTGAAATTTATTTTGTGTACCTTTCTGGACTGGACCAATGAACATTTTGATGTTAATTTGGATAAAACTTAGATGTTATGATTTTGGACAATGCGTTGAGACTGAAGCTGTAGAGCATTGAGCGGGCTTAGGTTCGAAAATTAGTGATTTATTTTTCAAGGCTACTTTGATTTTAAAGTTTTTATACAACTTTAAACATGACATTGTAAGAACATAATTATGTAAGAATTTTTTTGTTTAATTAAAGACCTTTAGATAAACATACGTGTTTTAGTTCCTGTCAATCGTTTTGGTTTAAGGAAAACTGCAGTATTTTTGTGCCTTAATCTGGAATAACTTTGAAGGCTATAGATTAATATAATGGGACTGATTGATATAATTTATCTAAAATAAATTGTATTGATGTCTTCAGATTTAAAAAAAAAAGCTAAAAATAAGCTTAATACTGAAAATATTAGAAGCAGAAGATTGTAAAGTTCACACAAAATAACCTACATTACAACCAAACATATAGGGTTAATATCATCCTAATTTTTAGATAAACATACGTGTTTTAGTTCCTGTCAATCGTTTTGGTTTAAGGAAAACTGCAGTATTTTTGTGCCTTAATCTGGAATAACTTTGAAGGCTATAGATTAATATAATGGGACTGATTGATATAATTTATCTAATAAATTGTATTGTCTTCAGATTTAAAAAAAAAAGCTAAAAATAAGCTTAATACTGAAAATATTAGAAGCAGGAGATTGTAAAGTTCACACAAAATAACCTACACTACAACCAAACATATAGGGTTAATATCACCCTAATTTTCTGACCAACTCATTTGCCAAGAAAATAATTATTTAATTTTTATTATGTACCGTACCACTCATAGGGGCTTAAGCAACGTTTTATTGATCAAATCCTCCAAGTGAATCCACAAAAATACCCCCGAAAATAATAAAACTTCATCTTTGAAAGCCTCACATATTATTTATTAAACTGATGCTTCAAGTTGCCTATGGCTGCTAACATGGTTCTTTTTATAGAAATGCTGGCAACTCAGCACATTGGTCCAGGTCCAATGATCTCGAATAAGGGGTTCAGCAGCCACCATTGCAGCTGTAGCAAGGTCCACTCAACGATCCACAGGGCCAACCACAACCAAGGATCATGTTGTACAGATGTTCTTAGGGAAAATACAACAGAATAATCAGAAAATTGGGAATATATTATTGTGTATCTCACCTTTTTGAACCGGACCAATGAACATTTTGAAGATTATTTTAAAAAAAAATTTAGGTGTTTTACTTTTGGGCTTTAATGGAAGACTGAAGCTATAGAATTCATAGCGAGCACAGGTCCGAAAATAAGTGATTGATTTTTCAGAGATACTTTGATCAACATTTTTGCCATCTGAAAATTTTTATACTCTGAACCCATTGAAAATCAGGGTATAATGGTTTTGAACAAATGTATGTAACAGGCAGAAGGACGTATCTCCGACCCCATAAAGTATATATATTCTGATTAGCATCACTAGCCGAGTCTATTTAGCCAAGTCTGTCAGCCTGTCCGTCAGCTAGAAAGCTGAACTTGGACTTTTTAAGTTCGTGTATACCATACGCAGATCAAGTTTAAAGTCTTAAATCATCGATAACTCGTCTCGTTTTCATACTATCGATAATTATCGGTTTTTGACTCGGTTTTTTTGAGCATATAATAAGGAAGGAAGGAATCTTAAGGTAAGGAATATTTTGGATTTTAGATACCTTTTCCTATTCGCCCCATATATGCAAAAATGTAGAAAAAAAGCAGTTTAAATACTACGGACTTTGGCTTTGGCTTGTACACAAATTTCAATGCTCTTGTTAAGCGCTGAAAATTTATCATTAAGATCATGCTCTTAGTTTAGAAATTATTCACGAAATTATTTACCATTGTGGAGGGCTAAGCGCCGCAGCGTGTTTACGTGTGTGCGGGTGTGTTTCTGGGTATGTGTATGAAATTCATACCATGAATGCAAGGGTATGAAATGTATGGAAAGACTGGGTTTAGGGTATACTTCAGTCGGACGCTAACGACTGAAGCCTTCTCACTTCTCAAATCTGCAATTTTTGGCAGATTGGGATCCTCAATTGCAAAACAGCTCTCTGCTAAAGTTCAGTATCCAAACGTGTTAATAGTTCGAAATTGGAATAATTGAATAATAACTACACTATAGATCAGAGCTTGCTTGTGTGCGAAAGGGTGGCAGCATACCCATAGCTTAGCAAAAAGCCTTACTATTTATACCCAAAGATTAGAATGCCAACACTTTAGATTTAAACATACAAAAAGCCTTACGATTTATTACACATATACTTCAAATTGATCAAGAATGCCGGAATATTGCTTTGTCTTAAGGTGTTGAATGTGGTTTACTTGCTATTAGTTCTGGCAACTGATGGACATTGGTCCAGGTCCAAAGGTGTTAAATAGGTGTTCAATGATCAGCAACAACCGCCACAGCCACCGCAGCAACCTCCACAGCATCCACCGCAGCAGCAGGGACCACTCAATGACCCACAGGGCCAACCACAACCAAGGATCATGTTGTGCAGATGTTCTTGAGGAAAATACAGCAAAATAGGTTAAAAATTTTAAACATTTGATTTATTTTCTCACCTTTCTGAACCGGACCGATGAACATTTTGAAGATTATATTTTAGAGGAAATTTCGGTGTTGTACTTTTGGGCTATAGCGTAAGACTGAAGCTGTAGAATGCGTAGCGAGCCCAGGTCCGAAAATAAGTGATTGAATTTTCAAAGCTACTCTGATTTGGAAACAAAATGTTTTTGTTTAATGCACAAGAAAGAAAGCTATTGTGTGCAAATCCCTTATCTGTTTAGATTTTCTATTCTTATGTCTGTTTGGCTTTGGTCGGGCGCGTCTGACTGAAAGATACCCTGAAACCTGTCTTTCCAAATATTTAATTCCCCTGGCATTCATACACAAAATTACACATACACACACAGACAGACAGATGGAGGGCAGACAGACAGAAAGACAGACAGACGGACGTGGCTAGATCAACTCGGCTAGTGATGCTGATAAAGAATATATATACTTGATGGGGTCGGAGATGCCTCCTGCCACCTGTTACATACATTTGCACAAAACCATAATACCTTGATTTACCCATTTTCGATGGGTTCAGGGTATAATGAAATACAATTAAAAAAAATAAATAAATAAAGATTGCTATTGTGTGCAATTCTCTATTTATCTATTAAAACTTTCTGTTCTTGTTTGTCTTTGAATATATCTACAGGCTAAATATTAGTTTGACTTATTATACAGGAAGCATAGTTGTGCTTATGCTTTAAGTAACCTACAGAATTAATTTCGAAACTTAATAGTTTCTTCAGCTTTAAACCATAAACCGTAATATAATTTGAAAACATGCATACTTCAAAGCCCCAACTTTGCATGACAGATAAATTATAATATATTGTTATATTATCATAACATTGTAGTTAGTCATTATCAATATTCAATAAATAAATTAAATAATTAAGTATGAAATCATAGTTCCCTCAATTCTCATCGTCAGCTTCATAGCCAATTTCCTGCCTGAGCAGACTTTTTAGATTATTATTTTTTGCTGCTTCTCCCCACTCCTTGATGCACTTCCGACGCTTCACTGTTAACCCGTTATAGACGTCCACACGTCTCTTGCGCTTCTTCTTCATTGTGCCCCGCTCGAGTTCCTCGTAGGTCCAGTAGAGCTTCACCTCCAGCGGATACATGCGGGCATTGTCGCTCTTGCGCTGAGCGGCGTTCAGTTCCGGTGCCGATTGTACGCCCTCCGAATCGCTTGATATGTAACACTCCAATGGAACGGTGCTTGAGATGCTCATGGTATCGGAACCATCTAGGACCTCAGATAATGGCGAAACTGCTGGATGTTGAGGCTCATTCAGAGCCAAATTGAACATCTTGTGCAGACAATCCTTAAATGTAGGGTTCATTTTCAAAATATAAGCTCTTGATAGGAAGCAAAACAAAAATGAAATGGGAAGAGCCAGTAAATTTTGTAAAACGTCAAAGATGCGCCAGAGTTGCCAAGCTATAGTAATATCTATGATAAGGTTTATACGGAAGTATTTACAAAAAAGAGTTGCCAAGAAAACGTTTAATTAGTATACATATGATCTTGCGGGAAACTAAAATAAAAGAAGCGTAACATAGTTTTAACTTTAACTAAAACTATATACTTCAAAAAGTATTTTGTTTATTATCTTTTCCACTCCTAAGCTTTAAGTCTTCAGACGTATACGCAAGACGGGCTGAAATTCTTTGCTTAACCTTCGGACAATGACAAAAAGCAATCAGCTTCAGCTGGTCGGAGGGGCTGAGGATATGCCTGGGGGTGTGGTTGCGGCAGCGGAAGAGGGTGAAAAGTTCACACAAACAAATGAAAAAAAGTGTAAACGCAGTGACATCTTTTTGTGGACTTTCAATACGCTTGCGTTGCAATTTAAATAATGCACCAAATGAATTAAGTCACCCGGCCAAATGCTCCTCACAGCATTTGCAGTTCGGAACCGAGCGATGGGAACTGGGGGCTGGGGGCTGGGGGCGTGGTCATGTGACCAAAACTAAGCTAAAATAAGTATTTAAGCCAAATGGAGTAAATCCTTTCACAGCTACCATAAAAAACGAATCATGTTAACAAAGAAATGAAATGAAGCGCAGACAAAAAGCCAACCAGCAAAAGATGGCAACTGATTGTGAGCTCTATGTCAAACCAGTATGAACGTCGCAGTCGGGAGTAACCGACTGCGAAAGACACGTTTACAGCGCAATGCCAGATCAAAAACGTAGAAAGCAGTCTTAGTTATTACTATTTTTAAAAAATATGGATATTTGGGTTTTGTGGAGCGGAAGTGTCTGAAAGTCTTCGCCTCGTTCTGTAGAGGAGATTATCCGAAAACGACCAATTTTGGTAACCTTAGCTCAAAAGCTGTTGGAGAAAGCGTGTAGGAGATAAGTGTGGTCAAACGTATTTTTTCTTGATCTTTAGAGGAGGTCATCAAAAAAAAAACATACTATAAAACTGAATTAAAAAAATATATGAAGATATACTGAATTAAAAAAATATATGAAGATATATTTATTATTATTAACTTTATATAGTTTGATTTGATTTAGACATGGTTTGAGTTAATATGTCTGCCGTTAAAAACTTATTGCTCAAAAACACGATTTTCACTTAGAATGATTAATAAAACTGTAATACCCTCAGTAAGTGTATGAGGAAAAATATTAAACTCTCTTTAGCAATAGTTGTAAGAAGGATTTTATAGAAAAGTCAGCAGACAAAACGCTTAAGCAACTGCGCGGTATGTGAAGGGAGAGAGGGTGGGAATAAAGGCAGACGTGTGTGAAAGGCGACATGCGAGTAGGTATCGAGATAGATATAAACACATATATTTTTTGTAAAGCATATATACATAAATATAGCATGTGTGTGGCATGTGTGTCACTGATATATCGCTTGAGCACAAGTCGGGTGACTGGTCGATACAGGAAACACACGCAGACATTGAAGACGGCAATAAAAGTGGTAATGATGCAGACGAGGATGGGGAAGAGAATCGAGCTACAACAAAGAAATAAAAAATAAAATCTATCAATTGGAAATGTTATCAAACGTGAAGTGCCAACAGGCAAGAGGAGGTCCAAATTGCAATGAATCTCAGGCTAGTCATGGTTTTCTATGCTCCTTAATCAAAAACAAAAACATGTTTTGCGTGCGACTGTTTTCAACTCTTTATTGCCACAAATATGATTATTTCATTTGGTATGCCATATTTAAATGTGGCAGCTTAATTTGCACCTCAACGGATGTGCCACGTGTGCGAATCACGTCTCGGCAACGATATGCAGGGTCAGAGGGTGCCAGATATGCGACATGTGTAGCCAAATTACCGCGACAGGCAGCTACCTGCACCTAAATAAAACAAAATATGTGTGCATGGCATCTAATTAAATATATCCGCGTGTAATTTTGCAGTTTAATTTGCGCAAAAGTAGGCAAAACTAAAATACAAACTCCACACAGTCGGAAAAGAGCTAAAGCCACAGTGCGGAGCAAAAGTGTGCTTACCGCTTAGAGCTCGAGGCAAGTTGTTGTTAGCTGCGCCGGCATACTATTGTGCTTCACTGTATACACATACAGCAGGGAGGGCACGTTAAGGGCACACACACACACCACTACCAAACACACACACACTCACACACAGACACACACACACACAGATATACACACGTATGCACATTTGGAACGCAGCTTCCGGCAAAATATTTCAGTTGAAAATTTTTAATGAGCTCGAAATTGTGTGCGGGAGAAAATAAAAATAATACGCAACAGCAAATAAAATCAAATACATAAAAAATAATGTCGAATGGATTTTAATTGCAAAATACTATATAAAACATGCTGGCCAATCAATAAGTACGTGCTTTGTTCCATAGGTCACGAGGAATGCAAAAAAATAAAATAAATATATTTCTATATATATGTATATTTTCAATGCGTATATTTGCAAACAATGAAAGGTAGAAGCTGCGTACAAGAGTAAATAAAGTGTTTTATGAATGATACTCTGGCTTGTGCCATGTACAGTGAGAAATATATTAAATTTTTTAAGAAATTCCATACTCTATTTTCTAATATGCATACAACACTCGAAATAGTTTTAACTCTATTTAATAAACAAATTAAATTTTAGAATGCTAATATTGATTTACAAAGTTTTATAAAATATTTAAATGTTTATACATTTGTAAGTACATTTAAAAATAATTTTATTATTACGTTAAAATTAGTTTAAATCTTTTACCGAAAATTTTTTAGGCGCAATCTCGGAGACAAATTGAATAAAACAATTCTTTTAAAATTCATAATTTGTATTTCCATTTTGTAGTCGTGTAAAATTATTTAATATTTAAATGCTTATATTATTTGAATTGTTTTTAAAGTTATGCGAATGCAAATTTATATTATTTAATTATTATTGAATTATTTTTAAAATTTAAGCCCTTTTGAATTAAAAAAGAATTAAGGCAATGCATCAGTACGTGTTGCGTAAACTTTATTTTTATTCATAAAATACTTTACTCTATATATTCGGCGAATTCTGCACTGTACAGCATATCGTAGATTCTTTGGGCTTTTTTTCGGTGTCAATGCAATGCATGCATAAATATGGCACTTACATTTACCCTCCCTTAGTGTATGTGTGTGTGGGTGTGTGTTCTTATAAATCTCGAAAGTATAACATGGCAGCAGTCAGCAGCAGCAACAGGACATGCAGTATTTAAATATACGAGCGACACACATACACACGCACACATATTTTATATATGTATGCTGCAAATGCTGACGAATCTGCCGCGTGTGTGTTGTAGTTGTTGTTTATATATATATATATACATATACATTTATATATATATATATATATATATATATAATTTTTTTTATTTCTTTTTACTGGCGGTGTCAACGACAACAACAATAACAACAGGAGCAATATAAGGACGTCTGTATGACATTTTGTTTTAATTTTACAGATTTACTTGTTTGGCTCAGTTCGGTGACGACTGAAGCACTGAAACCCTCAGGCAACCATCAATGCTGCATGTTTTCAAAAGTTGTTAACGGTTTTGCCAGCGAACCATTCATATATTCATAACTTACACACACACACCCACGAGCAAATTTAAATATATATATATACTATATATATATATATATATATATATAGATTAATATGCTGACATTTGTTTCCTACTTTCTCTCTGAGGGAGCGACACCGTTTGTTGCCTCGTCCCCTTCTTCGTCTGTCTCTCTACACAACCAATAAATACAAAATGTATATTTTAATAAATAAAATAGCAAAATGTTTTATTTTTGTTTTAATTTTATAACACAACTTTAAAATTGTCCAAAGAATTTTAGATTACCCACTGAAAAAATAAAATTACCTAAATAAATTAGTTGGATTTGTGGTCATTGCCATGGTGCATCCTGAAAAGATAATATAAAATCATGTTTATATATAAAAATAATATTGAAACCCGTTAAATGTGATTTATTAAGTTTTTAAACAAATTTTTATATTTTTAATAATTTTTCATTTTCGTTTTAAATAATTAAATATTTTTTTATTATTGAAAAAAAGATTTTAAACAGGAAAATACTAAATTAACTATTCAGATAATATAGTTTTTGTTTATTTATGCAATATATTATTCCTTTTTTAAAGAATTCTTCTGATAGTTCCATTGCCAAATTGTAGCTTACGTTCACCACATACGTATTTACAGTTTAGACACATTTTTGTTGTGTACCTTTCGTCGTAACGCGCTTTAACGAGTGTTATTGATCTATCTACGTACATTTTTAACGAACAATTTCCCGTTTCCTGATTTGCACGCTTCAAAGCCGCTTCAAAGTCGAAGGGTGCAAAAGCTTTAGTTCCGTTATACGCATCCGCTACACAATTATAGCTCAGACTCGGCCCCGTCCCCACCCCAATTAGTGCGGCAGTTAAATGTTTTGCTTGACATTTCCAAACGGAAATGAATTTGTCAAATTGTCATCGCAGTTGTCAACTTAATTAGTAAACAATTGTTTATTATAATAAATTGTGAAATGCTTCAAGTATTGCAAATGAATATACAATTAGGTAGATTTTTGAGTGGTCACCCAAATAAGTGAGTTGTAGTCAAAAATGAATATATATATATGAATGAATATATATATATGAATATATGAATGAATATATAAATGAATATATATATATATATATATATATATATATTTTTTTTTATATGTTTATTAGCACAATTAGTTTTGCCAGGAAGATCTGTTCGCTTGGCTTGTGGTTTTAGAACGAACCCAGCTAAAAGCATTGCCCCACAATGTTTTAAAAACACGAATGTTTTAATATGCAGTTGCAGCCTTGATCAGCAAGCTCTGGCTGCGGGCTTACTTCTTGATTTTGGGTACGTTGCGTACATACAGCGTTCGCAACGAAATCCATATCACCCGCTGGTTATTAAATGGTTTCAACTGCGAGCAGCCTGGCGGCCAAGCAGGATGGATTTTAACAACAGCTGCTACCGCAGCGTTGTGTTGCCCCAAGTTGCATACCCATACACCCTCAAACATATATTTCTAAGCGCGAGTTGACAATGCGCAACGCTTCATCAGCTACTCGCAGGCATCGCTCTTCATTTTGCCACAGCGATTGTTTTTTTTTGTTGTTGCTCTGCTGCTCTTTTTGTGGTTTTTGTTTTTTTTTTGTGGTCTCTTTTTTGTGTGCCTCTTCCTTATATTGCGTTACGTTTTGGGCCTTATTGCAGTGTATTGTTTCCATTTAACCGTGGAACATTGGTCGGCGAGAGGGGTGCAGAGGGCCATCGATTGTAGACGCAACGTGTGCGCTTTTATTTACAGCTCGTGCTCTATTGATGCGTTTTATATTGTTCCGCTGGGCAGTTGCTTTGCTGGCTTTTGGGAATTGTTGCGGGTTTTTTGTTCAATATGGCTCTGAGTTGGGGCAGAACGGTTTAATTGAACAGGGAGTGAATCGGCCTTAGCCCAATACGTAACAACTGAAAAAATCCACAGGTTACATTGTGTCGACCGGTTTCTTGAGAGTTAAATTTACATTTTTTTTTCTAGGTATATAATAAAGGTTATTTATTTGTTATTTGAACATTTAGTAAGTGAAGTTGAAGTTTTGCGTTTTGTGATGTTTTATCATAACTTTCAGATTTTCTTTCGAATATCCTTAAAAAAGCTATTCACATGGGAGTTCTCTTTTAGGCTCGTGTGAAATTTAATTTTTGTAATTTTTTTCCGTATATGGAAAATTTAATCTGCAAAATTTTACTAAAACTGAAAATTTTTCTTCTTTCTATTTTCTAGGCGTTAAAAATTGCCTTATGGTACATTTATTTCCAATTACGTCCACAATATGTCACTTCGCTGTGGAATCAATAAACTGGCCACAAAAAAGGAGATGGCAAACCTTTATAAGAACTACATGTCAGCTTAACACCTTGAGGTTAAATCGAGAAGCATAAAACCATCCAGCAAGCGGTAGCTAGACAAACGCATAGCCAACATGTGCAATTTAACCTTAGACACGCACGCTGGGCATGTGCCCCAGAAGAAGAGCGGGGACATGACAAAAGATACAAAAGCGAAAAGTAACAAAAACTATTTCTTGGGCAAAGAGGGATGAACGGTGGGAGAGGGACCAGGCCAAAGGTAAGCAATGGCAGAGCAAAACAATTTCACCAGCACTTAACCATTTAAACCCTAACTGAACCGAGAGCGCACGTTTGACCCTGGGTTATGGACCAGCATCAAAAAAATAACACAAGAACCCTGAGACAAAGCGTTCGCGTGTGAGAATCGAACAGGATGTTAACTCAAGATTTGGTTCGGTCTTGTTTTCCCACAACCCACAAAAAAATGCAAACCGCAAAGGGTTTAAATTTATAACCAACGCGATGCTGCGCTGCTGGGCGTTGCGTTGGGGGCGTGACTAACAAGCAGCAAAATGAAAGCCACTGTGAAATGCATTTTCAAAGTTGTTGCGCGGCGCAAAAAGTGTGTCGCCCGCTCGTGTGACGGCGACGATTTGAGGTCCTGACCCCGCGTGGCATGCTAGGGGATTTGTGTTTTATTTCTTTTTGTTCTTTTTTTGTGCTCCGGTCAGCTGGCACCCCATTTGATATAGCAACTGCAAAAATGGCAGCTCACCTTAACGGGCAACTCAACTGAACTGAACTCAACTGAACGCTGAATACTTTTTGCCGCTTGCAACAAAAACTTGTCACATGTGCAACGCAACATTTCCTCTGTGTGTTTAGGTCTGCCTTTGTGTGGAGGGTTGTGGGTGTGTGTGAGTGTGTGTGTGTGTGAGTGTGTGTGTGTGTGCGTCTGTCTGTGTGTGTGTGTATGTATGTGTATGTATGTGTGTTTTGCACACACTCCTTTTTTGTGCAGTTTTCGGTCGAATTTCAAATGTTGCTTACTCTGCTGAATAGTTGGACATTCGGACATTGCCTGTGCCAGCACTGTTGAAGTTGCTCTCTTTTACTTTCTATACTCTGCCAGGGGGTAAAATACATTTTTCATAGAATATTATATTATACTATGTTATTTATTTATTTATTATAAAACCCTCTGCATGTCTGTCTGCATCTCTATTAAGGTATCCTTACATATTTTCACTAAAATGTTTATCAGTAAATTTTTATATTGATACAGCTTGAGATGCATATTTCTCATTTTCATGGACAGAATTGGACAAAATTATTTTTATAGCTTATATTTAAAATTACTTTATTTGCGTTTAAATGTCAAAAGGATATCAAGTCTTCGGCGGCTCAAATAGCTCGATTTTGTAGCTAGTTTTTCAGTTTTATTTCTTATTTCTTGGTTCTTTTTGGGTTGGCAATCAGAGCTGACAGCGACACTGAGTGAAGCTGCAACATACTTGCTACTATTTGCCACACTATTATTAAACCTATAAATTTGGACAACACCTGTGCACACATGTCGCATTCGAAACAGCAGTACCAACTACAGTATTTTAGGGCCAACATCACGCAAATAACGCATATTTCTCGATATTTATGCAGCTGTTTTTCCACTTGCCACATGTCGTCGATTTTTGCATCTGTTCACATTAAGTATACGCAGCAGTCTAATATTTGCTGGTATCAGCTGATATAGACCCTTCCTCCTCACTTCTGCTCCACCCCCGACCCACCTTATTCCACACCGTGTTTGTCACAATATTTTGCGCATTTTACAAATACATATTAATACCTTGTAGTTTTGGTAACTGAGCTCACAGTTAAGCACGTGATTTGCTTATGAAAGCAGAAAGCGAGCACTATAGTGGGGAAAAGCCAGGAAGAATTGGGGTATGTGTGTGTGATTATGGGTACGAGGTATGATGTGTACACAGGTGTGTCAGTGCTGTCAGACAAACCTGATTTGTTATGTTCGTTTAGCCAAGTGCCGATGAAGCTGCTCGCATAAATTGCGGGGACTTAATGCTAGTGCCGGTAAGCGATTGCTGGCTTAGATATGGTGTATCTAGGATATTGCCAGCTATATTATGAAAATACATTTTACTTAGCTAGAAGATGGATAAAGTCTTAGAAATCAAAGCTATTTAAAATGTTGGTTGATGGTCTGTAAGTATATCCAATATTTTTGACAGCTATAATAATAAAATATTAATAATAACAAACAATAGAAAAAAACAGTAAGAGGACAATTTAAAATTCGAACAGGATGCTGAAATTCTATAAAGCAATTTCAGCAATCGAAATCTGCGAGTTTGGTAAAATATATAAAGTTCTTAGGGTTAGAGTTGGAAATTATTGGATAAATTATAAAAAGCTTTAATAAATAAATGTGTAGAATAAAAGAGCTGCAACATGTATGCGTATGTGTATGGTGTGTGTGTCGGTTGTTAAATTATATCTAACAAATGCAGGCTAAAACAAAACTGGCAACTGTCAGTCAAACAGCAGCCAGAGAAAATGGCTGCTATACAAAGAACGACAAAAAAACAAATCAGCAAATGTGTGTTTGTGTATGTGCGTGTGTCTGTGGATGCACACATATCTCAGTTGCTAAAACTACAAACAACCATTGGATATCACAAGCTTAAACTTTGATAGTCGGCTTCGTTTTTCTGGCTACTTATTGGAGCACAAAAATACTTTCAAGTTGTTGTTGTTGTTGTGGCATGTACAACAAACAAAACGCAATGTTAGACAGACCAATAGACAGACCAGATACAGCACGCAATGTCTGCCTGCCTGAGCGCCCCCCAACAGCAATGCCAGCAAACTCACACTCACACAGAAAACATACCCATACACATACATACCTGCGTTTGTGTGTGTGTGCGTGTGTGTTGTGGGGAAAGTACTTTTTCTTGCTGTCTTGTACGTTAGCTTGGTTTTCCTTATCGGAAACGAGCTTATTCCGTTCAATGAACTGCAAAATATTGTTTACCTCTGGGTTGCCCTACTTGCCGCCATCTGCTGCTGGCTCAAATTGCGTATACGACTCGTTTTTCCCAGTGGCACTCCTGTTGCACATTGACATTGCATTTTGATAAATTTTTATTGCATGACCGTTTCAGTCGGCAACTGAATTTATCATTAGCGCATAGAAAAATAATATTGCGCATTACTCATAGACCCAGATGTTCGCAGTCTAAAGTGCGGATTGTCTTAGCGTTGGGTGAATAAAAAGCTGAATTCAGATCACCCGACCTCAATGGACAAAAAATGCTTTTTAGTGGACGGCAAACTACTTTCAACAAACTTTTAATTTGCATCGCATTTGCTGGTAGCATGTCCGCATTTTTGTATCACAAACCGCAACACAAAAACGAGTGCCGAAGAAGCTAAAGAACTAGTGGAAGTTTGCTTTTTTATATTTTTTTCAAACACGACATTTGACATATTTTGGGCAGAGAAGTTTTCTACCCTTCTCAATTAGGCTGACATTGCGTATGCGTAATATGTGGTCAGCGGGGGCGAGGTGAATATGAAAATAATATGCACAAAAAATGTTATGATGATGACAAAAAGTTTTGCGTTTACGTTGCTTTTGAACTTTGCTACAGCAAAAAGCAACACATTAATCCACGAGCCTTTGTCAAAGTCGGAGAAAATAAAATGATTTATATACACTCGCAGGACACTTAAATCTTGAAAATCTTTTTAAACTAGAACAATGGAACTTGGAAAATATATATGATAAAAATTTGTATAAAGAGTACATTAAAAAATAATGAATACTTCTATAGGAAAAAAATGTTTACACGAATTGTTTTTAATTTAAATTTAGCAAACTCCAAACACTTTTGTAAAGAAGGCCATCGGAAAGTTTTTCCCTGCTAAATTTATAAAAATTTAAATTCATTTACCATGGTAATTTGTACACGCCTTTTGTCCACTTGACGAACAATTTATCAAGGTCTGGTGCAAAAAGTTTTTTAACTGTGCTCCGTAAACAGTCTAAAGCTGCAGATTAAAATTGAAGATTGCTTGATGTAGGCCAAGTAGGCTAAAAAGTTTGGCAGCAAAAGCAAACCAATTTTTTTGGGTTACCGATGAGAGTTCCAACTGAAAGTATTATTTGTGGTTAATGCGATGGCCAAGTTTTCTCAGAATTAACATATCATTCGGAACTTTCCCAATATATGGCCCTCACACTCAAGTGCTGTGAATTTGTTTGTTTTGCCGTACGACTTTATCTGAAACGATAATTTTATTGGACATTAAAAACAGAAACGTGACAGCACATCAACGCCAGTTACATAATATTAAAAAGCTATACAAATGTCACATAAAAAAGAAGAAAACAGAAAAACACTGGACAAAGTCTTGAGAAAGGGCACCTCAGTATGTAACGTGAGGACAAAACTTGGTAGCTGCTGCTTGTGCTTGTAATGACAATAATAACAACAATAGCTACTCGGCTAATACATATATATGTATATATATATATATATATATATATATATATATATATATATATATACATATATCTAAGGAAAGTATCACATATCCACACATATCATGGCCATCAGTCATAAACTACGGAAGGAGCAGCCAGTTTGGCATATGCCCACGAAGGGGCGATCGACTTTGCTCAACGCCAACATGACATAAAACGTAAATGGCATAAAAAGCTATAATGTCCTGTTACTTGTAAGATAAACAATAACAAACCGTTGACTTGTTTGTTTCGGCCGCCAAAGACAAAAGGCCGATTCTGCTGCCACGTAATAACTTAGTCCTCGGCGTGCCACATGCAAGAGCCACAGCCACAGTCACAGTCAGAGCCTAAAGTTGAGGACTCTAAAAGCGGAACAGGACACGCCAAGCGTTTGGCCAATTGATGCATGACCGTACTCCGCATGCGGATGCCACAGCGCACTACGTGCGTGTCCCAATGTGTGTGTGTGTATGGAAAATTTCTATTAACGTGACTAGATAGCAAATTCATAGGTGGCTGTAGAACTAACTTAATACAGATGAGAGCTCTTAAATAGTTCTTAATTAAACATTTTGTGAATTGTTTGTAAATAATTATGTTAAAGACACAAACATTATTTATTATGTATATATATATATATATGATATGTTGTTCATTTATAATACATATAACTTCCGTTCAAGATATTGTAAATATATGTTTGATATGTTAATTGTCTTCTGTGTAGTATATATATTTATTTTAATCATTATCTTCTTTTATTCCCTAGCCTAATCATTAGCAATGTTACACTTAAAAAAATTAATATCTATTCGTTGTTATTATTCGAACATGTTTTTTGTCAGTCTATGGCTACATCATGTTAACAAATGTGAAACTCAATAAAATTTAACGATTATTTGTTTTCGACGATGATATTTCGATTGCTTTTAATATTTCCCCGTCGATGCTTACAATTTGTTTATGGCATTTCGTGTCATTTCGACGGACAACAACAAAGCACAAACGAAGTTGCTTTGCGATGACAAATGGCAACTTAATTCAATTGAGCCAATTTTTGGTGTTGTAGATCTTTAAGCTATGCTTTTGGGTGGGTAAGGGCTAAACTTTGAACAATATATTTATGTGTATATATGAAGGTTATTGGACTAAGCATGTGGATGCTGTATAATACGAATACGTGCCTTTGGCTATTTGACTGTCTCCCGCCAATCCGCAGACAGTGGGTATACGTATTTTCTTACGCTTTGACAGCAGCAAATCGCTGCTCAGGCGTGCAAATTTATTATTACAGCTGGGCAAATAGCCAAGAAAAGAAGTAACCAAACAACATATTTGTAAACAATATTAAAAAGCTTAAATTGATTTGCACAATAATTTAATTTATTCACGAATTTAATGGATATTACAAATTTCGAATACGCATTTAGAATTTGGGTCAGCTTATGGCCAAGGTATAATTGCAGTTGATATTTCTGCAAAAAAATAAATGAACCGTAAATTTATGATTGCTGCCATGTGCTGTGTCCTTCCTCTGTGGTTGTTTATTTATGCGACGCCAGCAAATGCATTATTGAAATAAAATAGATTTGTATCGCAGGTGTGACACCCATAGCACTCTTTCTGTCAGCTTCCCCTAACCCACTGACCACACTTACAAGTTACGTTGCCCACAAACCAGCATACAATAACTTATCGCGTCCCGCCCGACCACAATCCACAGTTGCTGCCCCCACACATAAACATGGCCATGGATGTAATATCCCCCGGCAGTAGCAACAGGCCTGCATCATTTTGCGTGCGGTTATTGACAAATGTATTTCCAATTGTTTCAGCTTTTCTGTCCCTATCTATCACTTGCTCTTTTTCTCTCCCTCGCTCTCTTTCTCTCTTTCTCCCTTTGGTATCAGATGCCTGCTACGTGACGCTTATTACAATTTTCCTCACCTGTGTGTTTGCTTACATGTTTTATTGAGCTGCAATAATTTCCGTTTCCCCCTTGATTTTTTTACCGCATAGCTCTAACACTTCATTGAGGTCAGTTGCCATGTGAGGCTTATGTGAAAATGTTTATATAAATATACACAAAAAATATCGTAAAAAAGGTCTGATAGTTAACTAAATGTTTTTCTTTACCCATATTTATATCAATTTAACTCAACTTTAAAATATAAAAAAAATTATATTTCAATAGCTTGTTTTTAAATACCTTTTACAATTTTTTTGATTTTGCTTTAGCTCTGAAGAGCTCTTATATTTTTACCGCGTTGGCACACTTGCGGATTGAATATGTAAATGCCGTGCAAATATTTTTTCAATTTTTGATTTTGCATGCCATAAAAATAATCAAATATCAACTATAAATGCTGAGTTATAGTTCAAAAGGCTTTATATATCAAATGCCCGACCAATGACCGTGCATGGCACACGTCCCGTATACGTAATGCCTGGAATTTATCCCATGTGCGCTGCGTGGCCAAATCAGAAAATCGAGACTCGTTGCGCCCATTGTCCATTTTTATTTGCTAGCATTTTTTGCTATTTGTTTATTTTTTGTGCTATTGTTTAGTGGCCTTTTTTTGGGCAAACAATTGCAACATGGCGTTGCAATTGAAATTGCAAAGCCCTCAGACACAAACCAATAGGATTTGTAAATAAAAAATAAAAATACACCTAAATCTAAAATTGGCGCGGAAACAACCAAGCAAAATTGTGAAATAACAAACAAAATAAATTTTATCAAATATTAATAAAAAATGTTTTGATTTATTTTTGCAAATGTGATGAAATTGTAAATATGAATGTACTAAAAAAAAATGGGAAATACCGTTTAGAGTTACGAAGATGATAGTAGAAGCAGTATAACAATTTACAAGTCAGAGGTTTTTCTATGGAAAAGATAGCATCTTAAAGTAACGCTCCTGACAATAGATTCAAAAGCCAGAGGGATTTTTATGCTAAAAAAATATCGTATTCTTTTAAAATCATTATCTTTATTTTATTTTATCAATAAATTAAGAAGAGTTAAAAAATTATATGAGTTAACCAAACTCATGTTAAGCAATAAACACATGTTATTTTTAACACATTTTACAGGGTATCTGGGATTGCTGCACAACACTTGCAGCCACAAGCAATCACATAAGAGCTGTGCCACCTAAGCACTACAATCAAACGCTCAAGAATGTGAACTAAGTCTGGACGAAGAGGGAACCACAAAAGCAACCACAATGGGCTTAGGGCGTGCCAGAACAACAGCAACAACAACAAAACGACAACAATGATGAAAAAACTATGAAATGTGACAACCACAATTTTAGCTGCCTCTTGTTTGTTGTTGTGTATGCCAATTTTTGCCAAACCAAATGCAACAACATTTTGTGGTTTCGACAGGCTCAAAAAAATCAGAAAATATTTTTGGAATTGCACAAAAAACACAACACACTGAGAAGAGGCAGCAATTAAGCTGTATCAACAGGGAAGACGCGTGGGGAGGGGGGCGTCCATCACAAATGAAAATTGAGTTAGGTCGTCGGCTCAAATTAAACGTCAGTCATGTGCTGATCGATAAAGAAGCAGCAGCCCAGCCTGACAGTTGTATGTAGATGTAGTCCGATGTATATAAGTATGTCTATATATAGATGCACTGCGGACCACGTTGGGCGTCAATTTCGTGGTCGGTGCAAAGCCACAGCTTGACCAAACAATGGCCAAGACAAGGACACAAATTTGCATAACAATTCGTTTCAATTTGAATAGCACTTTCTTGAAGCATAACCACATAATGCTGGCCATTATTAGCGCTGGCCAGGCTAAGATAGCCAAGTCGGCCAAGTGAATAAATGCGTAAGCAACAATTTCTGTTTAAATAACAAGTAGACAACAGCAGGCACTTGGGATGGCGATACTCGTGCTGTCCTGGCCATGATTTAAGATGCAGTTGCAAGCGGCAATAAATCAAATCACAGCTTTTTTCAGCACCAGCTCCTACGCCCGTCCCCGCCTCATTCACTCAAATTCCTCGTGCTGCACACAGATCGAGGCAACTGCCGAGTCGGCTACTTGATTGAAACTGGGTATGCGGGCCAGTGCCTAGTGGCCAACAATAACTTAATTGCAAAGTCATGTTTGCTTTGTGGCCATGTCTTGGATATTGGTAGTTACCTGATGCAGTTGTTGTTGCTGCTGCCGATGCTACCGCTGCTGCTGCTGCTGCTGCTACTGTGGTTAACTCAACTCAAACACGCCAATGGCCAGCTGCACAGGCAGCTCCACACACACACACACACAGATAAGCACATACACATCGCCTATTATATGCAGCTGTACATGACTCCAAACACCACATGGATTTATTTCTGTTGTGGACATGGCCATTGGGCGTGAGGCTTGCCAACCAATCGTCTTGGCCATCAGGTTACCTGCTACTTAAACCTGGACACTGTATAAGCCCAAGTGTGTTAATTTGCCAGTGATTTTGTTCATACGTGTATCGAACAGTTAAAGTTAGATCAACTTCCGGTTCAGCGACTATCGGATGCAACTGCGTGACGAGGTTAGACTGGCGTTACCATCAGAACCAGTGAATAACGTAGTTTCATTTTTAACTAAAGTATTGGGATATTCATGAAGTCTTATGTATGCTGCGGATGGTTAGAATTATAAGTGATCAATTGAATCAGTTTTCTGAAATAGTTTTCTTCTTGAAATAAAGTCGATATTTTAGTTAACACAACAATTAACTTGTGCTCAATTTGAAAACTTTTTATTTCAAGACATGCCAAAATTTCCAAATGCCAAATTCACCCATAAAAATACAACAAGAAACACGTTCGTGCTGCTATTAGCAGCACATTTAAAATAAGTTCCCTTAAATGAAATTCTCAAATATATATAGTATAAATAATTTTGCCCAACATTTTGAAGTTGTTGCTGCTTCTGCACATGGTCGCTGTCCAGGGCATAAACTTTAAAATTGAGCCAGGCACAGAAAGAAAAAAATGAGAGCAAAAAAAGAAAACAGACACGAAGCAGCAGCAACTTTTAGTTTTATTGTCATTTCAATGTATTTCCGCACTTTTAACCGCAGTCGCACATGCCTGGTGACCCGGCTCCAAAAAATAGGAGAAGTAAAAAAAAATATGCATAGAGAACAAAAAGTATTTCAAGCAGCTTCGAAGCCATAAAAAACTGCATTTGGCAGTTGTCGCCAAAAGGCAAACTACATCATCACAGAGTTCTCTGTTGTAGCTATAGTCCTCTACCAAGACCTCTCAGTGTCCAGTCGCAATACCCAAATCTATTTCACTGCGTTTGTTTAATGCCCTGTAGTCAGACAAGTGGGTTAATGGTTACGAATAAGTAAACACTAAACGTAGATGAATATCCAACTCCTCAAAATACACTTATTTTATATATAAATATCGCGAAGGACTCCATCTACCTCTTTTTGACTGTATAATCACTTCATTTGTTCATAGATATTCCGGGCACTTATGACCTGCCTACAGGATATCTCTTAGTCGAGAAAACTTCGCGAGTTTATTCTCCTTCTTTTTTCTAACATTTGCCGCAATGTCGCACAGATTTGCGTGCCAACGACATATTTAAAATGTTGAAAATTATTTATAATTAAAAGTTGGAGGCCAGAAAGTTTTTCGGCTATGCCCGCTGCCAGTTTATAAGCCCAAGTGCTCAACGTCCACCTCCTCCTCCCTATCGCACAAAGGCATTGCTATGGCGCATGAAATTTTTTAATAAAAGTGCCAGGCAGACCAGTCCGTTGGAGCTGTAAACGTAGCCGGAATGATTGTTATTTACGCAATGGCAATAATAATCCGTATTTTTGCACGCCCACCCCACACATACCCCAGCACACAAACACACGCACATGTATAGCTAAATATGATTCTCTGTCTCTGCACATAACCAGCAGAAAATTCAATTTTCCTTTTCCTTTATTCAAAATTCCAATAACTCACAATCAGAGCGAATTTTTGCCTTGCTTGACTTCATTTCACTGCGAATGCGGCTTTGTATTTCTCTCTCATTGCGATTTATTTTGTTTTCGTATTCCATTTTTATTAGTTGGTTGTTTTATATTTATTTACATTTTTCTGGCTTGGTTTTTACAATACACATCCTCGTGTAACTATATATCTATATTTTCTACATGCGTGTGGGAAAATATTTATATGCAGTTTACGGCTTTTGCGTATTTGACTGTTAAGTAACAATAATTCCTCTCCGGGTAACTGCAAGGAAAATATGGTAAAACACAATTGAAATATATGCATATGTATATGTATATATGTATAAATATATATATATATAAAATGAATGAAAATAAGAACATTTCCTTTGTTATAATTGAGACATGTTTAATTTTCTTGCAATGGAATTAAATTAAATAAACTGGATTAACAAGCTCACTTCAAGCATTTCGATTTTCTGATTTAATTTTTATACACGTTCACAAAGAAAAAAGAGTTTTGTACAATGTCCGTCATGCTGTCCGGATAAACGCAACGTTTTTTAGGCGCTATTGAAGATAGAGACTTTACATTTTCGATATATACTGGATTCAGACAAAGTGTTAAGATTTTTGAGCCACGCCCACTAGGAGGCTGGCAAATCGATAACATGTCGATACAAATCGAATCGAAAATAGATAAACGGTGAATATTTCCCACAATATTATAGTATGAATCACCAAATGTATGTAGATTGCTGGTGACCTCCCCAAAAACTGCGACCTTGATATTCCGGCCACGCCCTTAAAAAATCGGAAATGGCCATATATCTCAAAGTTTTCGAACTAGCGGCTCTTTATTAGAATATATACTGGAAAGCTCCACCAAATATCAGAGAAAAAATTTCCCGGCCACGCCACATATGTTGTACATACATGATATGTACATGATATTTTATTAAAAAATTCAACAAATTTTATTTTCAATAATGAATGTATTTGAAATGCAGGATGAATATTGAGGGCAAACCATGAAAACAAAGTTATGGGCGTTTGAAATATGGGAGCTATGGAAAAAATGTCAAAATTTTTGTCAATTTTGGCATGATTTTTGACCAAAAAGGTGACCTCAGAATCGGTTTTAATGTTATTTTTCATATTAATTGTGGCAACCACAATCGATTAAAATCATTAATTTGCACTTCCAAATTTTGAAAAAAAAACATTTCTCGAAAATGAGTAAGGGGATATTTTATCAAAAAATCCAACAAAATTTATATTCAATAATGAATAATGAATGAATGAACAAATATTGTGTACTGTGCACGAGTATTACGCAGTCGGTTACATCCGACTTTTCATTGAAGATGTTAGCTTGGTTTGGTCTGGAGTTTTTTATTATACAAACATTTATGCAAATTAAACTATTATATACAAAACTCATTTGGCTATTTTTATGTTGATCCATAAAAACAGAATTGCTTATTAACTTTATTACATTTATTTTTGCTGCATTCTAATGGGGTTTCCATTTTAAAATAATATTAGTTGTTATCATTTTCGTAAAATGTATAAAAAATAAGTAATAGTTTAAAATTAGTTTTAATTTAGTTTAAATTAGTTTAAAATTAGTTTAAGGATTTAATTATTTTAAAATTCTTTTATATGTATTTTATATAGGATTTTACTCTTTTGACATATATAAGAAAACCAATTTACATTAATTGGATGTCATTGCTCGATGTCTACCCACCAATTTAATTACCATTAAAAATGCATGTACTTAAATGCCAACCCGTTAAAGTGTCTCTCTGCTTGTCTTCGGCCAACTACCCAACTATAGTCAAACTGTCCAATAAAAGTCAATAAGCAAACTGTAAGATATGCGCATTTTTCAATTACGTATTCGCAAAGCGACGCCCAACTATGCAAAAGTACAGCTGAAGAACAACAACAATAGATATATAGCTAAAGACATATATGCGACTGTGTGTGTGTATGTGTAGGGCATATTACAAAACACAAATTCAAATGGCATTTTATGCAACATGCACTAGCATGCCGTGTGCGGACAACTAGTGGGAGAGGGTCAGCGGGCAGGCGCCGCCAGGGCAGCTGGCTGCACTCGTTGAAACATGTAAGCCATGTATTTCATTATGTTACGACAAACTGCCTGACACGGGCGGCTAATAACGGCAACGATGTACACAGACCGTTATTGTTGTTGCTGAAGTAACTGCAGTGACCCAATCCCAATCCCAATGCCAATCCCAGAGCCGAACCCTATTCCAATTTCTATCCCCATGCAAATTGTTGGTGGGTCGACAAAAAAGTAAAAGCTGAGTTGATGCGGGTCAATAAGCAGCGCCTGCTTACAGCAAAATCAAATTAGTATTAGACGACAAGGGGAAAAAAACAAAATTAAGAAATAAAATGCTACGACTGGGCCACGACAAAATTCTAGCACTTTCCATTGCCCAGCTCCCTCCCCTTCCCTCGTCCACTTCGTAAACGCTTCCTTGCACATGACTGACCAGCACAACTTTAAATAAAAGCAGCAAGTGCAGCTGGAACTTAGCCCAGTGCCTGTTGGTAAGTCAATGTACTTGCCGCTTAAGCAGACTTTGAATGCCATCGTAACGCCCACCAAAGTTTTGGGCGAGCATTTTTGAGAGCGCTTAGTCAAGCGTGGGCCTTTAGTTTAAAATCAAGTATTTGTTAAGTGCTGCGATTCGATTTTATGACCCGCCATGAACTTTATAGACTGCTCGGTTCTCTAGCTACCGTAAGAGGAATGGTTTGGAGTTTAGGGTGTCGGGTAAGGGTTGCCTTTAGGAGTTCAGCTCAACTCGATTACGAGCTTCCATTCCAATTGACGCAATAAACTTGTGCTCCTGTGTATCCGATGTTGTATCCGTTACATTTCAGCTGTCCGCAGGAACTGGAAGTTGCATATTTTTTATTTATTTGTTTAATTTTTCACTGTTGCTGTTAATTTTATTTATTAATCGGGATTATTTGAAAAATATTATTAAAATAAATATAAATATAAAGTTTATTAAAAAAACCTGAAAACTGCATTAATCATATGTGTAACAAGCGCAACAAACGGAACAGGAAGCGCTCATGTCAAGAGTTTAAAAGGGATTTTATTTTAAATTTATCTATACGTAATGCGTGCAGTAATTTAAAGGTCCTCTTCCTGAGATTAAATATAATAAATAAATAAAATAAGAAAAACTGTTATTCAAAATTTAAACAAGCCCATTTTATTAGTATAAATTGTAAAAAAATTATTTTCTGTATATATATATATATATATATATATATATATATATATATTCATTTTTTGGGGTAAATATTAAAAAATTCCAACTAAAGTTGCATTTTTGCTAATGCATGATAAAATATTTTCTTAAATTTCTTTTCTTAAATATTGTTGTTTTTATTTTTAATCTTTTAACAAATATGAAAAATAATTTTTTTCATGCATTTATAATATCCATTATAAAAGAACTGTACACCATTATACTGTCATATAACTTGCCATATTTAATGCAAATGTCAATTAAGTTTAACAACTTAAGAAGCGCTAAGTGATAGAACACCCAAATACACTTCTTAACTCCAATTCAGGATTTAGTTCGCTGTAAAACTTTTCACATGAGCTCATAAAATATTAAACAGACTTTAAGCTATGTATTAACCGCAAACTTTGCGCGTTATCAATCAACGCGCGATGACAAAATCAAAACAGGCGACTAAATTAGGCAAGTTGGCCAAGTTGGATAAGTTGGCCGCGTGGAAGGAGGCAAAACAATAAACTGAAACGACGGCCGCTGCCAAGTGAAATTGTCAACAACTTATCAGCTGTACAAATGAGCTGCTCTTTAGCGCGGGGGTGGCAGAGGAGGCGCGAGGAGGCGCACTAGCATTCACTTACAGTTCCGTTTCCGCTGCGGAGACGCTGGCGCTGCTGGTGGTCATTGCTGCTGCTGCTTCGACTGCCTAATCGGCAGTCGTTAGTCGTTGCGGGGGGCGTTGAGTGGGGTCAACAGTCATATTACTGGCCCATTGTAATGATGTAGCTGTTACAGTTGTTGTTGTTGTTTTTGTTCTAGTTGTTGTTTTAAATGCGTTATTGTTGCGATGGCAACAAACAAGCGCATTAATAACAAACGGCATTGAAAGGCCATGTCATCAAATGAGCCAGCAACAGCGGCCGGCGAGCTGCCTGGCTAACAGCCAGGCACTGACTGAGTGTCTGTCCAACTGACAGTCGGACCGCGCCGACGGTCGGACTGATGCTGATTATGGTTGTTTATTTGTGCACGAGCGCAATGACAATGCCATTGGAGCATCATTAAACGGCCAAAAGTCACGCATTTCGAGTTGATGGGCGAAAAGTGGCAACTAGAGATGAGCGCGTCTCAGGCACGAACACGAAACAAGAAATTTAAAACCCAAACCTAACAAAACTGAGTTTGTTATTTTATCAAAAGTTGTTTAATAATTTTGATTTTGCGAAACTAATTTTTGCATTTTAGAAAATCATATTTTTTGGTTTTTTTGCAGAATTCGATGCTAAACTTCAAATAAGTATAAAATATATTATTATATGTAATTCTGATACTATATCAAAAACCATGCGACAAGTTAAAAGTGTTCACTTATCAAGTTCGCGTTCCATGCTATGCTTTAGCTTCAGTCAAAAGTGAACCGAGTTTCAAATTTTGTCAATGCTTGGACCTCCCGATTGATTCTGCATCTGCTTTAATAAAAACCATTTATTTGGGAATTTAATTATCTAATATTCATTTAACCTTTTAACCTTGATTTTAAAATATAAGTCGTGTTTAATAATTGATATTTAAATTTTGTTTTTATCAGTGTATAGTATAGTAGTATAAGTATGAAACAGAACACACGACACGTGCTCAAATCCAATGATAATTGACGAAATGGAACTGCACAAGTCATTGGCTCTAGCGTCGATTTTAATGAGGACTGTTTCAATGATTACCGGTACCAGGCTGATTACAATAGTCCCACTGCGCCCCCTTAAATGGTAAGTGTAACAGTAGCTGGCGAATGTTGAATGTTTAGCTGTCATTAAGTGTCAGTAAACCATGATCGGGAACAGGAGCAGAGGCAGCAGTAGCAGCAGGGGCAGTCACCGCTGACGCTTCTGCCTGGTGCACATCCTGCAACTGGATTCGGCTGTTGTTGACAACTCGTGTTGTTATCATTGGGTTTGCCTTTGGCCCCAACAAAGGCACAGACTTTGACTACCGACTGCGTCCAGGGGCCCGAAAAGCTAGCAAATGCACACATCCGCTTCCGCCAGGACCATTCAAATGTCCTGACGAGCGCTTGAGGATACCAATGTGAATGGCAAGTGAGTGTAGGGCTGTGTGGGGTGTAGGGTATAGGGTGTTTGTGTTTGGTATACAATTAGGCTGTGCTGTTGACCAATTGCACCACTTACATAGCAAATTTCAGGTTACCGAGGGCTGAACTTTAAACTGCAGATTAAAAAGCCATAAAATAAAAGTAAATATAAAGTAATAAGCCATAGAAGAGTAATGAATACGTTTTTAAAGTCGTTCGCTTATGAATTCTTCGCCAGATCATAAGCATATATGAAAAACGGGAATATTGTCAAGAAATTTTAAGATAATGAAACTATTTCTAAATATAATTATCCCTTCTTTGCAAGCGCTTCAAAATGTAATGATAATTGAAAAGTAGGTGGGCATATATAAAGTGTAAAAAGTATTACGCTATGTACATAAATATAAATAGATATATCAGTGTAGTTCTGGATTTACAATATAAATAAATATATATATATATATATACATATATATATGTGTGGTATATATACGTATGACATATATGTATACTTTCAATTAAATATCGTTTTTGAAAATGGTTTCAAAGGTTGTATTTAGTTTTGTATATGAATAAACACATTTGGTATATTTTAAGGCTTGAAAAAGATTATAATGTAAAATATTATTAATAGACGCTGGTGCTTAAAATTTGAATAAATACTCAAAATATGTTAATATAGTTTTAGGTTATATAAATAATTTTGAGATAATAAAGGGTAAATGAAACCAAAACTGGTTTCATTAGGGTATGGAAAATGGTTGATAATAAGTATTTAAAAAAATAATGCAAAATCTTTTAATTCACTGACTATCATACGTCAAGTATGATACAGATATTTAATTAAATATAACGCGGCACAGTAAAAGCCCTTCAGAAAGAAGTTAAGCCTTGTTTGAAAACAGCAGCAAAAATGCAGTTAACTTCTATGTTTCATATAGCAACAGAATATAGTTTAGAAATTGCATTTGAGCTTGTTGAGCCGCTGTTTCTTAAAAATGTTGTTCTTTTAGGTGGATCGCTCTTTGTTGCGCTCCTCGCTGGGCTGCCTGTTGAGGCTGCCTGTTTTCATTGACAGTCAGCCATGGAAATGATAAAACTCAAACTAGAGGCTGCTCTGACAGCGAGAACCACAACAACAACAGCAGGCGGCCAAAAAGACAATCGACTACTGTCAGCTGCAACAACAATAGAAACAACTGCCAACAGCAGCAATAACAACAACAACAATGGCTAACAACCAACAACGGTGGTTAGCTTCCGCTTTACTAACTTTTCGCATTGCGCTTTCATTTGCTGTAGTCGTTGCTGTTGTTGTTGCTGTTGTCGCCAAATGTTGTCGCTGTTGTTGTAATCCTATTAAAACACCAGCCAGGCTGCATTGTTGCTATTGTTGTTGTTGCTGCTGCTGCTGCGTTTGCGCTTTGTTTGTTGTTTCATTTCAATTCGCCGAAACAAAGACTTAAAGTGCCCATTCACCTGATTTTGCTGGGCTTTAGTGGGCGTCACGCCTCGAATTGTGGGCAACACTTTTTCGCGATTGCAGAACACGCGCCCATCGCTTCAGTTCGCATGTTTATTTAAAACAACAACAACAACAAAAGCATCAGCTATGAACAACTACAACTGACGCGTGGCTTTTGTAAGCCCGGTCAAAGTGTTTGGTGGGTGGTTCGAGTTGGATTGCGAGTTGGGTGCCAAAAGGTGGCAATTGTTCAGCCTAAATAGGCCTCATTTTAGGCCAGCTATTTGCGATGTATGTGTGTGTGTGAGCATATGACACGCATTTTAGCTGCTGAAGTGCCTAATGCACCACAGTAGTCGTTGAGTGGTGCTTGAATTGGTTGAGCGAATTGTGCGCCGATTGAAGTGTGTTTTATGGTCTGGTATTAAATTTAAATTTGTTGAATAAATCATATTTAATATTGGTTGGTTATTGATAATCAAAATTAACTAACTGTAACTAAGTTTAATATATTTTTAATCTCTTGTTTTTTTAAGTGGTATATACAAATGGAAGTCACGGCTTAAATCTGAGGCAGTTCAAATATTTTCTATATCAACATTATAAGTTATGTTGTTTGCAATATTTGTATTCCCTGCGGTTGTGTGTTTAACATAATTTAAATTATTAGATTCAAATTAAGCAATCAGTTAAGTTACATTTAGCTTGAAGGTTTTAAGGCATAGTGAACTAGCCTACATATAGACTAGACAAGGTCGAAATGCTTGTTTTAACAAAGTATCATGAAAACTCGTTTAACTTTTTTGCAAGGCCGAAATTTACTAAAATTATTCAAAGATATTTGTATACACCCCTAGCTATAAGTTGTTAAAATAAAAAATGGGCATCAACCAATTATTCAAGTCTATGCAAGCGGCAGCATTGACCCTATAATAAATTTATATTCACAATAATCCTGAACAGCCCCTTTGATCTTTCCGTCAGCTCGCTTAACTTCGTAGATAGCGGAGCTAAAAATACGAAAATTTATAAATTGAATATTAGATATGCTCAAATTTGCTTGGAGGTTATAAACTCCTCACCATTCCTCTCATTAATAAAAAAAACATAATTGTTTGTTTCATTTATTATTTTCTATTTATATGTCTATATATGTGGGAGTGAATGTGCATACCAGCCTTGCACGATACCCTTAAACAACCATCCCTAGACAATAACGATAACCAACAACGATGACCAACAACGATGACCAACAACGATAGTCGAGAGCGAGCTTGATCTATCGTAGAACGAAGTACGACGCAGTTGAAGAAAGACGCGCAAGTGGCAAGACGGCTACTGCAACTTCGACGACGACGACGACGACGACGAATGTGTAGAGAACACACTGACGACGCTGATGCGACAGACGGTCGCGCCAGAAAAACATTCTACGACGTTAAATAAGTTTGTTAAATCTTAACTAAATTAAACGGATAATTACATTGAACACAAATAAATCCCCACATATATGCTAACCAATCCAACTGCAGGATATCTTTAAATCTTACAATCTTGCCACAAACAGTTCTATTTATTAATATTTTAGCTCAAGTGAAGTATTTTACAGATTCCTTAGAAAATACCACTACCTACGTCTTGTGTGAACGCATAAGAAATTCTTAAGAATTTCATGTGCAAAGCTATAAATTTGGAGAGCAACCGCGCACACACACACACTTACATACACGTACAAACTATACAGCCAGCGCTATTTATTGCGATTTCCAGCAACAGTTTCAATATGGCACGTTGATCAAGCGATAGCTCTGCTTGCCGGCTGCTGCTGCTTCTGGTGTGTCCTGTATGCCGTTACGCCATTTTCAATATCCTTAAACTCACTCACACACAGGCACAGACTCAAATAAAGCTGCTTTATGTATTACAAGTTTTTGGTTTGGTCTTTCGCGCAGCGTTTAGCAAAGTTTTAAGCCGCTTTGATTGCGTCCTTGAGGTATTTGCTTTGTTTTTGCCATTTGTTTGACTTCTCCCGTGGATTGGGCGTTTCGCTGAGGGTGGGCCTACAGCAAGGTTAAGTCCTTGACCTTGGTGTTAGTTGTCATTGAACTGCAGCCCACACGACAAGTTACCAGACAAATGGCCATAAAATAGTCACAATAATCGTTCTCGTCATTTCGGGCCATTGGGCACGGCAAACCTTCGAGAAACCGAAAAGTGCGTTTGCGGACCAGCTAAATATGCTATTCGCCGCGGCCCTAATATAGCAATAGGCGAACAATTTTCCCCTGTCACGTTCGTATTCCGAGGCATTCGTTTGCTTTCGATCTATTTGGCTGCACGTTCGCCAGAAATCACGTCTCAGTTGACGTTGGACATGTTTATGGCCATTGAACTGTGAACTGTGTGTGTGTGGTGCCAAATACTTGAAGGCCGACCTCTTTAAACCATAAATAACCACAGCGCCTACTTGTTATGCAGTCGGCAATTACAGACGCAATGAGCTACATCTGACGCGTTAGTTATCTATTGCCCACTTCCATGCACGTTTTGAGTATTTACAGCCAACCAAACTGCCACTAAGCAACACAATTCCACAAAAAACAAACTACAACCAGCTAATGGCAAATTGAAAAAATAAAAAGAAGTGCAACGAATTCTTTTTGAAAATCGAGCAACATTCCTTGTCAGCTTCAGAGCTGCTAAGCAGGTTGCATTATAGCAAATAATCTTCCTTACGGAAAACTTAACGTTTAACTGGAAAAATGCAGCTTTAAAATAGTTGTAAGCAACAAGAAAATTAATTAAATAAATTCCACAAACTTTGTGTGTCACTTTTAAATTAAATCAATAAAGGTACTTAACTTTTCCAATGCAAAAAAATGTTTTGTTCAATGGAATTCAGTTAGAACTGACATTTATAAATATTAATTTAAAAAAAGAAATGTAAGAAAAAGCATTTATTTGGAAGTGCCAAAGATTAAATGCTTTTGTCAACAATTTTTTTTTGTATTTTTAATTATAAGTTTATAAAGCCAGTCAGCTTTAGTTTTTTTATTAAAGTGCTCAATAAAATAATTTATTTAGATAGCTTATGAAGATGGTAAGAATTAATAAAATATTTATCTGGTTGAAAGTTCGCTTTATATTCTGATGTACACTTAAAGCATACAAAATTAATTGGTCATACTTTAATTTAAATTAAATTGTACTAAAAATAAAACAAAATAATTTATAAGCTTTTTCTGACATGGTATGTTGTTTAAATGGTTTATTTGATATTTATTTAAAAAAATTAGAAATTTAAGGTTTTTAATCAAAAACTAAAAAAAATATCTATCACTCAGCTGAATATGCCAATTTAAACAACTATTGGAATATTTTATAGTTGGCCCAATTGCTGCATTCAGCAACAATTAAGGCTATATTTTGCATAGCCAGACTCAATCCGTTGTCGAGTGTAATTGGAAGAGCCGTCGTTCGCGTAGCACAACGCAACGCGAACTCAATTGAAAAGGTAAACAAATCAGAATGGTGGCCAAAAGCATGACATTAACACAGCGGCCAGAAACTATGCAAATGGTATGGCTGCATCTATACGGCGCGAGGCTGGCGGGCCCAGAATCCGAAACCAAATCACCAAAGCATTTCGAATTTTAATCCCCGTTTCCCTTCGCTTTCCTCCCTGGTGCTGATGTATGGCAATAGACTGTCGTGAGTGGTGGCGGAAGCGCCTAAAATGCGACAACAAGCAAGGGGTGCGGAGGAGGGAAGAGGCAGCCACAAATAGATTCCGAATGAGCACGCGGATGCGACAGATCCCGACAATTGCGAATTGTCCGGCTGGCGTTTTTTCTCGGGGCAGAGCGCGGGGAAAGTGTAGGAGGAGGCTGGGTGTTGTCAGACTTGACATTTGGATTTGTTATGGCAGTGCGTGTATCTGTATCTGAGCATTTGTATCTGAGTATTTGTAGCTGTGCATCCGTGTTGTATATTGGTTAGCAACTGTGGATTTGTCAGCAGCAATTACCGTTGATCTTGAGTGTTTTTTATCGCCATCTTAGGTTTTCTTAACGTTGTTATTGTTGTTATCGTTGTGATTGTTGTTGTTGTAGTTGTCGTTGTTGTTATGGCTGTTGGCACGTTTTCCCACGTTCAACTCATCGCATTCAATTTGCTTGATTTTATTTCCGCTTTTCGTCGCTTGCCGTATTTTCTTTCCCTGTTGTTGTTGTTGATGTTGTTGTTCTTGCCCAGCGGCACCTGCCGCCTGTCTACCCGTAGTTTTTCCTATTTTCTATTTGTTTCTTTCTTCTTTTGGCGCTTGTACACGATTTTGATTTTGATTTCTCGAGATGGCGCCCCGTTTGCAACTGCAACTTGAGTGTGCAATTTGATTTGATTTTCGGCAGCAGTCAGGAGGCAGCGCTTTGGCAAAGTCCTTGCGGCATGTCCTCTTGATGGGCAGTTGCGGTCTCGTTTGCCATTAAAATCGACTCAGCCCAAATTTACCCACAGCCAACACGAAATTGCCATTTTGTTTAATATTCGCCAGTGTATTTGGAGAATTGCTTTCTCTTCTTTTTTGTTGCCCATTGCTTTTTGCTGATGGAGAGCGGTCGTATCTGTGCCAGGATGTTGCTTGGTGTTTGTACAGCGACAGGATATGAAGTGCTGGTCGATTGGCACTGGGTTACACATAAGCACTACCCGTAAGTGTGCCACGTGTCCGATATAGAAGCTCTTCGCCTGTTTGGCCCAGTCTCTGTCCTGGCCAATATTTATGCCATTTCTTGATACTATTTATTGCAATTGCAATTGAAAAATGTCACAAACTTGGCTCCACAATTTGCCAGATGAATGTTAAAATATTTCATGTAATAAATTCAATTTTATTTCTTTGATGGCCTTTAAGAATATTTCTAATTTAATTATACAAATTTTCGGACTATCTTGAATTCTGTTGATTGCACCAACAAAAGCCTTCAATTTTCCAATTTATAAGTTAATGTTTGTTACATTGTGAAAATGAAAAATATTTTTATTCAATTAAAATGTATGGAAAAAAACTGAGCAGGGCATATTTGCTATTAAAATAAATTTAATATGAGGATCTAAAATATAAAAATAAAAATATTATGGTGGTATATAGAACCTTTTGTCAAACATTAAAAAAATGTTATTTTTAAAATTGCACATATGATGCAGAATCCGTTCCCAATAAAAATCGTTGAAGTTCTGGCAAAATAACGCAAATTTAAAAAAATGTGAGCATATCTTTTAGAAAGGCTCTTATACGGGCAATTCGTGCATGTAAACAGGAATATTAACAAGTAATAACAGTGATGTTGGCCTTGCCAATATGTTTTTTTTATAACTGTGGACATCCGCTTAATAGTTATTCAGATGTGTTTAATACACTCAGCTGGTACCGCATGAATTGACCCCATTGGCGCAGCGGTAAATTGTGGACTAGCGACTGAGGTGCCCTAGCGACTGGGGGGTTATCCTTTTACATAGTTGGCATGCGTATGGCAGACACCAAGGACATTGATTGTCGGCCGCTTTACGCCTGATTTGGCAAGGACACACGGCATGACCTACGCCGGAGACGTTGTGCGTCGGGTCGGCGGGCATAAATAGACAAGATGACAACAATGTCTGGGGACAGTTTTGGGGTGTTTGTTGCTGCTGCTGCTCCTGTTGTCGATGTGGCTTTCATTTTCAGCTGTCGTCCTGGCAGGACCTTCGCCGACTGTTTTATTTGTTATTCATTGTGGCGACTTGGACTAGGCGCACTGGCAGCCCAAATATGGCAGCGGGATTCCATTGTCAGCAGCCGAAATCCTCAACTATTTCATTTCATTTAATTTGATTTATCTGCTGGCCGCTCGCTTGACTCTTGTGTTTTTTACGCAGTTTTTGTCCCCTCTTCGGGCCGGGCGCGCCCTTCGGTTAACGCCTCCATTTTGGTCGTAGGGCTCATCGCTGCTCATTTATAATGAAAACACAAATCCAAATCCACGCAATGTTGCAGCCAGGCCGGGCATATCCTTGAAGTGAGCTAGCGCCACGTCCTTGAGCCATAAAATCTTCACAGTTTGCGCTTGGCTCATGTCGTAGGCCGGGTTACTCGTATTTGGCGAACGCTCTGTTGCAGGCATTTCCCTCTCTTTTACTTCCTCTTTCTCTTGCCCTCTGTGAGTTGGCAGGCAAAAAAATGTGAAGCCAAAAGATTAAAACCATAAATTCTGTTGCGCTTAGCAGCAAGTCGTGGGGAGGCGATTCGGGGGTTGGGCGCATCCCCAACTAAAATCAAATAGAAAATGTAAAGAACTTGAAATTGGGTGCCAAATTAAATCATGAAATAATGGTATACTTAAGAGCACAAAGCATTTGCCATGAGCTCAGTGCATAAGCAATAATTTAGGTTTAGTTATCAAAGCAATAAAAATGGACTAAGTTTTAAGACTTTGGGAAAAATTAAAAATGGACATAACGGATCAAAATCATGCCATTTTATATTAATCAAATATCGTGTTTTCCAGTTTTTTTTAGAGTAAACATAATATTTTTAAGCTAAGAACGTAATACACATGCGTATATATATTTATATTTTCCCTGTAAAATCTCATTTATACTCACTATACCTTTCTCGAACAATTTACATAAGTATAAACATATATTAAAGGTTTTTAAATTATATTTTAATATAAAACTATTGATATTTTTGAAGAATTAATTATTATAATTTCTTAAATAAAGATAAAGTCAATTTCGAGTGAAATTCAGTAAATTATATCAAATCCAACTACCGCTCTTAAAGTATGTAGTTAGTTCATTATTGTATTATTTTCAGTTGTTTCGAATTTCATAAAATTAAGTTCGTACAGTTAAATTTATAATAAATAAAAATGTATTAAAGTTCCCAAAAGTTCCAAAAAATGCCTTTCTTTTAGCATTCTGTAACTAAAAAGCCTCGAAACTATTTGCCTGCCAAACCTCTTGTTAGTTCCCAGAAAATATAAATTTTCAATGGTTTCTTGGCACTTCATCATAGTGAGTCTTACTTTCGGGGCCAAGTCAATGCCACACACATAAAGTCAGATTTTTGGCTGCTTAATAAAATTAAGCATACGCCATGTATGCACACACGTGCAGATCACAGGCAAAATTTACTCGCATACTCGCACGCACATATTGAGCGCCTTTTTCCTCTGCAATCTTTTGAAAGGTTTTTCGGTTAAAATATTTTGCATATTTTTACGTAGAATGTCGAGCCCGAAAACTGTGGGCTGGGTCACATGCGTGGGCTTGGGCATTAAACCGCGGGTTCATGTGTGTGCTTGAGTGTGTGTTTGACACATAGTTGATAATTTCATTATGGTTATAAGTAGTTTATTGATTTTATTAGCAGATGGCAGAATGATTCACATACATTAATATGGAGAGTTGCCTGGGGCCACTTAAGATTCATGAAATATTTATAAACTTTATGCGCAAAGAACTACAAAGAATGTCTATAAATACATTTTAAGCCTATTGAAGTTAAGTCTGACAACTCAGTAATCCTGTTAAATAGTTTCAGCCGTTATTTTTAGTTCTCATTTCAAGTTTTGGTGCTTTAGTTCCTTGTTGTTGCACTTTAATTATTGTTTCAATTGCTAATAAATCAGAAAAACGGTTATAAATACTTTGTTTAAACCATGGCAGAAAAACCTGTAACCTCCGAAGTACGAGTCAAATCAGTGAGGCTGCGACCTTCGCGATTCCAACGGACCATCAGGAGCGAAGTTTCTAATTTAAGTTTTCGCGTTTTTCGCTCAACGGATAATTCCAAATTTGATGTACCCACAGTTGATGAACGGTCTCATTATAAAAAAATGAGCCGTCGTCAACCCATCGATGAAGTATATAAAAAACCATATGATTACCATGAAGAAAGTATTAAAGCTCAACTGAGGGAAGAAGTTGATCTCTGTAGAGAGCCAAGTTATACGAAATTCAAAGTACCTTTGTGAGTAGTGCATTCAGTTTTAGTTATGGCATAACACCTTATACCTCTCACAGCCAGACGGTATGCAAGGAACGATATAATGCCATTTCAAAGAAATACGAACAACAATTTTTCAATGAAATCAATCATTTGATCGACAATCAATCCTCGGCTCGGGACGCCACCTATTTTGTGCGGTAAGACAGAGATTCCTTCGGTAATTCACAAATGTATATATATATAATTAAAAATTTTTATATTCCCCTAGCATCGTGGCCTACACTTCTTTATGGCCGCCATATCACAATGAACACGAACTGGTTGAAACGAGCCGCAAATTCTATAGCTTGACACCTAAGGAGAACGCACGTTTTCAGCATATCATGACACACGATTTCTCATAATATAGTTATAATTAAAAGATAAAATTATTAACGTGGCAAGAATTTAAGATATCAACAATGTATATGGAGGTTACAATGTGAGAATGTCTAGACTGAATAAAACATTTGGTTCATTCAACATTGGAGAGTTTTTAACGAAGTCGAATACTAAAGTGTAGAGCTAAGCTTGTTACTTAATTTGAAAAGTATATATATAGCTTTTGACGCTTTTGTAATCCATTAATTTGATTAAGCAGTAGTAGCAGCAGTAAGGATTTGTTGGTATGAATTTCGCTAAAAGTAGTTTAACGATACGACAGCTAGCTTTTCAGTATAATATTTCTCCTAATTTATGTTTTTTTGCCAAAACTCCAACAACAGCAAAATGTCCCAGTTTTTATAGAGAGCAAAGAGCGTGTTGCATATTCAGTGTCATTGCCATTGATATGCGGCAAACTGTGGAAAAGTTATTGTACATTCGGCGAAATGCTGCATATTTTTACAATTATAATTTTTATATTGGCATCACTTTGCGTTAGCTGCGAGTGCATTTGCAAAAATGCCAGAATGGACACAAACAGAAGCGTAAATACCAGCAAGGCGAGTACAAGTGTTCGCTGCATATTCGATCTACATAAACAGTTTCCGTTTCCGGGCAAACACATTTACATAGAGACCCACTTGGTGGTGGAGGATACGGGGGCCCGTGGAGGTCGGTTGGAAGCATCATCAACGCGACCGCAACGTTGGTCGCCGCGCCTGTCGTTTGCATTAAATATTAACCCAGAATGCTGATAACCGACACACATTACAAAACATGTTGGACAGCCACCCGCAAAGGAAGCTGCCACACACAAAAGTAAAAATAATTTCCATCTTGAAGTTTTGCTGTATTTTTTTTTATTTATAAAAATACACCGAAATATACCACTCGAAAATAAATAAAAATAAAAAATAAAGTGAGGCAGTGGGAACGCAAATTTTTCACTTCACTGAATTATTCATGAATGCAATTTTTGCCAACAAATAAAATATAAGCAGCCAGCGCTGCCGAACGGAGCACCCCGAAACTCCAAAACCCGCCCTACCTTCCCCTGAGTAATGGGCGTGACCGCTGTAACTGCAGCTGTGCGCGCCTGTTGTGTCGCCTCAAATGTCGCTGCAGCATTTAGCGTAAATTAAAAAGAAAAGTAAAGCAAAAAACGGAAAATATTCAAGAAAATTGCTCATGAACTTTGTGTGAGTTATGAAGTTGTGTGTCGCATTCAAAGGAGAAGCGGTGTTAGTTCAGCGCGGGACGTATACTTGATATTTAACATAACCGCCAAAAATATGCAATACTTGCTGTGCTTAATTTTGTGGAAATAATTTCTGGTCCATGACAGTGGGTTGAATTATTTATTTATTTGCTGCAAATACGTTTTCATTCTATTAAATGAACAGAACACACATTTAGAGCTGTCATTTTTTGATACCACGATTTATTTGACCCATAGGCTAATTAGATTACTTATTCATGTAGTCATAGTTAGGAGCCTTTTTTGAAAAATATAAAGTAATTTTTGCTTTTATGTGAGTAAGAATTCGTACAAAGGCACAGTATATTTGTATTATCTACTAATAAAAAGTGATCTAAAAAAATGTAATCAAAGGCCTTGAAGAGCAAATAACTTCCCCTTTGAATAGGTGTTAACCATGTCGGCAATGCAATATGAAATTTTTGCTATTTACAAGTGCGTAAAGTCTCAACTCAGTCTGTAACTGAGAAGAGCCATTAAAATAATCGCTGCAATAACCGCATTTTGCACAAATTTCAACTGCATTTCTTTCTTCTGTTCCATTTTTCTACTTTACTGTTTTTTGTCCCTCTTGTCTTTTACCTTTTTTCGAAGTCAACAGTGAGAGAAGAGAACATTTGCATGCATAAGTTATGGATGCACCAGGGTTGGGGATTGGGAATTTGAAAGGTGACGACTAAAGGGATGGGGGAGTCTGCAAGTATGAAGAGCTGCGCAGCATATTGACACAGTAAACTGCTTAGATTGTCAGAGTTCGAGGAGCGGCAGTTGAAGAAGATGCATTGAAGTTTTCACCAAGTGCGCGACTCAAAGGTAAAGCCGCAATATGCCACGAATACTAAACGTTGCATACTTTTTGGCGTTGCACATCCGCACGTGCCAGACTCTCGGTCTGAACGCCAGGCATTTAGACTAAGCATGTGTGTGTGTGTGTATCTATGAGCCAGGCATATGCGTTGGGGCCAAGTTAGCGGTCGCTGCTGCTGCTGCTGTTGGCCGGTTTGTGTAACGTTTAACAACTTTAACTTTTACACACACACTGGCATTCAAGGCACATGTATCATGGCTAAGAATGCCATGCCCCTTGGCTCAGCACAGTTTTTGGGCTATTTTGCTCAACAGCCAGCACCAGGTTGGTTTTAGGTCTCAATAAAGACGGCACGCGGATTTACGAGAGCACCAAAGTTGCTCTCTCCATCTCTCTTTTCCTTCTTCTCTTGGTCTTATCTTTTCTGCCAGTGTCGTGCTCTACTGAAGCGCCATTTGGCCCGCTTTTTCGAAGTGGTTCGGCTTGAATTTATCAACTCTCAGAGTGCCGAAACAACTCTCACATGCGCAGTAAAAATGAGAATGAGAAAGAGAAGTAGAGTTAGAGAGGCATCCCCAACTAGGAGAAATACGCACAGCGATTTAGGATGACAAAATATAAATATTGGTCTCCTGTTGACTACACCTGATTTCTATTATGGAATAAGCTTTAAGGTTTAGCTCGCTATGTTGGGATTTTATCAGTAAGATAATCAAAATAAGTCCAGATTTAAGTAGTATTAAAATTATTTTGAAATGCGAACATAAATGTGTGTATATTTGCATAATTATAATAATTATGTACATTTATAATAAAATGGAAAATATTCTCAAAAGATATCAGATATATCACAAATTAGAAGTTGCATTTAATATAATATATAACCGCTAAACTTAAAAACCTAAATTGTTTAAAAACAATTAAAATTAAATGATAAGGAAGTAAAGAATTTATTATTATGATTGCTCGATTTTGATAATATAATAATATAATAATAATTCATTTATACCTTTCTCCAAGTACCTTCTCCGCATTTCGAAAACATTATGTTGCTCCCCACTCGGTAAAATATACCACTATTTAGCTATGCTACCAAAAATAACGGTAAATATTACTCCTTGTTTTACCCCTCAACGCGAGAGCCGTGAAAAGTGGCCGAGCTACAGCGAACGAGCCACGAGTTGAGACATCCGCTCCAGCGGCCACAAACAACAGGGCACAGTCCATAGAGCAGAGTCCAAGTTGAGTTGAACTCTCTTGGTGTAGGTCATAAACAGATGCAGGTGAGCAGCAACAACAGGCGAGGTGGTGGCTGTGGGGACAGATGCTGTATTGTATGGGGCTGTCCATTTTAACGAGTGCACCTGACCAACTGCAGCTGATGTGCTCATCTGACTTTATAGCACCTATATGGCACCCATATAGCACATATACATAAACATATATATATAAATTTATATACTCACATAGAGGTACTTATATATATATATATATATATATATATATATATATATACTATATATATATACTTTTTGTCACACGTAGTTGAGAGGTCTTTTGGCTACTACTTTGGCGACTTGATTTTTGCTCTTGGCTAACATTTCTTGAGCGGATCGACTTGGGGCTGCAGTCAACAGCATTTACTTGCGGGCATTTATTTTGTGGCCATTACGAATGCGGCAGGGCTGATGGTGCCGTGGGGAGTGGGTTCGTCTAGAAGCAGCTCGTGCGCCAATCGTGAGTCACGCATCAGTTGTGCATCTCGAGTGGATGCTGCTGCTGGCGGCTGTTGCTTTTATTGATGTGTTTGTTGTTGCCAGGACCTTAAGGTGCACTTTTAGTTAGGGAAAAAGGAAGAGAGACGGTGAAATTGCAACTCCTGAGTGACTTTAAGCTGCAGCAGCCACGACGTGTGGTGTGTGGGTAATGTGGCAACTCTGACAGTTGCCTCTGCCATTGACTTTAAGCCATTTTTGCCCAGCGTATATAAATGCATTTATATACATATTATTTTTTTTGCAGGACTCAATTATGTTGGATTGACATTTGGCAAAGGTTTTCGCATCAATCAAGTTAACTTATTTTTTGCCAAGCTACAAACTGGGCGTATACGTAATGGCTGACAGCTGCAATATATAAACACATTGCACTTTGCAATTTATTGCTCTGTGGTGTTTGTAACTGAGCGCATGTGTGTGTATGACCTGAGGATACAATTTTGTTACTCCACTTTGTTGGGTATATGTACCTTCCACTTTTCGTATAATTTCAATTGCCACCCGCAGCCAATTTACACGAGAAATCGAACCATCCATAGTGCCTGGCTTTTGGCTTGCATTAAATATATTGTGGACGCTTTAGTTAAACGTTTCGATTTTCTAAAATTTAGTGTTGCTATAAACGAAAATGCTTTATCATTTGTCGATTTATAGGAACCTTAAAGGATTTGCAGATGTATTTATATCTATATGATTATTTTGAGATTATAATCATATAATTATTTGATGCTCTACACCAATTTCACCTACGTGATCGTATCAATAATATACCATCTAATAATTTTTACGCATATTATTTACCTACAATGTTTTCCAATTAATAATTCAATCAATTCATTATCAATTTCATTCCTTAAACTAAATTAGCTATTTTAAGCAGAGCAATAAAATGTAATACGGAAAATTATCCTCCGTGGACACATATTCGTCGATTGCTTAGACAACAGGCTCCCTTAAACCATAAGATGTAAAATTTCTACTAAATATTTACTTAAATATTTCACCTTCCAATGAAAAATTATTTTCGTTGCAAAGTCAAAAACCCCCTTTCTCTCCACAGCGGGCAACTTTTAAATAAAACGTAATAAGCAAAATTATCCTCCGTGGACACTTATTCATCGATTGCTCAGACAACGAGCTCCCTTAAACCATTAAACGTAAAATTTCTAATAAATATTTACTTAAATATTTCACCTTCCAATGAAAAATGATTTTCTTTGCAAAGTCGAAAAACCCCGATCCCTCCACAGCGGGCAATACTTTTTGTGAGCCCTGCCCACAAGTCCAAATGTTATTGCCTAAACAAACAGAAAGAAACGTAAAACGAACGAGAACGAAGAGCAAATGCAATCACCTGTAACACAAAACTGAATATACAAGCAAAACAAAAGGCGCAACATAAATTTGCGGTTCCAGACTTTGATGTTGCCAATTGGTTCAGGCTAAGACTGAGGCCCGCGGATGTCCTGTCAAGGATTGGGTCATTGCGGTTATACTTATACAGCGACTGTCTGTCTGACGGGGCGCAAACGTTTATTTTAATGCCCTGATTATGGAGACAACTAAAAAAGAAAAAAATTTAGAAAAAAATTAAGCAACGGTTTCAATGTCGGGTTTCCTTTTTTGTATTCCCACTTTTCTGGCCCTTTGCAATGTTTGGTGTTATTGGCGTTATTCCGTTTTTGTGTGTGGCTTATTTATGCACATTGGCTGTCTGCTGTGGCGTTTTTCTATTTCACTAAACTTCGCAAAAAACCAACTTTATTGTGAGCTGCGAGAAAAAAATAAAAGAAAGAAATGAAATCAAACGAAAAGCGACTGCACAAAGCCAGAAAGTGGCAGAAAAAAGGCGAATTGTAAGGGGATAGTCTGTCCCCCTTTTCGGCCACACCCACTCACACAATAAAAGGCAAATTTGTTTGTAAGCGAAGACGCGATTCAAAATTTCGTTATAGCTTCTGCTATTTGTATGCCCTACAGAGGCGGCATATAATTTTGTTATGATTTATATAACACCTTAAGGAATCTATTCAAATATTCTTATAATAAACGACTTTTGATAGTGGGGTATAGATAATCTATTTTATTTTTAGAGATATTTTAATTTAGTGTAATAGATAAAGATAAAAAATGTATCTTTAACAATTCTATAAAAGAATGAAATGAATATTTGTATTTATTTTCTCAGCTACTATATACTACATTATTAAAAAGTTATGATTATTATAATATTTATTTTACAAGTGTATTTAATATTCACTTCAAAGATATATTTTTCTGTTAGCTTTCTGATTTTTTTGTTATATTCTTAAATTTTTTTCAAATCTCTTTTTTGTATGAGAGCCTTAGTCGGTCTTTTTGAGCTTGCATTAAACCAAAATGAAAGGAAGTAAATTTTGCACAGAATATGCAAATAATGCTGACAACAATGACTGTACTCCTTGGGCCGTGCTCGCTGTGTGGGCGTGGCTGGTGTGTATGCCTTGCCATTAGCATGGACTGCACTGATACAAAAAAGCATAAAATGTGGCCCATTGTACAGCGAACACACTGCCAGCTAGTACTAGCCCACCCTACCGAAATCAGATATGTGTCTAGAATGTAATGCGAGTAAATAATGCAGCCGGCATAAATGGCAACAATTATGTTATTGAATTTGAAGAATGAAATGGAATGGAACACAGCTCTTGGTATCCCTCTCCACTTCCCCCTCTGTGCAATTGTCTGCGGGATATCTTTTGTTGGGGTTTATGGTATGCCAGCCATTAAATGCATTGCAAACCTGATTGAAGCGACCATTTCGAAAACTGACTTTAAGTGTAGAAAATGTGTAGCCAAATGACAAAGAAATTGTTTCTGATAAATATAATGGTTTGTGCAACTGATAAAAAGCAATGAATGGTTAATTTAAAGGATCATAAAATATATAATTAATATGCTTGCAAGCTTATGCGATCATCTGGAAAGGAAGCGTTTTGAGTCGAGTCAAATTAAAGTTGATAAAAGACAAAAAATGTTTGAAATCGGACGAAACGCCGTAACAAGTTTATCTATATATTTAAAATTAAGTTGGAAAATAAACCATTTTATACAGATTAAACTGTCCTACTGTCCTGTGTTTTATTAGACACATTAGCTTCTAATCACTATTTCTTAAATACAAAATCCTCATTTGATATGCAAATGTTCTACACTTAAAGTCGCCCCTTGGCAAAATCTTGTTCTATGCAAATGCGATCTAATTAATGAAGCTTCCCAGTGAGAGTGAGTGAAAAAATATGTATGTACTTATGGAAATGTATTTGCGCTTAATCGCATTTCAATTACTTCAACCACTTCATTTATTCATTGTATTACAAGTGTCCAAACTGGCAGCTCAGAGCCAAAGCGTGTGCCCAAATCCCAGCCAGCCACAGCTCTGCCATAAAAAGGCACTTGGCAGGACCGCCTGCTGTCAGCTGGCAGTTCAGCCCCCACCCTCCGCCCATTGAACCTACCTGGTGTTTTTATTGTGCGCTGCTCGCCTCGACACCATTAATCCGCCTGAAATGAAAGGTGAGCGATTTTTTCGCAAATCCAATTTGTTGTAAAAAAAGTAAAAGAGAAAAGAGCACAAAACGCAGACGAAGCTGGCGCCGAGGCAGCAGCGGCCGGTGCGGGGTTCGTTTCCCAGTGCAGCGGACGGGAGTGGGGCGGATTGGGAAACGTGTGACGTGGCTTTAATGCTGGCACATTTAAGCAGCTTTCAACTATGGCCAAAACGCAACGCCCCTCATCCAACCCAACACCACCTCAGAGGGGTCGTGGGCCACTTGTCAAAAGTGTCGGCGTTAAGTGCAGCTTCATTTCTTCGATTTGGCCGGTAACGTGGCCCATTATCGAGGCGCGCTTATCGTCGGTTAACGTCAAATGATAATGTCAGCAGTCGCAGGTCGCACACAGCCTCTCCCACTTCACTTGCAAGCTGTCTTTTTTAGGTTAATGCGCTCCATTGATTTCGCACAAGTCTGGCAACGCGCGTTTGCCAATTATGGAGCTGCCATATTGGAAAATCAATAACCGGCCACTCGTCAGCTGGGCTTGTTAGTTTGATAGGACAACCAGCCTCCCAGCCCTCGACTGGACACTTGCCGACTCCCAAAAAGAAAGTTGCAAAATTGTCTCGAGTGCTTTGAAAACTTTACTCGAAAGTTGCTGACACTGCCGCCGCGGGGCAGAGTGCGTCATTTCCGCATTTCTTGGTCGGCTGCATCTCGAGGGGCAGCAGCCATTGGCAGCAGCGGCAGCACCCATTAGAGCCAGGTGCCAGCGGCCACCTTGTTGAGCCAAGTGTGCGGTTTGCGTTGCGCACCTCGCGCCCAAAAGGCCAAAGTTCTTGTTAGCCAGCCGCATCGAGGCCGAGTGCCTCGCCCGCTTCGAACATTCTTCGATGAACTTAATGGCCATTGAGTGTGCGAGTGTGCCTGGGCCAGGTCTGGCTGCTGCTGCTGCCCGCCAGAAAGCCGTTAAATGATTATGAAAATAGTTGGCAGCCCGCTCGCAATGACCTTTCGCGAGCTGCGGTCTCCAGCCTCCAGTTCGGCAGCTGCCACAGTTCACGCCCAAATAATTTTCAAGTACTTTTTGGCACTCAAGAAATGGCTTCAGTTTTGCCGTTTGTCTGGGGTTTTAAAGGTAAGAAAATACGTGAAGAAAAAGTTCAAAACATATAAAGGAAGCCAACTTAAAGGTTCGTCAGAAGGATGGCGGATTTTTAAATTTAAGGTAAGCTTAAATTAAAGAAATAAAAATTATCAAATGTTAAAATTACTATTAAAATAACACAAACTCCACATGTATATATATAAATATCTATTACGGTCTTAATCCTATATTCTTTAACTTATTACAAAATATCATACGCTCCCAACACACAGTACAGATTTTAATTGAATATGTATATAGAGCTTTTCCTCATTACATTGCGATATCACGGCCACTGTCGCAAAGCCCGGTCAACTGCAATTTCCCTTTCTGAAAACTTCAATCAATTGGAATTTTTACTAAATCCGCCGTATTGAATGATATGCAATAAATATGCACAACAAAATACACGCAAAAAAAGGAGAGCAGATAATTTAAAATTCGACAGTGTTTGCTGTCCATTGTTGATGCTGTGGCTGTTGTCAACAGTCATCAATTATGCGCACACCCAGACACACATATATGTATGGGTTATATATAGATATATAGGCTTAGGTCGGTTACCAATAGCAAACCGGGCGGCACAAGTGTCGCTGCCGCCGGATGCGTCCAACTAACTAAACTATGCAAATTGCTTATTTTATGGCCTAACGCGGCGAGGGTTGGGGTGTTGCAGGAGGAAGACGAACCCTTTTGTTGCCGGCAAGTATAATGCTGGGGCGCTCGACAATGGGTAACAAGGACAACGCCGGCTAATGGCACAATTTGAGCAACTAGCTGGGCGGCAGACTAGCTGGTTGGATTGCGGATCCGGACGCGGATGCGGATATGTGAGAATTCAATGAAATGGAAACTAACAAAATAAAATTGATCAAAAAAATAGAAAAAAAAGAACGACAAAACAGATAGAAAAAACAGAAACCTTTAAAGGACACTCACACCGAGAGCGAGAGAAGAAATCAGCGCAAATCAAACGGCGCAGCACAGGAAAAATTGGGCACAACTATGAAGTCCGGCCCCGGGACCGGTAAAAAGAAAAAGAAAAAAAAATACGAAAAAAGAGCAAAAAAAAAGAAACAGAAAAAAGAAAGCGTAAAACGGAAGCGCAGCGACAAAAGGGCGGCTGCCCCCGAACAACAAAAAGATGCTGAAACGGGCCTGAGCCATGGACATGGAACAATGCCTCCGACGCGGCCGGAGATTGCAAGTGGGCAGGGTCAGGCTGATAGAGGAAAGCATTGGTGGGAGGAACGGGGGCGCGTGGCTGGTCGGTTGGGCATGGCTGGAGCATAACTCGTGGCAGGCTTCCGTTCAATTTGAAGCCTGTTTGTTGGCCAAGTAGAAGAAAAAGCTGACTGCAAAAACAAAAGCGGAAACGAGCAGTTGGCGGCCGATTGGAACAATTGCAGCGCCAGTCGAGCAGCAGCAACAACAACAAGAACAACAACAAGTGAAGGCGCAGTGGTAGCAAAAATTAAACAAACATGGCCAACGCTGCAAGCTGCTAGCTGCTTTGGCCGCCATTGTTTGAACTTATTATTGGTACAGCAGTTCCAGCAACAACAAACACAATCATCGCATATCCGCAGCTCCTTAACAAACCAACTGGCTGACCAGCTGCTGGACTGAGGCTGAGGGAGAGTTGTTGTTGCCTTTTCTCATTGAATATCGCTTGATTCTCTACAGTCACTTTCTTGATTTTCCACAATTTTCCTTCGTTTTTCTTTACTTTTCAATATAATTTTGCGCTTCTTATACCATGTAAACCTGAAATGGCTAAAAGGAGAAGCATGAAATGATGAGTAAATATGCAGTAGTCAATGGAAAGTATTATAATAAAATGATGTATTTAAATTTAAGTGCCTACAGTTTCATATAGTGTTGTGTCTTTGTCTATCCCTAGGTTTGAGTTTAAATATATTAAAATAAAACCTTAATTTATATTTTTATTATGAATATCACTTAAATATCATATTTAAATTGTGGCGGAAAAGGGCAAGGGTAAGTTCTATTGACCTATCACGTTTTACCAAACAAGATTCTTTTTTTTGTATTTGAAGTACATAGTATGTATGGTGTATCTAAATATCCCTTATCATTTGTTAAAGTAAACTGTGCTTTAAAAAATAAAAGGGTATATTCTAGTCTAGAACTCTCGACTAAAACTTTCTTATTGGTTTTAAATATATAAGTAATAAAATATGAAAAATACATTGTATGTTGTATAATGATGATGGATCAATCAGATTAAAACATTTCATATTGTCCGAATGTCCACATTTCAAAAAAATAAGATTGATTTTTTACTTATATTTATTTAAGCATTATTATTAAGCAAATTCCAAATATATGCGCGATCTGATAACAAATACTGTAGTCACAATACAGATAAATGCGCATACTCATCTGACTTATTGCACTTTCAAACTAAATTTAGGGTACCTTGAAGTCCACCATTGTGCACATGCTAGTCTTATTTGCCTTGCCTGCTCAGTTGGCATGTGAGCGAATATAATTTGTAAAAATTATTTGCCTTGCTGTCGTCAGCATCGTTGTCGACGCCGGAAAGAAAATATTTTTTCATCATTGCATCGCTGAACCAGGGACATGGACATGGACAGGGACAGGAAGCGTTGCGGTCACCGCCTCCAGCAAAAAGGGTTAAATTTTTAAATTAAGCTGCCTTATTGTTGGCTGCGACGGCGGGTTAAAGAGGCGCCATCCCATGTCAGGCCATCCAACGGCAGTAGTTCTGTCCTTTAATTGCCTCAAGTGTTCCAGCGCTGGGGACTTTAATTGGACAAAGATGATTGTCGGATCAATGCTTCAAGTGCTCAAGCGAGCTAGTGGCAAGAGGCTGGCAAAGGACACTGCACTGCTTCCATTTTATTTGCCCAGCCAATTGGCAACGTAAAGTGTCTAGGAATTAAGTGACCGCCCAGGTGGTTGCAAAATAATATCCATTAAAAATGTTTACTGCATTCCCTAATTAAAGTCTGCAGTCTGCACTTGAATGCAATTGCAGAAACTTCAGACAATTTCATGCATCGACGCCGAATCAACTTGAACTTTGGACATTTGAAACTCACTCAGCCACAACACAAGCTCTGATACAACGGCAATTCGTTTCGACCAGCAACAGCGAAAGGCATGCTTCGAGGCATTAACTCAATGTAAAGTGAATGAAGTAGAATAAAATATATTACTAAGAGCAAAATTAAATACCGAAGTCTAAATGTTCTTTTCAAGAATATAATCGTGTTCCACCAAATAAAATTTAGTAAACCACAAATCAACTTCAGTCATATATCTTTAAATGTATTAATGTAGAATTATTTTAAATTTTGATTGGATTCAGATGGTTTTGTATAAATATTAATTTTTAATAAATTATATATTATTATTATACTACATAAACTTAAATAATGTGACCAGATTTATAAATAGATTATATATTTATATAATAAATCATAGATGTAATTATATTTAAATACAATTTAAGGATGCTTTTATATTGTATACTGGTATAAACTATACAAAACTTTTTAAATAAGAATAATAATCATGCTCAGATATTTAAAAAAAGCTGTATATTATAATCTTTAAGTGACTTTTAACATTTTATGCTTCAATTTTTTTGGTAACAGTACACAGAAATAAAATGATTTTCATAACAGTTCTGTGCGGGGGTTATTAAAAAACTTTTCCAAGGTGCGCATTTAATAAATCTAAATAAAATAAACAATTGACATAAAGAATTTTCTTCAAACTGTTATTTGTCTGCTCTCATATCCAACTTTTTTAAATATGATCAAATTCTAAAACCTAAATTTTGTATGGACTGAAAAAAATTCAGTAAACGGTCTGGCATTTTATGAAGTAATCAGAGTCCTCGCAAAAATTATATATCAAGCTGACAATTCTGGATAAGTTCAGCGCGTTATGCGCTCCCTAACAAAATTTGGCTACCCCTTCCAAGCATACGCCAAAAAATAAAAAGAAGCTAAAAAATCGCAGCCTAACTCACGCATAATTTGTAATGGGCTGAGAAGAGCTGCCAGATTTTAATGCTGCTATGAAGGACAGCAGACAACATGGCAGTTGGCGGGCAGCGAGAATGGCCAACAATGTTCATAATGAGAGCAACATCAATGACCGTGACCAGCGGCAAGTGGGCATGGAAAATGGGGCGGGAATGTGGAAAACGGCCGACTCCAAGCGGCTGACCGAAAATCATAAGCGGCAAAATGTCGGAGGCAGCGCTCGTAATTGGAAATGATGCTTCAGGTCTCAAGTTGCGTGAAGCATTATGACACCTCCCCTGTCCTCACCACCCACGACAATCCACTCCGCATCGCGAAAACTGATTGCTGTGGTTGGTGTTGTTGTTGGTGTTGCTGTTGCTTTTGTTGTTGACTCTGACAACGCGCTGGCAAACGAGGATGACGCTGATGATGGTTGACGGCTGTGATAACGCGTAGCCGCTAAATGAATTGAATGCGATGCCTTTTAGCTGAGATTAAACAGCGGCACCAACAAACCAGGCATCACCATCATCAGCATCAGCATCAGCATCTGCGTGCTCGCCAACTCTATCTATATTGGGCGAATACTTATGCACTGCACTGTGCTACAAATAAGCGCAATGAAATTTAAAATACGTTAGAATTAAAAACTATTTTCATATAAGTAAGGTTGACATAAGTTTAAATAGCTTTATTTAAATTGAAATAAGATAATAATAATAATAATAATAATAATAATAGTAATAATAATAATTATAATAATAATAATAATATAATAATAAAATTAATAATAATAATAATAAAAATAATAATTATAATAATAATAAAAATAATAATTATAATAATAATAAGAAAGTAGAATAGTGAATGCTACTATATAATTTATTACAGTAAATTTACAAATAATAAACGTAAAAAATTTTCAGCATTGCCCAAAGTTCTGATGGTATGCTTATGTTTCACATGGAAGCATCTTTAGCTATTCAATATAATACAACTAAAACGGATATGTTTAAGCCAGAGACAATATATTGTCTTTGTTTAAACTGGGTGTATTATAAATATTTTTGCCATGTAAGCTTTTAAAGTACATATGAAAAACAACTTTAAGCCTTGGCTTTCTCTTAATTTTTAGTTCTGTAGTTGAAATGTTTTTTAATTGTTTCGGTTTGGAGTTGGTTAAAAAAGCAATATGTTATATTCTATTCTTTTTATATTTGGTAATCATATTATTTAATTTCAGGTTCTACTTTTTAGTTATTTGAGAACTCAATTTTAATTTCATAAATGTATCTTCCAGTTTTGTAAGACAGTGTTAGCCAACCAAGTATGCTGGATATTGCAGATGCGTTGGCCAGCTGGTTGTGGGTGTTGTGCTGCCACGCTCTGAGGCTACGTATTAAGCCTGGAAATGCCATTTCATCTTTTTAATTGAATTTTAATTTGTTTAGAATGCGCTTAGAGCTTCACGCCAAGTGGCCATTGCTGCTACTGGTTGCCAGTTGGCGCTTGGTTTGTCTGGACCTCGTCGCAGCACTTCAATTAATTTACTATGCGTCTTGGGCCAAGTTCTAGTTTCTTGTTGTTGCTCCTGTTCCTGTTCGTATTGTTGTTGTTGACGGTCTGTGCTGGCTGGCAGCTTTTCACAAATCGATTAAATTTAATTTGTTTTCTTTGCCGGCTTTTCGTGCTGCCCGTCATCGTCATCGCGAATTTTTCTACTTATTTTCCCTGGTCGTCGCTTATTTTCCTCTTTTTCGAGCAGTAATTTCATAATGAGTTGACTTAATGCAGCCCAACTGCTGAGGGAATTTGTTTTTCGCTGCTGTCGAGCAGCAAAATTGTTCACGCGAACATTAAATAATAATGAAAATGCAGAACTAACACATAGTAAAACGTGATTACGATAAGAATTTGCCTAAAATCTGCGCTCCAAAGTCCCCAAGGAACTTTTATTGGTGCCTTTTATTTTATGTTAGTTCGCTCTTTCTTGGGTGTTCAGTTTTTTACCTAGCAACAATTGTTGATTCTTATAAACACGCTTAATTGAAGTAATTTGAATATTTTCCCAGAATATTTTTTACTGTTGCGAAAAGGAAAGTTCTATTCTGACAGGATTTTAAATCATTTTATAGCTGCAAGGGATTTTTCCTTTCCTTTTAGTTGTTTTTTTGTTTTTATATTTTCTTATTTACAATTAAAATTCTGGCACTCGAAATGCCAAAATAATTGTGAGGAAAAGCACTGGAAAAAAGCATATTATTATAATGATGTCCGTTACTGTGAAATTAATTAAAATTTATTTTTGAACATTTAAATGTTTGTTATTATGACAGGGTCCGCTACATTTGCCATGACTACAACAAAGCTTCTTCGGGCTGCTATAAGAAAATCTGTTTGTGTGGAAAATATAAGCGTGGGAACTGCTATGCTTCATGCTAAAGTAATTGTTTAAGGCACTGCTTAAACGTCAAACAATTTTTAATGAATAAATGGTTTAGTAATAATACTTGAACAACAAAACGATTAGTATTATTATTTGCATTTTCTTCTTGGAATTGCCTAATATCTACTATATGGGTTCTCAAGTAACTGTGATGTAATTCAATGCTCCCAAAAATGATGTTTATACAAAATTTAAATAAATATAAATTTGTTTATTTCATAGACGTATAAATAAATTTTTGTTTTTGCTTTACACACAGTCAAAATAAATATACAAAGTTGGCTAATTTCCATGTTGCCCAGTCAAAACAGGGATTATATCCGGATGACTCATGCATGATCAGACAAAGCCTCAGGCACGAAATTCGCTGTTTCGCTTGGGAATTAACATTTATGAACTGTCAGAAAGCGCGCAGCTTACGCAGTCGGCTGCCAAATCAGTCAACAAAATAAACACGTGCCAAGGCAGACAGCGAAAAGAAAATTTTAACCGCAGGCAAGACGACAAGGTGGGAAAGTTGCAAAACACACTGGATGACATCGTATATTTATCATATGAAAAATTAAATGAAAACTTTTTGGTACCCATTCTCCTTTACATTTTTTTCTTAGCGTATTTGCGCCCGTTGCGTCTGACATGTGTGACAAAATGTCAAAAGAAAAACATTTTGAAAACACAAAGAAAAAAACAAGAATACAGCGAGAAAAGCGCAATTCAAACAAAATTTAAACTGAAATATTTAAACGTCGCTTGCGCTTTTGTCGCGTACATAGCGTATGCGCAATTTTTGTCTCTTTCGCCATGTGTGGTGGGCGTGCGTCTTTGTGTTAGTGTGCCTGTGTGTGTTGGACGCTTTTTAATAGCAAAAATTGTTGTTGTGCTGGCAGCGTAGCAGCGTTTGCCTTGGCTTCGTATGCAACTCGCGTATTTGATGCAAAAATCTACGATAAAATGTTAAATTTTCGAGTTAGTCCCCGAAAGGACGACGTCTATGAACGCAAGGACCTGCGTTCTTGCTGTGCATTTGCGTTGTGGCCTTGCAGCAAATGTTTCTATCATTACCGGCAGAGGCACGCCCCCAAAACAATAGCCTGAACACAAAAACAAAGACGTTTTCACCAAAATGTCAGCAAATTAAATGTAATTTCTTTTCATTTCGTTGCAGCTCTTAAAAACCTGCTGCTTCTACCTCCTGCTGGAATTTCTCTCTCCCTCTCTCTCTTTCTCTGGCTCTTTGTGCAGCACGTGGCAAGCTGTCGTGAAGCAAATTGCCCGAATGAAGTTGCTACATGCAACGCGGCAGCCGCATGCCATGAAATTAAGTTGCAAGCTCCAGGATTTGCTTTCAACTTTCACCAAATTTTCCCTGCTGCATTTTTTGTCTTGCCCCAGTCACACACACACACACACACACACACACACACACACACGCAGACACACAGGCAAGGACCTTTGGTAACTCGGTAAGGTTCTCCGTATCCCTCGATGTTAACACGCGTCGCTGTCGTTTCTTCTGGCTTCCTGGCTGCAGTCGGATATTGTCACGCTAATGCCGGCAGCTTTGTCCTGTTTAATGCGCCGCCTCGGGGATTTTCCGGGTAGGTCCTTAAGATTGCAACATAAATTACAAGTCTTAAGGAATGTACGGAAAATTCTTAATTTTTTCCCAGAACAGTTTTTTGTTTATTTCCCCCTCTTATTTCTAATATGTTTTTATATAAATAAGTTACAAGTTCTTCGATCCACTTTTTTAAAATGTTTTGAAGGTGTAGACTTATGTATATTAACGTATATTAAGTTACATTTTTCTTAAAATTTGAACCATAACATAGAATGTAAATTTAAATAGTCTCTAAAATTCATTTGAAAACTTAAATTTCTAAATCTACGTCAAGTATTTACGAAATGTTTCTCATTGGTAATGGATTAGCAATTTATGGTCTGTTGCTCGTTTCCATGCTTAAGTAATTATCCTGTCGTTTGCCATTTACAGTTAACGCACAATTTTCGTGTCAGCCTCGCAATTTGCTGCGTGTGCCAGGATAAAAAGGAGCTGCACATAACTGACAGTACGCAATAAATTATAAATGATTATTATACATGCGCGGACATTCGCAAGGCGCGAGTGCCATATAAAAAGCGAACAGAAGTTGCCCCCAGCGTGGCAGACAAGCTCGCATCTGACCAAAAACAAGTTGGCCAAGTGAAAGCGAGCCATATAAAATGATTAAGTTGCAAGTGAAAATAATTCTATGGATTTTTATAATTTCGGCAGCAGTTTTATGTGGCGCGCAAATTGAAAACATAAATTCCAATGAGCTGCTTGCCTTCGAGGACTTTTTGCGCGCCCAACACTTGAAGCATGCGCTGCTGTTGCCCGAACCCGGATCCGGATCCGGACCCAGCACCGGCCCCAACTGGACCAGACAAATTGGAAACTATAAGAGATTGTTTGCCAACTATAGAATGCAGTTTTTTACGCCCCAAAGGGGCATTAAGTTCCAGGAACTCTTCTATTACGAGGCGCCTCGCACTGCGCTGCTTGTGGAAGCATTCGAAAGGCAGCCTTTAAAACGATGGGTCTACGAAGCGGCCTCAGAGGGGGGTTACTTCAACAATAGTCAGGCTTGGTTCATGCTGGGCCACAGTCGGACAAATCGGTCAGATGAACAGATCATTAGACAGCATTTGTCTGCTTACAACATAAACATCGATGCGGATATAACTGTGGCAATGCGCGAACCTCGAGCGAACAAGTGAGTAACTTTGCAGGGAGCGCACAGTGGGGTACAAATAAACAAACTTAAAGTATCTAACCACACAAAAAAAACAATATGTCTTAATATCAGAAAACAATTTACACAAAAAGTATATAACAAGTACAAAAGATAACTTAAAAGGAAAAAAAATTGTCTTGGGATTTAGTGTAGAAAAACTTACTTTATAAATTGGAACTCAAACAAAAAATGGTGTACATTAAATATATTTTTTGCTTTGTTGAGTATTATTTTTAATTTCTATATATTGTGTTAATATCATATATTATATTATTTTTTTTATTCAAATATTTTAATATACTCGTTCACAAAGTGAAAAAAGTATATTGGGCTTGTGCAATGTCCGTCTAACTGTAAGTCCGTCTGTCCGCAATTTTTTTGGCGCTATTGCAGCTAGAGACTTGAAACTTGGTTAAGATTTTTTTGCCACACCCAGATTGCGAAATTGATATACCCCGCCAAACAAATTGACCCCCACAGATTCGGTTTTAATGTTTAATTACTCGTTCACAAAGTGAAACTAGTATATTCGTTTTATGCAATGTCCGTCATGCTGTCCGTCCGTCTGTCCGGAAGAACGCAATATATTTCGGCGCTATTGAAGATAGAGACTTGAAATTTTGGATTTATACTTTTAGTTATCTGCTTTAGACAAAGATATAAGATTTTTGTGCCACGCTGGGAGGCTGGCAAATCGATAACATGTCGATACACCTCAAATCGCAAATCGATAAAAGGTCAATATTTCCCACAATACTAACGTTAGAGTCACCAAATTTCATATGTGATTGCTGATAACCTCCTTCAAAAAACCATAATTTCCCGGCCACACCCACTAGAACGCCCCTAGCTGGAGCCACCAAATTTGGCAGTGTTTGTTTGATCTCCACTTAAAATCGAGCCAAAAAATGTTGGGCACGCCTACCTTAGCTTCTACGAAATTTATAAATTGTGTATTTTTCCAAAATAACAATAATAACTTCTATGTAGTGTGAACGAGTGTGACGCAGTCGGTTACGCCCGACTGCAACGTTCTTACTTGTTTTTATTATTGTGTCGTCAAAAAGGAATGTCACCTTATTTTGTTTACCCTAAGTATTTATTGTTCATGTCATGTTCCATATCCCACTGTGCGACGTTTGCGTAATAACGCGCTTAACATTACTTTAAGTCACAGGTGGTTGCTATACGATGTCTACCGAGTGGGTCAGCAGAGACCGCTGCGTGTGGAGCCCAAGGGCCAGTGGAGCCTGTCCGCGGGATATCAGCTATGGGGCAAGTACAGCGACAGCTGGTTGCAACGTCGCAGCGACCTGGATAATATCACGCTGATAGGCAGCACGGCGGCAAGTTGTGGCTTATTATAGCCCAGAGGCTGACTAAAGGCCTAATTCTTAATCCGCAGTTAATCGAAAAGCCGGCGGGCATGGATGATCTGAGCTATCTGAGCAACAACTGGGACCTGCTGCAACTGGATCCCATGCAGCGCAAAACATTTCAGCTTTTTCTGCTTATGGAGCGCATGTATAATCTCAGGTAGGCCTTACAGTTTGACAATAACTGACACTCACTCTAAGTCTGACTTGCAGTTTGAAGGTGCGTTTTCGCAAAACCTGGGGGCAGCAGCTGCCAAATGGCAGTTGGACGGGCGTTATGGGCCATGTTACAAGCGGCGAGGTGCACTTTGCCGTCTGTCCTATCAGATTTGTGACCGAACGGCATCGCTATATACAATACACCCCAGCTCTGCATACCCAATTGTAAGTTTGTAACTTATCTGATATATTAGACTTCTTGCGAACTTGTAAATCGCTTTGAAAGTGCTATAACTGCTATAAACAACAGAATTCGTAAAGAATTTCTCTCAAGCTTTAAGTATTTAAAAAAAATTAACATTTTGAGAGTTCTTCCCCTGATGAAATTTTATGATGATATATTAGCAAAAAATGTGATAATATAAATAATGAATATATTATTTTCGTAAATCAGCCTTAAATGAAAGCATAGAGAGAAAGAGAAGACTCTTTTGATTGAAATGATGATAATGCAAATAGCTGCAAAGCTATCAATATTTTTAAAATATACCTGAAGCTACAAAAAAAAATTATTAAATATTCTGAAAATACAAATAATTACTTTTCTAAATTATTAAAATAAAATAATGTAAACGATATTTTCAGGTATCCAAAAATTAAGATATTCGTGAAGTATTCCGAAATATTTTCAAATCTTTAAAATTATTTGATTTTAAAAATGATTTAAAACTAAAAATAAACATTATAAAGTTATTTTAATTTCTGTTTAATTATTTAAATATACTCTTAGCCATTACAATTAATACTTCTAGTACTTCCTGCTCCCTGTTGCAGCATACACTTCTTGTTTCGCCATCCGCGCCACAGCAGCATACGCAATATTTTCTTTGAGCCGCTGAGCACGCAGGTGTGGTGGTGCGTGCTGGCGCTGGTGGTGGGCAGCGCCTTGCTGCTGCTTCTGCACATACGCCAGGAGCGACGCCTGCAACAGTCTGAAGCGCAGCCAGTGGAACGACAGATGTCATTTGTGTGGTTCACCATGCTGGAGACGTATTTACAACAGGGCCCGGCAACGGGCCAATTCCAGCTGCCGTCGACACGGCTGTTGATTAGTGCCAGCTGCATTTTTAGCTTCATGCTGATGCAGTTCTATGGCGCCTTCATTGTGGGCTCCCTTCTGTCGGATACGCCGCGCAGCATTGTCAATCTGCTGGCGCTGTTCGAGAGCGGTCTGGAGATTGGCATGGAGGACATTGCGTACAACTATGAGCTATTTACCAACACTAGCAATCAGCTGGTGCGCGACGTCTACAGCCAGCGCATCTGCCGAGATCGCCAGCGCAATATCCTGACCATAGAGGAGGGTGCGGAGCGCATCAAGCTCGGCGGCTTCGCCTTCCACACGGCCATCGATCGTTTGTACCGCCTGCTCAACGAGTTGCTCGATGAGCGTCTGTTCTGCGAGCTGCAGGAGATCATGTTCAGTCCGCCCTACCTGGGCGCCTCTGTGCTGCCCAAGAGCTCGCCGTGGCGTGAGCATCTGAATCACGCGGTGCTCTACCTAGGCGAAACAGGTCTGATAGGCTACAATGAGAAGGTGTGGACTGTACCCAAGCCGGACTGCACGCTCTTCAAGGACTCCGAGGTGGAGGTGGACCTCAAGCACTTTGCACCCGCTCTCTTCACCCTGGTCCTGGCCATGCTGGTTAGCGCGGCGGTGTTTCTGCTCGAGCTGCTCTTCGGTTGGCGCAAGTTGCGGACCAGGCCAGCTGCCTGAGCGTTGGGGGGCTTATGTTTTTGCATCTTTAACGTTGTTGTAATAAAAAATGTTTTATAATGTCTGCTGACAATGGACGCGAGGTAAAAATTAAAAATTCCATTAAACTGCAAACACTTGCAATGCGCCCAGCAGCTGGCCAGCTAAAGTTTTCTACCATTAAGCGCACTTTTAATTTCGACTTAATTATGAAGTGCTCACCCCCTAACTAGCTACGGCAAATGCAGGTAAGTTTCTATTAGTCGACAAGCTCTTAAGTTCGCTGAAAATGTGGCATATTAAATACGAGAATTAGGTGTAGAGTAAATAATGTAAACTTAACACTTGCAAGTTGATTATAAAGTCCTCAAGTAACTGTTCTTCGGCACAACACTACTATGCAATTATGGAGGGAAGGTTTTATAAAATACAATTTTAGTTATGAAAAACAGTATTACAAAAATTAAAGCTTATTTTATTTCTCTATTCCACGTTTCTCTCTAAATTTTGGTTTAAAGCGAAACGAAATACTTTAAGACTCAATATAGGGGAAAAGCCTTATAATAGAATTTAAATTTTATTTAACCAAAAGAAACTAATATATAAGAAAACTATAAAAAAGTATAAAAACTATAGCCAGGACAATGTTTAGGGCAATTTATAAAATTTTAATAAATATATTATGCACCAGCCTAAACTAACAACTAAATGTAAGATAATTTTAACACTTCTCTTCGGCTTTAAATAAACCCTGCAATTTGTAATAATAATCACACATATTGTTGCAAAATAATCATATTGCAATGCAATTGGCAATTGCCGCGCAATCTGACCTTATAAAATTAAATTGTTATGGCCATGTCTATGTGTGTTCTGCCAACTGTTGTCTGCGTCACGCATAACCTTCAATTAAATTGTCATAATATGTGACAGACTGGGGGGAAATGCATGGTGCACATTGCGTCTGGTTCTCATCTTGATAGCTTCATTCGAGTCGCGACTAACTGCAATTGAGGCTCATTATAGCTGACAGCTAGCTATAAAAGAAAACCCCCGCCTCGCCTGGCAGTCCGCTGTAATGTAATTTGAGCATATAATATCTGGGAGAGGCGGCAGACAGCCTTAGAATGTGCCCTGAAGTAATCAGATTGCGGTAGCTCATTAGGAAACTCGGCTTAAAGGCATTGAAAGTTAATGAGGGGCCTGGGGAATTAGGAGGAAGTCAGAGGGAGATATTTACTTTATAATTATTTAAATGAAGAACAAATTTTAAAATAAAAAAAATTAAATTATTTTCAACATATAACGAAGCTTTAAGCAGGCCAGCTACTTATGGCTAAGAGATCCTGTTAAATAAATTATTATATATTAAAAGTAAATAATTTAAATATAGATTAGGATTAAAATTAAATTTTCTATTCATCTTTCAACTAACAAAGCACCTTTTTATAAAAATCGTACTATTTAAAAATGCTTTATATAATTGTTGTAATTTAATTTTCTTAGCCTTAAATAATAACTTAGCAAAATCGATTTGTGTTGTGATGAGCCAACGAATTGATAGCCTTGCTGATTGAAATATATACAAATGATATTAGCCAAATATTCCATTCTATGTTAGTCTCTGCTCTTCTATTGTATCCCATTTATATATATATATGCATGGGTTCCGTTGCTTCGTTGCCTCTTTTTGATACACACGTCAAATTATGTAAATTTACAACATGATTAAGTTCATTTCTGTGCCTCGGCTTGTGTTTGTTTTGCAATTCAAATGAATTTGATGCCGCTCTTCAAGCGTCCTTTTGATCCTCCCCTCTTGGCTACCAAATGTTATTCGGTATATATTAGAGTGTGTGTGTGTGTGTGTAGGCATTTAACTATCTATTTGGCTCTGTGCTGTGTTCAATGCCTATCGAAAATCCACTTGCCAATGTCCTGCCCGCCTTCCCCCTCACCTATCTATCGCTTGTTATATAAATTCGTAGCATTTGTTCTTGTTATCCTTGTGCTTTCTGCCTGTTCCCCTGGCCAAAGTATCAATTGTTGGGCATTTATTTATGCATTGTTGTTGCTGTAGTAGTTGTTGTTCTTGTTGCCTGTCTGCATTTGGCCTGTGCATGTGGTTTATAGCTTATGTTTATAGTTTCGGCCATCGTGGCTGATTGCTGAATGAATTTATATTGTTTTTCAAGTGTTTAAATGTTCGTTTCATGCCTGCGTCGTCCATCGGTGCGTATGCGTAATGGTATTTCATGCACATCTAATTTGATAGCCCCCAACCACTGCACAGGCCTTAATGCTGCTACAGAGCGCTTTAGTTGTGCCTCGGCAAATATCAATTCGCTTTTATATTCTGAAGTAGAGCAAGGTCAACTTGGGTTTGATAAATAATTTAGCTCTCGATCAGGGCTGACCTTGGGTGAATTAAATTAATGCGCGTCTTAAATGCTTTCTGAGCTGAACTAAGGAAATCGCTTAGAGAAAACGATGATGCACCCATTTTTCATACAGCACCCCATTAAAAAAAATACGCAGTCTATCCTAAAAGTGATTAAAGAAATTTTCTTTGATTTGCAAAATAAATTCATCATTTCAAATGGCAATTAAATTTTGCCATTTAATTAAAGCCTTTTATATTACGTGTGCAGCTTAATTTTGTTTTGTTTTCTTAAAAAAAGAACAACAACAATAATTGATATATATATATATATATATATATATATATATATATATATATATATATAAATATATAAATATATATTTTTTTTCCTTTTGACTACTGTTGTGGTCAATACTTGCTGGGTTTTTAGATTTCTAATTAACAATTTCAATATGCCACGCGAAATCAAAAAAGTTAAGGATTTTCTGAACAAAGCGCGGCGCACAGATGCTCGTGCTGTCAAAATAAAGAAGAATCCTACGAATACTAAGTTCAAGATTCGCTGCTCACGTTTCCTTTATACACTTGTTGTACAGGACAAAGAGAAGGCAGATAAAATCAAGCAATCGTTACCACCAGGTTTGCAAGTTAAGGAAGTCAAGTAATCCAACGCTATGTTAAAACTTGTATTGATGTACATGATTCTTTTAGAATTAATGGAATAAAACTCATGATGATCGTAAAAAAAATATATATATATAATATATATATATATAATATATAATATATATATATATATAATATATATATATATATATATATATATTATTAAAACGATAGAGAAGAGAGAGACATAGTCGGAGATGGCACTTGTTATGAAAGCGAGATAAAAACAATCTGCAATATTTTCACAATTTATGCTGTCTCCGTTTGCTTGAGACCTGCCCTGGCGTGCCCTCCTATCTACTATCCTGTCCGAATTGTGAGTGGAAAAACTTTTGCGCTGCATTTACGCGGTTTCCTTTACGCTTCCTGTCCCCTGCTGCACGCCCCTTTCCTATCTCCTTGTCTCCTGCCTTGGGGGCTGCGCCTTGCTTGTAGTTCGCCTGTGTTATGTGCTTATTATAAAATAATTAAGTCCTTTAGGAAATTATAGTTCTTGTTGCCTTTACTGTTGCTTTTGCTTTTACTTTTGCCACTCGGTTTTTCCCGCACAATCTGTGCGCGAACTTCTTTTTTCTCTATTTCTTGGTTTTATGTTTCGCTTTTCAACTGTGATTTCTGTGATTTTACACATTTTTATATTTTTCGTTTATTTTGTGTTTTATGCAAGATAGGTAAAAAAGTATTCAATTTATAAAGTTCCATTGTTTTAATACGGTTTTTGAATTTTTGAGAAAATATTTTAGCTTTATTTCAAACATTTTTTATAACAATTATTTAAAAAACTAGCGATTTTTTCGAAATTCTAGGCCAGCTTTTAATGTGCAGTACTTAAATATATTGTTCATTTAATTAATGAAGGGTTTGCTTATTATATTCGATTTAATGTCCTTAAATCGTCCATTTAAGTCACAGCACCATAAAATTAACTCCAGCTAAATGAACAAAGCTCTCACTCCGTCTTTGTATCTGTATCTGCAAATGTATCTGTATTTGTGTATATCAGCTGCTTTTGGCATATGAGTAATTTATTGTGTATCTAATTAATTTGTGCTGTCTGCGTAACTTTTGTTAATTCTCTCTGCTGTGACTGTGTCTGTTCGGCCATTGACTTAATGGCCAAACCGCAATGCCATGACAATGTCTATGGGTATATCTCTATTAAAGCCTGTTGACTCACTGGCCGTGGTAGCTATGTATGTATTCGCTTGTATCTGTGTCTCAAAGTTCATAGTTCATACATAGGCTGGCTGGCTGGCGGCATATGATCTATGTGATGACTGCATTTAAATTTATGTATCACCAGCTGAAATGCACTTTAAAAGTGCAGCGCAAGGGACTCCGAACAGGCCTATCCATTTTTACCATGCCAGGACGTATGACAAGTGTCGGTCAACTAAAAACAGAAAGGGTCCAAGGGTATGCAGCAAAAGTCGCTCCAAAGGGACACTTGATAAATGCTCCACGAATAGCAACATCAACAACAACTAAGGGCACAAAAAACGTGGCGGAGTGTTTCCGATGTTTGAGGTACATGAACAATCCTCGTCTAGCGGTTGTTGCAGCTGCTTGAAACACATGTCCACTCAAAGCGTTAAGGGCACTAGTTCAGAGTCAGCTTCTATCAGAGCACACAGCTTGTCACAATTGAAATATTAATGCAGAGACAAATTTCTAATTAAACCAATTTTAGCTGACTATAATATACTGATTAAAAAAATATACTTGTTGAAAATTAAAATTTGTATTAAGGGAATACAAAATAAGAGTGCTAAAAATTGAGGGGCCGATATACCCTTGCCGACATATAACAGAAACGAAAACTTAATTTTGTAATTTTAAGTTATTTTTCGAGCTTGCTGAGTTTGGTTAGAATATCTGAAAAAAACATTATAGTGGTCCATCCGCCCATCAACGACATATGCACTGTCTGAAGCAAAAAAAGGCATACCATGACTATTCTGACATGAAGAACTATCATAATCCTTTCGTATATCCTTCAAACAGCTATATTTCCTCTTAATAATTTTCATCAAAACAAATTCTAAAATATCGCATCCTCGATTAAGCTCAGCTTCTAACTACCCCGATGAAGTTTCAACTCAGATAAATTCAAAACACACTCAAAGTCAAAACAACAACCTTAATAAATATTTATGTTGGTCCATTATATACCCTTGTCTGTATCACAGATCAGTGGCTGCGGCTAGAGATAATATATACAGGGCGCAGCGCTTGCAGCGCTTATCGCTTGGCAATTATCAAATTAACCAGGGTATACACCATCGCGCAAACAAGCCTGGCAAATGGAATTAGCATGCAAACTAATTCAATCTTTGCTAGGCATTGACTGCACTCACTCCACACTCACTCGGCACTCAGTTCTGCCGCTGCTAGTCAATCCAGCTGATAGTTGACTGTCAGTGTGTGGCTGAGAGTTTGGGTTGTGTTTGTGTGTGTATGTGTGCATTTACCTGCAAGGAATTGCACCACTCAAGCAAATTGTTTGCACAGCAGCAACAACAACACAACAACAACAACTTGAGGTAAACAAAGACGCAACGTGTTGGTCCTCGAACGTGACAGGGATAATAAGCGATGATGCTGCTGCCACTGCTGACCTGTAAACTGAATTGAGAGCACAAAAGCCGCGATTCACGCCCAAAATCACACTGGCCAACAAAACCAGCCGCAAATGTTGCATTCACATGGCCAAGTTAATGAATCGTAACACAAAATGCAATTAAGCCTAGCCGGCACGAGAGATACAAATTAATTCCGCTGTCGAAACAGTTCGAAATATAGTCCGAACGCAGCCAAAGACCAATCAATTGTGGGTCCAAAAATGAGCCTGACAAAATCGTTAATCAAATTAAAATTTATTTACCATTTGGCCAAGTGCAGCGCGGCCGACAAATTTATCATCGGCTACCGACCCTCCCCTCGCTAAACCCAAACACTACAAAGCTAACAACATGTGTGGAGCAGCATTACACAATGCTAGAGATGATCGCATATCGTGTTTTTATAAACGATAGAAACACTTTCACGATGCACGACACTTTATTAAACTTCAATTTCAATTGTATTGGAAATCGTGTTAACTGCGAGGTCGTGCATTTTGTTGTAGACAGCACGAGCACACACGAAATCAAAACTATTAAGACACATAATCACAATATTCGCATTTAAAACACGAAAACATTGTGTTTAAACGTGGGTGACACGCGCATATGTCTACAAAAATGTTCAACTGCAGCTGCAGCCAAAATTGCATCGTATCTGCGGCTATGTATCTGTAACTGTATCTGTATCTGTGGTGAGTCTGCATGAGCTGTGCATAATTTGAAAGCAGTGTTTTTGGGGCTCTTGGTTCGATACTGGGTTTGTCTTTGGGTTCGAGCTGGAGCTGGGATTTAGGGGAAAGGGTGTGGTTAGGGGTGTGGAGCTGTGGGCTAGCGTCGGGTGCGTTCTTTGGACGTTTTTCGTTTGTTTGCGTCCAGTTGGCGCATAAATTTGCATGACAATTGCCCCTTGTTCGACGTGCATTGCCAATGACATTGTTGTTGCTGTTGCTGATGTTGACATTTTGCCATTTTAATTAGGCAGCATCCTGCCAGCAGCAGTTGTCCGTCTGACAGCCATTCTCTTTGATTATGATCACACTGGTTCTGATTTTAACCTGCTGTGTCACGTAAATGGCTGCGCCCACGCCCACAAAGTGTAAAACAAGCTATTAATAAGTTACAGTGCACTAATTACAGTTATTGTTAGTCTTCAAATATTATAAATATTAAAAAAAAGTTGTTTTCAAAAATAGTTTTAACCTTGACTAATTAAAATTAACAGATTTTGTTTAAAATTGTATGTGCTGTCAATGTTGCCAATAAATTAAGTTTGCCACATACCGCTAGAGTCCGTTTCCGCTAATGCTGCACACACACACCCACATACACAAAGAAATACCCGGCATTTGTGTGCATATTTTACTTGCTAATTTCAAAAACCTTTTTATTTGCTGCAACAAAGTTTTGCATCCGCTAAGCACACACACAGGCGCACGTACACACGAAATATTTGTCAAAATCCGTACAAATACAACAGCAAACAGACACACACATAGTAACACACTCAACAGACGACCGCGCTGCCGCTGCCGTTTCCGTTTCCGTTTTTTTTTGTTGCCCACGTGCGTGTCTGCGGCTCTTAATATGTATGTACGCATACGTGTGCGATTGTGGATGTGCGTGTGTGCGTGGCCCGCCTGTTGACAATTTTGCGGTAAAGTGCAGTCAGCTTCATGGCAAGCTTAATAAATTACAACAACGCTAGCCCGAAAAATCAAAATAAAAGCAACATCTCTGTTGCGGTTGCCGGCAACTGTTCGTTCATGTGGCATCCACATGGCCACATGCAACGTACGGCAAATACGCAGCCATAAGTCCAGCTCAATTGTTGATAAGTCTTCAAATTTAACACAATCTGTCTCGTTCACACTAGATATTAGCTCGTTAATTCTTTTCTGTTGTAAAATTTCGCTTTGTACATTATATTACAACAGATCTTTAAGCAATATATAAGGTGTTTCTTTTAATATTTTATTAATAATATTTTGGACGATAGGAGTTAAATAATTTCGTTTAATTAATATTTATAAACATAATATACATTTTCAGTAAACATATATAGCGCATCTATAATATAATAGAAAAATTGGCACATAATAAATATATTACAATATTAATAATATAAATTAATTGATATAAATTTAAGCTTCTTGAGTCTCTTCAAACATTTAAATACACAACATTTCTAATATTAGCTTAGCTTTTAACTTAACCCTGGGATGTCCAACATTTTCTATATCATATGCCATTTGTTAATTCAACCCCAACTGCACTTTCATGTCCGACAATATTCTCAGCTCTCTAAATACCTAATTGCTTAAATGTAATTCAGTTCTTTCATGTTGCAACTTCGTGTGCGCACGTTCCACATGTTTAACAGCACTGCAACTCGCTGCTGTAAGGCAAATACCTATGTGAGTTTCCAGTAAAATGGACCAAATGGACAGTGCTACGTGTTCTGAACTGCAAAAACTATTTAACAATCGTTTCTTTTGCTTGCAAACTGTTCATATGTTAATTCCATTTGGTCTGTTAATTACTTTAAATGGGTAGTCATAGTCATAATGGTTGGAAATTTGTAGTAGTATTAGAAGAGATACAAAAGGGTACAGTTATTTATTTCAAATGCTAGGACCCCTTGGAATTTATTTAATCTGTAAAATTATATGAATAACAAAGCACATATAAATATGAAAAATAAATATTGAGAAAAATAGGTTAATAATGAATTTAATAATAATATACTAATAATATTTTAAATGTATACAAACCAATTGTAACTTTTGAGTTTCTTTAAATGCACAAAAATACAAAAATGCTCAATTTAAATAAAAAATTTAAAAAAATATCATGAAGCAAAACTTGTTTTAATTGTTTAGCGCTTCTTCCAGACCGCAAGAAGTACTAATTATATTTTATATTTGAAAGAAATGGCTCGAAGGAAGCCAACTTGTTGGCTATTTCTTCAGTATAACCGCACAACAAACGCAATTTAATTATGAAATTACAAAAAAAAATACATGCGGCCAACTCGGCATTTACTTAAAGCCACAAAAGCCAGCAGAAACTTGGAGTATTACTTCAATTTAAGCGTAGCAAGCACATAATTAAAAGTGTTGCCTATGCGCCGACAACCAAAACTGAAGACTCGTGTTGCACATACACAGCGAGTGAGAGGGGGCGAGGTTGCAACAGAAATGTGCCACACAGGGGCAACAGAAGCGGCGCAAAGAAGCAGAAACTAAGTCAACAACTTTCCATTTTGTCAATGGTTGTGCTGCTTGGCTGCCTGAGTTGGCTGAGTTGGGTTTAGTTGGGTTTGGTTGGGCTCCTTCTCGTCCTGCCTCGTCCTGTAAATGACACACACTCTGCATATGAAACTAGAAATAATTTTTCAATTCACAAATGAAACTTTTCACACACAGCTGCAGATCCGAAGCAAACTTTAAACTTTGCAATTGCTGCAAACGCTGCTCCCCAAAGATCAGTGGTAAGCCAGAGGAGTGGGGCGGGGGGAAACGGGGAATTGCTGCTGCCCAATTCAGTTGCAATCGTCATTTGCAATGTACTCGCCGCCTGCTGCTGCCACTTTTGCTGTGTATTTCTTGGGGTTTTTCGCCATTTCTGGCTGCCTTCCTTGGGCGCCGCAAACTCCAGAAGGAAATTACAAACCGAAAGTAAACGCCAAGAGCGCAGACCCAGACCGAGGTTCACAGGACGCGCTCCACTTGCCGCTGGGAAGTTGTTGACGCAGGACGAGCGCCAGGCGCTGAGTGTCAGTGTCATATCCTGTGCCAAAAGTGCACACACAGTGCAGCCCCTTCCCTCCCCCAGTGCCACCTCCCGGCACCGAGTGCTGCTGCACATTACAAATGAATAATTTATGCGCGCGTTCAACTGCAGATGGATGGAGTTGGAGCAGCTACCAGCCACTCACAGGGAGTGTGTGTGAGTGTGGAGCCTGCAACAACATAGTCCTGGTCAACGCCAAATGAGTTGTGGCAGCGCCTCGCTGGTGCCGTAAAAGCCAATGCCAAGCAGCCGGATAGCTGTTGCTCAGCATAAACTAAAATTTCGCCAATCCAACCCAACCTCACTGTGCCCAGCTCTGGAACTCTGCCCCGCAAATTACATGGCTACGTGCTGCAGCTGAATAGGGCTCTGGTTTCTGGGTGGCTTGGCGCCACTTGTGGGGTGTGAAAATTATCTGCTTGCCACCAAAAAGTCGACGGAAGAAAGCTTCAGCTCCAAAGTTATTAGAGCAAAATTTTTGCCTTTGCCTAAGTAATGGCCAAGTGCATATCTCTCAGCACATATTGAGTTATGACTTAATTGGATAAGAGCCAGCTATATACCTCGCCCGTCGCTCTTTGCTACAGTGCAACGTCCCTGGGCCACTGCAAAGTTTGTCCAAAAGTTTTGCCGACCATTTTTGGTTTTTTTTCCTGTTGGCTTTTTGTGGCCGCAAAATCTTGTTGTGGGTTCCGCTTGTGCTTCTGCCGATGACTAAGTGCACGCGGCGACAGTTTTTGGATGTTAACGCCAGTTGAAAGTTCTCGCTAGAATTTTAAGCTTAATTAATTGGGTAATACCACTAGAACACAAATTGATTTCTAGTTAGGCAATTCAATAATATGCATAAAATAATTTTACTTTTATTACTACTGTTAAACACTTATTAATATAAAAGAAACGTGGTGCAGTAATATTATAAGCATCCAGTAGTAATTACAGAATTTAATCCACAAATATATAAAAATAATTGCTTATAACTATTAATAAACACAAAAAAAATAACTTTTATCGGCAAGCGAAAAAAACCACAAACACCCCTTTGAGAGTTAAAACGCCCAACAGACGATGCTCGGTGACGCACATAAAAATCTGCTGCGAGATTGAACTCAGCTTGCAATATATAATTATGGTGTGTAGTGTAATCAATATATTCAAAATATTTTTTTATTTCAGTTTTTTATCAAATTTGCTTCTTTTTCCAAAGCTTGAGAATTGCACAGTTGCTGAACATTACGATACCATTAATTTGAGTATATGATGTGGTCCAAAATAAATTATGTGCTGGGATTTCTTATCGACTATTGATTTATTGCCCATAATGGCGACTTCAAGAGCTCAAGTGTAACGCAACTGAAATGCAAATGCCACAGAGTCGATTTTTAAAAAACTCTTGTTGTTATTGTTGCTTTTGGTTGACACAGTTGCGCTAGAAACAAGAACAATAACAACAACAACAACAACAGCGACGACAGCTCAACAACAACACAAAATAAAGGAAATGGTAACAACGACAAACTGGCAATGCAATTTGTGCTCATTTGTCAGTGCATACGGTGTGCATGTGTGTGAGAGTGGGAGTGAGTGTTGGTGTGTGTCAGCTCATGTCAATCCATATAACGTATACGCCCCTTTGGCCATGCCGCTTGTCGTTGTCGCTTGCAGTTTGGTGAATCACAAAAGCGCATTTTGTTTGTCAATTTGCAAACAATTCCATTGTCACTAGTGCACTCTTCGTCCTCTGACCCACCTCCGCCCCCTCTCTGCAGCAACATCAATCGCTGCCTTTGCTGTGCTGCGAGCATTTTAATTTTTAATTCAACACTCGCAACTCCCAACTCTCAACTTGTCATTCACAATATACACTCGAAAACTAAACACATTCAAAGTGGGTTTTCCTCTAGCTTTAATACAATTAAAACATTTAATTTTCACAAAGGCTCAAAGCACATACAAAGTACCTACAGGAATTATAAAGCGTTCTGTTAACAGCCCAACTATTTCAATGGAGTTTTTCAAGAATAAAATAAATGTATGTTTAAATTCAACCATAAGGCTTTCTGGATAAAACTCGGTCCACCTTCTTGTTACTTTTAGGTGCCAGCGTCAGCCGGTTGATGTCACTTTATCAATTTGCTTATTATAAAAAACATGTTGATTTATCCGACAACTGTTATCGCGCACTTGCTTATAAGCTAATTCTCAACAACATTTCCCCACAAAGAGAGAGAGAGAGAGAGAGAGAGAGAGAGAGAGAGAGAGAGAGAGAGAGAGAGAGAGAGAGAGAGAGAGAGAGAGAGAGAGAGAGAGAGAGAGAGAGAGAGAGAGAGAGAGAGAGAGAGAGAGAGAGAGAGAGAGAGAGAGAGAGAGAGAGAGAGAGAGAGAGAGAGAGAGAGAGAGAGAGAGAGCGAGAGAGAGAGAGAGAGAGTGAGAGCGCAGCCCAGTTAAATATCAAAATACATCGCCGGGGAACTTTAACCTCTGTAGAACACAGTCCTTCTATATGCTTTTATTTTCTTTTTTTACAGTACAATCGTTTAATTTCTAAGGGCTGCCATTAATTTGCATTCAAGTGTTCAAACTAGTTTTTTAATCAATGGGCAGGCAACGAATGTGTATTGATACATTGAAGTGCGAAAAAACCGCTTTGAACAATTTTCAAACAAACTCAGCGAAATGCATCGATCGAAGAGAGGGAGCGCTCGACTCGGGTATACCCCGAACCCTGTTTCAACCCCCTTGCATTCATACACACATATAGAAATATACACAAAAAAAAACCGTGCCGCAAACTGCGTGTTTTTCTCAGCCGATGCGTTTCGCCCCCACTATGTGTGTGGATATATCATACATAAATATGTATAAGTAAATATCGGAATCTCTGCGGTGCGCAATCGTTTTGAGCATAATTCAAAATTAGTCTGCAGAGGAAGTCAAACGCGAACAGTCGACATTTAAGATATCAGAAAATTACTTTATAACAATAATTTCAATGTTTCAAGTTTTAAATGCTAAAGTGTTTAGGATTTGTCTGGTACTGCTGTGCCTACAAATTGGTATTTTTTTTAAATTTATATTAATATTAGTTTTCTGATCTGGTTTTTGACCATATCTCATCAACTTTAAGAGCCACATCCGCAAAAATTAAATTAATTTGTTCTCCTCAAGCATTTGTATTTTGGAGACCTTGCCCCACTCTTCCCAAATATAAAAAAACGCAATTCAAGTCCTGAAAATAACATGAAGATCATACTCTTAGCTTAGAAGTTCTTTAAGAATTTCGTTTCCATAGTGGGGGCGAAGCTTAGCTGCTGTGTAAAGTGTAAATTCCAACAAAATTACCAAATTCAAAATTGATTGTAATATTTGCAGTCTATGCTGAAGAACAACAATGGAATGTCTGTCTCGATGGGCAATTTAAATGCAAAAATGGTCAGTGCATAAATGGGAATCGCAAGTGCGATACAATTAAGGACTGTGACGATGGCAGCGATGAGACATTTGAGTCATGCTACGATTTTCAGTGCGATGGCAATCGCTGCACCTACGGCGCCTGCATCCCCCAGTCCAAGTGGTGCAACGGCGAAAAGGATTGCTGGGATGGCACAGATGAGAACATGTTCGATTGTAACGACAATAGTTTTGATCAGGACATTCGTGGTAATTGCACGTAAGTTTTTCACAAATTATACACTTGATAAATTAACTATTAATTTTTAATTCTTATTAAAGCCGAGAGGTATATACACAATTTCAGTGTGAGGATTCGCATGAATGTATTCCCCATAGTCAACTGTGCGACGGCATTGAGAACTGTCGCGATAAGTCGGATGAAACATTAAAATTTTGTTCGGGCTCTTTGTGCCCCCCCGGCTCCTTCCGTTGCGCCTATGGCGCTTGCATTTCCGAAAATGCGGCCTGTAATCACCGACGCGATTGTCGAGATGGTTCCGATGAGATAACTTCAATATGCAAGAAGATGAAACATTTGTCCGCAAACGACGTCTGGCTATTGCCTTCCTGGGAAGCCCAGCCCTCAAAGCACGAGGAGACCCCTCCAATTGCGGCCACTCCCACACCCAGGACACCAATGCCCGAGAAAAGCTGCCAAGTGACCGACACTGCGCTGCGTCTGAGGACCATTTACAATGGGCTGCCATATTTGGGCGGTGGCAACGTGTCGCATCTGACGACGGTTCGTCTGGGCTGTAAACAGAAGTTTGCACTCCAGGGCAGCGATGTGAATACTTGTGATAACGGAACATGGAAGGCTCCATTGGCGGAATGCGTGAAACTGTGCAACCATGGCGTGATCACAAATGATCCCAGTTTGACGGCCAGCTGCAGTTACAACAACAACATCATCGACTGTGCCACAGAGCCGCTGATGGTCGCCACCAAGGCAACCATCTCTTGTGCTCAGGGCTATTACACTGGCAATCCCATCTCACAGGCCGTACGCATATGCACTAAGGACGGAAAATGGAACACGTACAATAAGGCAATGCCCAGGCTGAGGTGCAAGCCAGACTGTGGCAGAACTTTTGATACGGTCGAGGAAGTTCCATGGGTGGTTAGCATATTTGAACGAATGCCACATAGTACATACGAATATCGATGCCTGGGCACTATTATTGGTCCATATCATGTGCTAAGTGTAGCCAGTTGTTTTTCCCAGGGTAACAACTCGCCGACCAACTATAGCATTGTACTAGGCAAACATAGTGTTGGTTTCAATCCAAACAAGGAACACGGCTACAAAATAAGCAACATTGCCAAGATCGAAGTGAAACAATTGTAAGCTAAGGCATTCATATATCGCATTTATAAACACATACACATACATACAAATACTTGATTTATTGTACATTCACAGAAAATCTCTGGCGCTGCTGAGACTGATAAATCCTTTTGTTCTCTCGGCTGAAGTGCGACCCATTTGCCTACAAAATATGGCGAAAGCTTACACAATAACCCATACAGAAGCCTTGGGAGAACCTATCGTTGCATTTAATAACCAGACCATGACATACTTCTTGACATATATAGCAGATAATGTTACGATGATTGATATTAAGGGTTACATTGTTGAAATCGAAGACGAATTGAAACAAAATATTGTAAAATACTAATTATATTTAATACCATAATTTACAATAATTTTTGAACTCAATAAAATTACTTCTTTTTGATAGTGGAAAAGTTAAAAGACCTTTAAATATATTTTACATTTTGAAGATTTAAAATTATAAATAATATTGACATTAAACGTTGATAAAACGAGGTCCACGTGTTTGTTACATTTTGATGTCGGAGTGAGCCGAATGACTAGGGAATACCCTAAACCCTGTGTTTTCATATACTTCTGTGCCATTGCATTCATCTACAGAATTACACATACACACACACACACACACACACACACATGTAAACGCAGACTGCGCGCTGTGAACAGCTGTTGCGCTTGGCACCCACTATGGAAACTAAATACGTGAATAACTTCTAAGCCAAGAGCATGATCTTGATGAAATTCAGGGTTTAACAAGAGCTTTGAAATCTATGAATAAACTAAAGCCCAAGTCCGTAGTATTGGAATTACGTTTCTTTTTCACTTTTTTGCATATACTTGAATGTATGGGGCGAATGGGGAAAGGTATCCAAAATCCAAAATATTCCTTGCCTGCGTATGCTTCACGCAAACATTTTGATTCGGTGGGTCCAGCTCTTATGGTTTTTAAGATATGCTCAACGAACCGAGTCAAAGAACCGAAAATGATCGAATGTAAGAAAATGAGACGAGCTACCGATGATTTGAAATAAACTTGATCTGCGTGTGGTATACACGAACTCAAAAGTCCAAGATCAGCTTTCTAGCTTCTGTAGTCTCCGAAATCAACGCGTTCAGTCTGACGGATGAACAGACGTACAGACGGACAGACTGACCGACATGGCTAGATCGACTCGGCTAGTGATGCTGATCAAGAGTATATATACTTTATGGGTTCGGAGACGCCTCTTCTGCTTGTTACATACAGTTGCATAAAACCATTATACCCTTTTTTATCCATTTTCAATGGGTTCAGGCTATAAAAAACGTGTTGATCAAACACACACATTTGACATCTCCTATCGTGCTAGTTGTTTATCAGCTAAGCCTCAGCAAGTACACTATCCTACATTGTTTTATTTTCTTGTTATTATACCCGTTCACGAACTGAAGCTAGTATATTGGTTTTGTGCAATGTCCGTCATGGTGTCCGTCCGTCTGTCCGGATGAACGCAACTTTTTTCGGCGCTATTGAAGACAACTTGTAATTTTGGATATAGAATTGTAGTTATCTGCTTCAGGCAAAGTGTTAAGATTTTCGAGCCATGTCCACAGGGAGGCTGGCAAATCGATAACATGTCGATACACCTCAACTCGCAATTCGATAAAAGCTCAATATTTCCCACAATATTAAAGTAAGAGTCACCAAATTTGGTATGTAGATTGCTGTTGACCTCCTCCAAAAATTGCGACCTTGATTTTCCGGCCATGCCCACAAAAACAACCCTTACCGCCCCCGCCTTAAAAAATCGGGAATGGCTATATCTACCACAATTTTTGAGCTAGGGGCTCCATATTTGAAATATATTTCACTGGAAAGTTCCCCCAAACATAACAGAAAAAATTTCTTCCCTACGACCACCCCCACCCCTCCCGCCCCAGCAAAGTGCAAGAGCATATCTCCCACAGTTTTAAAGCTAGAGTCATCAAGTTTTTAAGGTAGATGACAGCTAACGCATTTTAAAGATAGTAAAAAAATTCCCGGCCACGTCCACTCTCGCCCCAGCAAATCGCGAAAATCTATGTCTCCCACAATTTTGGAGCTAGAGCCACCAAATTTTAAACGTAGATGGTTGGCCACGCATTTTAAAGCTCGGTGAGAGCTCCCGGCCGCGGCTACCACATAAATTGCGAAAAATTTATATTTCCCACAATGTTTAATCTAGAGTCACCAAATTTGGCAAACAGTGTTTGGGTGACGTCCTCCTAAGATCGAGCCAAAAAATGTTTGACACGCCTACCCCAGCCCCTACGAAATTTACCACGATTCCGATTTCGGGATTCTGCATTTAAACTGAATTCGTATTTGAAAATAATTTTTTTTCTGATTTTTTTTCGAAAAATATCCTTTACTCGATTTTTCTGTCAAAAATCATGCCAAAATTGACAAAAATTTAGACATGTAAAGTTCCCAAACCCACACTTGCTAGATCTTAGTCTTATAACCTTGTCAAAAATTAACAGATTTTTACGATGTTTTCGTGCTAAGATTTTTGTGCCACGCCCACTGGGAGGCTGGCAAATGGATAACAAGTCAATACACCTCAAATCGCAAATCGAGTAAAATTTTGTATGTAGATTACTGGTGACCTTCCCAAAAGATTGTGACCTTGATATCCCGGCATGCCCACTAGAACGCACACAGGCCGTCGTGCCTGAATCGCCGAAGCCTTTTATCTCCCGCACTTTTAGAGCTAGCACCAAATTTGGCAGACAGTGTTTGGGTGACCTCCTCTTAAGATCGAGCCAAAAATGTTGGCCACGCCCACCCCCGCCCCTACAAAATATAGAAATTCTATATTTATTAATAACAATAATAACTTCAGTGTACTGCAACGTTCTTACTTGTTTATATTACAATCGTTTCATTTTTAAGGGCTGCCTTTAATTTGCATTAATGGGCAGGCAACGAATGTGTATTAAAACATTGAAGTGCGAAAAACCCGCTTTGAACAATTTTCTAACAAAGCCAGCGAAATGCACCGAGCAAAATATAAAAAGCGAAAACAAAAAATATACACAATAAAAAAAACCAATGGAAAAACTATGAATTTAAAATGAAAGTGTGTGCAGTCGAGTGAGTGAATGTTTTGAATGCTTTGATCGACTCTGCGCCTTTCAATTTGCAACCATAAATGAAAACGAAAGAAAAGGCAACCGAATGAAAACAATAATTCAGAATGCCGAATACTCTATCTAAATGGTTTAAAAATACAACTAAAAAATTTTATAATTATTTTATTAATTTGTATAAAAATAGAAGTAAAGACTTTTTATATTGAGATTTAGAAAAATTCTCAACACTAAGTGTATTAAACTTAACGACAAGTTGACACACCGTACTAACACGCTGGCACAATTACAAAAATTCAAGCCCACAAGAAGACAATTATAACGTACATTCCCGGAACAACTCCCGTCAAGATTGCTAATACCACAAAGGCCCAGATTGCGGCCCAGTGTGTTGTAAAAAAACTTAAATTCTCCACGTCATCGTTATCGTACAGATGATTTGAAATAGAACAATAAATTTAAACTTTGCCCGTTCAAAAAAAAGTCTGATTGAAAGAACGGTTCACAAAACGATTTCTAAATTAATAATTGTAGAAAATATTATAATAATAATAACTATTTTCATATTTATAACAATAATGGCCAGAATGAACCACTTTATCATAAGCTGCCTGCGAAAAGTCGGGTTTTGTATGCAACACTTTTAGCTATATATGTATACCGGATATCTCCCGAGTATCATATGTCAGGCAGGGTATTCCAACATCGGTACTCCAAAAATATCTTGTTTTTCTTGTTATATTTATAAAAAACTAAGGTTATTTGCTGTAGCACTCTCCACTGTTCTAATGCTATATGTGTGCAGATATGTACATATGTATAAGTAAATATCGGAATCTCTGCGGTGCGCAATCGTTTTGAGCATAATTCAAAATTAGTCTGCAGAGGAAGTCAAACGCGAACAGTCGACATTTAAGATATCAGAAAATTACTTTATAACAACAAATTCAATGTTTCAAGTTTTAAATGCTAAAGTGTTTAGGATTTGTCTGGTACTGCTGTGCCTACAAATTGGTATTTTTTTTAAATTTATATTAATATTAGTTTTCTGATCTGGTTTTTGACCATATCTCATCAACTTTAAGAGCCACATCCGCAAAAATTAAATTAATTTGTTCTCCTCAAGCATTTGTATTTTGGAGACCTTGCCCCACTCTTACCAAATATAAAAAAACGCAATTCAAGTCCTGAAAATAACATGAAGATCATACTCTTAGCTTAGAAGTTCTTTAAGAATTTCGTTTCCATAGTGGGGGCGAAGCTTAGCTGCTGTGCAAAGTGTAAATTCAAACTTTGCAAATTTACCACATTCAAAATGGATTGTAATTTTTGCAGTCTATGCTGAAGAACAACAATGGAATGTCTGTCTCGATGGGCAATTTAAATGCAAAAATGGTCAGTGCATAAATGGGAATCGCAAGTGCGATACAATTAAGGACTGTGACGATGGCAGCGATGAGACATTTGAGTCATGCTACGATTTTCAGTGCGATGGCAATCGCTGCACCTACGGCGCCTGCATCCCCCAGTCCAAGTGGTGCAACGGCGAAAAGGATTGCTGGGATGGCACAGATGAGAACATGTTCGATTGTAACGACAATAGTTTTGATCAGGACATTCGTGGTAATTGCACGTAAGTTTTTCACAAATTATACACTTGATAAATTAACTATTAATTTTTAATTCTTATTAAAGCCGAGAGGTATATACACAATTTCAGTGTGAGGATTCGCATGAATGTATTCCCCATAGTCAACTGTGCGACGGCATTGAGAACTGTCGCGATAAGTCGGATGAAACATTAAAATTTTGTTCGGGCTCTTTGTGCCCCCCCGGCTCCTTCCGTTGCGCCTATGGCGCTTGCATTTCCGAAAATGCGGCCTGTAATCACCGACGCGATTGTCGAGATGGTTCCGATGAGATAACTTCAATATGCAAGAAGATGAAACATTTGTCCGCAAACGACGTCTGGCTATTGCCTTCCTGGGAAGCCCAGCCCTCAAAGCACGAGGAGACCCCTCCAATTGCGGCCACTCCCACACCCAGGACACCAATGCCCGAGAAAAGCTGCCAAGTGACCGACACTGCGCTGCGTCTGAGGACCATTTACAATGGGCTGCCATATTTGGGCGGTGGCAACGTGTCGCATCTGACGACGGTTCGTCTGGGCTGTAAACAGAAGTTTGCACTCCAGGGCAGCGATGTGAATACTTGTGATAACGGAACATGGAAGGCTCCATTGGCGGAATGCGTGAAACTGTGCAACCATGGCGTGATCACAAATGATCCCAGTTTGACGGCCAGCTGCAGTTACAACAACAACATCATCGACTGTGCCACAGAGCCGCTGATGGTCGCCACCAAGGCAACCATCTCTTGTGCTCAGGGCTATTACACTGGCAATCCCATCTCACAGGCCGTACGCGTATGCACTAAGGACGGAAAGTGGAACACGTACAATAAGGCAATGCCCAGGCTGAGGTGCAAGCCAGACTGTGGCAGAACTTTTGATACGGTCGAGGAAGTTCCATGGGTGGTTAGCATATTTGAACGAATGCCACATAGTACATACGAATATCGATGCCTGGGCACTATTATTGGTCCATATCATGTGCTAAGTGTAGCCAGTTGTTTTTCCCAGGGTAACAACTCGCCGACCAACTATAGCATTGTACTAGGCAAACATAGTGTTGGTTTCAATCCAAGCAAGGAACACGGCTACAAAATAAGCAACATTACCAAGATCGAAGTGAAACAATTGTAAGCTAAGGCATTCATATATCGCATTTATAAACACATACACATACATACAAATACTTGATTTATTGTACATTCACAGAAAATCTCTGGCGCTGCTGAGACTGATAAATCCTTTTGTTCTCTCGGCTGAAGTGCGACCCATTTGCCTACAAAATATGGCGAAAGCTTACACAATAACCCATACCTTGGGAGAACCTATCGTTGCATTTAACAACCAGACCATGACATACTTCTTGACACATATAGCCGATAATGTTACGATTATTGATGTCAAGGGTTACACTGAGAGAATCGAAGACAAATTGAGGGACATTAATGCACCATACTAATTATATTTAATATATATACAATACAAACAATACTGAATTCAATAAAATTAATTCCATCTTTTTATTTAAATTTGCAAATAGGGAGTATCACTTTTAATTTGACAGACAATAAATAAGAGTAACTTGAAATATTTTTTATGTTTGAAGATATAAAACTATTAATAATATTTTATATTATTTTTTATTTCAATTTCAAAATTGCGAGTATGGATTTATTTCATCGTATATTAAATAAAAATAAACTTTTAATTATTAACGTTAATTCAACATTGTATATATTTATTAGTTAAAATATTGCAATACTATTTTTTAAATAGTTGCAGGTAAGTAGCTACCATTCCATTCCTGTCAGAATCTGATTGAAATTTTAAAAGCACAACTGTCGAGTTATTTTTGCCTCAGTCACAAATTGATTTTAGACACAAAACACTTGATTTTATCTATACCTTTTTTAAATAATTTATTTAACGATTTTAATTTGCAATTTACTACAGTTTTTAACGATTGTTTTTAACGAATTTTATCGAACACACGAGAATGGATGAAAGCACGGAAATATTTGTACCTGCGGCCGGCGTGGAGCGCCATTTGCAGCCGTGGGAATTGAATACGTGGTCGGACGCTCAGCTGTGCGCTATGTACACCGATTGGGGCTCCCACTTTACCCGCAAGCAGAACTTTATTGCCGGTACTAGGTACTTCGATGCTGTGCTAGAACTGCATCCCAATGATACGAAGGTCCTATTGAAGCGCAGCCAGATCAAACGGATGCAGGCTCGTGCCACAGAGGCACTGATTGATTGTACTAAAGCCAAGAGTTGGGTACCAAATATATATATTTATAAATGTATATGAAACATTTAAGATTTATTTAAATATCGCAGGTATTTTAAAAAAATATATACCGCCTACGTTTAATCCGGAAATCAATTTGGAGATTTGCGATGCCCTATACGAAGAGAATCAGATTGAGAAAAGCAAGCAATGCCTTCACAATAACCTGCGATTCATTAGCTATTCGCAGGCAAGGCCTGTGCTGAATCGTCTGTGTGTGGTTAGAACATGCACTTTATATATATAAATAAATACAAATCCTATGTGAGCCACTGATCCACAGGTCAATCGTAACATACATGAGGCACTATCAGATGAAACAGCACCGGCCGTGCATAGACTTATTAGCAAAATGACGTCGGAACTGGCCAAGAAGCCCAAATATGTGAAGCCCGATTGTGATGTGCTGAGCATATTGGAGAAGGAGGTAGTGATTGACACCTTTCACGTGATCTATCTATAAATAAATGCGTGTTTTTTAGGAAGAGTTTATCACGCCGCTTGAGAAAAAGCGTCGCGAACGTCAGTTTAAGATCTATAATCAAACGTATCTCCGCAACTCCTGGATGGATGTTACTTTTCTCAAGAAATTACGTGGAAATCCGAATCTTTTATTAAAACAATGCGTTGAATCAACGGATTATTTAAAAGATCTTACCAATCAGAATTACAAAACAGTGCGAACTTTTACTGTAAGTTTTTTCTTGGTTATGGGGACATATCTAATAATCAAAATTTTGTTTTGTTTTAGAAAATGCTACACACTCGCTGCCCCATGTATTGCAATCATGTGAAAAGGTATCCTAACAAGGAATTGTATCTGAAGTACCAGCAGGAGAACTTCTATCGCATACAGCATCAAACGAGACGAAATATGTTTAAGATACTACAAACTATACGAGGTCTGATACGCAGCCATGATATGAAAGTGAGTTGTTATTATATAATCTATTTAAAATAGACCAGAAATTTTAAATTTCAGAAATTGACAAGCTTTGTTGAAGAGGTCATGGGCGATTATGTGACAATCAAGACGAGTCGCATTATGCCTTGGAAATTTGAATTCATGAATGAGGTCTACAACTATTTGGGTTTGGCCCGCATTAATGAATACAAAATTTCAAGCAGCACGAAAACATTGTCGGGACGAAAACGTCTGCTAGCACTTTTAAAGATGCCCGTAGATTTTGGTGTCTCCAATGTGAAAGATAAAGATATGATGAAAATCAGAAGAGAAGTGCTCATTGACCCCAAAGCAGAGTTATTCAAGTGAGCGCGGTGAAAATATAAATCATTTATTTCGATTTTTTTTTTTATTAATTTGATCGTTTTTTCTAGGCAGCGTATTGCTCGCTTTGAGTATCGTATGCGATTCGCCAAGTATCCATTAGAACGTAGCTATTTGTACCATGAGGCAGCGCAGGCGAATCTGAATAATCATTCCTTTGATAAATGCTGCTCTCTTGCACGCAAGGCCATGGATGGTAAGTAGAATTGCCAGCGACGCCTAAACTCTCATCTCAGTGAAATTTCAGAAGCCTTACAGGCCCATAATTTCGTTTGGGCCGTCTTGAGCGCGCTAACCGTCTGCAAAGTGCATGCGGTGTTGGGCAAAGTGGAGAAACAAAGGGAAATGCTAACTGAGGCATTCAAATTTGCCAAATATCTGAAGAATATTGATCTGATTCTATTCGTCGATATTTGCCTCAAGGTAAATAAAGAGGAAATAGAATTAAAGAAGGCAATGATTGCCTCTGAGGGCTCATTTAAGCGCAGATCACACCGTTCCTTAACAAGTCTTGAAGCATCTAATGAATCCTCTCCTGTCAGAAATTCGAAAATAATGACTCGTTCATTAAACGAAGTTGATGTTTTAGGGTGATTGAACAAATCCGATGTGTTTATATATTTTATTTGCTGCCGCAGTGCAGCTGCCATTTGCGACTGTCCAAGTTTTCAACTTTTCAGAAAAACTTAAAGTGAGGTTTCCTTTTCAAGATATGCGACCAAAGCCAAAGTTTACAAAAGTAAAAATACAACAACAAAAAATACATTAACGCCTGTTGGCCATTCAATCACTGCAAGTGCTGCAACAAGAACATCAGCAACAGCAACAAATTTTCTTACAACTTCCTTCTTTCCACTTTCATCTTATATATAAGCATTATATGTTTCTTCTGCTCTCGGACAATGTTGTTAATAACCTAACCTATGGGTATTTAAATTTTGTCTTGAAATAGGTAACCCCTTGGAGGAATTTTATAAAACCACAGTGGGCGTATATATTCCAAATAATGATCTAAGTCTATATTGAAGCCTAGTTTCTTTGTGCTTCTGTGCTGATGCATATTCTGGCAGCAAAAAATACATGTTTCGAAATTGATCAGATCAACTAACCATATCATATAGTTTTCATGGTACCGATCAGTTAAAAATTAAGTGTTTAAAAATAAATACTATAATAGTTTTAGTATGTTCGCAACATATGAGATCAATTTTATTAACATTAGATTTAGTTTCGCAGTTCTAATTTACTTAAAGATATTGCAAAAATTCCATTAAAATCTGCTTTATATATCATATCATAAAATGGACTTGTTCCTTTAATAAAAATTACCCTCAATTAGGGTACCTCAATATAGGGCATTTAAACTTCGTCTTTGCACAAAGGCAACTGTTTCAACTTGTTAAGGGAAACTTTTCACACTCGGCGTCTGGCATTGGGGGCGTTGGCGGCAGGGGGCGTGCTAAACGTAAATCAGGATTTCTTCAGCTGTTCACGCCCACACCGACTGCCGGTGTTGGGCGGAAGTACCGCTAACATTGCACAAAAGACGCAAATAAATGAAGCCATTTGTTGTGCTGTTAGCTGATTTTTGATGCAAACGCTGGCGCTCAGGTCGCAGCTAGTCGCAGCAGGTCGCAGCAGGTCGCAGCCGGTTGGCAAAGTTTCCTGCCACCTGCCATTGGAAATTGTTAACAATTTCCATTAGTTGCTTGTCATTTAAATTTCGTATGTATTTTTAAAATTCAGCACGCCAACCAACCAAGTCAAGCCCCGCACTCCCCCGCTTACTCGGTTTTAGCCTGCATGGGCTAGGTCCTGCTGCAGGTGTTGCTCAACTTTGTTCGCAGTTGACTCGACAGTTTTTGGGGCGGCAACTTGGGGCTGGGCAACGGACGCACTGGCGTTTGGGGCATACAAATGATGTACATGCAACGGAAGTGGATAATTTAGCAGCGGAAGTCATTTGTCGTATTTTTGTCAGTTGCAAATTTAACATAATTTTTCGCTCTTTTATTTATGACTTGACCATAATTAATTAGGAAGTTCAAAGTTTGCTCAGCTGCGCTTGGCATATGGAAAACGGAAACAAGGCAAAAGCTTAGGAATTTATAATTTGTTTCCAATAAGATTCTAGTTGCAAGTATAAAGACAATCCAAATTGAAGAATCTGTTGATTGCCTTTGCTTTATAGGGTAATTGAACAGTATTTTGCGCAGTGTATTTAATAACTGGCTCTGTCTTTCTAAGCAGAAAACTGCTTAAAGTTGTAACAAATTACCGCAAATTGAGCTCAATGGAGTTGCTGGAATGGGCTCAAAAATGTCTTCAAGCTGCGGCTTTGTGCTTTCTGCTGCAAAATTGCACAAAGCCAAATAAGAACAAAAAGAACGTTGGCGAGTTACGAGAGGGTTTGGTGAGGGAGGCAACAAAGAGCGCAACAAAGCCAATTGGCAGCAGGCAACTAACAAACTGCAACTCAACTTTGTAGACAGACCGGAGGCAGTTGCTGCTGTTGTTGTTGTTATTATTCTTGTTGCTGTTGACGCTCACGTCAACGCCGACGACGACGACGGCGTTGACGCCGACGCATGCCATAAAAATGCTGCAGCAGAAAATGCTCTGCTTGCAAGCAATTAAAAGCGCAGCAAAGCAAATAAACGGCCACGCCCCATGATCAAGTAACGCCCCCAGCTATTCTAGACTTAAACTAAACGAATGTCGCAGCCCAGCTCCGCACCATGCCCCGGCACGCCCCAGCAACGTACGCTTGAGCTTTATGTAGTTGCCAACTTGACGTAGCAGCTGACTAATTAGTCATAAAATTACATGACGCAGGACGAGCAGCAGCACGACAAGGATAACAGTGGCGTGACAGAGCGCAGGGGTTGTGCGACAAGGGGCTGGCTATATACCGGAGAGAATCCCACAAAGGCCGTACAAACAGCAGCCGCAGTCGAGCAGCCAAGTCAAAGTGCAAAGTGCCACCGGAAGCAGTTGGCGCTGGCGGAAATGCGTGCCTGTCCCAGTGATTGGAGTGGCGCGCGGGCGGTTCGTTGTCTGCCTGCCGGTGGTTTCATGACCCGCTTAAGTGGGGCCTGGCGACTGGTAACTGGTAACTGGCGACTGGCCTGTCGCTAATTGCTGATTTCCCGTCGCTGGCAACGGCAACTGCCACAGGAACTATGTGTGGACCACATGCCGCACACATGCAATTGCATTGCATATGTGTCCATAAAAAACTGAAAAGTAGTGAACTTGTGGGCATGTTGAGATTATTACCCTTTTAAACAAATCCAAAAAAAATATTTTATTTGTTAGCTTGGTTGCACAAAGTATATACTAACATATATAATAATATATATTTATATGTAAAAATTTCTCGAAGAAGCAGTCTTCAAACGTGTTATCCTAAAAATATTCTAAATATAATATCCTAAAAATATAAAATGCTATTTTTAAAATTTTAAAATTTATAAAGTTGAAACCTTGTTTCAAAATACAGTTGGAAATTGGGCAGGTATCTTTAAAAACGGACGTCCAACTGAGATGCAGTAAAACATATAGATATTTTTAATCTTCAGTTGCGGGAGTGGGCGTGGAAAATGTTATGTTTCATCTTTAAAGAATGTCATATTTCATCTAGAATCTAGATATACGCGATGTACGCGAAGATAACACAATTTATTTTGAGAGAACTTAAATGTTTTTAATTTTTAAACAATTATCCACTTTGTTGTTGTCTCAAATTTAATTTTTCATTGAGATGAAAGTCATTTTCCAGGTATACTCGGAAGTAAGCTAAATCTCCCAACAGACATCTAGAACCCTTGAATGCCTTAACTTATGAGGTAGAGTTTTGTCGTAAGTTAGCAGAACTGTTATATGAATTCAATTTAGAAAATTAACTCTTCTTCTTCGGCAACTCTTGATCAGCTGCGAATTTAAGGTTAAAGTTTTTTATTGGTTTTATATATTATTTGAAATAGCTTTGTTTACAAAACATCAGATATTAGGATGGTTTTAATCAGGCTCCTCTTGGCAATAACTACGCGCAATTTTTCACGCGGCCATCTCGAGCAGGATTGGTATATATAAAAGTAGCTGAGGAACTGCAATGGCAGAAGGGCCTATACATGGCCACAAAACAGAGAGATAGAAGAGGACAAAGAGGATATGAGAGTGGGAAAGATGGTGGCAAGGCCGCACATTTGCCACATCACTTATTAGCTTTATTGCTTTTAACAATTTGAGCTTCCGCCGCTTGGCAGCGCCAACTAAAACGTGTGCTGATTAGTGGCAGAATCGTACCAGGAGCTGTGCTCTGGAGCTGTTGCAATGCTCGTTGCTCGTTGCCAGTTGCCAGTGTTCGTTGTGTGGCAACGCCATAAATTTCTGTGGTGCAGGCAACACTATAGAGCAGGGGCGGCAGTAGAGCAGGGTGGGGAGCGCAGCCCACGCAGAGAGCGGCGCATGCAACATTTAACATTGCAGACAATTTATAAGGACATTCATGGCACACGGCACAGGCGCAGGCACCAGCACAGGCACAGGCGATGGCGACGGATGCGCTGCGTTGCGAGGCCAGGCATTTGCTTGGCACTTGCCACAATGCTCGCCCCGCCCCCCTCCCCCTTGTCGTGTGCTTTTTTCTCGCATTGTGTTTGGAATTCAACATTTAAGCCACTTATGGGCAAGTTGAACTGGCATTTCAAAGGCTGCGACGGCGACGGCCGCAGGACAATGCAGGTTAGCAAGATTTATGGCAGACACAGAGACAGCCAAGCAAGCGAGAGAAAGGGAGAGAGAGAGCGAAATAGAGATAGAGAGGGAGATAGAGTGACGCCTTGACGCGCTTTTACGTGCCTCTTTTGGTTGCAGTGGCATGCACATTGTGGCCATGGTGTGACTAATCCTTGCCAGCGAACACCCGAGAGCGTTTAAAATAAAGCAATAGCATGTGGCATGTGGCATGTTATAAATGGTCATATGCCAACTGTTAACTGCAATTATTTGGGCATTAGGCATTAGGTAAGCGGCCCATTCCAGACTCAAACTCACTTTGCCAACAACCATTGCGATCAACAAAAGTGTTTCTCAAAAACTCCGCCCAACTGTGCGCTGCCCCTGGCCATATAAGCACGTGTGTCTATGCCTTTTGGCCACTCAAAACTGTTGGCCAATTTTATAGAACAGGACTTCCTGCATCGGCGACAGTACAGTCATTTCCACAGGACAAAACCAGAACCAGTCAAGGGGGACAGCTCGAAGAGTTGGCCAGAAAAGTGCATGCAAATTACGCTACAAAAAGGACCTAGTCCTCGCTCTGGTGACCAGTGCAGCGGCAAGGATAACGGCCAGGATTTGCCTTTGCAACTGCCGGCTGCATATGGCAAAATCTGTGCAAAATTAGATTCAATGTGGGCGTACACACCAGCTACAAGCTATCAAAGCGATAGGCACCCCAGCGGGCGCTTGGGGTGGCACCAATATCTGCTGGCTAGATAAATTGTATTTATTTTGTCTGACAATTGTATTTTGGTATATGATGTAGTCGGGGCGGTGCCAAACATGCAAATGGTGTGTAGATCTGCCATAAAACAATCCTGGGGAACAGTCAAGAAGGGTGTTAAATTAAAACACACGGAAAACAGCAAAAAGCAAGCAAAATTATACCCCGTGCAGTTGACAACTCTGGAGATAACACTCTGGCAATTGGCTTCAAAGCGAGACACAATTATTTATTTTTTGACTCTTAAATAAATAAAATAAATTGGTTGCTTGAGGCTGTTAAATTTGATCGCGCATCAATTCGCTATCGAAACCAATTTGTAACTATTCAAAATTATATTCCCTATAAATTCTACGTTATTTATTATTATAATAACATCGCCTTTCATTTTAAGGTATACAAAAATAGCTGCAATATTTGCAGTTGAATTCAACTCACAAAAATGTGCGACGCCCTGCTCCCAAAACATCCAGCTGCGTTTCTTTGTGCGTGCAAACAAATGCTGAAATATTTTCCTCTCCGCCCCCCATGCAGATTCAGTGCAGCAGTAATAAACTTGCCGACCGCCTCTACGAGACTTCATGTGGATTTCTTTAGGCACAAAAGTAAATCAAATGAGTGCGCATGTCGCTGACAGACAGCTGCCTGACAAAGAAAAGCATGGACTGGCAGGGGGACAGGAGGCAGGGGGTCAGAGTGAAACGGTGGGCACAGTTGAAATAATATAGACAATGCTTATAAATAGCAAGAAGGCAATTCAATGCGTGACTTGACTGAGCAACTACCACGAGCCAGTACTTGAGATCAACTTCAACTTTTAATCAGAGACTGACAAAAAAAAGAGAAGAAAAAAACATAACTATTAAAAAGGAAACGTTATAGTGTCGCACACATAAAAACCGTTTGTCGAGTGCCCCCAAAGCAGCAAAAAGGATGGCGATGAATTTGATAAGCCTGCTGATAAGCGGCGAGTGGCAGACGCTGCGACGCTGGCTTCACTTCAAAATGGCGTCACAAAATACATTTTGAAACGAGCAGCGAAAACGTGAGTTGATTAGCAATAACCCCAAAAAATATCTATGTGTGTGCGCGGGTGGCTCTGTAGGTGTGTGTGTGTGTTTGTGTGTGTGTCGCGCCATTTTGCTTCATAGCCGAGACAACTTTAATGGGCGCCGCTAAAAGATTTCAACAACCAAAATGACTTGCCACATTAGTGCCCTGAAGTCCTGATGGCCAATAAAAATGGCGTACATTAAGCACAGCGCATAGTAAACACGTTCGCCGAACATATGTCATAAAAGAAACTTTCGACTAAAAACTTAAGTACCTCAAAAAAAAATGCTACAAATTTATAGTTTATACCCACATATAAAACGTTATACAATGAAAAAAACACCACATTATTAATAAAATATAAAAAATAATTTTACGCTCAAAGTATTTAAGAATCAAAAATAAATTACAAATACAAATAAAATATAAAAATAAATTGCAAAATCAATCTGAAAGCTTGGTCTGTGTCAAAATCACATTAAACATGACAATTTAATTAGACTAAATTTATAATTGCAAATATAAAAACTTTACAAGTGATTACTTGTATTGATTATTTTTTTAATTTTAGGCATATATTTCCAAATATATATAAGTTTAATAAAATGCAAACACTTTAAATACAAAAGCTACCTAGAACACAGACCTTAAATTTAATGTTCGCCTTTATGAAAATCGTCTTAAATATATTTTGTGCGGAAAATTTCAAAGGCTAAGACCGTTTGTCGTAAAACTAAGTATGCAAATTAAATAAATTCGAAATTGAATTGAGAAGCCAATGATATACAAGTAGTTGGAATACAGTGGATTATCCTTTCTTTGAGCAATCCCAGTGAATGGTTAAACTAGGTCAGGGTGCACGCAGAATGGCCAAACTGATTGGCTAAAAGGCTTTAGCTAGACAAAAACTATAAACAATAAAGTGGATGTGGCCTTGTTATGGAGCTGTTTGTGTGCCCAAAAAGCAAATGTAGCTGACGAAATTCACTCAAAATGCCAACCAATAAGCCCAAATGGCAAACCCCAAATGCAGACATTGACAAAGTTCTCAAATATTGGTCCTGTCAACGGGCCAAAGAAAACACAAAACAGCAATGAAAACAAAGGAAATTAAAAGCATAAATAAAAACGACTCAAACCCTCAATGCCGGACAGCGCCTCTTTGGCTCCTAACCCTAACTCTCTTGACCTTACGCAGCTAAGTAAAAAAGCAAAGAAAAACAAAAAAAAAACAACCAAAATCTAGTGGAAATTATGAGTCCAAAGCCAGGATTCAGAAATCGTTATGTACCATAAGTGTTGTAATTCATTTGCTAAAACAAGAAAACGCAGAGGGAGCAGTGGAGGGGAGAAAGAGAATCCAAAACGAGAATTAAATGCAGCCAAACGCAAACATAACAACCATAAGAACAAGACCCGAACAACGGCGACAAAGTGCACTAAAAATTCAACACTTTTCCATTTGTCTAGGTTGGTGTTGAGGGTCTTTCTTTTATTTGGGGTGACGAGAGGGCGGGAGGCTGTGCTTATTTTGTTTTTGTGGGGCGCACCCGGCTCTCGGCTAACGTAGATAAATTGCGTTAGAAAAAGAGCCGGCGTCCCGGGTCCATTCGTATAATTCACTTTTGTCAGACTCATAAAAATTGTTGAGTGACATTTGTTTGTGTTTCCCGTTTTGCCGGCTTTGCCTGTTGTTATAGTTGTGCTGTTGCTGCTGCTTCTTCTTGCTCGCACTGATTCACCGTGTCAGTGCGGCCATCTTTTTCTTTTCCACTACAACACACACACTAACACACACATACACACACACACACACACACACACACACACACACACATACAGCGCAACATTTCGTTTTGTTTTTGCCATTCTGCTTTTAGACTTGTATTTTCTATTTTTTTTATTTTTGTCAAGCGCTTCGTGTTGCTGTCTGTTTTGTGTCCGCATAAAAGAAAATTAGTGAGTTCTCTGCTCCTTAAAAAAGAAAACCAAAAACAAAAAGAAAATATATAAAACATTCGCCTTTTAAGGGTTTTTCTGGCTTCCCTGCTGATGTTTCACTCGTAGGTACACATAATGACAAAGGTTTCCGCTTTCAAATGGATGGAAAGGAAAAAAAATAAAAATAAATAAAACTAAATTACAAAACAAAGAAAAAGCCAAACATAAATTGCTTGAAATAAATAAAAATGCAATTTTTTATATTTTTTACCAGCTTATTAAATTGTTGAATATTTCTAAGCAGCTTTATGTTTTAATTAAAATGTTGAAAGAAATATTCCTCAAGAGTTCTTTGTTAATTCAAGAAAAGGGATTTTAGACTTATTAAATGTATATAAATGTATATTTTTCATACATTCAAATATTATTATTAAGATAATTCGAATTAAAATGCTAATTTAATAATTTATGCTTTTATTGGCATTGCACTCTATAGTTTTCTTATGATCAGTATTTTTAAAAGCCAATGTAATTCAATTTAAGAATCAAAAGCATAGCCGCTGCATTCTTTATATACTCAGACTTTTAAATACAGGGTAGACAAATAGAATAAGGGAAAGATTTAAATGTGAACTCTAATTCTTTTACTATCTACCATCGCATTTTTAGTTTACCCACAATGTAGATAACACAAAATCTCTTGCCGCACATCCACATGCAGCAATCAAGAGTCGTAAGTGCCACTTCCCCTTCAACCCCCACCCCTTTCCCCACACCTCTCCCTCCTTCACCCACTTACCAACTACCCCCCGTACATGCAATTTACGTTTTATATATTTTTTAAAGTCAACATTGAAAGTTGCTTTGGCATATTGAACTTTTAGCACCTGCCCAGCGCATTCCTGCAACGAACCACAAAAACGTGGCACCCCTCGCCCAACCTCTCCCGGCGCCCCATTCAAAATCACAGCGTGTACGTGCAGAGTCCCGGAGTTGCAGACTCGATTGAGTCCAACTGTCCAAGCGGATAGTCGAGCAGCCAATGCAACTGCGCTTATTAACAATCCTCGGAGAGAGAATGGCTTCATCCTCTGCACATTTCCTGACGTTTTCCCACATTAATGAAGTGCTCGTGGGTATGTGTGTGTGTGTGGGTGAACAAAATAAGTTGTTGGCCAGCGCCCGTTGCCAATCCCAGCGTTGATTACATGAGAAATTCATGCGCAAATTCAAATTTAGAAAAAAAAACTAAACTTTGAGAGGTGAAATATTGTACTCGAAGTTAGGAGTGAGCACACACACATATTATTCAGCTCGAGTGCTGTTTAGGTCCTGCCATTACACCTTTATGGCCGCTACTTAGTTGCCATTGTGTATCTTTAAGGTGTTTCGTCGGCTGCTTTAACTGACCACGCCCATTTGTGTTTCGCTGCCCATTGCAGTGGAAATTTTTTCCAATGCGCTGCATTCAAATATTATCAATTTGGTAGCTAACGATTTTGGCTCGACGCTAACTGATTGAATTGTTACAGCGTTTTACGTGTGCCGCATTGCAAATGCGCTTACTCTTTTTTTATCGATGCTCGTTTGCTCTGACTGTCGGTTCAAGCAGATCTCACACAATTGCTGAGGGGGCGCGGCGGCAGGCAGCTGGAAAATCAATTTCACTGAAATAAATTGTCGAATTTCTGGTATAAATTGCAAACGCTTTAGCTGTATACTTTATACAGCACACAGTGGCTGCACTTTGTGTGCTCCCATCTGCCAATTGTGGTCCGTCGAGTGATTATTAAAAATTTTTCACAACATCTCTATATAAATTATTTACATATTTCAGCAAACCATAAATACAAGTTAAGTGTTGTAGCTTGTAATAAATCACCGTGAACTGCATGTCATTCGAGCGTCTCATTAAGCGCCATCCCTGATATTAGTTACACATTAATCCATTTAATTATTTAGTCAAAGGCTTGGGTTATATCGATTATTTGTGCCCGCCCCCGTATATACGATATCATTAAATGCGTTCTTAATCCATGGCATGATTTATTAAACAACATATGGAGGGGGTCAATAAAGAAAACAATGTGTAAGGCATCGGTAGCTGAACAGCGTTGGAGTGAGAACAGATAATATTTATCTAATTAATTAATTCTGAACACTACACATATATTAGACCAACATTACTTAATATATAATAATTAATATAAATATATATGCCTTTAAATATAAATATAAATATTAAATATATACTACAAATTGCACGATAATTTAAGAAGCATACTCTTACTAACAGCTGTAAGAAAAAATAACCTTATTATGTTATTTAGAATACTTATCAAACACTTGAATTTAATTTATATTTATTAAAAATAAATATATTAAATTCACGAAACGCTAAGATAATATATTTAATTATTTTTAACACATTTTACGAATCGTTTGGAGTACACATTTAACAGAAACGTGTGAAAAATCTTTGGAGAAGTTAAATTTTTTTTCGACAGTGTCGACTGCAATATTAATAAAATCTTATATAATGCCTAGATACGACAACGCGTTTAATAAAACTAAAGCATTGCAATTAAGATGTTAATTTTTTGTTTATCAATCAAATAAGTCTCTCCTTTTTTCATAACTAAATTATATTTATAACTTATAATTATACTTAAAAAAATTCAAATTTATATTATAAAAGTATATATATATTTACATTTTCTCAACTCATACCTCAATTTTATATTTTTATGTGAAACTAGTTAGTTTCAGTTTAGTTAAAGTACTCCAATTAAAGGGTAGCCGAAATGTGAAGCAATCACATAACCAAAGTTTATTCAACTAATGAATGCAAGAGAGCTGTGAATAAAGACAAACCAAACAAATGGTTAACCGAAAAACGAGCAGCTTCATTATATTTCCGACTCCATATAAATAGAGCGCCATTGCTTATACGCCGTGTATGACGTGGGTGTGGCACGCTGCTAATTGTTCTAAAATGACAATGCAAAATGTTGGTATAAAATCTATTGGCACGTGGCTGAAACCAAATGCTGCGCAAAATAGCTGAAAATGTGTGTTAAATAAGCGCATGAAAGCAAATGAAAGTTTTGCCACTTGCCCGCGTCCAATGACAGCGCGGACAACAGCCAGCTGCCCCGGACACCAATTCATGCCTTTTCATTTTGCCAACTCATCATCAGAACGTGGCGTGAAGCATTCAATTTAAAGATACGTTGCTTTTTTTTGTGTTTCTGGAGGGTGGTTTCCTTTAAGTTTGGCCACGTTTCGAGTGTTTATTTGGGTATTCACTTTGCTGAACCTCATTAAATGTGAGCCGCATTTGATTTTCAATTTGAATTGTTTTACCCGCAGGTTTGATTGCGCCACGCTTCACGCTATGCATTAACATTTTTATTCAATTTATATATGACGTTTGCTCAGGTTCCATTTCCATTTCCGATATGACTCACAAGAGTCCATTATAGTTGACAGCATTACCAAAACAAATTTATACAAGGCAATGTCTTTCGCTCTCTTCCTTGTGTCTGTCTTGTCCCTTTCTTTCTTTATCGCCGAAAAATGAAGCAAATTTTTTTGTTTAACAACCACTTATTTAGATTATATTTGCTGATTTCCACTTATATTCCACTTAATGTGAGCCGTTGTATCTCGTATATTATATGTTGTATCTTGTATCTGTGCAGTGTATCTTTGGATACTGACATTTGAGCTGTGCTGCGTATCAGTTCCCCGTTGTTTGCTCAAGTTGCTGGCACTCGAACATGATTGATAATATTGATGATTCATGCGTGGAATTTAGCTGTGCGATTTGTTCGCAGTCCCCTGAGGAACGCACACATAACGTACATAGTTCCTGACATTTATGATAAATTCATGCGCTCAATTGTTCAATACTGCCCACTAGGGCAGTCTCTTTGATTGCTGCTATATTTTTTCTCACACTGTAGAATATCACTTGGCAGCTTAATTAAGTGGAATAGCGCTAAGAAACTGCTGCTGGCATAAAGTTTGCACAATGTCCGCCAACTAAGTAAACAACCGCAAACCCCATTAAATGGAAACTAATTAAAATTCAGCACGTTTCTGCAGTCGCCTGCCCCACCCGAGCCAACCAACATCTCACCTTATCGCCATTCAGTCATAAGCCGTGGCCATAAAACAGTCAACAGTCAAGAGGACCATCAGAAATATTGTAACACATTTTGCCTATTAATTGTGAGCAGCTTTCGGCATTTCTGGCCTGAGCTTTGGCCAGGTTTGTGGGTCCAAAAACAGTTGCAGAATTCACAATTTCTTACCTTCTGTTCAGCCCGTTTACAACTGACGCATTGTTGCCCCTGAAGCATTCAACATAATGAAATTTTGCAACATTGAAGCCTAGCTGAGCTGTCGATACAAGACTCCCATTTGTTGCAAGACGACAGACACTCGACGTTGCCACATTTCGTTCGCTTTAATAATGAAAATGCCAAACTATAAATTCATTTGTGTATTGGGATACGAGTTCAAAGTGCCTACGTGATTCCAGCAGTGAAAAGTTTATTTTGATACCCTATACTTTTAGAATGGTTGAATAGTGGGTTTTAAAACAGATGATATATAATATGTTAGAGCGGATCAGAAGATGAGTCAAAAAAGCTTGTAGAAGCTAACAAAATATTATCTTAATGTTAAGATAGGGAAATAAGGAAAATGGCCCGTTAAGCAAAAATTACACCATTCATTATTAAATTATTTTGATATTTACAAGTTATTAAAGTCAGGCTCTGTTACATTATAGATAATATCTACACTTAGACGGACAGAGGTAGCAGCAAAGTTTGTTTGCATTTGCAACACTTTCGACTGTCATTTGAGGCAATTTATCATGGATATATATGCCAGCATAAGCATGTGCATGTGCTAACCCCAAAACACAGCCCCCCCCCCCCCTCGTTACTATGGTGAGTGCAAGTAAATAGCGAGATTTTGTGTGGCGCAAACCGAAAATGCTGTACGCAAAATAAACAGAAAGCACGCGAGCTAGTTGAACTTTGGGCTGGAAGGTGCACAGAAAGATACAAAACTTTGGCTCCCCATGGGGCAGATCCGAGCCGGGTCGAACAGGCGGTGAAATGACGAATACGCGACCTCCATTTCGGCGAATGGTGACTGACTGCCTGACTGACTGAGTGTCTGAGTATCTGAGCCAGGGCTGAAGTTCAGCCATATTTATGGTAATTAAAATTGATTCGAAAAGTTTAGATTGTCTCTGTGGTTTGGCACCGGTGCGAGCTACCAAAAATTTCCAGTACGCAGATTTCATCATGTTTCCAGCCATGTTACCGAGTGTTACGAGTATCTCTTTGCACGCCCCTCGCTAGCGGTCTCAGGACCCTCTCCCGTATAGAAAGCTAAATTTTGGTAACATGATGGCATTGGCACCCAGCATGTGACAAAACTTTCTAATTAAAGTTTTTGTGTTGCCGCCAGCCTTCAACCCACACACACATACATACCCGCCTCCTCAAATACCCCCGGTAAATGGAGAGCACCAGCACCAAAAAGTTCTCAAGCTTGTTTGTTTTTGTGTGCGGAAAAGTTTTTCGGTGTCGACTTTTAGGCGCAGTGCGCAATGTTTTGGGTGCGATTCGAAATCATTTGCATTTGAAGTTGAGTTTTAATTAACCCCCCCTGGCCAATTAGCCAGCGCATATGGCCAATCAATAGCTGACAAATGAACGCAAATTAAATAGGGCCGACATTTTCAATATCCAGACAGCCAGTATTTTACCAGGCTATTATGACGGCCACAGTGGGTGCAAAAATCGTTTTTACTTGCTTACACAAACTTAATTCAATTTGTGCGTTTGCAATTTGCCAACGTGACAAGCGCAACACAATTTACCTGCGCAGGAGTCCTTGGCAGGACGAGCTATTGGGCTCAGGACGTGACATTAAATGACAAAATCATTGGCAATATTGTTTTATTCTTTTCCAATAAAACGTTGTAATATTTTATTTAGAATTGTCTAAAAAAATGTAAGTTCGTGTAAGCTATACATTCATTATTTGATTAAAAATCAAATCAATTATATTTTTTTATTATGAATGGGAGTCCTTGATTTATTTTACACCTGAACAAAATGTAGTGTATTAGATGTTGGAGATTAATGAAATGTAAGTAAATTATTTGTAATTCAACTGTTCGGTTAAGTAAAATTTGAAAAAGAAAAAACATCAATTCAATTCAAAAAATGAATATATATCAAATAAATAAAATTTTAATATTTGTAATTTTTTAGTTTACTTATCGTACAAACAGCGGCAATTCATTTAGCCAAAACTATTTTAAAAACTAATTAATTTTAACTTACCACATTTTATACATCCCCACAGACACCACATTTATTCTTCAAATTCTCATTTTACATTCTCAAAAAGTTCATATCATATAACTTCTTCTAATGTTTTCGTGTTTTACTTCTTACGAAAGGCAAAAACAAATTTCTCAGGTGTAAATGGAATTAAGCCTAACTTTATTTATATTTAGACAAAGTTCGAGAATTTTAAACTCTATTAACTTTGTTGCATTAAGTCTGCAATATTTTGTAGTCAAATTGAATTAAATTATATGCACCCCAGTTGCAAACTCCAAAACACCAAGAACCTAAAACTTTCGCTTAGTAAAAAAAGGGCGAAATATGTCTTATATAGTTTTTGCTGCCCCGCCCGCAACCTGCGGCACAGCGCCTTTGTCCGACGCATTTGCCTGTCTTTCTCTAGATGCGAGTGCAACAAAAACTGCAAACAACTTTCATAATTCATTTCTGCCTGAGTGTAACAATTTTTGCACTTTATGACTTTCGAGTGCGCCCAGCGAGTAGCTCGAGTTGGGCCCGCAAATCATGCAACATTCTGAGTCGCAGTCGCAGTCGCCCAGCGGGCTGCCGCGTCCCAAACAAAACTTAAAGTTGCCAACATTTGGGTTACGCTCTTTTTTGTGCTAATTACAAGGAAACTGGCAGCTAAGAGCTGCAGCCGGAGTTGGCCTTAGCTGATGGATGGGGCACTCGAGTTGGCAACAGCCGAAAACGAAAACAAACTTGTGGCCGAGGACAACAACAAATGCCAAGCATTAAACGGCTGAAGAAGGACGCGCGGGCCAAAGCAAAGAGTCAACGAGGAACCGAAGGCAGCCAAAGGCAAGCCACGCCAAGCCAAGGCAAAGCAAGGCCAAAAGCGTGACCAGGAAGTTGTAAACGGCTCAGCCAAAACAAAAGCACCGACAACTGAACTCCCCTGCCATTGGCCACTCCACACAACTATTCCCCTTGCAACAGCTGCGTCTCCATCTCCGGCTCCATCTCCGGCCAGTTCGTGAGCAAACAGATTGGCAGGCAAAAAGACCTCGCCTGGTCAAAATACATGGCTGTAGGAAGTGCTGCCTTGGCTTGTTTACCTGCCAACTACGAGCCCCAAAAACAACAACCACAACAAGCAACTCCGGTTTCAGAGTAAAACGTTGAACGTTCCACAAAGCCAAAGACGTTGCCCCAACAGTCAGCAGGGCATGTTTCCAGCTGCTGCCTTGAACCCGTCCAAACGGAGCAAAAAGGAGTGCCAAGCACTTAATCAGTTTTGTAGATACACAAGTTAAGTGACAGAAACTGCAGAAACATATAGATACAAATATATATTTATACATCATTTAGATATTCGTGCCTGCCTCGACAGAATTTCTATTCAAATGACATAGTTATTAAGGAAACTAAATCACAAGGTTTTTCTGAATCAGTGCAAATCCCAGACTAAACACGTATTATAATAAATATATAAAAATAAATAATTGATATATATGTACACATGTCTTGAAGACTTTTCGCTTAATATGCGATATTTGTTTTCCAAATTTCAGTTTCAACTGAGGTATTCGAGCTTCGCGTTGGAAGAATTCCAACTCTCGATGGCGACTTAAACATTGTTTATGTCACACATTGACACGCATCCTTGGCCACAGTTCGCTTTCAATTGGTAGCTACAACAATTTTTCGATTTATATGCCCCCCAAAGGATAACAACAATAAATATTACACACCTGAGAGAATATCCTGTAAACATATTTTATTATATTTTACTTAATTTCATTTTTTTGAAAAGAAATGCTCTAAAGTACATTACTGGATTAGTTGAGTTCCACTAAAATCAAATTATATATTTAACTAAGGTAATGTCAGTCTTTTAAAATGTAAACAGAGGTTCAGGTTTTCTTTAAATTATCTATTCGATGAAAATTTTTCGGAATACTATAAACTATATTTTACCTCTCTGGTTCGAAGAACAATATGAAAATCATTTGGCCTATGTTTAAAATATAGCTGTTTTTTTTTTCATAAGTTTATCATACCCTTTTTTTGAGTACAAGGTATACGAACAACTAAGGACAATCAGACGAACAGACAGCCAGGCAGCCATGCAGGTAATACAAGGACCACGTATGAGAGTCCAATTGTAGCAACCAGGCCAATAGTCCTCAGTGAGTTTCCCAGCTCACAAATGGGCCCACATGCGAGTTGTCGTTTAACCCACACACAACCACAAGCACACACTCACACACACACATACTCATACACCAGTACGCACACCCACATAAATATAAATAAATGCATAAAAATAAATAAAACAAATGGGAGTTGGAGTTGCACATAAAGCACAATCGAAAACAATAACAATACCAACAACAAAAAAACAACATCATCGGTGAATAAAAACAACAACAATGCGTTGACTGGCAATTGAAATACTTAAAACTGCGCCTGCCACAATGTTGGCGGCATAAATAATTTGCTTTTGATGAAATTGCGGCACGTGAATTTGTAATGCAATATAAATACCTGAGTAAATTGATAGGGTTTTAGGTCCGAAGAATGTTTAAAAAAGTTGCGGTTAGAGCGGAAAAATAAACAAAAACTAAAATAAAATGAAACTAAAGAGTGTTACATCAGAATAATGATCGATTATTTAACAATACAACTTTATTTTTACTTAGCTATTCTCTGTGCTGAGAAGTAAATGTGATAATCTGCAATCTTCAACAGGTCTTAAATATATTTTAAATCAATTATTCATGAATAAATTACTTAACAACTCAAATATTAGGAAAACTGACTGAAATACTTTGGGGGCTTCCTCTAGAATCAACTTTATAATTTAATAAATTATATAAAAAATTTGTGTTAATGAAATATTAAATAGATTTAAAATTTTAGAATTTCAATATTTTAAAAATTAAGTGCATAAAATATTTAAAATTTATAAAATATTTAATACGAATAAAATCATATAATATGTATAGGTATTAAATAAAAATGTAAGAGGAAAAATGCACTGTTGGAAATAAAATATAAACAAAATAAACCACAATTTATTGAACATACTTGTCAAGAGAAATAAACGTTTACATAAATCGATGATAAATTAATTCATTTTTGTTTAGTTTTTTTATTATTTATTTGAAAGCATTATAACACTCTGCTTTAATTATTTAACGCCTCTTTTCAAGAAACTTAAAGCTCACCATTTTAGGGTTTTCCCATCACAGTAAAGACATATCTTAATCATAGAAAACATTTTATTTTTGTTCATTTTGAAAACCACCTATGAATATATTACATTTGAATAGTTTAATCTTCATTAGGCATGCCAAGACTTTGAGTCGAAAATCATAGTTAGAAAGACCATAAATAATTGTTTAATGACCAACAAAATGTTTATACATAGAAGTAGTATCTTATCAAAAAATGCCATAAGCCTGATCTTAACAATGTGCAGTCGAGCAATTAATCTCATGGAGCAAATTGTACAAAATCCGGTTCAACATTGGCCAATAACACTCAACGGTGCTGGCAAATTTATATGTTTTTTTTAATTTATGGGCCTTCACGCAGAGAGTTGCGGTGTTAAAAATCAGCGCCAAATAATTTGCATAATTTGCAGATGTATCAGAGCGAATGGAGCTAGTCAAAGCCAAAGACAAGGCTCAGAGAGCGCAAAAGTAGATGGCAAATAAACCCAAACAGAAAGCATTTAAGTGCTACTAATTTACTTGCCTCCCAATTTATATGCAAATGGGGGCGTTCACTTTGCTCAAAAGAAATTTATATATTCTATGTATATGTATGTATATGTATAAAATTCATTTAAAAAAAGAGCGAGAACCTGTTCGGAAATCAATTAGTGCAGTAATAAAATCCATCTTAAAATTTGCACCTACTGGTAACAGGTAGCAAGTAGGAAGTTGTCGGCTTTAATTTAAAACCAGCTACGAAGTGCGACAGTTCCATTTATAAGCTCCGTATAAATTACATCCGGTACAGCAACAAAAATCACAACAGCTAATGCCTTAAATGTAGGTCTCTCTATCTTGGCTTATCAGTGGCACCTGCTGTAGATACAGATACATTTATCAGATACGACCGTGAACCGTTAAAGTTCAAATCCATCAGACAAGATACACTCTGCAGCTGCGACGTGTCGCATACCTGAAAAAAAACACACGCAAAAGTTGCCCCTGTCCCCTAATTGGGCATCAGTAACTACAACAACAACAGCGAAACCCGTTAGTAAACGTGGCCTAATCCGGTTATTAAACTATACACTCGTCCGCCGTTCGACTGTGACGTGTGCTATGCGTAAATTCTCGCTGTTTAAATGTGCTTCACTTTTTTAAACTCTCTGTTTTCTGTCTTCTGTTTTGAGTTTTAGTTTTTGGTTTTAGACCGGCGACTATAAAAACGTGGCGCATGCGCAGCGCATCTTTTAGTCGACTTTAATTTTTCAGCGCGACAACTCGAAAATAGTTTACGCAACATGACGTTTCGCTTTGTAAGTGTTGAGCTAGAAAATGCACTCAGAACTTGTGGAAACTTTATTGGAATCACGCTACAATTGGAATTTGTGATATGCAATGCGTGTTTTGGGTGATTGTGTTAAGCAACTTTGATACAAAAATAAAGACATATTACCATCGGAGCAGTTAGTTTCGAGTTTAAACACCCTTTGAATGATGTACTGTCTGCAGCAAAAATCTTTAAAACTAAGAAAATAGTACGGAGAAACTCACATACAGACGGTCATAGCAAAATCAACTCAGGTGTTGTTACTAATCGAGAATGCATATTATAAGACTTTTATTAAAATGCGTTTTTTATTACAAAAATTATAGTTTTTAATAGGGATTTTCTTATATTTTATCAAGTTTTATTTTGACTCAATTTTTCTAGACTATATAACTAATATACAAATTATTTTTTTGTTTTTTTAAATTTATTATTTATTGTTTTGCAAGGTCTCGCTGCCTTATGGAAATTTATTTTATTTTGCTTTTTTTATATTCTGTCAAAAAGTTTTTTAAATAATAACAATTTATATGTGAAACTCAATATTGGCCGAAATGTAATTATAATATAACGAATATGTTCGACTAAATTGCGGCATTTGAAGCCTGCAAGTAATTTGCTTCGAAAGTAATTTGCATAGCAACAGTTGGAATGACTGTCGAATAATTAGACACTATATAATTTACTAAATGCATTATTCAATGTTCTATACAACTGTGACATAACGAGCATACCCTCTTCAAGCATATGATTTGTACAAATTAGATATAACAAGTTATTCTGGATATCTTGATAAGAATAACTATTAGGAAAAATTCAAAAAATATTTATTCTTTTTAATATTTGCATAACATGATAAATATATATATATATATATTTATATAAACACTTCTTTAACAATATGCTAGACGAATGTAAACTATGCAGGAAGACAATACGGGGCATTCAACTTTTAGTATTTTTTTTATTTGTCGTGCACAGACCTTTGATTCCAGATTTATTTGCATACTTTAAATGTGTTTTTAAACATCGATTAATTTGAAATATGATGTCGATTTATAAATAATGCAATATATTTTAGCTAATGTTCTGAAAAAGAACAAGTATGCAAAAAATATTGCATGCTAATGCAAAACCCGTTCGTTGAGAGAAAAAAATAATAATTAAAGCAGACTCGCAATATTAAGCAAACAGATTTTGCGTTAATTTTTGGCTAATATGTTAAACAAAGCCATAAATTAATTTGCTTGCACTCCGTATATAGCATAATTTCTTATTATTTATGTCCACTTCAACATACTGTAAAAGTCCACAAGAATGTGACTTGACCTTTAAATAGCACCCAAGATACCAGCGATATTTATGTTCTTAGAGGGGAACACGGCTTGAAGCGATTTGTACAAATTATCAGACAATGCAAGGTTACAGATGTTTCCCCTTCACGATATTATTTTGGAGGCCGCCTCGCTGCCCACTCTTCAAACTGAAACTCACAACTAGACTATAACCAAATGAGCTGTGCCATAAAATCCGTCCAAAAACAGACACGACTGCATAATTTGTGCTCAAAGCAAAGCTAATTATATTATGTAAACAAAAAATCGAAAAAACAAAAACAAAAAGCCATCATTCATTTTTCGTAAGACTCAAGAGCATTTCCAAACTATTTTACAGTTATTAATCGCAGCTGCCGCATTGATTTGCCACTGCGCCGCCGATGTGGCGCACATAAATCAAGCGGCGCCTAAGGACGTATTGGTGCCATTCAATGATTTATTGCCGCCACCACTGGAGGAGACTAGCACAACGGCGGCGCCTACGCCAGCCACAAAGCCTACCAAAAGTCCTACTATCAACAGCAACAGCAGGCCAGGACCAAGCAAACGGACATCAGCGCCGAGCAGGCCAGCGCCAAGCAGCCAGAGCTGCAGCTTGCTTTGGATTTGCTGCCTCCTTTCGCCGAGGCTGCTAGCAATGCCGAGGTGCAGCCTAGCAGCGGCTCCACCAGCACCACCACCACTCGGCAGCCACTTGTTAGGAGCACACCACCCGCAACTGTTGCACGCAGTGTGCCACGTGTTGCACAGCCACCGCAGCAGTTGCACGCACGCGTGGCAGCCAGAACTAACAGCGTTGCCAGCGAAACCTCCGCCTCGTCGCGCTTCTCGCCCGAGCTCATCCGCCAGTATGCAACATATTTTCAGTCAACGACGCCGCGTCCGCCCCGCGGTCCCCTGCCAACCCTGACGCCCTTTCCAAGTCACATTAAAAAGTAGCAAAGTAATTCAATTAGTTAAGCGCAAAACAGCAACAAAATAAAATTAAATTAAAACAACACAAAGAAGCCAAGTTAAATGGGTTAAACATTGTTTTTATTTATTAGCAACAATTTAATTAATTATGTTATGCAAGAGGCAGTTAAACGGGAGGAATTTATGCAAAGCAAAATTTCTATCAAACAAAAATTTCGCATTACGTATTTAGCTAAAATATGATTTTATCAAATTAAATATATAAAATGTAATATGAATATTTTATATTTATGAAACAAAGCAGTGGGCTATTTACAGAAAACGTGACAATGTTTGCATGGTCATTTTTTCGCAGCTGCTCGATTAAATAATGAATGCGAATATGCAATATTTTGATATTATTTTGCTATTGCACTGCCATGAAGAGGAGCCCGTTTCCATCACATTACGTTCTGTTAAGATTTAATTGGTCTGGTAAGATTCGCACTGAAACAGTGATTTTTTAGGCAACCAACGGGTTAGCTTTATACTCTTGTTTAATACGACGCCCGCCCCGTCCCATTCCCTCTCTTACCTTATTAGGGCTTGCCTAATTTACGTTCTGTTTGCTCGGGATAATAATTCTCATTACGAAGTTTTTTTTAGCAATATACAGAAAAACAGCAATTGTGTTCTTTTTATATAAATACAATAAAAAAATCATTTTTTTATATTAAACTGCCTGTATAGTACTATATAATACTATACTACAATATTTTTTCTAAAATTTGAATTTGAAAGATTTGTTGAAAATTAAATTTTAATTGGCTTCCTCTCTGTATGTAACAAAGATTCTTATAATGAAATACATCTACATTCTGTAAAAGCCAACAATTTTGTATGTGGAGCATGTTGAACAAATTAAAATAAAAACATTCTACATTTTAATAATCATTTCAAATTTTTTAAAAAAGTTAAGTATATACATTTCTAAGACAAAATTTAGTACTTGCTAAACTTTAACAAACCTCCCCATATAGTAGCACCAACCGAGTGTGTTCAAAGCATTTTCGGAAAGCGAAATTCATCACGGCACAACGTTTAATTAATTGCCTCTGGCGCCACTGGTCGACACTGAAAACCTCTTTGCTACTGACTAAAACATGCCCATACACACGGATACAGATACATTTAACAGATACAAATATAAAATTCTTGTAGTTGCAAACGTTATTTCCCTCACCCCTTTACAGATAGAGCTCGACAAGCTGTCAAGTGCTAATTATTGCCCTTGCTCCGATGTGTTTGTTGTTGTTTGATGTTTGCTGTTGTTTAGTGCTGCTGCTGCTGTTGTTGTTGTTATTGTTGCTGCTACTGTTGATTATGTTGCTGACATTCGAGCTGCCGCAAATATGTCGCATTTGCACCCCATTGCACGGGCCAAAGCCAAATGGCAAATACTGTTGCTCTAATCAAATCATTGCCAGACAGATTAGCCATATTTATGGCCAACGTTTGTCAGTTGGATTCATTGATGTTGTTGTTGCTTCTGCTGTGGCTGCTGTTGTTCAGTTAACCGCGTTAATTACACAGCTGATTGACATTAATGCGTTGCTGCAGTCAGTGCAACAACTGATTTTAAATCATTTCGCTATGACCTCAGGCAAATGTAGCTCTCAAATTGGTAGCAAACACTTTTTGTTGATTAATGACATTAACATAAATTTAATCTGCATATAATGCATTTAATTAATGGTTAATACACATATTTTTAATGCCAATGCATCATGCATATTTGCTAGCTATCAATAATAAAACATTTTTAATATATATTGAATTTTTCATTAAAGAAAAAATTATTAATGTTAAGCTGAAATTGTAATGTAAGACTATGTATTTTAAAGATACTAACACTAAATATCCACTGATATTTCTGGATATTTCATTATCGTTCGTAGATGGTACTCCAAAATGTATATCTGGATGAAGCGCATATCCGGTTTGAAATCATATATTCACTTAATTTTAATAGAATTGAATATCTCGACAAGTTATACTTTAACAGTTTATTATATGTTTTTTATAACTTATATTTAGTCTAATGTATAATTACATAATGACAAATGTTCGAAGACTCTACTATTACAATATTATGATATAAATTTGATACATTTCTCTAAATGATTTTAAATTAAGAATATAAAAGTTTAATAAAATAAAATATGTATATATAGTTTTATTTACGATGCATTATATATAGTGTGTATTTATATTTATTTATTCTTTAATTGTAATTTATATAATTAATTTCTTTTTATCAATAATACTCTACATCTACTAATCAAGACTCCAAACTTTGAGAGTATTTGATTGAAAAATTTAAAAATTTTAACAACTTTATTTGAAATATCCGTACTGTTGTGCTCTGCACTTTCTTAGCCAATTGCAGATATTAAATTATTTATTTGATATGCAAAATATCATAAAATTTGAATTTCATTTATACATGTTTAAATGTTGCTGCAAACAAAAACTCATAACTCGACAAATTTTTCATGCTTTGTTGTTTGTTAGTTATTTATCATTTATGATTTTTGTTTTGTATGGACCTAACTTGGCATAAAATTGAGATATTAATATATTTACTGGCACAAACAAAAGCGTTTGCATGCAGAGAGGGTGGCGGACAGCATTTGATTTAATTTCAGATATGCAGAGGCATTTCATGCTATTTAGTTTTTCAATTAAAATGTCAGTGGGAATGCAGGCAACGCACATTGCGAGCAGTTTAAACAGTTAAATTGATTAAGCGCCAGCAATTGCCCGTGAAGCTCTTTAATCCGTTCTCCATTTCAGCTAAATCCCGCCAATGTCAAGCTGTGACAAAAATCATTTAATTTCATTCTAATGCGCTTCAGCTAATTATGAAACAGCCCCTCCCACACAACCCCCTTTCGCAACAAGGCCAACAAACTGGATATCAGTTTAAACATGCTAAACACCGTCAAAAGGCAGTGCATACATTGCACTCAGCTAATTGTGATTTCAACGAATGTCGAATGCTCTTTATTACTATTGGAAGACTGTCAAAAATAAAATGTTGTATATATATATATATATATATATATATTGCTTTATTTTGTTATACATAATTATATATAAAAAATAATTTATAGTTACAATAATTATTTTTAATTTAAAATATGTTCTCATAACCATCGACTGTTTTTGATAATCCCACCTAAGAGTATGCAAATAATGTGCGCTCATTATAAAAAACTTTTGCTTCTAATGCGTGGAAAGCCATTAGATGTGTCAGCGATGGCATTGGGGGTGCCAATTTTCCCTCATGTGCTGTGTGTGTGTGTGTGTGTGTGTGTGTGTGTGTGTGTGTGTGTGTGTGTGTGTGTGTGTGTGTGTGTGTGTATGTGGGTATATGTGTGTGTGTGTGTGTGCGCGCGCGTGTGTGTGTGTGTGTGTGTGTGTGTGTGTGTGTGTGTGTGTGTGCGACTCACAGTGGGTTGAGTTTTTGAAGCTGCATTAAAAATCGCTTTTAACAAATGGTGCCATAAGCTCTTAGGCAAACTTTAATGTGCAAGCACACGCACATATAGTTGGCCAGATGTTTGTGTGTAGGCAAGATTTATGTGGGCAATGCGCTGTATGAGTGTTTTCAACTTTAACACACAGACTGTAGTGGGTAACAACAAGAGTAATACACATGTGCCCAAGGCCAAAGTATTTATAAGTGTATATTAAAAGTGTCTAGACATGGCCACATTATAAAAACCAACTCAAGCATTCTAAATAACATAAAAACAACTAAAGGACTTACACAGTTTGCAAAAGGCAGTGTTAACAACAATAAAAATAATTAAGTAAATATTATATAATTTGAAGTCCGCAATATATTTCTCATATTTTTCATAAATACTTTTAAATATGGGTTGCAGTTTTCTGCAATATCATTTTGAGTTTTGGTTCCTGGCATATGAGTAGGAGTAGAAAGAATTTTCAATAAGTTTTAATATTTTTGACTCTTTTGTACTTTTAATTTTTGGGTCTTACTTCGTTTTCACTACTACTACTTTTATCCACATGCACAGAATCAAATCTTTGGTACTTTTTTATGAATATCAATACTATATATACATATATATAAGTTGAAAGATCTTTGTATGTATCTTTGTTTATGTATCTCCAAACGAATATGCTGCACAGCAGGAACTGATTTCGATACTATTTTTACTATATAACTATAACTATAACTATATAACGACAACAGTTATGTTAATATTTCACCCGTTGAAAGCGAAGACAATTTTCACTGCATCAGTCGCGTTGTCCAAATAAATGAGCTGAAATGCTCCATCGACAGGACAATTGCATGGAATTGATAGTAAATGCGCGAAAATAGTAAATAATGTAATTTTTCAAGCGACTGCAGAAACTTCTTCAGATACTTTACGCGCGCTTTAAAATGCAATTTTGCAGCAACTTTTCTCATTCCAAAAATGTTTGCATTCTTTTTTTAAGCCACGCCCATTTTCATTTTGCTAGCATATGCAAAAATAATTTTTAATATGCGCATGTTGGATGCCAGGCAAGGACGCAGCACAGCGTCAGCTCCTGCAGCTCCTGTTCCAGCTCTTGTTGATAATAATGAAGATAGTTGTGATAATGATAATGCTGATGAGCATGGAGAACTGTTACTGTCTGGCCACCCACATATCACTTTAATTACAGAGAGACAATAGCAGACAGAATAAGTAAGAACGTCATAGACCCCATGCTCGAAGAGGAGATATCCCTTAAAATAAATATTAAAAAAAAAACACTTTTGAAAATTCGCGATTGATAAGTCGCTGGAAGTAACAACCGATTGTGAATGTAAATACTAAATACTATATACTTTTTCCTGCCCACGAAAACTGTATCACACCCTTGAAACAAATTTGTATGCGTGCAGGAAACAAAAGCCAGGGATAAAATATTGTGCATGCAAAAAGCAACAGCAGTGGAAGAGCGAAAAGAACAAAAAATATTGAGCATGCGATTGAAGTATTGATTGTTTAATCAACGAAACGTCAATATTGTTTGCTGGCCATTAACTGACAGCCCTCATAGATGTTTACCGGATGTGGCCGGGCGTTAATGTCTCGCTTCAGTTACAATATCGGAAATGGGTTTTAATGCGAAAATAATTGCATGTCATTACAGCACACGATGACGAAAAACAAAAAAGAACGAAAAACACAACGAGCAAGAGAAAGTGCGAAAAACAATGCGAAAATATTGATATAATATCATTAAATTTCAATTCATTTGATTTCATTCCATTTGCTCTTTCAAATGCCCACGACAAATGACAGTTGCGCTGTGTCTCTGAAAATTTTAAAATTGAATTGCAGAACCGTGACTCATATATCACGCAACAGCATGAGGTTTTTCCTTTGATTTGCCACTTTCTTCTCTCGTTTTTATTCGTTTTGTTAATTGAAAAGTGAAAGCCACAAATTCATTGAATTACATTTCCTTTCATCGGATGCGTCTTTCACTTGATAGATTTCAATTGCATTTGAAGTCTCAGCTTTTATGCGGAACGCCCACCTGCCCAACTGTATTGACTGCTGCCATTGACATATTGAAATTGAAGTAACATTTTTGCATGTCCATAAATAACTGAGATATTTTAGGAATATTTTAGCTGCTTGCGCAATTTTATCTTTTCAGAAGGTATGTTTTACTTTCAATATATATATACGTATATATACATTTGCAGGCGGTCAAAATAAATGTGAAGCTTCAATCCTCAACTTAAAGTACAAATTGCTATTTTGAGCGACAAACAAATTCGCCAAATGACAAAATAGTTTGTCATGCGATAGGGGAAATGGGTCCACAAAAATGAGTTAAACGACGGACTCGTTGATAAGAAAAAGCAACAGCAACAGCCAGTTACCAGGACCACCGAAATGTTTGACATTAAAATAAATAATTCATTTATTCATCGGGCGTGTCGTGTAAATTTCCTAAAGTCTGTGCGCTCTGGGGTCAGACTGTGGGCACACCGAAAGCGTTATAGAAATTATTAATAATTTATTTTGGCACATTTCAAGGATTTGGCGCACCGGCCACACGTTTCGGCAATTTCCGGACAACAAAACCGGAAAAATACTCGAAAATGTAATAAATTTTCAAGGCGTTGAATCTGAGCAACTGCTGAGTAGCCACCAGGCCCCAACCCCCAACCGAACTGCGGCTAAGGGTTGAGTTCACTTTGGGCGGGGATCAAATGTGCTAAGTGCTCGACAAACTGTTGCCGGGGCGGTCCAAATCAATGACAAAAATTACACACGAACGGTTAACGTTATTTAAGATGATGTTTGCAAATCCTCCAATTTTGGGGCAATGAATTAATTTCAATACCAAAAGGTAATTAATTTCAGCTGGTAATTTAAAGTTTACAAATATAAAAAAATGAAAAAAATTTTTTATTTTTATTACTTATGTTTATGGTGTTAATATTATTTATTAACAAAGCTTTTGTATCTTTGAAATTAAACTAAAATGGTGATTTACAAAGAAAGCGAAAAAAAACTAAAACAATTTTTTAGCCTTAATCTTTTGTTAACATTAATATTGCGTTTACTTTATCGAGTTTATTTGCTAGGCAACAAGATTATTATTCAATCCCACTGCTCATTAAGCAGCTTAACTATTAAAAAACACAAAAAAAAACTTTACCAACTGTGAACCACAGAGCGTTATAAAAGCTGACAAGAAAATATTTCTCAAGCACCTTAGTTCTTGGGCTTCTTCACACTGCAAATTAAATGTCCTCTGCTAAAGAAAAATAAAAAGTATTTAACAAAATCAACAAACCAAAGTGGCAGGGGGCGGCAGTCACTGGGCGGGGCAGACCATTTTTCTGTTCGCTTTTCCACTTGCCCATTAAATATCGCATTGTAATAAAAGCAAATGAAATCAACGGGAGCTTTGTATAAATTATTTTACGCATCGCAGGCGCACAGACAAAAAATATTTAAAAAGTCCTGATGTGGGACTGGGACAAATCAAAAAGCTTCTCAGTTTTCAATGCCGCGTTTTGGAGGTCAAAAAATGAGCAAATTTCAATGGTTTGGCGTTTGTGGGTGGATGGGGTGTTGGCTCGGAGACGCGTGCGACTGACAAGCTTAGCTGAAAAAGACCATTAACAAAGTAAACAGCTGCAAGAGCGCCGTCGAGTAACTGTAAATAGGGGCCGAGAATCCAGTCGAGTCAGCAGCAAACCAAAAAAAATAATACAAAAACGAAGAACAAGCAAAACAAGCGAAGAATTTTCTTTGTTTTGACACCTCATTGTTATATTGTAGGCGTGGTGTGGCGGCTGTCAGCCTACTTTTTTTGTAAATATTAAAGCCCATTTCTAAAGTCAAAAGTGTGTATGTGAAGAAGCATTTCAAGTGGGGTGGAGCGTATAGAAATGGTAGCATGATAAACAGAATAAAGTATGCAAATTCCCAAAGACACGAAAACTGTATTTTTTAAAAGTATTTGTTTATTCGCCTTAAGTCGCTTAAATAATATTTATTATTTAATTTTAAGCTGAATATAAAACATAAAAAATACAATAAATAAATCTAAGCTGATTTCGGCTTGTAAGTTAGAAAATATATTTAAAATATAAAGTTTTTAAAATCATGCTACTTGTAGGAAATCAATTTGTTCAAAATAATAAAACTTGGGTTGTATTTATAAAAAAGTAATTATTGTTCAAATTACAAAATAAAAATTCCAAATATTTAAATTTTAAATAAACAGTCAAATGCTTTTAGTTGTTTAGTATTGCTTCTGCGTTTTTATATTTTTCTTGTGCATACTGAATTTTTTTAACATATTACGTATACGTACACAGAATATGTGCCAATAAATAAAAGCGAAGCCATAATCGATTACTTAATGCCAACCGCAGGTAGTTGGCTCCGTCGATTCGCAGACCCCAAAACGGCACATATTGGTTATTGAAATTGTCTCGCAGGTGTCATTAACGTCACTCGCAATTTGCCGGACTGGGCTGGCAGACGGAAAGCGGCAACGGAAGCAGCACCAGAACCAACACCAGCAGTAGCAGCAGGTGCTTTCATTTGTGGTCGCTCGTAAACGAAGGCTGAAGGCCACGGTCCTTAGCCGGGGATTGGCCAGCGTGACAGCGTTTGGCAATGTCATTAATTTCGATTTATGGTCATTAAGTTGAGGCGCTGCTTTCTATTTAATATGAAAATATTTAATGAGTGCTTTTAATTTATGCGCAATTTGCAGCGAGCACTTTGCCAAACATTTTCTTGCTGTCGATTTCCGTTTGCACTTTTAATTAATGCATGCCAAGGGTCGGCTTCACTAGCGGTCCTTCCCTCCCCATCCCCCTGCACCAATCTATTGACTTAAATTTTATGCTTAAAGCCGCACATCATTTGCACTCACTGTTCGCGTGTGAGCACACTTTTGTTTCATACCCAAAAGCTGCCAAAAAAAAAGGGAAAAGCTGAAAGAAAGAAAGAAAAGAAGATTTGAGGAAAATTATGAAAGAGTCGCAACATATTTTCTTGCCCACTTTTTTCTTCGCAGAAATAACAAACCATAAATAATGTCATACGCTCACAAATGGCAGCCAATGTTGGCCCTAACGCTGCCACGCCCCCAGCGTCAATTTCTTCATGGTATTCTACTGTTTTATTTTTTTTCGACTCGCCTTTGCTTCGGTTTTAGGCCAAAGTTTTTGAACTACTTGCACGTCGTTCTTTTTGTGCCCGGCGACGTTTTTGGGTATTTTTTGGCAACCCTGCTGTTTTGTGTCTTCGCTTGGCCAGCGCGCCTTCTGCTTATGGCTGCCACGCCTCCTCGGCCTCGTGCCAGGCACTGCCTCCCGCTGCTGTCGGTGCTTTATGTCGCCGTCGCCGTCGACGCGAAACTGAAACTTCAATAGGGCGAAAATGATAAATGGCCACGCTGCGTTTTCGCTTTGTATGCGCGTGTGTGTGTGAGTGAAAAAAGCGTAAGAAACGCCGCATAATGTGTGAAAATAAAAATGGCCAAATATTTGTAAATAAACTTATTTCTTGCCTGCAGCACATTAGCGACACAACTTTGCCAGCCATAGAAAAGTTGTAAAATATAAGAAGAAAAATAAATGAATATATATTTTAAATACAGACAAAAGAATAAATCTTGAAAGGAACACGGAAATATTTAAAAATATGTACTTTTAGTTATTTTTATATATTTTGTGTATACATAAATAAGTATTAAGTCGATTTTGTATAAATTATGTATGATTGAAATATTTTATTTCACTATATCAATATAGCGTACTTTTAATAGCCAAGAAACATTAGACTTTAATTTTTTTTCTACACGAAATATTTTAAATAGTAAACATATTTAAATCTCTATCACACCTACAAATAAAACATTTACTGTTTTTTTAGGTTTAAGCTGTAGTTCAAGCCATATAACTAAAACCTAGCTTAAATTGTTAAATACACATTTCACTCCAAAAACTTGCTCAGCTCTCTCGCTCTGAAAGAGATTCAGTGTGTGTGTGTGGAGCAGGGAGTTGAAAATCCATTGAAGCATTTTCCCGCTATGTTTACACAATTCAACCGCAAAATCCTTTTGCTTGCCAAATATGCGCAGCGTCTAGGTGTGTGTGTGAGTGTCTGTGAGAGTGCGAATTTGCAGAGTTGCATTGTTTGGCGCACCTTTGTGTGTGTGTAAATATGTGCGAGAGTGCGCGAGTGTGTGCGTGTGTGCATACCTTGTACCAGTCTTAGCGATAATGATGTTTATTTAATGCATTTCAGGTGCAAGACGTTGTTTGCTATTTGACGTTCCGTACTTAGGATTTCGAGCCACATCTCCATCTCCAGCCTGGCATACCACATGGCCTGCCACGCTAATGCGCCCATGCTGCATGCTGCATGCTGCATGCTGCAAGCTCCACGCGGCATGCCTCTTGCTGAATTGCTGGGTACGAGTGGCGCTCATTATGCCAAGCAGGGCGTCATTTCAGTTGCCATTCGCCGGAGCAGCAGCAGCAGCAGCTGCGACGTGCATGCGATAAGCGCCAGCGCCAACGTCGCTCAATGTCATCCGCTGCGTATACGTAATGCCCATTGCGCTTTAAATGCCGCACACGTTCTTGTGGCGCTGCATTTATCGTGCTGCCCCCTGACCCCTGCCATACAACTCGTAAATAATGCGCATAATCACATTTAAATAAGTAATTTAATTTGTGATTTTCACATATATGTCATTAAGTTCTTAAGCCACGAATTGAGCTGCTGGTTTTGCTGTCTGTTGACTGCGACTTTTCCTCGGAATATCTGATGTCAATAATTTGCATTGCAGCCCTTTGCTTTTCGAGCACTTTTGAATTGTGAGAAGTGTCAATTATGGTGTCATTCTTTAAACAACTCCTCTTAAAGTCGTTTGCAATATATAATTTTAATTAATTATTTTTTAATTTTTTATCAGCATATTTAGATTAAAATAATAATCATTTTATATTCCTGTTGCTAATGACGATGATGGAGTAAAGCCTGAGTATTATAAATCGAATATTGTCATAAAAATGCTTTTCGTAGTTTCACTCTGAAATGCGAATTAAATATTTGGACATTTGTGCAAAAGGCCATAGCAGCAAGCGCTATATAAACATTTATGTATCGTACTCATAACAATAATTACATTCGATGCTTATTCACTACTGCCCATATTTCTCTTTAGTTGACGTTGCGTCTTTGGAGTGTCAGCGGTTTCCGTAGTGTAGCGGTTATCACGTGTGCTTCACACGCACAAGGTCCCCGGTTCGATCCCGGGCGGGAACATTGCTTATTATTTATTTTTGTTATTTTTTGTTTCGATATTTTATTTTTTAATGAGATAAAAACAAACACATGCTTGAAATTTAAGTTTTTGTTTAGTTAATGCTTAATTCTTATTTGAAATTTTCATTTCATTTCTCCTCTCACATCCTTTAAGAAGTTTTGATTGCACAGTGTATATACAATTTTAACTAGCTTAAAATTCGGAGTATGTTTCAAGCAAATAAGAAAAGCTTAGATATAAAATTAATTTATAGTTTATTATACTTTATATATTCGGTATAAGATTAATAAAGAAATATTATTGAGAGTTAATGAGGTATACCATTTTGTATAAATGTTATTTACTCGTAGTTTGTTTATAGCTGCCCCAGTTTAAATCATTTTTCCCGCTTATCATTTAACGCATATATAAGTGCAACTCTGATATACTCGAACCTTATCCCAAATTACCCTGGGAGCTAGCAGCAGCAGCATTTCGGGCATCCTGCTCTGGCATTGGGTGAAACTTTGCATACTTTGCATTTTTATTGCACAACATCCGGTAACAAGCACTTTTGCCAGTAAGCATTCAACTCTGATCCCCCAAGCACGCAGCCAAGCCACATTGCCCAGACCAAAAAAACCACGACTCCGACCACAATATCAGGGACTGGCCGTCCTGGTGGCGGCAATTACAAACAGTTGTTTAACTGCTTGACTTAAAATGCAGCCGCAGTCGGGAGCCGCCCAATAGCAAACCGAATCCAGCAAAGCTGTAGCTGCGGCCGTAATTTCTATAGCTACGGCTATATAAAGCTATAGTTGTTGCTGTAGCTGTATCTGTAGCTGTATCTGTAGCTGTAGCTGTTGCTGATGCCAACGTTTGTGGCTTACAGATTAAAGCGCGTACATCCGTGGCGACGGCGACAAGCCGGATGATGAAGCGGCCCACAATGCCGCGCATGCGTTCCAGCCGCAGGGCTGGCCGTTACCAAGGCCCGGTCTCGGCCCGGTCAATGGCGTCCGGTGTCATTGCGCTTCCGCTTGACTTGGCAATTTATACAGTTATTCGCTGGCCGCTCGACGCTGCTCGTAATGGAAACTTGTCCGCACATTTACTTATGCGGCTCGCACTTTTGTGTGTGGCCAGCGTTGCAGGCCCAATGTTAAATTGATTTATAATTTTCCAGCGTCGCATTTTAACTTTTCCTGTTGCCAACACCGCGTCCTGTTTGCTTTTCCATTTTAACCAGCTCCACCCAACCCCGCCACATCGGACTACTTTATAGCGCACGCACAAATTATATGCGTTTTCCTCGCGGCTCCTGCCTGATTTCCATTGCCATTTTTTAAGCCAAATTGCCAACTGAGCGCAGTTGCAAGTCGATTCTTTTATTGTGTGCGCCGCGCGCTTTTTAATTAAAAGTCATGAGTTCAGCAATTGATACTGTAATCAATTTATGCATTCGCAGTTTTGTTTACTGACTCCCCTCATTATTTTAATCCGCATTAAACGCATCAACGATCCGCCCAAAACTTTCTCTTAACAATATTTTTTAATTGAAGTGCAGCTCTACTTAATTTAATTATACATATTATAGATAGTTGTTCTTGCTAGTATATATCGTAAACTGTGTTAACGTCATTCTATGCTAGTTTCTCAATATTTAAAGTATGTGTATATACTCGCTAATGTATACTTGTTCTCTATTATAATTTCTCTATACTCATTTCTTCATATTTATCACTCTATGTTTGTTGCTTCCTTATTACCCGTTACTCGAATATACTCGTTCTCTTTACTCATTTCCAATTTCGTAATATTGTACATATTTGCTTTATCTAGTTCTATGGCCGCAACGCGTTCTGAGTTCTTGAAATATCAATTATATTGGTCAATAAACTGGTTGAGTTATTTCTTCTGTAGTCTTAATTTATCTCATGTTTAATTAATAAACTGATAAGCAAAAAAAAGTACTCAACATCAATAACAGATATTATTCGCCTAAACAGAAGCTATGAAAATTTGTGTGTCATTAAAATAATCTGCGGGCTATGTAAATCACAGCTAAATACTAAAAGACGAAAATACCAAAAACAAGTAATACACGATGTTGGCCGTTAAGGGGGCCTTAGACGAAATGAAACTGTAAATGAAAAGCACCATCAAAATATCAACGAGTCGGAGTCATAGCATAATGTGCTGAAAGCGCCCATTTACAAGGGAAGTCACAAATAATCAAAATAATGCAAGCTAGCGAAGTGATCAGGGGGTTGAGAGCAGGGATATGGCGCAGACAGGGAGCTAAGTAAATGACAATAATGACATAATAAAAAGCGCTCTTAAAATACACAACAAACATGATGGCAACAACGAGTGGCTGTGGAAGGACACACAGTGTCAAGCAGCAGGACAATAAAATGAACGTTAATAATGATAAGATAAAAGCGAAGACAGCGCCAAGCGGGTCTGCAAAATGTTAAAACAATAACCAGCTAAATGGGCGACACAGCCAGCTTGATGGTTGCCAGGACTTTGCCATTGAAGTTTCCAGTTAGGCTAGGTGTGTGTGTGTGTGAGGTTGGTATGTCAGCTAAAGCCATTTTGGCTTTAATAAATTAATGATAATGCGAATAATTTCGAGAATAGAACTACAATTCAGGTTGATACTTTCGGCATTCGCTTTGTCAGCATGATTATTTCGCTAGCTAACACAGTAAGTAAGCATAAGCAGCAGGTGTAAATTTGCTGCGAATGCTTTGAGCCCCAAATGAGTATTCATAATTTTGAACACAAAAAAATTCATTCAGTTTTCTTATTTGCATTTAAAGCGAGAAACTCGGCGACCAGCGCTCCAGACGATAAAATAATTCCTAAATACAAGCGGCAAATCGAAAAGTTATATTTTTGTCAGCAGCACACACACACACACACACACACCCACACGGAAACGTACAACACAAATTTCAGTTACACTCGAATGATTTTATTTCTGGTTGGGTTGTTGCTTGTTTTAAGCAACGTGAAACTTTGTTTGTTGTTGTTGCGGATTTAAAGTTTATGGCGCAGGTGTTTGTCCTGGATTAGGGCAACCCAAAAAAAGGTGGTGTAACTAACTTGCCTACGTTTTGCTTTAAAGCGGCTAAGCCTGAGCCATCGCTGCTTAAGTATCTGCATGTATATACAATACCGATATATATTATATATGATTTTGTGGACTGAACAGCAAAGCAAAACAAAACTGGTTATTTAATATAGCTGGAAATACTGATGCAAATATGCTTACAGATCTCAATCTGTGTCTGTATCCTTATCTGTATCGAAATCAGTATGTATCTCTGTCTTAAGTTGTATTTAAATCTCTACCTAGCATTATATTTATATATGTGCGCACGCATACAATTTGCAGATACAGAATCAAATCTTTAAGCATATTTGTATCTGCCTCTGCATCCATATTAAATGCCTGGCCGCTTTGCTGTTCAGTCAAAACCGCACTATTCATTTGTCGGCTTTTCAGCAGGAGAACCACAACAAACAGCCAACATGCCGAGCACAGACACTTATGCCCGCACCCATACTAGCACTAACACTCATACTCACACTTAGTGTGGCCCTCGCACTCAACAGGGGCCACAGTGGACAGCCGCACACGTGCAAACAAATTCTGTATGCTGACGACATAAATGCATCACAAACATTCAAATTGTTTTAAATTGATACTGAAAAGCAAAGCCCGATGTCAAAATGTCACTGCAGCTCAACATCAAATACATGGCATATATACATAATAAAGCAAAACTATATAAATATATTTTGAGATTTTCACCTAGTGACAAATGAATGTTTAAAAAGAGCTTTTATTATTTCCAATAATAAGATTAATATTTTTAAAGTATTAAGGTAGTGTGTTTTTTTGCATTTAATGCATATATTACATTATTTCTTTGTATCCGTTAAATATAGTTTTTTCATTGTTACATTTATCGCATACATTAATTTTGCACACATCATTTGCTCATCCTTTTATTGACTTTAAGCCATTTCGTGGTATTTTTCGCGTATTTCATTTCATTCAATTTTGTATTATTATTAATATATTTCGCTTGTTGTTAAGAAAAGCGTATTAAATATAATTTATGTGCAATTGAATTTGCATGCCATGTTTTTCGTAGATTTATTTATGACTTTGGGGGCTTGTTAATAATTTTTACGTCATAAACAATTAATTAAAAACTCCACCCGTTGTACATTGTCTCCATGCAAGCTGAGGAGAATGGGGAATAAATATATCCCATTATCATGCAATATGATTATAGCTTAAGTTTGGCTTATTACAAAATTTTTATATTTGTGATATAATATTTGAAAGATTTGTGCCAATAATATTTATATATTTAAATACATTTTGGTAACAAAATATTGTTATTTTATATTACGTAAATGTAATGAAATGTCGGTTTCAGTTTTTTTCTTACAATGTACATTAATTTTGTAGACTCAAAAGATATTAATATAAAATAAATAAAAGTATCCACGTATTTTTGAATTTTTTAGCCTGCGAAACAATTCCACATCGACTTATATATATCATTTATAATGTAAATTTCACATCACTAGGACAGCTTATTAATATTGTTAATGGTCTGGCATTATTGGCATCTACATTTTTTACTTTGCGTCGCTTTTTTATCCATTTAATCGCCTTTATTAATAACAGTTTATGTAAATTTAAATGTATGATTAACCTGAAATCAATAACAGACCGAATTGTTATACCCCACAAGCGTAAAGCGCATACGTTGTACTTAATTAATAATGACATGTGTGTGTGGTGGGTGGATATTATTAATAATATTAATCATACTGTACATAAATATGCCAATTTATCATTATATTTATTTATATTTCCACCACCTTGAGGGCATGAATGTTATGGGATTCCCGTATAAGTGTTGTTGCCCAACTGATTTTTAATTTCAATTCATATCCATTTTTATTGGCGACCATTAAGTGAGAATAGTTTGCATTAATTAGTTCATTTAACTAATTGCTTCGAATGTCATTGAAAAGCTCTTGAGCCACCTCGAAAATCTCTTAAATATTCAATGAGTTCATCTCGGGATTCGTAATGCGTAAGTAAACTAGCAAAACTGTCCCAGCAGTGGCATTAACATTTGCCAGTTTTCCATTTTTCTTTCTTTAGTTATACCCAAAAAAAGTAAATTGGGTATATTAAGTTGATGCAAATGTATGTATGTCTGAGGCAATAAAACATTTTTCTAATTTTATATCTAATAGTTAAACAGTAGAATAGGTGCAAAATTTTGTATGGTGCATATTTTACCAGTACATTTTATGAGTTTAATTTTGCAGAACTTCCTTTAAATTCTAAGGCTTTCGAACTAATCTGATATATATAAGTATTATGTATATACTTTCATTATTTTACATTTGTTTTTTAACTGATTTTCCATTGTTTGTTTTCGTTTAAATTAATAACAGCTTATATTACAACGTTTTTTTTAAGTTAAAAATTGTTTTTAAAGTAATCTCGTATGCTTTTTTCCTTTCAATTTAAATATAGGGTATATCCTTAACAAACATTTTCTATAATGGATTTATTTTTCTTTTCCTGCCCTGTCAACTCGTGACGAAGAATAATGCCAAAGAAATTAATGCATACAAATGCTTTAATTGACATTTTTTAGAATTACGCTCTTGGAGTCGTTTTATAGTTACTTTCTCAATGAATTCGCAACGAGCGTCCTGAAGTTGACAGACGCAAAAAACGACACGAAAACAATGGCCAAGAAGCAATGGAATTGGCTAACAGCCCGAAGGCAACTGTTAAAGCAAAAGTAAGCTCAAGACTCTCAAAAAAAAGATATGAAACAATGTTATCTTTTCTGATGCGATTGTCTAAAACCATTTGGGTTGTGGGTAGACCAACCAGTTTATAATCGATTTCAATATTTTCGCAAGTGTTGGCAAACTTTTTAATTGCACTTTGTTAGTGCGTACCGAACTTTTCGAAAAAGGTGTTATTATTTCGGGCAAATGCAAGTACACCTACGTGCCAGTACCGTCACAAAAGTCTATAATAACAAAATGCATTTTATGCATTGTCCCTGTCATCAGCATTATCAACATCATCATCATCGTCATCGGCATGGTCATCATCAGCTTTGTAGCCGCTCTCAAGCACATGGCACAAGTTTGTGCAACACTTAAACTTTAATTGTGCAAAGTTTTGACCATGTCGCCTGCATGTCCTGTGCGTCCTCTGAGCGTGTGTGTGCGTGCTGATAGATGGCATTCTAAATTTTGTGAATGGGGTCAGTCAGTGTCTGGGGCACAAAATGCATAAAGGATTAGGGCGACAGACACACACACACACAGACACAGGCAAACAAAGCAGCTACCTACTCCCTGCCCCGTCCCTGACCAGTTCCTCTTCCTTTCCCCGCCGCACATTGCAATCCTACACCATAAGGCTACTGAAAAATATGTGTGTGTGAGTGTGCCACTTGCTGTCTGTTTGCCAAATGACTTAGCACACTCATTGGGTGCCGACCACAAATTCAATTTCCCCGATAAGATGGGCAGCGAGGTAAAATGCACAGCACAAAAGCTTTAACGTGTTCCTTTAAATAAATAGGAATATCATACCTTTAGCATATCTAATATAATACTTATAAAATGAAAACAAAACTTTTTGAAAGTGCTTTAGAATAACGAATAAGAGTCGGGTTTTTCCATAGAATAACGAATTAGAGTCTAGGTTTCCATTATCTAAAATAATCAATGCACTATTGTTATAAATAAAAACTCTTTTCTATTTAATCTAAAAATGGAAGCGATTTTTTAATATGCCCTAAAATTTTGTTTAAACGTGTAATTCTTTTCTTCTACTTAAATATTAGTAAGTTTTTTTTATACATATACAATTTTCAAATATTTTTAGAAGTTTTACATATTTTTTACGGATATACGAAACTTTACTTCGTTTAAGTGAATAATGAGGCGAAAATATTTTAATGGCACAACCAATCACTAACACACCCACGCACGCACGCCCACAGGCACACACACACAGCCACCCACACGTACGCATAACTTCATTTATTTAAACAGCTCTCCGGATTTGCCCCTCTGGCCGCTTGGCCGCCAGGCCGACGTGTGTGTACGTGTGTGTGTGTGGGGTGTTGGGCTCCCCAGTGAGAAATATTGTTTTAGTTTATCATGACAGCACTTTTACAAGTTTTAACTGCTCATACATTAATTAAAAACTTAATAAAAAAAATAACGGACATTTGCAACTGGGCAAAAGCTGTTGCTCCACTTGAACATGGGGCGTATGCGCAATGTGCAGCACTGAAAATGTGTGTGTGTGAACTGGCAAATTGGCATTTGGCTCTCTTTTGGCATTCCGCTCGTTTGGCATGTAGCAAGATTCTCATTTGATTAGGACCAACGAAAAAAATGTGTGACCATATTTCCGAGCGCATTGCTAATTGCGACGCGCAGTTGTTGACACATTTTTTTCAGGCAAACAACTGCAACAACAACAACAACGGCCAAAAGCAAACAAACACAAATTGTTATTGCCTGGGCAGTGTCAGCAAAAGAACTGAGCAGAAAGTGCTGACCGGACGAATGCGGAAAACCAAAATTTCACTTTTGTGCATTTTCACCCAAAATGTTTGCGCACGGGAAAAGGAAAGTACTTAAGAGCAAGCCCCAAAAGGAAGCGAATGCCACACAAAATGCACAACAAAAATATTGAAAGGAAAATACACTTTAATCAGACACAGAAGAAGACTTGGTAGTTATCATAACATGGCCAAATGAATGCAAATATAACACTTAACACTTTGTCTGAAGCAGACAACTAAAAGTATATATCCAAAATTTCAAGACTCTATCTTCAATAGCGCCTAAAAAAAGTTGCGTTCATCCGGACAGACGATCAGGCCGACAGACGGACGGACAGCATGACGGACATTGCACCATACCAATATACTCTTTTCTTTTCTGCAACGATGCTAAATCTTTAAGTCTCTCGGTAAGATATAAATATTCTGATTTTGATTTATATTTACTTTAAAAACTGCTACCTTTTAGCACAAATAATTAATTTTTGAATCACCAAACACATTATAAAAATAAAATATAAAAACACCACCAGATTTTTATATTCTACACTTCAACGTCTACACTTTCGTTGTCCACATGAAATGTGGACAAATACTTTGTCAGCAAAAACGTAAACTATTTGTAATTTTCACACAGAACAATTCCTCCCGCCCTTATTCGTTCATCATGTTTATTATTTTCTATTCCAAGTTGTTTTTCATAATATATGCCTGATGAATTGCTTGCCAGCCGGTTGACAAACTGAACTTTCCGATGGCATCTTTTGAAAAGGGTTCCACTCCAAATTGTTGCCGCTCAAGCAAAATAGAAGTATAAAAGATTCCCTTGATTTATTGGAAAAGAAAGCGAAGAGAATGCTCGTATAAATGCAAAAATTTCTGTGTGCTGCGTGTTATTGTTTTTAGATGCGGACTTAAGATGACATCTTTGAGTTATGAGCTGTGCATCGGTGAGTCTGTGTGTGTGTTTGTGTGCGTGCGTGCCATATGGGGGTCAGTGCACTCGTACAAAATCATAAAAATACTAAAAGATACTTTATAATGGAGGTCTGCTGAACCAGATGTGATATGTGGCCAGTGCTCACATGACAAATTTCTAATTTGTCTGTCAGTAACGCTGGCTGGCAATAAGTTTTGGGTCAGTCTTGATGCGATTATGATCTAAGCATATTTCTTAGTGCGATTCATGCACATGACTTTTACATGTGACAAACTCATGCCGGAAAATCGTCGTCTGAAATGCTGGGCTGCTTCCTTGGGGCCAACGAACCGAGTGCCGCTCGCATCCTTCGGCTGCATTTGCTACCCTGGTCCTGTGTTGATGTGCGTGCCTGTGCATGTCAAGTGCTCCACTTCCGCACACCCACTCACACATACACACACACACGGATAGTTTCTGCTCGTCTTAAACTGCATTTAACATTTGGTGCAGCCACACCCACTCCTACACACACGCCCACATTTGGTAACATTTTTATTTCAAATTGGTCATTTCCGATCATTTTTGCAATTTTCATTTGTCGCTCGACTGCTTTTCCTTTGGGTTCTAACTGGATGTCTGGGCCAGGGCATGTGTTCCATCATGCAAGTGACTTGAAAAGTTGGTTCCGTTTGACATTTCTCTCTGTTTTCATATTTATGTCTGTATGTGTATGTGCGCGCCACAAACTTAAAACAAAGGCCATTTTCCGGCATTTGAATTTACCGTGGTGAGGCTTTGCTTTCCTTTTAACGAGCCGCATCTCTTCAAGTCACATATGCAAGTTTTCATCCTATTCTTCCTTTTTTACGGTCTGCCCTTTCCACACATTTGCGCTGTTTAATTTGCATTTTTATCGATTTCGAAAAGTATAAAAATACAGCTTAGCTTTGTCTTCGCCACACTCGCTCGTTACCCATAAAATACCCATAAAAATGTCAGCGCATAAGTAACCCAAAGAGCTTCAACTTTCCCCTAAGCCGCACTTTTAAAGTGCAGCAATCTTTTACGAGTGCGTATGTTCCACACAGGCTCCATACAGGTTCCATTTTCACTCGCTCGCCTCGTGTCAAGTCTTAAAACACAATCAATTTTATTAAGCAAATAAAGGCTGCTTGGCAGCATGTGTTGATACTGTCTTTTCATCTGAAAGAGACACGTTGCTCTTTAAACTTAATGCACTTATTATACAATACTTCTGAAAGAATTTACTGCCCAAGCAGATAATGGAAACATTTTACAACATTTATTTGAATATACGTTTCTATATATTATATATTTGCAATATATTTAGCTTTAAGGATTTAATGATGGAATAAATTAAAAAAAAAATAATTGGTTTAGAAAATTATAATTACATTTAAAATAATATTTTTATACCAAGAAAATTTTATATTTCATTTATACATTTGATCTACTTCATATTTTAAATAGTTATTTGTACATATAAATTTTGTTTTAAAATAATGTAAAAAGACACCAAATTTAGTCAAATATTACAGCAGATACACAAACTCTTGCTATTTACAACTTTTTATTTAAAAAGCAATTGTTTTCCTCCAAAAATATAAAATTGATTATATTAAACATATCTACCATACACTTATGTATTTTAATTAAATTTGAACATATTTTATTTCATGTGAAATGACATTCTGCTATCGCCATTTTGAACACCCATCGATAAATATTGACAAATTCAAGTACAAAGCAAATAATTGCTTATGCCTGTATCTTATTTATGCAGCATGCACTATACATTATGCCACAATACAAAAGAGCTGGATGGCAATAACAAACAGACAACAGGCCAGACAAAATAGCCAAACAATGGCTGCAGCTATAACCCACATGCATATTTTACTATCATATAGAAATTGCAAGGAAAAACAATCATAAACTTTTTGATTTCAATTAAATATCAAGTTGATAAGTCAACAAGATCAGTCATGAGGGGCGTGGGGTCATGGAGTTACTTTTTCTGTATGTCAGAAAAGGGTTTTTTGTTGAACATTGCGTATACGCAATGTGGCAGAATTGAAAAGGCCAATGCAAATATGCAGGCAGTAGTAGTAAGAGCAGCAGTTAAGGGTTAGCCAAGTTAATAGCTTTAAATAAATAAACACAAGAAAATAAAATAAAACCAAAGCCTAGATAATGCCAGCCAATGTGCGGTATATTCCGTTTGCATTCGTTAGATGCAACTGTTGTTATGCAGGCAGTATCTGTTGTATCTGTATCCACAACTCACACACTCCCCATCTCTCTATCCTTTCGAGGCTCCATCTATTGCTATCTGTGTGTCTGTGTGTTTGCCTGCAGCTTAAGTAAAGCCACTTCCGGCTAAAATGCATTTAAAGCTATTAGCAATTGTATGCGCTACAAATGCAAGCCATAACGAAAACAACAATAACAGTAAACCAAATAACAAGGACAACATGCAACAAGCTTAGGGTTATGCATTTATGAATGCGCACAAAACATATGTGCAAATCCAAAGCCCTTTTGCCCTTTTGTAGCCCTTCTGTAGGAATTCCACGGTGTACAGGGACTTCAAAGCTTTCCGAGATATGTTAATGATTTAATTATAATTTCAACTATGCCAAAGTCAGACAATTCATCAATACGTTGACTGTCTCCCATCAACTTTACTGCTAAGATCTCAAAAATAATGTTTGACCTACATAAAAATGGACATTGAATTTAAATATATACACATATATAAGTTTCTTATAAATTTGCAACTGTCTTACCATTAGAACGTAAAAAGAAAGAAGAAAAAATGAAAGGAAACATTGGGCAAACAGCATCAATGTCGTTGCCTACATTTGTTGCACAGACAGCCGAAAATCTTGCAACTGCAACACCCACACAAAAGCCAACAACTTGCAAAAGACGAGGCAAAACGCTGGCAATTATAATAAGCTAGGCAAACCGGCAGGCAGCAGTAAAAGGAACTTGTTCTAGCACTCAGATAGCACTTACAAGACACACGCTCACACACACACACACACGCATATACAGACGAACACCAAGGCAGCTGGCCAACGTATCTTTTTGCTTGTATTTGTCTATGGCAAGTTGGCAACACTTTTGTTTACTTTTGCACATTTCACCAGCACCAGCAGCAGAAACCGAGTATAACACCAGAGATAGACTGAGTTCCAGAAAACGGTTTCCACTTAATTTTATAATGGTTTTTATCTAAATCAATAAAATATTTTATAATAATTTAAGGTATAAACAATAAACAATTGCTACTTAACTTTACTTACATTTGTTTTATAGACTTATAAATTTTTTTGTGGCAGCAACATCAACAGCAACAAGAGAAGAGAAATAAAAATATACACGACATCCAGAAAGAAAGTTTACACTAAGTAATGAGAGTTTTTTTAGAATTAAAAAATGTAATAACATATCTTAGGATAAAGTCGAATAATCCCCTCTAAAGTACATTTCGGATGCTGTTTAAATAACTTCAAAATTCTGCATAATTTAGTGAGAATTTTCGGACATCGTTAAAAACTTTCAACTTTTTTAATTTACAAATTTTATTTTCGTCCTGAAAATTTCAGCAGTAAAAAGAAATAATTACAACAGCAATTATATATGTTCAAGAAATACAATTCTTGATGCTTAAAGCCAAATGATTTTTGAGAACATCCTGCTAGAACATTTTTGGCATGTGCTGCTGTAAATGCATAGAACAGCGTGTGGACTGGGCATCCACAGGCACACAATTATGTGGAAAAGTGCAAGCCGAGACAGGCAGACAACAACTGGTAGCGGCAGCAGTAGCAACAGCAACAATGCAAAAGGACAACCATTGTAATAACAATTACAAGTACAACCATAGCAAAAACAACAACAACAACAGCAGCAGGCAACCCTTACACTTGTATATCCTTGAAGTTGTCCGTTGCCTACAACGACCCATCTCCAACTTCAGCTGCGACTTTGCTCAGCTCTTCTCGCTATTTTGGCTTAGAGTCTGGCTGCATCGTTTGTTGCCTGTTTGTTGCTATTCAAGTTTAATTAACCTAAAAGTGCTTGCATTATTTAATTTTATTTTGTTGCCATTGTTGTTGCCTTTCTGCTGAGACGGACACTAATTTAGTTGAAAGCAAAATTTCATTAGCACTAAAAATGTCGCGTGTGAAAATATTTATCTTAATTCCATTGTTTTTGTGCAGCGAAAGAAGTAGCTCAGCTCTGTTATAGTTTTATATACAATGTACTTGATTATACCAAGAAATAAGAATTAGTTAATCTATTCAAATTTGGCTGTTGCACAATAAATTGGACACTTTGTATCTCAAATGTGCATCAAAGTCGAGTGTAACTGTGCTTGCCGGTTACCAATATTCAACTAAGTATTATTATGATGCTATCTTTTGTGTGCATTTGAGTTATAATAAATTATTTAAAACTGTGACCATGACATACAAAACAACCGTTTCTGAAGGTGACAGTAAATTTGGTTTGCCTTTCATATTCAGCACTATTGTCGTCTTCATAAAAGGCTGAAAGTATAAGCCATCGAAAAGAATAAAAGAATAGGATAAAAATAAAATAAAAGATGCTTTAACTACAACGTTAATATAAATGGGAAACAAGGGAACACAAATAAGTTTTTACAATAATTCATTTAAAATATCTAATAAATGGCCGATTAATAGAAATCTGTTTTCAAGCATCTTGTGAAATTATAAAATTATAATTGGTTACTTAAAGCTTATATTGGAAAGCTTCTTTTAGAATTAGCAAGATAAATTATACATATAAACCACTTAAATTTATGTATATGACAAATGAATGCTTCGTATATTGAGTACGCTTCAAGTTAGACTTTGGCACTCGATCTCTCTAGTAAGCATGACCCGTGCTGTCCTTTATCTTATTAGGGTTCAATCAGACGACAAGCAACAAAGTGCATTGTCCTTTAAGCCGTCACTACAAGACAAATTGATACACTTGATAAAAGTTCGATTTCCCTTATGAGCGAAGCATGGCGCATTTCAGAGCACGCCATTCCTTTCCATCTGTATTTGTATCTGTATCTATAGCATGCAGCATGCAAATTATATTTTCGCGCTGGCGCTTAAGAAGGAAATGAAATCAGCTAGTTGCACTGAAAATTGGCATCAAGTCAGAGTGCGTTCGGGGCCGGATTGCTTGCCTGATACAAAATAGCATCCAATTGGCATACATCGCGCACATACTCTACAGCATTCAATTGTAACAGTTGTATTGCTGCTTTAGCTATGCCATATACATATATGTGCATGTGGCATGCCCCTGCCTCAACTTTACCACTTTCATGCTGCTTGGCTGCTCAATCATAAAAATTTGATTTTCATGCGGCACTTGGCACTCTGCACTCCAGCGGGCTGAAGTATGCATTTTGAGTAGCAGGAAGGTGGCATAGAGGGAAAGTGGTACAATTTTCATATACATGTGAGCGTACGCACATTTTGATGACGAGCACACTGCATGGCATTGGGGATTGTCAATTGGCAAGCTACTTGACATCGTGCATTATGGGGGAAACGAGCTCATAAAAGCCAACGCTAAAATATTTGACTACAATTCCTTTAAGATCCTACTGCCAGGAAAATATCAAGAAGTTATTATAACAAAAATTGTAAGCTAAACGTTATTTTAACAGATTGAATATGATAACAAAAAGTGTTGGAGATGGCAAAAAACTATTGCCTACTTTTGTACGCTGCAGATTGAATTTGTATGTGACGGGTTTTGCGTAAGAGCAAAGCTCTAAAAATGTTAAATACTTGAAAATATATTTTGGAATGGAAAATGGAAAATTTAACAATCATCAAAAAACACTAGTTATACTAATTATAGTAGTGACATGTTTTTAGAAAACATTATATGTGCTCGCAGTATTTAAATTGCTTTTATTGTTTCATGTTCTTTTAAATTTAATGCTTTCTATCTTTTTTAGCTGCAACATTTTTTCTCCCAAGTTTGACCCATATGGGCGGCAATACAAAATTAATAAATATTTTATGCTGCAATCAACATTATACATAACGACCTCAACCAACAACGCTATGGCGGGGGGACTGTGGGGTCCCTTAATCACAGATACTCGTATCTGCTGCTGGCGCGGATGCTCCGGCTGCAGCAACAGTCGCATTAGCAATAAGCAGAAATGGCTATAAAGCTGTGCACACTCAAATACACTCGCACACACACTCACGCAAGCACACGCTGCATGCAATCTAGAAACGATTCTAAACAAAAGAAATCCGCTTTCATAATTTCCCTATGGAATGCACATTCTTTTTATTGCCACTAAGCGACCGACGTTGAAATAACAATGCAAACAGACTCAGCACACGCACATAGCCCCACACACACTTACTGGGAGAGGAATACACACATACACTCTCTCACAGACAGGCACACTCACACCCACACAGGTCCATGCCGACTTGCGGCTCAATTACAATTGCAATTGTTTGCCTGAATGCGTTTTGGTTTCGCGCTGTTCGCCGCACGGCCGCATTCGCAAATGCTGAAGCCATTTTAAAAAATGATGTTCGCCATGGCTTATCCATGGCTTATCCATGGACCACCCCTTACCCCTTAGCCAGCCGGTACATTCCGCACCCATTACCATGCCCAATTTCAGCTATTTTCACTCATTTTGTAATGCTTGCGCCATTTCGACTTTAATCAATGTGCACAAGGCTGAAGGCTGACGGAATGCAGTGGCATTGACTGCTCGAATGCTTTGATTGTGTTGTTCGTGTTGTTGTTGTCGATTAGTTCTTGTTGCCTTGACAACATCAACGACAACACGAGTTGTATGTCAAATGTAACGGTAACTACTATTTGGCGTCTCATCGAAATTATGAATGATTTGACAAGCGTGCGATTTCGTTTAACAGAACGAACCACTTAATCAGAAACTGCAGAATATTGGATAAGGTACAATGTTAAAGGTTGGATATGAAATTACAAGAAATGCCTTTCAATGCTACAATGCTTAAATTTATTCTGCAACTGTTAAACACTTTAAAGAATTCAATATTCAGAATTTTCTATATCAACATAACATTAGTTCAAGAAATGTTATTTGATAATTTACAAAAAAGCACGAAGCGGACAGCCCGATAAAGGGAGAATAAGCGAGACCGACAACTTAATGTTGCGAGTAAATACAATGAAGTGCGATTGGCTAACAAATTAATAACATTGTATAGATCTTAATATTCTGTTATACATTGAAGTTGCTGCTAAACTTAACATAACAATTATCAAACATCATTCTTATTATGTTTAATTTATTACATATATGATTTTAATATTTTTCAAAAGAAAACAAGTTAGCGCAGGCAAAACCAATTTTGAGCGATATTTAGTTGGAGATCATAACTTAAAAATATAATAACTTTGGATCAAGATCCATATAAAAATTTTGATACATTTTGGCATGATTTTTTCCAATAAATGTTATTTCCTCACAACTTCTTTTAATTTCATAAATTAAAAATATTAATTTGCAATTATTAACTTTAAAAAAAAATATTTATTGAAAAAGAGTAAGGGGATGATGATTGTTTTTTTATCATATCACATTGCACATATCCAATATACTTCTTTAATTTCGTGAACAAGTATAAAAATTAGAATTTTATTAATATTCAAGTATTTTTTAGTTTATGAATATGAAATTGAACCTACTCTTTTTCCTTATTTCGAAATGCTTTAAACTGACGTAATGTCACATGTTTTCATTTATACCTATCACATACACACAGATATCAAAATCCAAATGAAAATATTGCGCATTCGCCGCGTTGTCAATCAAATGTTATTGTATTGACACTGTCCTGTAATTTATGCAAATGCAAAAATGTTATAAATTGCACGTCTATGCGACTGTCAAAGATAAAAATACACATACAAAGATACACATTTATAAAATGCATCGCCAAACAAACTGACAGCCACAAATAAATCAATTGGCTGCATATGCGTAATGTGAAAGCTGATTAGAGGCAGCAAATAGCAATCAAAATGCGTAAGAATGTGTGTGTGTGTGTTAGGATGTGTATGTGGGTCTCGATTTTCATCATTAGACGCTGTCGACAGTTCAATGGCCCTCAGGGAAATCTGTGCAACAGACAAGCCAGCACATGCAGCTTCAGTGACTTAGAAGCTACACATACGGCTACAGAAAATGGCCATGTGTATGTGTGCTAAGTGTGTTAGTCTAATAACTCTTTCGCTGCAGCTACAGTTATTAATAATCAGCGTACAGCGCTTCCCACTAGAACGAAGTCTTTCGCTGCAAACTTCTCTGCTCTCCATATAGGCAGCTGGGCGTTTTTAATTTTCCACAACGCTGCGCAAAGAAATAGTTTCGGTTTTCCAGCTTTTTTCTTTCGTTCTGCTGCTGCTTGGATATACTGCTGGGTAACCAGTTAAGTTGCTGCCATTGCTGTAGTTGTTTTTGTTGTTGTTGTTGTAGTCACTCAAGTGTCTCCCCTGGGAGTCATAAGTTTTTTTCGGGGGCGCGTTTATGAAGCTTTTGATGTTTGCGCAACCAAAGGGAAACACAAAAACAAAACAAGGAACCGAAAAACCTCAAGAGAAAATCAGTGCATAGTTTTGCCTTCCGTTTTTTTTTTACTTATATTTATTGTTGTTATTTCTGTTGCCGTTGTTGTTGCTATGCCCATTGATGCGGCAATTTAATATTAACTGGTTCGCTGATGCATTCAATTTGGTTTTGACCAACGGTTCATTTCTTTTCTGCCCATTAATAAATATTAAACTACAAGCCATAATCCCGTCTTCTGTCCCTATTGTATATCCTTGTAATTCATGCATAAGCTGCATTACTTCATCTTGTGGTTTTCTATGCCCATGTGGTTGCTGTGGTTTCCCTCCAACACACAAATCCACACAAACAAACAACTCTTTGTTCTCTGTGATTAAAATTAAAATTATATAATTTAAGTACAAGTAAACTCTTGATAGCCTAGGCAATTGCATTTGTATATAATATATATAATAGTATCTCTCTATCAGATCGCCATTTGTTGAATTTGTGGCAGCCACAGACGTGGCCAGCCGATAATGGTTTTGTATTCTGAAACGTAATCAATGGGAAATGCAATTGTTGACCATTTGCCATTATAATTGTTGCTCGACGTGCATTGTTCAATCAAATTTATTGAATTTGTATGCACATGTTTGCCATTTAGGCTAGATCTCTGAATGTGTGTGTGTGTATGCCCAGTTAGCTGCACAAATAGAATTCACACACACACACACACGCATACGCACCATACACACCACTCGCTTCCGCTATCTGACTGTATCTAATCAGCTGTCGCTTGAAACCCGCTCGATTTGGGCACTAAATTGAGCAGTGCGCATAATTTGATAGCAATACAGCACAACAACGGTGCAACCTTATCCGCCCACTCACCCACCGCGATGCCGTAAGTAGAAACAAAGCCAACTGGATTCGTGCAGTGACAGGCAGACTGTACATGCGCCTGACAGCTCCTGGCATTGTCTACGCCTCGTCTAGTCACAAAGTAGTCATAATTGTTCTGAATTTTTTTCCAAAAAAATGTTTTGTTTGGCCAACTCAGCTGCCAGAATGCGAGAACAGCGGGGAGCGATAAACGAGTACTGATTAAATATGTCAGCACAGAGGTTAAACAACTCTGAGAAGCAGAGTTACAGCTTAAATATATACAAAAAAAGAGAAAGAAATAAAGTGAAAATTAGACTTATAGAGAAAGAAAAAACTAAAAAACAAAAAAATTGAAAAAAAGAGAGTGAAACAAATACAGTTTAAGGCTAGAAACCTAAGGTTAAAAACATTTAAATACAAAAAAAGCTTTGGAAAATGTATATTGATTTACAAAAATAAATTAAAACGGTAACTTTATTATTTTGAGAAAGTTCGAAAATAAATAATTCTGTTTCATTAAATACAATTCAACAGTAAAAGCAAATACTGTTTTTTCCTTTATCAGATAACCATTTCTGTATAAACATTTTCAAGCTATTTTTTAACCCTTTAACTTATAGGCAATTGGGCTCACTGATGTAAATACAATGTAATAATGTATATATAAAAAAGTATCTATCATTAGTATTATTGGCATACATAAATCAGCAATAAAAACTCTCCCTCAAACATTTAAATTCAGTACATTTAGTTATTAACGAATTGCTAAGTATCTTTTAAAGTTATTGTTTTCTGACGTTTATGTTTTAATGAGTCAACTGACTGGCTTTTATTCTACAGCTAAATGTTCTCCTCACCCCGCTCAGTATTAGCAACTGTCAGCATTTCAGCAGAAACAATTAAAGTACTTAGGCGCATCAGCAGCCCCATGAAGCCCTGTAAATATTCAAGGGGCAACTTGTCACTGACATACAGCACAGCAAACCCTATTCGCTAGTTGCCTACCCGACCATACTCAGGCCCTGTCTCTGGCCCACACCCTGCAGAACTTCAGCCATTCTGTTTGTTTGCGGTGCACATGTGTTTTATGTGCGTCTGCCTGTCGGCTTGTCACTTGCTTTTGATTTCCTTCCCGTCTCGTAGTGAATTTTTTGGCGCTGTGTTGTTGCCTTGTATACTCTGTAAACAGGGATGAAAGGAAATGGTATTGCAATGCCAAAGATTATTTGTAAGTTGAGATATATCAAAATGTGTAAAATAAGAAATACAATACAACATTTCTCAGACTTTTTTGAAAAAGTGTTTAAAAAATCGGATGTTAATTACAATCGTCAAGATTAAGTCTTCGTATGTCTCGAAATCATGATTATTATTTACGGCAGGATATCTCTAATTCGTATATTTTGCACTAGATGATTTCAATATTTTTTGTTCAGTTCTTATGTTTCGCTGCTCGTGTATTTCCTTTGCCAAAATTGTCTAGCTTTGATTTATGCCACACACATGCATTGCATACTTTTTGGGGCGCAACTGTCTGCTGCTCTTCTTCTTGTTTATTGTTGATTATTCTTTTTTAGGGCTCTTTCGTTTATTTTTTTCTTTTGCGTAATCTTTTTTGTGTGTTAGAAATTAGATTTGCTTCTGCCTTGTGCGCTTTGAGACTAAACAAACAACAACAATAAGTCGCATATTTGTTGACGACTGGGAATTAAAAACGTGTTTCCATTGCTTACATATACACGTATAGTTAAGTGTGTGTGCCTGTGTGTGTGAGTAAAAGATTATGCAAATTGGGTTTTACGTGCGAAACAGTTAAATGATTTAACTAAAGCGTTTGTCAAGAAGGCTAAGTACAGTTGCCTCAATTTGGCACTTTGAGCTATTTATTAAATTGCTAGCAATAATTACGTGTGCTTTTAGCCATTTCAAAGCTGTTGTACTTTTTGAAAGAAATCTTTAATATAAATGACATCAAGAAGCTGCTCTTTCTGACATTTTGGTTGAATTGCCACTTGTGCCAGAAACATTACGCGAAACAAAAACAACAATTAAAAATGTAGCCCACACAAGTATGAAATTACATAATTTATAACAAATATGTATATAAATATTAATATAAATGTGGGAGTGAATGTGCATACTAGCATTGCACGATACCCTTAAATAACCATCCCTAGACAATAACGATAACCAACAACGATGACCAACAACGATGACCAACAACGATGACCAACAACGATGACCAACAACGATGACCAACAACGATGACCAACAACGATAGTCGAGAGCGAGCTTGATCTATCGTAGAAAGAAGTACGACGCAGTTGAAGAAAGACGCGCAAGTGGCAAGACGGCTACTGCAACTTCGACGACGACGACGACGACGACGACGAATGTGTAGAGACACACACTGACGACGCTGATGCGACAGACGGTCGCGCCAGAAAAACATTCTACGACGTTAAATGAGTTTGTTGAATCTTAACTAAATTAAACGTATAATAACATTAAACACAAATAAACCCCCACATAAATATATAAGTATAAGTATTAAGATATATATGTATATATGACTATAATATCAGTATTATTAAACATAAATTAAACATATTTTCCAAAGCATGCTTTTCATTGAATCTTAAACATTCCCTTAATGAAAACAAAACAAAATATATAAATTATTTTATCTTTATTTTTAACTTTTTTAAAACATTGTTCATCTTCTTTTTTTTCGTTTGCGCCAAACTTAAACTTTTAGGTACTAAGGTTCTATAATGAAAACATGCATTATTTCTCAAAAATAGAAAAGCAGAATAAATTTTTGGGAAAATTGCGATTTAAGAGCACTCAGCAGAAAACAGCTTGTGGCATAAGTATCGCAGAAAACAAAGCTTAAACAACAGCCACGCACACACAACACATTCAGATAACAATTAAATTACAACAACAGCAAAAACAGAAAGAAAATCAGAACAAGTGTTAACTGCAGCAAATGTGCAATAACTTTGGCAAAATAACGAGGCATTGTTTTAGAGCTCCCAGTGAAGCGATTTTGAAAATGGAGCACGTCTTCAATGCAATCGCCCCCAGAGCTCCACCCCTAAGCTCGCATATTACGTATACGCTACGGTGGCAATGTGCTAACATGGCGATGCGGCGGGAGAGTGGAGCGTAGTACCAGAGAGTGTGTGGGAGGAGGGTTCAAACGTTTCGAGCAATTAGCGTGTGCCACAATCTCGGCAAAAGGCTAAAAGGAAGCTACAAATGCCAGCAGAGATGCACACACACCCACCCACACACACACACACACAAATACATACAAACTCGATTCGAGCAATGAATTGCCAAGCTGCGAGTGTGAATGTAGGTATTAGTGTATGTGAATCTAAATGAATGTTTCTGTATCTCCCTGTTTTACTGTGCACATGCATGTGTGTGTGTGTATGCGTCATATAGAGTGCAGCCAATACAAAAGCTGCTCGATATTTGTGCTGAATGCTTATATTACAAAAACAAAAGATTCAATTTTGAACAGCAAATATACTTAGAACAATATGCATTGATTTTTTTGAAGTAAAATAAAAATATTAAGGGTCCCGGCACTTGATTATTTAAAATGGTTTAACTGGTTCAAGACACAACATTTATTTATTTTATATATCTTTGACGATGTTTTATGTTAAGAATTTTATAATACTTGTAATATTTATAGATAGATAACGAAAAAAAAATTAGTGCCCCGCTCAGATACTAGCAAAATGATCGCTTGGAAACGTATTTTCAAATTAATTACGTTTTTGTGATAAATTTCTTTAAATATATGTTTTCAAAACTTCTAAATTATATTAGATTATTTTGATAGAAATAAAAATTATATAAAATGAATAGAGAAAATTAATAAAAAAAAATGTAATAATATTAAATATAAAAATAATTATAATGCTTATGTAAACATTTTTATTGGGTTTATAAAGAATATAATTAGCTTTGCCAAGTTAATTATCTTAAATTTGTATTTATATAAAACCAATGTCTGTAATAATTTCAGCTCAGCAGCCCCTAGACAATTGATACAAGCTACGTCCCTGTTTTAAGTTAGCCAAACTCACACACACACACGCAGAACTAGCTGCATTTTGCTACGAAGCCACAGTTGGTTGCTCCATGAACCAATTGAGGCTGCATTGCAGCAATCAGCATATACATACACACACACACTCGCGCGCACGCATGTGGTATTAACTTTTTCGTTATATTAATTGCCAACATTTGAACTTTTATTCAATTTACGAGCTACAGCAGCAACTGCGAAGCCAATTGCTACAGCCTCGCCTTGCAAAGAGACCACATAACATTGGCTTGCCAAGGTGCAGGGAATAGGGAAGTAGAGGATGGCTGCATTTCCAAGGATTGCACTGGCAGACATTTGCTTTGTCTTGCAGTCAAGTCTTGACTCTCGAGCCGCACTTGAAGCTGTGTGAGTGTGTGTGTGCATATTAAACAAAGCCGCGCAGCCAACATGGCGTATTAGTAATATGCCCAACTGAGGTCTACGGCCAGCTATAAATACATGTCATGTCTGCCAACCGCTACCCCCTCTCTTTCCCCTCGACTAAAGCGCTTTAAAATTTATGTGGATCCACTCGGGTTACGCGGGTTATTGGAGACTCATGATTTTAATTTTAGCAACGCGAAAGGTTAATTGCCATTAAACTTAAAATGTTTTATGGGGGTGGGTTGGACGGGTTGGAGGGGCACGTGCTATATGTTTTCTGCATAACTAGTTTTTATGTTCGGTGCGGGAATTGTCAAGATTTTATGTGCATTTGGGGTGCCATAAAACTTGGCTAGGCCGCAAAAACAGCCAGTCAACTACAAGCAACATCAAACATTTACTTCAGCTCCCCAAAGCCAAACAATTTTCTTAACAAAATGTTCGTATTTTGCTACTTGCATTATTAACAAATATAAAATAATCTTAAATATGAAAAATTATAAATAAAGGAGCAAACAATTTTAAAAACAGTTTCGGCAAATGCGCTGAATTATGTTTTTGGGGCCCTCGTCATAACTTTGCGACTTTGTGCCAACTGAATGCGTAATTAAAATGTTACCAGCTGTTGGCATGTACCAGAGGAAGGGGGTTGGCAAGCAGGCAATAGAGCCAAGGACACGTAAATAAAGAAATTATAACTTGAAATTATAAAGGGTCGAATTCAAAATGAACAAATGTGCAAACTCGCAAAACAGTTGGTTTTAACAGTTGTGTGTGTATATAAACGTGTGTGTGCGTGCTCAGGGGTAGTTACTGTATTTACAGTTTTCTTTTTAAATTGACATATTTTTATATATAAAAATATCTTTTTGAAAATTTTGTTAAACTATGGCAGTTTTGAGAAAACTTTGTATCAAATTTAATACATTTCTGGTTACAATGTTTGAACAAACCACGACGAAAATACTGTTTAAAATAAATTAGGTTTAAATATTTTACATTATATGTTATTATTATATTATATTCAAATATTAGCGTATGCTTTATTTGTTACCTTCTAATATTCAAATTAAAAAACTATAAATTCTTTATTTCTTTTACATTTATTTCTAGTATTTAATATATACTTATAAATTATATTAATGGGACTTTCGCACATTTGTTTTGCCGCTGTAATTTTGCAATATTACAACTCGGTTTAGTTGGCTCAACAATAAATTTGCACCTAATATGCGTATAATTAAATTTTATAGAGTGTAACAAAGTGTCCAAAGGCTAATCGGCGCATTTTTCGCAGCCCTCTGCACACACATTTTCTATTGATAATTAAATTCAATTGACTGCACACACCAGTCATATAGTAAATTTAATAAACATTCTAAATTTCATGAAACGCTCAATTGACACATTAATGTATTTAATTGAAAATCGCATTTCCAATTGCATTGTGAACGATTTTTCGAAATGCAAATGAAATTGTGCATGTTTATTGAACTGTCAGTTTATTGCCTACATGAGAGTTGTTAATTATAATTAATAATATTACTAATAATCAACTGAGTTTTAGCCAATAAACATTTATTTATTTGTTGTAAATTTTATAAAACCCCGAAAATATAGCCAAACTTTTAAGCAATTGCTATGCTAAATGTATAATTTCTGTATTATATGTCTACAACATAAAATAAGCTTTTCAATTTCAATTAAATATTATATCAAAATTTTCTGTGCATTGGTCCGAAAATATTTATTATTTTCATAAATACATACGTTTTCAAACGCAGAAGCAATATAACTTTAAAAATTGAATTTATTTCTAATTTGAACATCTGCAAACGATTAAAAGACAAATTTAGAAATTCATAGAAATGTATATATTTTAGTTTAAAAATGCAGGGTAAAAACTATGACTAAAATGTCCGGAAACATAGAAATCAAGCTAGTATTGATTTAGTTTTAGTATTGGAGATGCATATGGCAACACACTGCACAGCTCACTATGTGGCAACTCTTTTAATCGATACAATCGATATGCAAAACTGGAGTTAGTTGCCATCGAATGAACACCGGGTCTACAACGATCGAGATATAAACTTGTATTCACATATATCAATAAACTATTACAACAGGTTATGGGCCCAGCACGCTTCCACTGCGCAAGTGATTTAAGAAAGTGCAAAAAAGACATTGAGTGTGAAACAAAAGAAGTTTTAGTGTGAAGAAATATATTCTACGAAACGCACAGCAAAAGTGCGTGCAGAAAAATTCGAAAAGCAAGATTGTGGCCGCCTGTGTGGCGCCATTGAAACAGTCGTGATCGTTGTGTGTGTATTGCAGCTCTCGTTGCTTGTGTAGCTTCGTTAGTCTCGTTGCTTGTGTAGCAAAAAGTGCGCAAATTTTTGACAGTTTCCAAAATAAAAAAGTTGTGAAATTCGGTATACATACATACATACATGAAATAAAAATGAGTGTTACAAGCATACGTGTGGAGCCTTTGGGCAAAGACAATTTTGACACATGGAAAATACATATGCAAGCATTGTTAATAAAATCTGGTTCGTGGAAATACGTAAACGGAAATTACGTAAAGACAGAACAAAATGCTGCACAGTGGGACGATGAAGACGCGAAGGCAAAATCAGACTTAATTTTGGCAATGTCAACATCGGAGTTAAAGCAAATTAAAAATTGTGTAACCTCAAACGAAGTGTGGACGAAATTGCATAGCATTTATCAGTCCACGGGTACAGCTCGTAAAGCAACACTATTAAAGTCGTTAATTCTACTAAAAATGGATCACGGGGGCGACATGAGAAACCACGTTGATACTTTTTTTGACTTAGTGGACAAAATAAACGAGGTAGAACTAGTGAATATTAACGATTTGTTGGCGATATTGCTGCTGTATAGCATTCCAGAAGAATATGAGCAATTCAGAATCGCAATTGAAACTCAGAATAATTTGATTTCCCCGGAAGAACTTAAAATAAAGTTACTTAACGAATATGAGGCACGAAATAGAAATATAGATAAATCGTTGCCTGGTGCATTGCTGGTACACAAGAAGGGTAAAAGTAATATGCCAAAAGAATGGCATAAGAAAATAAAGTACAAGTGTTACAATTGTGGAAAATTAGGACACAAAGCAGCAGAATGTAGATCAAAGAACCAAAATGGAAATAGGGAAATTAATAAGTCAAACGAAAGCATGTACGCAGAAATAGCGAACTCTACTTGCAACACCTTCAAAGGATGGTGTCTAGACTCTGGTGCGACATCTCACATGTGCTCACAGAAAGGGAGGTTTGACCAGCTGATTGCAGCAAAGTGTCCAGAGCTGAAGTTAGCAAACAATGCGTCTACTGAAATAAACGGGCATGGCTTAGTGCCATTTAAACCAAGAAAGGAGTATTCAGTTAATCTAACAAACACATTGTACGTACCAGATTTGAGAGAAAACTTATTGTCAGTTTCAAAGATATGTGACCATGGTTTCAACATATTGTTTAAAAGAAGTGGTGCTGAAATCATAAGGGAATCAAACGGAAAGACAGTTTTCACTGCTCGTCGCAAGCAAGACTTGTATTATGTAGAAGAAATAGGCGAATGCAGTCAGATAATTGCTAGCAAGCAAAATAGCATTAAGGAATGGCATGAACGTTTAGGGCATCTAAATGAAAAGGATTTGAAAGAAGTCATACAAAAGGGTAGAATCCAAGGAGTAGGCACAGTTTCCATTAAGGAAAATCTACCAATCTGCGAAGTATGCATCAAGGGGAAGCATTCTCAAAAGCCTTTCCCCATATGCAGTCAGAAGTCAAAAGAAACACTGGAGCTTGTGCACAGCGATGTCTGTGGCCCAATGCGCATAGCCAGTCATGGAGGCAGCCGGTACTTTTTGACCTTCATAGATGACCATACGAAATGGTGTGAGCTTTACACTATAAAAAGCAAATCTGAAGTCTTTCAGAAGTTCGTAGAGTTTAAGAACTACGTTGAGCGCAAGACTGGGCAAAAACTAAAGACACTCCGATCAGACAATGGCACCGAATATACGAACAACAAGTTCAAAAGTTATCTGGTGACAGCTGGAATCAAACACGAATATTCGGTAGAATACACTCCACAGCAAAACGGAACTGCAGAGCGCAAAAACCGAACTCTTGTGGAAATGGCACGCTGTTTGATGATTCAAGCAGGATTACCGCCGAGCTATTGGGCTGAAGCAGTAAACACGGCAAACTATATACGTAACAGATGTCCATCTAGAAGCCTGTGTGGCGAAACACCATTTATGTTATGGAACAGACGCGTTCCAATTGTCAAGCACTTGCGTACATTCGGGCAAATTGTGTATTCGCTCGAAAAACGCCCAAAGAGTAAGTTCACCCCAAAATCAAGACGATGCATATTTATAGGATACTGCAATGACGCCAAAGCATATAGACTATATGATCCTGATGCCCGAACCGTAATTAAAAGCCGCGACGTTGTCTTCACCAATCTATTTGGAAAGGAGTGCAGATTTGAAGAGTTTGCTGAAATACAAGAAGTCATCGATGCAGAGTACACGACCATGGACCAAGAAGAAGATCACGAGGATTCAACCGAAGAGGAAGCCAGCGAGCAAGTTCCCATAAGGCGTGGCCCGGGAAGACCTCGAAAGTTGAAAACAGGTAAACCTGGTCGACCGAAATTAATGTACAACCAAGTATTTCCAGCACAAGCCGAAGCACACAGTCCGGAGACCGATCCTGAAACTGAAGATGAATTTTATGAGGCCGCATCACTAATTAACAGTACCAACGATATTACTGCAACTATGGCGCTGAAGGGTCCGAATGCTACCGAATGGAAAAGGGCAATGTTAAATGAGTACAAAGCATTGCAAAAGAATAATACCTGGGAAGTAGTAACGCGCCAGGAGAAGCAAAAGGTAATTGAGACCAAATGGGTTCTGCGGACCAAGTATAAACAAGGCGGAGAAGTGGATTGCCACAAGGCACGACTCGTGGCAAAAGGATTCACACAACGCGAGGGAATTGACTACAATGAAACGTTCTCTCCGGTGGCTCGAATCGGATCGATACGAGCCCTAATTGCAATTGCTGTCGAATTTGGTTTGGACGTATATCAGTTCGATTTTAACAGCGCGTATTTAAATGGAGATATTGATGAAGACATATACATTAGCGTTCCTCCAGAATTCAACGAGATATTGACAGGCAAAGAAAAGCAAATGTACGGCCAAGGAAAAGTTTGCAAATTAAGAAAGGCTTTATACGGATTAAAGCAGAGTGGGCGTCAGTGGTACAAGAAACTAGACAACAAGCTAAAGGAAATGGATCTGAAACCTCTTTGTGCTGATCCATGCGTCTATTTGAAAAGAAAAGGAAGCAATATTATCATTGTGTCACTGTATGTAGATGATTTGATTGTTGCAACTAACGATATCCAAATGCTAAAAGACCTTAAATCTGTGCTGATGAGCAATTTTGAAATGAAAGATTTAGGAAAATTGTCGTACTGTCTGGGAATCGAATTTCGGCAACACAAGGAGAAAAACGCATTTGAAATGAGCCAGCCAAAGTACATTGGGGACATTCTGAAACGGTTCAACATGGAGAATTGCAAGCCAGCAAGCACGCCTATTGCCACAAGCGAGAAACTATCAGTCAACATGTGTCCCAAATCTGAAGTTGAAAAAGAAGAAGTCTCTAAAATTCCGTATCAAAGTTTGGTTGGCGCTCTGATGTGGTTAGCAGTTTCAACGCGTCCCGACATAGCACATGCTGTAAGTGTACTTAGTCAATACAACACAAACTATGGCAAACAACACTGGATTGCAGCTAAACGAGTACTACGATACTTAAAGGGTACTCAAAAGTATGGCTTGGTATATCAAAGAAGTGGCAAAGATCTAGTCGGCTATGCCGATGCTGACTGGGCCGCTAATACTGATGATCGAAGATCTTTTACAGGTTTCGCATTTAAGTTGGCAAACGCTGCTATATCCTGGGAGTGCCGAAAGCAACAGACCGTTGCGTTATCCACCACAGAAGCGGAGTATATGGCGATCTCCGAGTCTTCAAAAGAAGCTGTTCACCTGAGAAGTTTTCTACGTGAAATCATGGGCCAGCTACGTACTACAATAATCTTCAATGACAATCAGGGAGCCAGCCAGCTTACAAGAAATCCAATATTTCACAAGCGCACAAAACACGTCGACATCCGTCACCATTTTATAAGAGAGCTTGTGGAGAAAGGTGATGTCTGCATTAACTACATGCCAACAACCGAGATGCCTGCAGATGTACTAACCAAAGGCTTAGGAGCAGTAAAGCATGACTCCTGTATAGCAACATTGGGCATCCAGCAGATAAATTAGTATGGTGCCATTTGAGGGGAAGTATTGGAGATGCATATGGCAACACACTGCACAGCTCACTATGTGGCAACTCTTTTAATCGATACAATCGATATGCAAAACTGGAGTTAGTTGCCATCGAATGAACACCGGGTCTACAACGATCGAGATATAAACTTGTATTCACATATATCAATAAACTATTACAACATTTAGCTATGACCAAAGACTGAAAGATCCATTTAAAATAGTCGACGCCTAAGAATGACTTGCCTTATGTAAGCCATTATCCACAAACTATGCAAGGACGACATTTCGGTCACTTTTGGCCATCAGTTTTGGGTGGGGAGCTCACGTAAATCCAAGTTTAAATGTGTGTAATAAACATGAAGCCGTTATTGCTTGTAGTTGGCCTGTTGGGCGCCTCAAGGCAGGTAAAAACTTTCGCATCGGCCACGCCCATTAACTTTATTTAGCTTCCCTTTTTTTGAAAAAAAGCGAGAAAAGAGCTCGCAATAAACTTTGTACCAGGTTCGCCCCCAACAGCTGCAGCAACAACAAAGAGGGGGCTGGCTGAATGCTGGGGAGTGTTTGCAGAGACGCCTAAGCAAACATTGCATACTTTTAGGCATGTGCCCAGCCCACACGTTTACCGTTAAGTTGGTGTTGTGTTAACGCCGTGTTTGCCCTTGCTGTTGACGCATGCAAGCCGAGTGGGCGGCTGAATGGGCGGTCGCTATCTGCGGCCATGTTAAAAGTATTTTGATTTAGAAAATGTAAATTCCCCCTGACTTATGCAGAGACAACACAATACACGACTATGGGAAAGGGAAACGGGGTGGGGTGCAAACATTGTAAGTCTGGCAACAAGTTCCTCTTTTATTGCTTACCAAATGAGCTGCAGCTAAGGCCAAGGCGGGTACCGTCTAAGTTTGGCCACGCTGCTCGACGAGGCGACCATAAAAATGCACTCTTTATGACCCGCCTGGCCACGCCCCTGCTCAATGGGCGTCGGATTAAATCTAACCAACGACAGCTTATCAAAAACGCAAAACGCGCATTTTCTATTTCTTGACGCTACGTGATTTGCAAATTTTCCAATTTTCCCAAGCGCCGAAAATAAAGTTGTGCTCCGGCAAATCAAGACATTCAGTTGCCGTTATCCATGTGGCTCGGATCTCTGTAGATGGTGACGAGACGGGGAAGGTGCATTTCATTTTTTTTTGTATGTATTCTTTTTTTGTTTTATTGCGTATTTTACACAGATACGGGGATTCTTGGATAAAAAGGAAAAAGGGAATTTTGTGGTTGCTCTTTGAAGTGGAGCTCTTTGAATTTAAATAAAAAGCCAAATTTATTACTTTTATTTTTTTGTTGAGTTGGACAAAGCAATAAGGATACAAAGAAAAATTATGCGACAATTCATTAATTATTTAAAACAACCTAAGACAAACATACTAATTTTATCCGATTTTTTTAAATCACAGAAATTTTAATTTTTAAGTAACTGAATAAAGAAATTGTATGTTTTTTTTTGCAAACTGACATTTTCAACTTAAATTTTTTTAAAAATAATATATATTTCTTGGTACATTTTTTACTTGTTTTGCTTATAATTAACTTCTAAACTCTATATGTATTATCAATTTTATATAATATTCTTTTAAGCCCAAAGTAGATTGTTTCCTCATTCTACTTAGCCAAGGTTTACTGTACGGCTGTCACTGATTTGGTACCATCTTTCGTTTTTTGGTCTGTTTGCACTCTGGTAGCGTACATTTGTATTGCATTTTATTTACGAGCTGCTCGCATTCTTATTCTTGTTGTCGTTGTTATTGTTGTTGTTGTTGTTGTTTTTGCCCTTGCCATACGCGATATGCGCTTCCTGGTCTGATACCTCAACTTTGTATTTCCGTTATTTCTTTAGCATTTCTTGAGCATTTCCTTAGCTGTGATTTCTAGTTTAGCGCTGCCAACGCGCCGCTGCAAGCCAATAAATATTTTTCGCGTAGCACGCGATTTTGGCCGTTGCCTGCCGTTGTTGCACCATGCCCCTTCGTCGCCCCCTTCCCTAACACACTGGCAACCTCTCCGCCCTACCGTGTGGCTGTAAGTGTTTGTGTTCGTGTCTGCTGCCATTGTCTGGCACACAATTTAATGTGTTTACCAGATAATCGAAAGCTCGAAAGCAAGACACTTTCTACGGTTTTATTTGTTGCATCTAGCCCAAAGGCAGCCTTTCGCAAAATCGTAAGCTGCATTTTAAAGCATTTATATATATATATATATATATATATATATATATATATATATATATATATATTGTTAGATTCCATGCAGCATTTGATAAGTTCTATGGATTTACAAAAATTCGGATTATGTGTAAGTTTTCACAGATTGAAAAGTTTTTTAATTTATTATGGCTTCGGGCATACAGCAGCTTCAAATATTAATTAAGCACAGGAAATGTAAATGTTTCAAGCAATTTACGCCCTCAACAAAAACAAGAAAGTAAAATATGCACTTGCAATTGAAACAAAATAAAGAGTACAGAGAATAGTTAACAGAGAGGGGCATATCAAAAAAAATGAAGCACAATAAACATATAAATAAAACAATACATAAATACGTTTTAAAATGTCTACGCTTTACATATCTAACTTTTAAAGTAAATATAATTTCTTTGTACCGTTGATCAAAATTAAATTTTTTAGACATATCTTTGGTTGCTATATATGCAATTTTACATAATATACATACATAATAACAAGGGTATTTCATTTTCGGGATAAAGATGTCGCTTGTTATTAAACCTACAAATTTACAGCGGCAGTTGGCAACAAGCAGAAGGCAGATAATTAGTAGCAAATGAAATTAAGTTACTCTCAAGAATTGCAACATCAGGTGTAGATGCTCACATGAATGTGTATGTGTGTGAGTGTGTCTGATTTTGTTAGCTTTGTAGTAGTTGCAATTTTGCTCATTTCTCGCTGCCACTTACAACGGCAACAGGCAAAAGGAAATTGCTGCTGTCTGCAAAAGTGGAATGCCCCAGAAATAAAAAATAAATAAAAATAAATAAAAAACAGGCACCCACCCGTGGTATACGTAATATGCAGGTGCCAATGGTACTGTTAAAAAGCCGTGTCGTTACGGAAACGGAAATGCCGCTGCATTTAGCTAATTTGATTGCATATTGTCAGCGCTTTTTCTATGCCCATTGCATGCTCTACTACAAAGTCATACATACACATGAATATATATGTAGTTTTATGGCGGGGTGGAAGGGTGCTTCAACCTTTATCATATGGCAAATATTTTGCTTGCACTTTTATTGTTTACCATTTGTTTGTCTGCAAAAGTTGGCACTTCAAATGAAAATGGGCTACAAATAAAAACAAAAACAACCAAAAAAACTATTGAGCATTGTTTTACTTTTGTTTAAATGTTTGCTTGTTGCACTTTTGCATTTCGTGCGGGGTGTGTGAAGCGGCTTGGAGTTTTCACTTTTGCCCACATTTTCGTAATGGGAAAAGTTTTTGGCATGACCAAAAAATACCTTCGGTTGTCTGCTGGCTTGTTAGCATTTGTCATCTAGTTGCATTTAAATTTGTGGCAATTTGACTTTTAATTAGATTATGGGGCAGTAATGTCTGCAGAGGTCTGGTACATATGTTTATAGAATCAAAAAAAACAAAAATAATGCACGGTTGAGGTTGAATATAGTTAAAAATAAATTTTTAAATATTACAATTTGACTTTTTGTAAGTAAAGCTCTTTAATTAATATAGTGATTGTACATGTACATGTATAGTGAGTACATGTATGCGAAATAAACAAAGGTATGAGAATGAAAATAGTGAGAATAAATTACGGATATGTATCTAAGGCCGATCAATCTGTCCACATGTTTAATTTGATCAGAAAATTAAAAACAAACAGTTTTACAAAAGTTAGTTAAGGCAATTAGACTTAAATCTAAGCAATTTTGTTGCAGATCATAGGTACATATCATTTTCCAAGTTTTGTTACTTCGCTTTTATTATTTCGTTCAGCTTCAGCCCACCCCAAGCCCGTCTTTTTATGAGTCAGCCGAAATATGTCAACGCCTTGACATATAACAGGTTTCATTAAACCGACTTAAACCTAATTAACATGCGCGGCAGGCGCTGCAACATATTTGTTGATGGCAGTTTGGCCAAAGTTAAGCATATGAGAACTTCAACCCTATTAATATCACGCATACGCGCCGTGGGCCAACAGCTTTTTCGGCATTGAGTTGCAAATGAACAGCCAAGTTGCGGGTTGGTTTTTGAGCTGAAAGCGCAGCAGCTAAAATTAATTTGCAGCCAGCGAGCATTTTTCGACAGGCCAGCGCCAGTGCGGGTGGCTTGAAGGGTGGCTCAGCTGCGGAGCAGCTGCAAGGCACAAGGACTTGCCGGCCCAAAACAAGCCGCATTAATTAGTGGCCAAGGACCCGAGCTCTTGCTGCATGTTGCTGCATTTTTCTTGCTGCCAGCCCAGGCTCCATGACAAATTAGATATATGCGCTCGAGAGTGTCCAAGGCAACGGGGCAAAAATATTAGTCCTTTCGCTGCTGCTGGTCCCTTCGGGGTCTGCTGTCTGCTGTTTTACGACATTTCCGCCCACAAAAGTATGCAACATGAACTGCGCTGAACCAACTGCTGATATGCATTGAGTGCATGTGCATTATGCGCCTGTGTGTGCTATGTGTGTGTGTGTTTGTGTGTGAGGGTGTGTGTTATAGTGTGCGCCATGTATTTTGCGCTGACACTAAAAGCTATTTGTAAATTTCGTGGTTGCAATTATGTTTGCTGTGTTGTTAGCTAACCGCCACGCCTTTAGTCAACCCCCACCCCCACGCCCCTTACTCGACCGGCCAGCGTCACACTTGCCGCACTTAGCTCATGTCCCTTTGCTCTGCACCTCCCCCGCCCCCCGCTACATTCCCTCTTTTTTATATTCTATGTGGCTTTGCTTGTTATTATTAGTTTGCTGCGGTTTGCTGGCTGCGGCCGCTTTGCCTCATGCACTTTCAACTGCTCCCCACGGTTACCCCCCACGCACCTCCAGTCCCCACTTCGGCGACTGTTTATAGTGTTTTTTGACCACATCACAAACACACATTCACACATATATAAGTATGCACATAAATATTTGCACTATCGTTTATTATGCGTGTGTGTGAAATTTTTTTTTTTGCTGGCACATTAAAGACTTTTTTTGAGTTAATCTTTTGGCACGATTTTTAACTGAAAAAAATATTCAGTTGCATTTGTTACGAACACGTTTGCGAGTGCTTTGGGTCACATTATTGTTCCATTTGCTGTGTGCTGCCAAAGCTTTGAATGTTTTTCGGGGCATTAATATTTTATCAAACACTCGGAAAGTGGAACCAATAGCATAGAATATATATATATACTTATTTGTTCAAAATATTTTTTACACTAATAGCTTGTCCAACTTTGCCCATGGTCAAATGTTTTTTTCTTCATTTACTCCATCACTTTTACCCCCCATATGAAATGGGTCAACAAAATATTATTTATATAAGCAATAGCGAGTAAATGAACACGAAAAAGCTAAAAACAAAATATCTTGTAATTTTGGCACATGGCAGCTGCTACGAAAACTGGGCTAAAAGTAACCAAAAAAGCCAGAGAGGCTACTCGATCTCACCTTAAAATATGCCAACAAATACTCGTAATATTCACACTTCGACGCTGGACGCTGGTTTCGATGGACTCGGTCTGGGCCAAAGTCTGTTGCGGTGGCTACCACAAATCATTCAGTGGCATGAATTATTGCCGCCGCTTAGAACGTGCTCCCAGCGCTAAAGTGTCATTACTGGACTTAATGAGTCTGCCAGCAGCACAAAAAAATACAACAAAAAAAATAAAATAAAAATAAATGCGTTAAAGCGTGGTCGGCAGTGAGAAAAAATATGTAGCATGCAAACAGGCGAACTACTTTGTTCATTGTCTGCGTCTTATTTATGTCGGTCCTTCGGTCAGACAATGTAAATAAATAATAGTTGCAAATACCCTGTAAAAAAAGGATACAGCTTGAAGTAAAATATTATTTTGAAATTGTACAACTTGTTTTTCTTTTAGTTCATTTTTGCAGCATTAAATGTGCATATATACGACAGATACACATATACGGAATTATTATGTTCTAGTAATTTTAAATTTTTGTGCGAGTGTAAAATTCAATTATCTACTTATTTCTTTATGTAGAGTTAAAACATGAGAACAAACTTTTCTATAGGTAAGCTATGACCGCCAGAGCCTTAAGCTCCGAAAACGTGTAAAAAATGTTATTAATAAAGCTTTCGATCGGTTGCTTTTTCGAATATTAATGATTTATTATTATGAACATGTAACAATAAAATGTTTCTTTTAGTATCTTTAATTCAGCTTTAAATATACAGATATTCATCACACATATACAAATATACTATAGAATATATTTTCGTGCGACTGTATAAATATTTATAATGAGCATGAAAATTGTTTCTTTTAGTTCAGCTTTAAATATACAGATATATAAATGCTTTATAATAATTGTTAATTTATGCGAGTGTTTAAATAAGTTTTGTGTTTCAAAACATTTAATGAATTTTTATTATGAACATTTAAAAAATTATTTATTTCCTTTTTATTCAGTACCGAATATACAAATATTGAAAAAAATTTTAATTCTGAAACGGGCATATAAAAAAACAACCGTTTTTTTTAATGTGGATGAATTACAATTTATTTTATTGAGACTATTAAAGGGTATTAGTTGACTGCGTTCGATTAAAAATAATAAAAAACTTAGTTACAACCAAATTAAATATGTTGCAGTCTGTTACGGCTGCTGCTGCGGCTGCCGCTGACGTTGCTGCTGCTACTGATTAGTTTTTGGCCTGACATGTTAGAAGTTATTAACACTCATACGTCACGTTGCCCACAGGCAAGGCGATATGCTAAGCAGCTGCGAGGGCAGGAGAGCAGCTTCAGCAGTAGCTGCAACAGCTGGAGCCACTCGCAGCCACTCGCAACCACTTGCAACCACTCCGCACTGGCAGTGGGAACCGCATAAATCGTGGCACCCAAAAAGCATAAAGCAAGCATGTCGCGCAATCATTTTCAGCTGCCACGTGCCTGGGCATACATTTTGCGCATTTTATGGGGCATGCAGCAAGCTGCAAGCAGCAAGCAGTCGCAACCGCCGGCTACTGTGGCCGAGAAACAAACAACTGCCACGCCCCAAGGCAAGGCGAAGCAAGGAACGGCAGCTAGTTCAGAATTTTAAAGCTGATTACTCAATAACTTTACTGGCGAGTGCATAAAATGCGGGTCGTATCCTTGGAGTGCATAATTCCTTACCAAGTGCAAGTGTGTGAGGGGGCAGGGGTTGGCTGGATATTTCAGTCATTTTATGTGCACTTAAATTGTGTTTGTTATTAAAGCTGTTGGCTGTTGGTCCTGATGTTGTTGTTATTGTTGTTGTAAGTGCAACCAAAACGAAATTTACGCTCAAATTGAGTTGCCTCGAAGTGATTTTCTGCTGCAGCTTTTCTGCAGGTAATTCAAGACGCTCAGGTAAGTAATTTATGCCTGCAGCATAATAAAAACAAAGAAAGCTGCACTTAAAACCGTTAACACTGAAGCCCTTAGGTTCAGCTAAGTGGTAGAAAATGGAATTATAGTGTAAATAGAAAATTCTCGGGCACTTCCCTTTATTAATATCTTAAACAAAGCATACATTCATTGATTATTTCTACATATACGTATGTGTAATTATTTATTTCATTTATATTCACTTTGTGGGGCTGTTATTTATTTAATTTGACGTTTAACAACACTGACACAAAGTGCTGTCGCCATCATTCAGCGCATCTACGCTTTATCAATTAGTGTGCCATAAAAAATCGAAATTGACAGATGTTTTCTAGTCGCTATTGTTTTTAATTTTTTATTTATTTAAATGTGCTGTAAATTCAATTAAGCCACAGCGTTAAAAGAGAGAAAGAATTTTACGTTTATGGCTGAAATTCAATTACAACCGCTAATGCCACTTGTATTGCCAGACCACAGGCTGTTCAGGCTCTAAATACCTGTAATCCGGCAAATTTAATTTGATAAAAGTTGAACTTCAATAAGTGCCAAAGCTGGCTAGGCCATTATAATTGTGGTTGTGCCAGTGTGCGAGCAACTGTGTGTGTGTGTGTGCGTGTGTGTGCAGTTTTTGTTAAGCGGCAACCGCAACGAAAAACCACAAACAAATATGATCAGACATCAGGTTGACTGTGTCGAGCCCAAAAACAACTACAACGGACAGCGGCAGCAGCAGCAAGTGCTAACAGGGCGGATGAATATGGCTTATGTATGCACGACAACAATGCACACTTACACACCCGTGTACACACAGGTATTGGTGACACATGCCAAGAGCAGAGTTTAAGCGAAAAACTGCTGCATACTTTTAAGCGGCCGCAAAAAAGCCCTCAAACTGTGGCTGACAAAATGTGGCCTGAACTTAAATAAACAAAAAAAATTCATATTCACATGCCCATACATATTAAAGTAACATATAGAAATATGTTAATTAACCAACTTTCATTATGTGTTACAAAAATAATAACAAATAAATAAAGAGGCAGTAACTGCCGCAATGGAAATATTATTTAAACTAAAACTTAAGTTGAACAATTGGACCAAATGTTAGACTTGTATTTTTTAAATATATTTGTACACATAAATCCCCTCATTTGTTAAGTTCATTAATTATATCATATATTACATGTTATATTTATATTTTAATTAAGACATCTAATAAATTAGTTAAAAGAATTTCAGCAGCTCAATATATTAAAAAAATATTTTAAGCCCTACTGTTTTATTGGGCTGCTATTTATAATTCTTGGCTGTGTCTCACAATTCCTTTTAAATAGACATCTTTTTAATCTGTTAACTTTTATTTCAAAATTTTAACTATACCCCTTATGTCTGCATAACAAATTACTCGACTAAATTTATCTTTCTTCAATTTCAAAATTAACTATAAACTTTTTAAATGTAGAGAATGCAGCAAAAGTTAATTAAAAACCACTTGCGCTGAATTTACTAACTAACAACTTAAATTAAAAAAAACTATAAAAAAAATATTTAATCAAAGAACGCCGGCACACGGCATAAAACATTTATTCCAATGCACCAGCCAAACGACTTGCTCAAAAATAAAAATAAAATAAATATATAGAAATCCCCTTGCAACGTAAAAAAAATCTAATTTATTGAGTTTACGCCCATTTTTACACGCTGCGCACATGGCCAACGTTCAGCGGACGCGCCCCGCCGCATGTCCTAACCATAACCCGCATCTAAAACTTAAAAAAAATAGAAAATATGTAAAACACCAAAAGGAATGAAAATTGTGAACCCGCTTCGACTTGCCGCACAGCGCGTCGACAAATGAAATTTTCACGTCGCGCAGGACACGCGCCAGGACCACGGTCGACGTGAGCAGCCCTTTTGGATTTACCACACAAACATTTTGGCATGTCCTAAAAAAAAACAAAAAAGAAAAGCTCACAAAAAAAAACAGATTAAAAACTTGCAAAAATTTTAATGGAATTTTATTTTTACCTCTCTCTCACACACACACGCACTCAGACTGTCTCTCCCTGGGGTCGTTGTTGGCGGTCACGTTGCGGAAATTGTTGCCGTTGTACCCTTTGATTGTCAAGCATCGGCTTACACACATAAATGTGTGACAGACACACAACCACAGCAGTGTGTGCGAATGTGTGTAGGTGTAAGGACACAACATGTCAGCGGAATAGGAGAACAGGCGGACAGAGGTTAAGGGACAGCCAGTTGACGAACAACTAAACTGTCAGCTTGAGTGAAAAGTTGTCCTAACTACAGGAAATTATTAAAAACGAGCAGCAGGAAACTGAAAGGGTCGATCAGTGAAACCCCCAGCGGGGGTTTCAGGCAATTATCTATTTAGAAAATATAATATTGAGGCAGGGATCTGAGAGAACTTGTAAAGCGAACAATTAGAGGACACAAAAAGTTAGAAACTAAGCGATGAAAATTCCATTAAAACCCAATTTAAGGAATTACTGAATTGAAGTCTAATCAGAATTTAAAACAAGAAAGAACAGTTATCTTAAGGATTCCGAAGCGTATATATATACTAAATTTTAATATGTTATATATATACATATATATATATATATAGAAATATACTATATTATTATTATTAGATTAAAGTGACAAAACAAAGTGACAAAAACAAAGTGCTCTCTTTATTATTTATTTTCTTTTACCTTTTTATCTTTCTTTCATTTATTTATCAAAGAACTTCGTAAGAAAACTCAAGATCTTTGTTTATCTCCGGTTTTTTATAAGAGCTTAGTAAAAGTAATTAAACAAAAATTAGTTTCAATTGCGTTATCGTATTTACGAAGTTTATTGCAAGAGTTCACTTGTATTTGCTGCGAATGCACCAAGCTTAAAGCAATGTTGAACTAGGCCCAACACAATGTCAAAATAAATAAACTAATCTTCAGTTTAAACGTACAAAGTACTCGTAACGTATTTGATATATACACGATATTTACAGGCAATAGAGAAACAAAAGGAAGACCTCGAAATCTGCTAGCTAAAGCTTTAAAACCAATTAAACCCGAAAGCAGCCTGAGCTTAAAGTTTATTTCTGGGATAGAAGCTATCCCAGAGCTGCAGCTTCTCCAGCTCGGGCAGGGTCTTGAATTCAAAGTCCTGTCCAATATTGAGGCACTCGACATGCGTCTCACTCGCTAGTGGCGAAAATTTCAGGTGCTTGATGCTGTCGCAGTTGGGATCTCCAGTGGCCGCGAAGCTCGTCCAGATGTCGATCATGCCAGTGATGATCGTGTGCTCCGGCGTGCCCGGCGCCGCCTGATTGGCCAGCATGCTGTGGAAGATGTAGCAGAGATCGTCGCCGTGGCAAACGCCGCGCATCTCGTTGCCACAGAGCACAATGCGAATGGCATTGCAGTGCTTGGAGTCGTGATCGAAGCGGTACAGATAGGTGGGCGCGCTGCCCAGGCGGAGTCGGGAGAGGGCGGTGCGGTAGATGGGATGCCAGAACTCGCGATAGGATTCCAGGTCGAGGAATTTCATCATGTTCGCCTGGTTGCAGGACTCCTCGCCAAAATAGGCGCGCTTCAGCTGCAGTCCGTAGTTCTCGCACAGCTTCGGGTCCACATTCTCGCCCAGATCAATGGGCAGCACATTCTTGCAGTTGCCCACCTCATCCAGCGTGGCGGGACGACGCATGACCTCTGAATGGACACAAGTGGATTAAAGAGGCGCCTGGCTCGGGCGGCACGCACTCACCTGGATAGAAGAGCAGACCCTCGAAGCTGGTGCCGCCGAACATGATGGGCACTCGCCGGCTCCAGGTCTGCTGCATCAGCTCGTAGGGCGGCTGGGCAATCACCGTCTGCTCGGTTCGGTAGGGCTCGACGACGGGTCCGAAGGCAAACAGGACGCGATTGTGTTTCTCCTCCTTGTCGAGCACCAGCGCGGTGGCCTTCACAATGTCGCCGCCCTTCGCCGTGCACAGGAACTGATAGATCTCGCGATCCTTGTTGGCGCCCGCATAGCCCAGCTTCTGGGCCAGGCGATACGCCCAATTGTTGTTCGGCGGCTGCGCCCACGGGCACAGCGCGCTGCCGGACATCACAATCGCCTTGTGCAGCAGACCCTCCGTCTGCGGGCTGAGCGTTAGCAAGTGGGTGGAGGCGCCGCCGGCGCTCTCGCCAAACAGGGTCACATTGTTGGGATCGCCGCCGAAGGCCTCGATGTTCTGCTGCACCCAGCGCAGGCCCATGATTTGATCCTTGAGGCCCGCATTGCCGGGCACTTTGAGCTCGGGGTCCTCGAGGCTGAGAAAGCCCAGCGCGCCCAGGCGATAGCTAATGGACACCAGCACCACATCCCGGGACATAAAGAAATCCGGACTGTACATGTCACGCGAGGCCTCGCCCACCTGGAAGCCACCGCCATAGATCCAGACGAGCACAGGCCGCGGCTTCGCCGGCTGCAGCTGTTTGGCGGCGAATAAGCAAAGAAGTTTGTTGGCTGTTAGACGAAAGCTGGCTGCTTTAGCTACTCACATCCTTGGCGTACACATTCAAGTACAAGCAATCCTCGGAGCCCGCGAATTTGCGAAAGAAGGGATGTGTCTGCAGCGGCTTCTCGCCCGGCGACGTGCAGTCCAGCTCGCGATCCCAGGGCTCCGCCGGCTCCGGCGCCCTGAAACGCAGCTCGCCCAGCGGCGGCTTGGCGAAGGGTATCTTCTCGAAGCTGTAGTAGCTGCCGCCCCAAATGGTGTTCCGCTTGACGCCCCGCACGGTGCCCAACTTGGTTTTCACCACCGAAAAGATGGCTGTGGTCAGGCGACGCTGCTCGTACTTGAAGCTGAGCACCCTGTATTTGTTTACAACAACAAAAGAGAGGGGAGAGCGTGTGAGAGTGGCAAATTAGTTATGATTCGAGCCGCAATTTGTGGCAGCACTTATTGCTGCTGTAGATATACCCTACCAGCGGGTATCATAGCATTGCCATGAAATCTGCAAATATATATTGGTAGCCTAAACATATATTTTCTTGATACACTTTCACATAAATCAAACCAGCCCAAGAAATCAGCAAAACATCAGCCCAACCCTTACCATATCTTTCTTTAATATAACATTTATTTTTAATTTTAATAATAATTTAAGTACAACGGAAGCGTGCAGACCCTAAAATTGATATCGATCAGAGCTAACATTAATGAAAATGAGCAAAAAGATATTCTACCTCTTAGTTAAAAATAAACAAAATTATATACAGTTCTAAGCCAATGGATTATTGTTGCGGTAAGCCAAGTTCAAGAACTTTAACTAAAAGGTGATGCTTGGTTCCAACCGTACACCGATCAAACTATAATTTATTGAGCTTAAAGCTTTGTATAGCGCCCAAATTAACATATTTATAATATTCTTTGTGATCAAAAAATTAAGACACTTCTGAATTTTGTAGCTCCTATAAAAACGAACCGATGAAAAAATAGTTTTTGTCTAAAATAAAAAAAACAATTTTTTTTTCAAATTCATCAGATAGGCCATTTAAGCTATATCATCATTACATATATCTATAAAAAACTGCCTAAGCTTCGATCATAATATCACACCAAACCACATATTATCAAGAGTATTCAATATTCGACAGCCCGCAGACTGCTCTTTTTTCATGCTTTTGGCCTAAAATCAGTCACGCAGTCAACAAATTGCCGGCTTGGTGGTTGGGTGGTTCGCTGGTTCGCTTTCAATGCCACTGTGGTTGCGTTACAGTACATTTTTTGTTTTTTCTTCTTTGTTTTGAAAGTCGCGCCTTTTGACCAACCTCAACGTTGCACGCTTAATATGCACGACAAGTTTTCTATTTACTGTTTTTTTATTTATATATTTATTTAAAAAAAATTTTTTTGCATTTAACTTTTATTGCTGCGCTCTCGACTATAGGTGTGCTTTTGTGCATTTTATGGCTTTTTGTGTTTTTGTTTTTAAATTTCAATTGCGCAGCTCAAAAATTAATCACATATTTTATATTTAACACGCATTGTCCCAATGCACTGACATAGTTTAACTCGAACAACAACAATGCAATTGCATACAAATTGCTAATTTCAGAGAAAGGAGAGTGACAGGAGTGAGAAAATTGAGAAAAACAGAGGTAGAGATAGAGAGCGAGAGATTAGATACTCTAGATTATAGTATGTTAGTACGTGACGAAACCCGAAACGGAGCTGGTAGATTGGAAACAAAGAATGTGAAAATGTGAAAGAAATGCCCCACAAAAATAACTTTTTTATACTCTACACACATTTACACATTTTAAAAGGGTACATGACTTAGCTAGTTAAAATAAAGTACATGGTAAATAAGTAAAAGGAAAATTTAAACAGAAAACAAAGATATATCAAACACTTAAACATGAATTACTGATCCGATCATACATGATTTGCATGATGTAAAATTTTTGAATATATTGTATAATTGAATCCAACTATATATATCTATCTATAGTTTTTTAAAAAAACATTGTTCAACATTGCTTTTTCCTTATACATATATGTATAAAATGTATTTAGGCTTTTATCGCCCGAAAACTGTAAAATATTTAATTTTATTTTAAATGTTCATATTTAAATATTTTAATAATCTTTATAGTTCTTTTTATATTTCAATATTTATGAGAATTTTTATTATTATTATCTGTGTCAGTAAAATGAATTCAACAAAATATATCGCTTTAGCTAATACATCCAGAGGTGACAGTTTAAAAAGCAGTTAAAAAATAATTATTTCCAGGTCTAATTTAATCTGGAAATGACTACCAATATGATAATAATTCTGTCTATTTGCATTAATATAACTAATTTTTTTTAATTTGATACAAAACCCGTTTTCCATGACATGTCGAGCCCTTTCTATCCAGCCATTAGGCAGGCAATTAAAAAAATTGATTTGTCATGAATTCGACCAATACGAAAGTGCACTATCATTGTATAAGATGATAAAATTACACATATGGGATCTTGGTTGGAATATTATTTATTTATGGAAGTTTAATGTCTATAATGAATGCATTTCCCAGATAATTTTTAATAATACACGCCTATCTATAGCTGCCAGCTGATAAGGTGCGAAAACTTTTATCATATAACAGCTATTAAAGTAGGCAAATATCTATAATTTATATATAATGCCAACATTCACGCCGTTTATATTAATATGTCAAGCATGATTTTTAGCCTGATTAAATATATATGTACTGCATATAGCTATTGTTATACTCATGTGTTACACAGTTGAAAACACACAACTTCATATCTTTGGGCACAGCTGTTTATCAAATTACTGATAAGCTGCAGTTATCACCAAACTAACTGCAAAGTACTACAAACTTTTGCAATAACCGAAGAATACACAAATTTTAAGAAAAAAACATTAAAATTAGTCTATTTTTAGCTAGATACCAATTCTAATATTGTAAATAAATTGTCTGCGCATCAGATTAGCATAGCAATTAAAATTAAATATACATGATATGACTAAAACTTGTCATGTCATGCCTATTGAGCAATTCAGCACAAAAAAATATATGTACATACAATAATATAAATACAAATTCTACCTGAAAGCTAATTGAACTATGTACCTGCGCGCTTTATCAATCTGCTGTCATATATTATATATACGTATATGTGCCTAGACTTCCATTAAAAGAGTAATTGGGCTTACAGAAAACTGTAAGTTAGTGTTTCATGAACAAATCTGTTAAATCTGTTAAGTCTGTTAAATTATTGCACTTTTTCGGATTTGAACTAAGCAAGTGAGGTGCTGAGAAATTTACGATTATTAGCTAAACACTTAACACAAGTGTCTCTAAAGTGGGTACATTCACTCAAGAGTACTCATAAAAATAAAATGTTTTCTCAGGAATATGCGAAAGTTAATTAAGGTATAAAGCTAAAACAACAAATGTGAAAACATTCAAAATTCACGGAACTCTTAAGTACCCGAAAGTATATGTTCTTGTATAGAGAAGTAGACCTATTAAACCATTGTGAACTTTGTTCAATTAATCACATACCTCACAAAATTAAATGTAAAATGCCAAAGTTATGTTAAATTCCGAAAATCTCTTATGGCCGTAAGTTCTTAAATTCGAGGGCCTACTGTAAATTATATAAAATAAAATAGTTATGTTATATATTTTTAATCAAAACTTATTAATATTCAAAACAACTCATCAAATTTTTATGCATTGAATTTCATGAAAATATATACATATCATATTTAAATCAAGGAAATACAAACTTTTAAAAAAATATTTGTAGTATTATAACAAATTAATTGAGTTTAACCATTGCAAAAAAAAAAACGTAATTAAGCCAATTGATATTTGAGTCCATGGCTTTTAATACTGTTGTAATGCCTAGCCGCAATGTATGCCAAAACATAAACCATTTCAAATGTAGGCAAAAACGTGCAAATAATAGCAATAAAAGCTTACGAACGTATCGGAAGGGGCAGAAAAAAAACAGAGCTGAATCGAAATGAAGAAAACAAAAGGCATCGATTAGTTTATGCAAAAACCAGCTGCAAAACTTGCGCAACAATTTCACCAACGCAACATTATGATGCACACACACATGAATAAATAGATATGTATGTGTACAAGCATGTGTGTAGAAGCAAGCGAGAGCAACTATCAAAGCGACCAACGATCGAACAAGAAATCTGTTGATGTTGCTGCAACACACACAACACACACACAGACTGAAGACCCCAAAACACAGAAAAAGCAGCAAATTGCTTTTGTTTTTCTGTGAAAACTTACTTAAAGGTGAGCTTTAGCATATCCATAAAACGCACAGCCATTGTAGGGTATCACTTTTAGCACAGCACTTAAATGAAAACAAACTGTTAAATTTCACGGCCCTACGCTTGGCTTAGGAGCGGTTTGGGCGGCAGCGAAAGTGAATAAGTGCGAGTGTGCGTAACGAATTCCAAAACACGCAGACGCCAACGATGAAACTTCTATAAACTCACAGCAAACAAAAGACGAACCGCACTGCGCGAGAGTGTGCCGACGACTGAACGAACTCGAGCGATCGCAGCGCCAACAATGAGAGGGAGGAGGGAGGGAGTTGGGTGAGCAAAACATAAACATCAATGAAAGCGGCTCTCAACACAAAATTAACGCACGTCAAACTCACACGCGAGCTCTCTCTCTCTCTCTCTCTCTCTCGTTCTCTCTAAAGCGCGCTTGCTTTCTTGCTGCCTCAACAGGTGTGTGTACTAATGTGCTTAGAGCTAAACGGCTGCTGACTGGCGGAATTATTTTTTGCCTGCACTGTTAATGTGTGTGGCTGAGAGCTTTTATTTGTTTTGCTCGAGGTGGCAACGCTGTAACTTTAAAGTTGTGTTAAAGAAAGCTCCAGTACTGTTAACGAGATGCAGATCACTGTTAAACAAATGTTTAAATGGTATGTTAGCTAAAGTTAATTACCGCTTATGCAAAGAAAAAGACAAATATTTAAGTTTAATTAATATTCATTTTGAATTTTGTGTTTTACTCTAATTTATATCTGCACTATTATTTATTTAATGATATAGTAAACAAATAACTAATCAAAAAACCCCCACGTATAAAAAAAACCACCTTGACCGCAAGAAACAAAGCAAACGCCCCAAGCCAAGTACTTTCAGAAAATTGAGTGCAAAGACCCCAAAAAAAATGCTATACGTATGCCTGGTCGCTCAGCTGGTAATTAACAGTTAGAAGTTGGTTTTGAACTTGATTTTTAAACAAATGATGTGATTGCAATTCACGGCTTATTTAAACCAGTTTTTACTTTGGCCTAAGCATACGCAAGCGAATAAGACTTGAATAAATGCAAATGCCAGACGATTCGCAGCCAGTTTGTCGTTCCTATTAGCATTACTTAACAGTTCTTTTTTCTCTAAAATTTCAGCATTTTATTAGCTCAACAATAGTTGTATCTTTCCGTCTGGCATCAAACTGGGGCTGTTTTTAAAGATCATCGGGCGTGGTGTGCCTGGGCTCGCTCTCTGTTATGACCTGCGGAACTGCCGCATCTTCGGTTAGGGCCAAGTGCATGCAGATAGCCAAAATGCTGAATTAAACATAGAGTATTTAGTTTACAACTGTTTGACACACTTCGAATAGAGCACAACCTGAGCAGAAACAGGGTTCGCAGCTTTGAACACATCTCAACTTGTCTCGTTTCGGCTGGAAATGCAACTAACTGAATTATTTCGATGTAATGCCTAAAGTTCGGCTCATATATATCTAGTACGACTTGTTTGCATTAATTATTAGCAGTTTATTTTGTGCTAAGCAAACTGCAGCTGATTAGCGCTTGTGAAAAATACCCTGGATTGGTAAACAGCAGATGACGCATACTGCGAAAGCAGGGCTGGATGACGTTGCACCTTTTTATCTGCTTGGTTAGAGAAGACAGTCTGCTATCAAGAAGGCGTTGCCACATTCTAAAACCCAGCTAACCCAATCCAATCTCATTTTAAACAACTTCAAGCTGTGAAAATCTTATTTAAGCTACAATTACCCTACCAAATCTCTTTCTACCCAACCTCACATCTACACTGAAAGTGCACAGCAATAAATAAAAGATAAAAAGAGACGTGTTAACGTCCTAATCAAGAATATAGATATATACTTATGCGGCCCGAAATGCCTCCTTCTGTCTATTACACGCACTTGTAATAAAAACCATTACATCCTATTACCCATTTTTAATGGGTATCGGTATCCCAAATCTTATATATTGTTCATAGCATCAAATTTTTCACAGCGTATCAGGGTATGCATATAACTATGATAATTATCATCCAGCCCATTGAAACCCAATGATCATAAATATGTGTGAAGTGTACTTAAACTTAGTAAACTTAGTAAGCGTTAATTGTAATTCATCGCTTCGTGACTCATCCTTAGTAAACCCAATGTAAGCCGACCTTTAACCGACTTTTCTTACATATGTACATGTCAACTGTTAATTGTCCGTCATAATGATGAATAATTCCGCTTTATCGCATCAGCCTTTTGTTTTTATCTCCCTAATCAACTAAATTATAGTCACACCTCCGAGGAAGCCAATTTATAACCTGCCATTTGCACTTGAATTAATCACGCGAGGCAACTTGTGATTGCTTTCTCGACTTTTTGTTCGGCTTTTTATTGGATTTATCGCGCAAGTTGAGTTTGTCGAGCGTCATTGCAAACATTTAGCTGATACGCATAGTTGACTGAGGGCGAACACACGAGAAGAGAGAAGAGAGGAGCAGAGAAGAGAAGCAAGACCGCAAGCCAGACGATTTTCTGATTCAGATAAGCGCTGCAGAAGCAGACCCCAAAAATAAGAGTATATTTGGCTACGTCAATCAATGTGGTATACAGATAAGTGGAAAATAGGGGTAATAATAATGGTAGGTGCTATAATTATGGTTACTTACTTCTGTATATAATCGTAGTTGGTATAAATGCCCGTCTTTTGTGTGGGCAAAAACTTAAGTTTTCTTAGCGCAATTACGTACTTTGTCATAATTATTGTATATTGTTTTGACAACTAAAGCGGCGATACCTTATAGAAAAGAATATACGAGAAAACCAAAATATTTTAAATAAATTTGTTTCTTTATTTGAAATACATTTATCTTTCTTCTTTTTTTTGTTAGATGATCTTATTAAAATATGGATTTTAAATTCCTTTTGTTTTTTTTTGTTGTAGCATCACATTATTTTGAAGCTTATAGGAATTGAATTTTATCGAGCTCGTCTTAGTATGCTCTATGTGGTATCTATTCGAAAACAAATCGAAACATTTAATATTATCGTTTTTTGTGCATTTTGAATAACATTTCAAGGTGTTTTTGTAGTCAACAGATACATAATTAAATTCAAATTCACTTTGTCCTATGTAAATTTGTATTTCTAGATGTTAACAAGAATCATATTCCTAAATATGTAAAACGTGGACTGGTATATTGTAAGTTTATACTAAAAAAAGAGCCAAATACGTTTCAAAAAATTAGATTATTATAAAACGTTTACATATTCATAAGCCTACGCAAGTCGGGCTTAAAGCTAAACAAGGGATTTGTAGTCAAACAATTGATTAAAAATAATAATATATAAAAATATATTACTGGATGAGTGCGTTTTTTGTGCGAAAGAGAATTACACGCCTCATAATACAAGTTAAAATCATAGTGTTAATGGGCGCCTTAACAGCCTTTTGCATATATGCAATATATGCTTGATATAGTTTTCTTTTCTTCTTTTCTCCGACTCATAAGGAACATTACGTTTGCGTTTTTTTCAGACATGAAAATTCCTTAACTTCGCGGATCCGTAACAATCAAAAGGTACTTCAGTTGCGACTTTTATCATCCTCAATACTACACTAGAACTAACCTCAACCACAGTTAGATAGAAAGTAGTATCTGAAACTAGCTGCAAGCTATAGACATTAGAGACTTGGATCAAACTTGAACAGGCTTAATATAGAATTTCGATTCTGGACAAACTTAACAACACACAAATATATATGTTCACATATATACACATATAGATGGTTCTATCTAGGCTTTAAAGCTACGCTTTGCATTGTTTTCAACATAAAGCTAATGCTAATGCTAAGTAGAGACCCCGCCCCCTTGGTAGCACTCCCTTGTTCACAGCAGTTCGTCACGCCGGAAGAAACTCTCCCAGACCATCAACTTGCGCAGCTCGGGCACATCGATAATCTTCAGATCATCGGATATATTAAGGCACTTCAGCTGATGCTTATCGAGCGCACTGGCCGACACCGGCTGCCACAGATCGGCCTGCTCGGGATCAAAGTTCGGATTGCCATAGGTGGCAAAGTGCGTCCAGAGACCCACCAGCCGCTCAATGCACTTGTACTCGCGCGTGTGGTTCTTCAGCTTGCGCGCCAGCGAATTGTAGAACAGATAGGAGAGATCGTCGCCGTGGCAGGTGCCACGCACCTTCTTGCCGCAGCTGAGTATGCGCAGATGATTGAAGTGCTTCGAGTCGAAGTCGAACCGGTACAGATAGGTGGGTGCGTTCGGCGCGTGCTCCAAGCGCGACAATACTGTGCGGTAGATGGGGAACCAGAAGTACTCGTGCGAGACCATCTGCAAGAAGGGGCGAGAAAAAGTCATAGATCAGCTGCGATCGTCAACATATTTAGATATGAATTATTGATTGGCTTTATAAGCTGCTTTTTACCCAATCGGTTTACTATACCATATAGCTGCCTCAGTATGCTCTGAATATATAAAAACATTTTTGGCAATCGGGTAACCATATTTTATAGCCCCCATAAGAATAATCGTCGAAAAGTTAATGCTTGTATGAACCTATCAGCATTTACAAAGCACATTATGATCCTAACATATAAATATGTCTTAACGTTATCAAACCAAAACATCATGTAGCTTAAATAGAAATACTGGAATGAACATTCACTTTTTGCATAAATAACTTTTTCTTCTTAAGTTTATCTGAACAATTGCAAATTGCATAATATTATGTTACAAAGTCTTAATCTTATCGGACTACTATAATATATATCGATTGCAATTAACTGTTCTGAATGAAATATTTGTTGTTATGAAAGATATCTTGACGTCATTAAAGCCTTACATAATAATAGCCTTATGGTCTGATAACTATATTTGATATACTTTGCAACATTAGACCATTTTAGCACAAAGTTCTTCTTTGTACAAATTTATAGTAGTTCCTGTTGTGGAATATCCTTAAGATTCAATAGGAACAATCGTTCGAAAATAAGGTTATTGAATGAACCACTTTTTAATTTTTCAATATGTCTTGACTGAACTCGATAAATATTAGTTATATAACGTTCAATACGTTTTATTAAAATCAAGGGAAGATTCGTTTGCAAATGAAGTATTTAGTCTGTAACCCCTTTCATTCCCCGCGATAGCCTGCAAAGATGTTCTAAGAAATCAGATTACACAATCGGACATGTGCCTGAAGTAACCTTGGCCGTTAATCTTAAGTACCACACAGATAGCCGAGCTTTCCTCTCGCATATCTCTAGTACACACACCTGCAGGTACTCGTGGAGCGTGTCCAGGCTGGGGTCTTTTCGCCGTAGTAGCTCTGGCGCAGCTGCTCGCCGTAGTCCTTGCACAGTTCGCTGTCCCGGTCCATGTTCAGTTCGATGGGCACCACGTAGCGACAGTCGCCCAGCTCGTTGAGACACTTGGGATTCGATTTGGTCTCGGAGTAGAGCAGCAGGCCCTCGTTCGAGACGCCGCCCAGGATGAGGGGTATGCTGTTGCTCCAGGCAGTGCGCATCATGACGATGGGCTTCGTGGGCACCACACTGTGGCTGGTCACATAGGGTTCGATCACGGGGCCGAAGGAGAAGCCAATGCGCTCCTTCTTCTCCTCATCGATGCAGAGCTCGCCGTTGGCCTTGATTATGTCGGAGCCCTTGGCATTCTTCAGGAACTCCCACACATCACGCTCCACATTCTCGCCCGCATAGCCCGCCTGCACGGCCAGCCGATACGGCCAATTGCGCTGTGGCGTCACGGCCCACGGCGAAAGTGTATTCCCCGACATGCAGATGGCCTTGTGGAAGAGGCCACGCGTCTGCTCCGTTATCATCATGTAGTGCACCGAGGCGCTGCCCGCGCTATCACCGAAGATCGTAATGTTGCTCGAATCGCCGCCAAATCGCGAACAATTGGCCTTGACCCAGCGTAGGGCCAGCACCTGATCCTTGAGGCCCGCATTGCCGGGCACATCGAACTCGGGATCTTCCAGGCACAAGAAGCCTGACAAGTTCATAAAATATACATATTAATTTTGATACACTTCGAGTGCTAGCTAATTGAAATACCCACCCAGTGGACCCAGGCGATAGTTAATGGATATTACGACCACGTCCTCGCGCAGCAAATAGTCGGGACTGTAGCATTCGCGTGAGGCCTCGCCAAACTGAAAGCCGCCGCCATAGATCCAGACCATGACGGGCATTGGTTTAGTGGGATATAACTGTCAAATAAATGTAAACATCATATATTGGATACTTGTACTCTTTTCCCGTTCCTTTGCACTCACATTCTTCGTATAGACGTTGAGATACAGACAGTCCTCGGAGCCATCGGTCATCTCGAACACAAAATGCTTCTGCAGCGGCTTGGGACCCTGCGACGTGCAGCTCTTGACCTCAGTCCATATCTCCGGCGGCTGCGGCGCCTTGTAGCGCAGCTCCCCAATGGGCGGCTTGGCAAAGGGTATGCGCTCGAAGCTGAAATACGATTGGCCATAGATGGACTTGCGCTTGACCCCCTTTATGGGGCCGTATGTGGTGCTGACGACAGTCTTTTCGCTGGTGCGATAACGGCGCTGCTGCACCTTGAAGTCGACCATTCTGTTGGGAAGAGAGAAAAGCCAAGAGACCCCATTAAGCACTCGCAATTTACTGGGTGTGTTAACAAAAAATTCTGTGCTTAAATTTTGCATTGAATTGAGGACCTAAGTCTGCACTAGGTGCACTCTGTGGCTCTGCATTTACAGTCAGTCAAGATTAAACGCTACATTTACAGGGTATTTTATAGCGACATATAAGCTTTAATTTTTTGATGTAAGACCCTTGATTTAAATTATACCAGTTTTCCAGGAAAGTGCCGATATTTCATTAAGTTCCATATTTTCATGGTTCCTTAACCACAGTTGGCATTAGTTTTCTGTCTCACTTTACTCCTAAACTACTAAAAACTTATACAAAGAAAGTTCTTTTTTGTTTCGAAATTTAAAGGAGTTTTTTAAATATCCAAAGGAAGCCTTAAAAATACTTATGTACTCATGTACTTACTTGAAACAAAAGAATCTCATTTTAAGCCTTCAATTTACAAGAAATTTTCTATTTATAAAAGTATATATTAAGCCAATATTTGTATGTGTTACGTACATTAGGATTTCTGTTTTCCTTTAGTTTTTGGCTTTAAGAGTTTTAATTAAACTCTTAACGTACAGGGTATATCTTATATTAAACTGCTGGTTTTAGTTTCCTGTTGTACTTTAGCATTGAAATCAAAACACCTTTGCCATTTATCAGTCAAAAAAACGATGCGTTTAGGCTATCTATGGTTTTATTGATGGGCCGTCTGTTGCTTGTTTGGCTAATACACACATATATACATATATATATATATACATATATAAATATATATACATTCACACTCATGACCTGTGATAAAGCGAATTCCTTATCAGCACACGTCGCGAGCCAGGTGTTTGCCATTTATCAGCACAAACCGAAACTGAGACGCGACGTCTATCTTCCGAGACTGGAAAAAATTCGTTTCCGTTTGCCAGTTTATAAATTTTTTTTATTTTGCTTAAGTTGTTAATTGTGCCGTACTAAAAACAAGTGTTCACTTTGTAGTTAGAAGATAAACAAAATATAATATGTTTGTATATTGTTTTACTTAGCAACAAATCTTACGCTCTAAGCTCACAGCTAGCTAGAATCACAAAGAATAATTAAAAAAGATAAGAGAAATTACATAAAACACGGAAAAATGTAAAATATAAGAAGTGTCTAATATATTTGTTAAAATATTTTAATTACAAAATATGTGTAGGCAATAACATTTCAGGAAAATTATGCAGAAATGCAGAAAAACAAGAATTTCCCGATTATAATATTATCATTATATTGTTCTTCTTCTTTGAAAGAAATACATTTTTATACTTAAACGTCTCCACTATCCTTCAAATTTGAGAAGTACTTACTAATTTTGTATTAAAATATATATGTAACCAAATAATTTTCTTCTTTTAAATATAGCCATTACCTTTAATATAAGTTGTGATTTATGTATCAATAAATCATGAACTAGGCGCAGATTCTGTATTAAGGGAATTAAATGTAATTTTTGCCTAAATTGGTCAAAACTTAATCAAATAATAAATTCCTATATTGTTATAAACTTTTTTCTGTTCATACTTGACAACTATCACAACATGTTTGTACTTATAGAAATAATTCATTAATTATCTATACTAAGTATTCTGATATTTTCTCTCACATTCTTTTTGTTAATTATAGATTTCAAGGTTATCGCATAATTGTACATAATCCCATATATTCGAAATATTTTTCAGAAATGTCTCTAAATAATATGCTATTGTAAGTAGTTTTCCTTTTCTGTTTTTAAAAATTTCCGCATTGTCTTTAAGTTAATTTTTGGTTAATAAAATAATATATTATGAGCCTATAAAGTGTATTACCTACCTATATTAAATATAATTTGAATGGACATACGAATTATCAGCTTTGGCTGCATTTGGTCAACTAAATTATGTGAGCTCATCAAATAAAACGTGCTTTAATTTTCAAGCAAATCTTAAATATGCGGCGCTATAAAGCAACAAAACCTACGCATGTTTCTTGTTGTTTATTTTTTTCGTTTGTGATTTCTTATTATTTGCGAATGTCAGCAAAAGCGGCAGAAATATGTCATATTTATGCTTATTAATAGCCCGTCGAGCTGTTGTATATTTCGTTGGCTTTTGTTTTTTCTTATTTTATTTGCTATCTTATAAGGCAATGATTGTGATTTTTTTGACTATCGCAGCTTTGGCCCTGAACTTTGCCATAGAAATGTTGGTGAAAAGCCAGAGTAACGTTTAACGCTAATGCCCAGCAGCGTGTTATAAAAATAAGAAAGGTCAATATAAATAATGTTTATGACTGGACGCGTGTAATAAAAAAATATACAAATATATATATATATATATATATATATATATATATATATATATATATATATATATATATATGTACATATATATATATATGTACATATATATATATATATATATATATATATGTACATATATATATATATGTACATATATATATATATACAAAACAGCAATTTCTAATGTTGACATTGCGTGAGGCAAAGACATTTCGCTTACAACCTAGGGAACCTAGGGACACACCTAAATTGTAATATTTTGTGCGATTTACAAATTGTTATGAGCAGCTAATTAAATGCGGCAATTTTTGCACCCAATGTTTTTTGTACTTAAGAGGACATTGTCTATGGCCAGCAGATACAAAAAAATTCAATTCATTCAATTAAATTTTCAGTGCTGATTTATGTGTTTCGCAGTAAAAGTCCATAGATATACGTTTAAAAATAAATTTCGAAAAGAGAGAAAAATAAACAAATTGTTGTTGCTGCTGACGACAGCAAAAGAAACAAAAACGGAGGCACAGAAAGACAAATAAACTAGAGGCATCACATGGACCCCATCCAAGTGAATTAACAGCTCATATATGAATTTGTGCTTGAATATTTATTTGCAAATGCGAGATTTCCCGTTTTCTGCAATTCTGGCATTCCTTGATCTCACACATACATATACATATATATGTATATATATATATAACCTCACAAGCAGCTCATTTGCATCAAAACAATGCTGACATTTGCCAAAAAAAATGGAAAAATTTCAGTTTTCAACAGCATTTTGTCAGCTGAAACTAGTTAGGAGCCAATTCCTATAATTATTTTTGAGACATTGTCATATAATAAACGGCAATATGATAATATTTGTGTACATTTTAAATGGAAATTGTTAATCAGCAGAAATTACGATTTCCATAGTTTCTATTGTCCCATAATTTGCTAAATTTTTTTTTAGTTCGTATTGCACATGATTATAACTTTTATAGATGAAAATAAAAAAATCGATGATAAAAAATTGCGAATTTTACGAATCAGTACTAGTTTATTTAAGTTTAATAGTTTATAATCTAATATATTGAATACATATCATGGTATAGTACAAATATTAAAGTAAATTTATATTAAATTACATGAAATTATTATTTCCATACCAGTTTTTTTAAATAATTTACAAATTTATTATATTGTTTTTGAAAAATTTTATATTGTCTAAACTGTATTAAATATCTAATATTAAAATAAATTTTTTCTAAACTTTTATTTTTGCAGGCTTCTTGAAGAAAAAAGCAAAATAATTTAAGCATTATAAATGCTATACAAGCTTTTTTTAAATATTTCGCTACAAACATTTCAAGTTTTACATGGAAAATGGAGTCCAACATAGTTGCCTCTTGCCCCAAGGAAAACAACAAACATTTTTCGACAATATTACTTGCATCTAAAACTTGAAAACTTAGAAATTCTTCAAGTCGAACAACTCTCATAGTCCCACCAAACATGCTTTTGGCACGTGTGGCGCATATCCTTCAACCGCGTTCGGCACGGCTGCTTTGCCGAACACAGCTCAACGGCGGCCAGGGACTTTGGAAATCGACTCTGCAGGCGCCCAGATACAAACCGCCGCAGATGCAATTGCAGGCACACAAGCAGCACAAGTCGCTGCTGCAGCCAACCCGTGCAAACGTGAGGCGCAACTTCTCCGAGGAGTCGGGGAATCGCAATCGGTCGCACCTGGAGCAGCGCACCAGAGGACCCACACTCAAGGAACGCCTGATGGGTCCGCCCAGCGAGAACGCCTACTCCATGGGCAAGGGCGCAGCGGCGGGCGCCGCACTCATGGGCCTCGTGGGGCTCTGCTACTATGGCCTGGGCCTGGCCGATCAGCCGAGCATCTACGATCATTCGGTCATGTGGCCGCAATACGTCAGGGATCGCATCCATGCCACCTATGCCTACTTTGGCGCCTCCTGTGCCCTCACAGCCGCGTCGGCGGCGGCTGTCTTCCAATCGGAGCCGCTGCTGCATCTGATCATGCGCAGCGGCTGGTTGGCCACCCTGGTGACCATGGGTCTGGTCATGGGCACGGGCGCTCTCACCCAGGCGCTGGAGTACGAGCCGGGCTTGGGCATGAAGCAATTGGCCTGGGCCCTGCACTGTGGTGTCATGGGTGCCGTTATCGCGCCCATGTGCTTCATGGGCGGACCCATCCTGGTGCGTGCTCTGCTCTATACAACCGGCATTGTGGGCGCTCTCTCCACGGTGGCCGCGTGTGCGCCCAGTGATAAATTTCTACACATTGGCGGGCCCCTGGCAATTGGCTTGGGCGTCATCTTTGCCTCATCGCTGGCATCCATGTGGCTGCCGCCAACGACAGCTTTGGGCGCCGGCTTGGCCTCCATGTCCCTATACGGCGGATTGATACTGTTTAGCGGTTTCCTGCTCTACGACACACAGCGCATTGTGAAAGCAGCTGAACTTTATCCGGAGCACGGCTACGTCCGCTATGATCCAATCAACAATGCGCTGGCCATTTATATGGATGCCCTGAACATATTTATACGCATAGCCATTATTTTATCATCGGGGGATCAGCGCAAGAAGTAAATTATCAGACATCAGATATCGAACCGTGAGGACGACGAAAGGCGAAATATTCAAAATTGCTTTGGTATTTTTATTCTGGTTACAGTTTGTTACAAAATTGTTCAATACTCAATTAAAGGTCTAAAACATGAAAAATGCAGCAATGGGAGTTGTTTCAATTTAAATTAACTGTTGTGTTTTATTCTAAATTTAAAAAGAAAGCCCAAGACATCTTACAACACCCTGGTTGGAAGCTTAAAGCAACAGCTAAGAGTTTTAAGAAATATTAATTGTTAACCTTGTTAAACAAAGAATTTGTTTGGCTTGAAGTCTATCAAAAACATAACACACTGAAATGATTACTTAATAAATATATCTACGAAATGTTTAAAGCTTGTCTTTAACTTGACCTAACCTTAAAAAAAAATTATTAAGAAAACTATAAAGAGCTTAAAACTTAAAAAGTGCAACGAAAAAGAATAAATACACATAAATAAGATGACTGTTAACTTATTGTACTTTCTTGTAATTGTACTTTCACAATGAATTTAAAGAAAATAATAAATCTTAAATTAAGTCTGCGCCGTATTGTGAAATCGGTTTTACTTGTGTAACTTTTATGATTAAGTTATAAATTCTAATAAATTAAACAATTTAAATTAATTAAATTAAAAATTGACATTTACATATTATTATAGTTTATTATAAATTATAGTTCTCTTTAAAAGAGTATTTTAGTTCAATTATTCTTTTAGTTTTACTAGTGTCATTGGACTATAAAAAAGTTCATGTAAAAATAAATCTTAATCAATTATTGCCTTTATTCCACTCTCGTTCTAAGCAGTTGCTATTGAGGCGTTTATTGTTAGTTTTATACTCTTTTTTCTTTCCGTAATTTCAGCAAGTGTCATTGAACCATTAACCACAACTACTCAAACGTTCAACACCTTTACTCGCTAGTTCTACATCTTAATTCGCATTTACAACAACAGCAACAATAATTTCATTGTTCTCAATCATTCTCTCTCGCACTCTCTTTCGCCCTCTCACTGTCTATCTTTATCTCTCTTCTCTCCCCCACTGTCTGGTTTTCCCTGCTCACCCTGGAATTTAGCCCCTGGTGATAAGCAGCGCAGATGACAGATTATGTCGTAATGATTGCATTAATTTTCCATACTCAACACGAGAGCTTATGTACTCGCTCCCCTAATCTCCCCCTTTCCCCACAATCAACGTCTTTTCAGCGCAAAGTCTAAACAGCAAAAAGCTGAAACTAACGCACATAAAAATTTCATTATAATCACCCACAAATAAAGAAGAAGCAAAAAAAAACAGACAGGGAAAATTTCCATAAAAAAACCCACATCACAGAGCAGGCACATAATTTCCGTAGCAAAAATATACTTGGACACTATTTGTTTAGTTTTTACATGTCCATTTTGCTGGTTATAAACGCATCTGTCAGCGCGCCATGTTGACCTTGACAGGACTGGCACGCAAGGCTGCCAGGCAAAAGCTTTGACGGGAGCTTTTTTGGCGGCCGCTGCTTATGAATGAATCGCAGGCGACACTCCCCGCCCTTCGGTGAAAAGTTCTCAACTAGCGCAAGGATAAAAAACAAGGTAAGCGTTACTTGCATTTTTAGCTCTGATGTCAGCCAGGTCAAGGAGTGTTTATCGCACAGCGTGATTAAATATTTAGTCAATGACTAACTAAACGCAATTTAAGTGAAAATACTTATGACTTGAGGAAATTTTTAAAATAAAAATGAGAAGAATAACGTTCGAGCAGCCAATATTTCAGTACCCTATCTATAGTTGTAGGCGTTTTAACACATATTTTAAAAAAAAATTTACTATCCTATAAATATCCTATCTATCCAGATGGACCCGGTTATATCTCCCCGACAGTTAATGCAGATTAAGAATATATTTATACTCTAGAAGGACGAAGATGTCGCCTTCTACCAAATGTTCCCTCCTGTGTCAAAATTGCATCGCCCTCTAAATTTAATAATAAATTAAATTTCATTTTACATGTCAATTTTATTTTTTTATTTTGCATATAAAAACCGATTACAATCTGAAACATAACAAGCAAACCGCAAAACAAACTAAAGCTTGAAATTAATTGCAATTTTATATGATTAAATTTCTTAATTTACATATACCTAATTTTGTTCATTATAAATCACATTGCCTTATATTAAATATATACATCCGAAATCTCGGTAAATTATTTAGCCTAACAAAGTGTCAGCTAATAAAAGTCATTTACGTATTAGCAGCAAGAAAAATCTCAATGAATAAATGCTATACAATTCTATGGAAAAATAATATGTATATAATACTTATATAATGGCTGTTGCTGTGGCAATTCTTTTATGCTTTGTTCATTCAAGCCACTTTTTGTTGCTCGCTACGAAAGCAACACAAAAAATAAAGATACAAAACGCGAAAAAAATTAAATGAAATTGACGAGCGCACAGATACATGTGCATATATGTGTATAGCTGTGTGTGTGTGTATCTTTTGGTAGTGTGGGCGTTTAGCTCGAGCTAAGCAGAAGAACGACAACGACAAATGCACGTGAAATGTTGCTACGAAACGCAACATGCGGCGTATGAGCAATGTCGAAAACCAAAAGAAACAAAATTAAAGAGAAAACCCAAAACAATATTTGGCACCAAGCGCAAAAATGAGGAAATTTGTGTTTATTTAACGTAAAGAATGTATAAAATCACAAAGTAAGCACAAATAAAAAAATACATTGAAACAATAAAATGAGCAGACTACAAAAATTTGCAAAGAGCGCGTACAGTGGAACTTATTCGTATTTTCATAAAATGTTTCATTGGCGAAGGCCAATTTTTTGTGCTATTTTATTGTTGAGCTGGCAAACATTTAATTCAATTTGATCAAATGCCAAACGTGCGCCAAGAATCGTGTGAGAATTGCAATAAAACTGAAGGTTAATAGGTGTAAGTGACGATGCTACACATATAACGGTCAATATATACATATACAAATGTGGTTTATTAAATTATAAATATGGCATAAAGAAATTGATGGAATCAAATTATTGCCACAAGTTAAAAATACATCAATTTTGCGCTCAAATAAATTGACAATTTGAATTTTGACTGTTGGTTTTATTTTTCTCTTTTTTTGAGAATTCATTTCGCTTTATGAATATAAATGACAAGCGAGTGCTCTACACGGATATAATGGCATTTATCACAGGCAAACAATGAATATGTAAATGTACAATGAAACAAAAAACGATTTGCCTCATGTTGCATTAAAATGTTATACTAAACCACAAAGTGAACATTTTAAAAAATAAATGGGAATTCTTAAAATAAAAAATTTATATATTTGTATGGTAATAAATACAATGGAAAAACTTTTCATATTAAATAAAGAATCAAAAAATCAAAAATCAAATTTAAAATGATGTATTTCTTTATTACTATTTACAATGCAAATATATTCATGTTGTGCATTGCAAATACCGAACGACATTTATCACATATTTTCAAAATATAATTATTCTTCTTTTAACAATTTATTTATTTAATAATGAGTTTACAATAAATTATTCTACGTTTAATAAAGGTCATGCATTTCCCTTTAATTGATTTATTCGTTAATACATTTAATATAAATTATTCATTTGTAACAAAGGGTTTGGATTTTTTTCTTACTTCATTTATTAATACATTACAATTATGTAGATTTAGCAAACTGAAGACCCTTGTAGGAATTAAACTAACCAAAGAAAATGATTATTTGATTCTAATTTGCCGAGAGCCTAAACTAATGAGAAATATTAACCAAAGCAAAGGCGGAACTTAAATTTGAGCTCCACGAAAGTTCAGTGCCACAATCAAAACTGCTTGCGAATTCCAAACACATAAAATAAGATTTTAAGGTCAGTCTGCTAAGTTTTTATGCGTTAGTTTTCATATGTCTATTATATAGAACTGGTTCTTCTACCCATTTAATAATCAAATCATTACCAAAGTGTGTTTTTATTGCACATATGTTGATTCAAACTGAAGAATAATAATTTTGCATTGCAATCGATTATTCAAAATATACATTCAAATCAAATTGGGAACACTTTTTCTTTATTAACAGTTCCGGTTAACTACCTAAAATTGTAACTGCGAATACACTTTGGGAATTTGAAGCAGCAAAAGCTTTTATTGACACTTCATAAAAAAATAACAAGAGCTGGTTAAAAAATTTGAAGCTTTTGTCAGTAGTCAGTAGGCCCAAAAATAGTTTGGTGATTTCAGCGAAAGAAGAAGCTCAAGTTCAAGTTGTGTGAGCTTTATAAGCCTACTCAAAAAAATAAACAATTAGTAATTAAAGTGTCAGAGTAGTATACTGTTACGTATATGTTCCTTGGGGCATACAATGGAATTATCCAGGTCTGTTTACCATAAGAGAAAGTTTCAGAGGGTTTAGCGTGTAGTTCATATACCCATTTAATAATAATATACTATAACACAAGTTCTGTTTCTAGAGATTAGGTGCTATAGGGCTTCATCAGGTAGAACTTGTTATTCTTTTTAAAATTGATTTGGAAGGTAACTAATTATCAATTTTGTTCTTTTTATGGCCCGCAAGCAAACCTGTTGCTCTATTGCTGATCTCATGGCACAATCTCTTTCGCCTCAAACTTTTCGCTATGACACAAATGACTCAGCTTGAGTTTTTGTACAATAGACAAAATTTGCATAAATAGGTTTTGGATTTTGTATATTTTTAATATACCCTGTAAGCGTTGAGATTATTAAAATGGGGCTTAAACTATTTGTAGAGCTGAATGTGACAGTCTGAGGTAAACTGTAAAATATTCATAATGAGCAGTCAGCGGAGTAAATATATATATATATATATCAATATATATATATATATATATATATATATATATATATATATATATATATATATATATATATAATCTATATATATATATTGAATTTTTTTGTGTTTCGAAGCAGGGTAACTCCTAGTCGGGCAACTTCAACTAGAGCACACTGTTTTTTAATTTTATTTTATTTTTTTGTTGCCTCAGCTGCGGGGCGCTTCGGAGCAGTTCTCTACCTAATTATTTGCGTAGTTTAAGTACCGCCAGAGACAGACAAAAAACAATAACAAAAAAAAACAAAAATGGCACAATGGGCGCCTCAAATGGCAGTTGGGCGCTATAGAGGCGCTGTCACACGCCGCGTGTATGTTTGCTCGTTATGTAGACAAATTACAGAGCAACCGGTAATCAATAGAATGGGGCAGCCCCAATCAGAGGAGAGTGCGGCGCACAACGTGAACAAAGGTAGAACGGACATCAACTGTCGAGGAAATTGGAGCGCCTGCCCTGAACATATTGTTGTGTCATTTGCTGGGGATCACAACGTGGGCCTGGTCGTTGCCAAAAGGACATGGGGCATACACATACAAATTGCTGCAATTTGCTTAAAAAATTCATTTAATTTGTAGACGAGGGCGCAAACAATAGCGCTTTTGTTTACCGTATAAATATTTTATCATCGGGATTTGCTCGAGCTATGTATATTTGCGGTGCTTATCTGGGCAAATATGTGCCTATATACTATATAGCCAGTGCTACCTCGAACTTGTTATATATATAAATGCTTTAATTAAGCTGATTGACGTTGAATTTGTATTTAAACTAAATTTTAGATACTGATATAATAGATATAAAATACCTATTATATGTTGATAGTTTGCAAGCATTAACAATACAAATGTATACCCTATAATGTGTAGAAGTGGGCATAATCGACTGTTACTAAGTCGTCCATAAAACAGTTCGAATCAGAACTCTAGAACTACAAAAGCTGGCCACACTAAATTTGGTATGCAGCTTCTTCAAGCCCATATTATTATATTAAATTAAAATTTAGGTTAGGTGCGTACATTTTGAAAAGTATTCGACCTAGTGACATCAAACTTGGTATATAGGTATATTCCACCAAACTCTCCAATTTATTAAAAATGAAATATATTATTATCGGTTTCGTTCTTTATTTTTTGCTCAATGTTTTTAAGTTTAATTTTTAGTACAATACACTTTAGGGTATCTAACTAAGCTTTCTAACTTTCTGAAATGATATTATCTTTTATTAATAGGTAACAACTGTATATTTCTTATAGATGACACAATTCGCTGATGTCATGCATCTGGCTCAAAAAGGCAACCACAATTAAACCGTTTTAGTGCAGCAAAGTCAATGAATTACGGCGAGTACTAGACATTAATTAATTGCCAAAACAGATTTGATGATCTAAACAAATTGCATTAGGTACATTTTAAGCAGCAGCTCTGTAATGCCTAAGGCGCAGTAGATTTTTTCAGAATTTTTCACATTTTTTAAATTTCTTCAACAAGCTACTCTTTTATAAATATTTATTTCAAATAATATATACATATATTTTCAGTGCTTACTTGAGTCCAATTTTGATTTGATCAAATGCAGCCATGGAAGACATTTTGTTGCGTTTTTGTTGTTGTTGTTGTTGCCTCGACGCCGAATTAATTATAAAATCTTTTTTGGGGTTTTCTTTATATTTTAGTTATAAAATCAATTTCAATACGCTTTGTTTTTTTTTTATATACTTATATATAGGTAATTTCACAATAAAATGTTTTTATCAAAAAGTTTTTTTTTGGTTATTTTTATTATTTTTGTTGTTGTATTTTCTGCCAGCTGTTTGGTTGACCTTGTTGTGCCTGAATGCGAAAAGGAAAACAGGCTGCTGCTGCAGCTCGTCCACTGATAAGCAGCTTTGCTGGCACGTCCTGCGCAGTTATACAACACAGGCACCCACACACGCACACAGCCACACGCAGGATAATTTGTAGTGCGAAAAAAGCACAAGCACACACACACACGCTCCGTAATTCTTTGCTTATCACATAACTTTTGCTTTCAAATGGAAATACCAACGCGAAAACTGTTGTTGTTGCCAGACGGGGCAAAAATTAAATAAATTCTATTATAGTTTCGTTTATACTGTGTTGCCGTTGCTGTTGCTGCTGTATTATTAGCTAGCTGTTGCTTCTATTTAGTTTAGTTAGCCTCTCTGTTGCGTTTTGTGCGACGTCCGTACAGCTTGAAGGCAGCTCGTCAACTGTTTTGAAAGCGCACATCTGAAAAGCACCGCGCAAAAGTTCTAAGCACATGGCACATGCAAAAGCTCACCATTGAGCATAAAGAGCGTGCGAACGAGTTTCGTGCGGCCGCTTACTGTTCTTGTTTTTATACTCGTTCACGCAGTGTGAAGAGCGTATTGAGTTTGTGCAATATCAGTCTTGAAGCTAGAGACTTGAATCTTGAAGTATATGTTAATACAGTGTCTACATTTTTTTGATACGCCCACTGGGTGCGCGGCAATTCGATTTAATCTATATATCTCTCAATTTAAAAGTTTTCTACTCCTGCCCAAAGCATTTTCAGTATTATAAAAATTTCTTTGAAATTTATAACGATTCCTTTTAATTCGTGCTGGATAAGCTGAGTTGAGCCTAGTCAGTTTATAAATTGTGCTTTGATATCTTAAACGCAGTTTAGATTCGCCGTGTTTTCTGACAGACACGTTTTTTATTTTGGTATATACGTAATCCTAGGGAACTTGTTTTGGTTGTTATTACATTGTGAACGCGTATTGCGGAGTCGGTTACACCCGACTGCAGCATGGTTTTGTTGATTTTTGGTTTTTACTTTCCTTTGCACATCTTGGATTCTTGTTCTTCTTATAGTTCTTGTTCTTCTTCTTGGTATGCGTATGCTTGGGTGCTTTCTGGCAAACCAAAAGTCATGCTGTATTCAGAGCTCTGAAGTGCCTGCGACTGTGGCTTTGTGTCCTACTCATTGAGCAAAAAGCATTAGAGATGCAATTTCGCTCACGAGCTTTACTTTTCACCTGTGTGCGGGGAAGGGGTGCGTAATTACATAGCTCCACATAGGACAGGTCATTAATTATTATTGAATCATAGGTTAACAATGAGTCACAGTTATGATTGTCTTAGGACGTCATTCAATGGGCCCTATTGTGCTGGGCTTATCAGCCCGCATTGATAAATGTTAATGAGAATTTGTTGGGCTTGCGTCAAGGGGGCCGAAATTGAGCTTGCCTACAGTGATTTCGCGTGTTTCGTTGGATTGCTGACATGCAATGTACAACATTGTAATCTTTCTGAACATATCATAAAAAATATATATTTATAATTCATGCTGATAAGGCTTCAGTTCTTGCGAGCGCCTGTGAGTCATGGGGCTTACAGGGAACTCCAATTGGGGGAAATTATAACTGTGTGTGCGTTGTGTTGAGGCAAAGTTCATGTTTATATCGTAAAATTCAAGCAGTCTATATTGCTAGCTTTACCATCCGAAACTCTACCAACTTGAAGTCTTAAATAAATATCATATTTGCTTTTGCGTTTGCGATGATGTTTGCGGTGTGCTGCCTAACCTCAAAGTAGCAATTTACAGCAAATTAACCCGTTAATTTCGTGTCATTGTGCTTTTTATGGTTGTTGTAGGCGCGTGCACGCGCCGAAAGCTTTAGCGGCAATGTAAACAAAGAAAGCGTATACACACACACACACACCTAAGGACGAAACAGCTGACTAGGCTATGCGCTATTGTTGCTGTTGTTTTTGTTGCTGCCGCAGCATAGGCAAACTTTTGCCACGCTTAAAGCTGCCGCAGTAAGCTTTCACGTGCTGCGCTTTTGAACGTATTAATTTTGAAAATGGGTCAGTCGATTGCTCTGACCAAGCAATTATACTTAGTTATGGCCAGTTGACGTTACTTAGTTAGTCGTAGCACGCAACTTGGGAGCACGGCTAATCGGCAAATCGCTCGATATACGATTCGCACGCAACGCGCACGCTGCCTCAAATCAACGTTGATTAAACTTAATAAAAATAATGATGTGCCGAGCCATTCCCCACTCAGTTCTGCCCCGTGAGGGCATTCCCTCTCCCGCCAATTTCCTCTCTCTCTCTCTTTGTTTTTATTAACTAATCCGCGAACTGTCTGACCTTGGGCAATGCTCGCCGCAAAAAAAAGACAATAAAAGTGCCGGCCGCGCTTTAACATAAACTCTCGTGACTTATGCTGTCATGTGCTTTGCAGCTGTCTCCCGCTGAGCTTTTTCAGCGCTGAACTAAACTTGATCGCGCGCTCTCCCATGTGCGCTCTCTTTTCGGCTTGCTCTCTCTTCCTCTCTGAAATCTCGTGCTCAGCGCTTTGACACGTTTTTTTTGCCTGTAATTCATTTAAATCAATTGAAATTTGCGTCTATTTCTGGCTCCGTTTCGCATATCGTTAGTTTCTAAGTGATTTTGATTAATAAAATTAAAGCTCTTCATTTGCACAGCTATGCTTTTTACATTTTTTATTCTGTTTGTGCTTTATTTGCATTTATTTGAGTGTGCTTTTGTTGCCTGATCGTTGCCATATGTTTCATCCTCACAGTTATTCTGAATCTAATTTTTTGTACCAAATATTCGCTATCATCGACAAATGGTTTTTATGGATTTGTGTATAAAATTCAACTGAAAATTTGCTTTTCTGATAAACAATTTGTAAGAAATTTTAACTAGAATAAAATCATTTATTTTCAGGGGAATTATATGCAAATTATAATCAGCACATTCGCAATAAACGTAACTTTCAGAATTGATATAAAGGAATTTCATTTATTGGTCCATTCATAAAATTGGTTGACAATCAGTTAAATTGAATTTCATTGTATTTGTTCACTTAGAGTAAAAGTTAGTTTTCTGGTGAATGGAATTTAAGAGATGACAAGCAAATTTTCAATAAATACTACAGTAGACCTTTAGGGTTATATACATTAATTGGCTTTTGAATAAATTCAATATTATATAACTCGTTCATTTAAACGGTCAAATGTTTTTCTAGAAAACCAACTAGAAATTGTGATAGACATAATCTCATGAATTGAATTCCTTAGAAGATTTTATATGCAGATTCGCCCAAATATAATGTTCTCAGAATCCTTAGCGATGATAATCATTATTAAAAATATACTAAGTAAAATTTCTGAAAAATAAAATGCAATTTATTGGAATCAAACTCATTAGAAGCTCTTATAAGGTATATGTCAAAATTCATATTCATTTATGTCAATCACATTAAAACAATCTTTTTTAAACCGTTAAGCCAGAGTATATTTAAGGATATATATTTAAACGTCAATAATGGAAATTATGACAAGCACATTTAAAAATATCAAAGAAAACTGCAACAGAATATCTCATAGAATATTCAAAAGAACATATGACAATGTACTTTGTATGTCAAACTCTTCCTAATTAAATATTATCCACTTTGCGGAGAACATGTCCAGAACCTCAGATTGGAAGGGCAAGAAAATGCCAGCTGTCACACAACAAACATTGTGACAGTTGCTTATTATTGGTGGTGGGCGGAGGAGTGGAAATCTTTTTGCACGCTCAACATTGGACTCATGAATTTTTTAAAATCAAATCAAAATCACACCCGCCACGCCCCCCGTTTGAAAAGCAATGGCTAACCCCAACAGTCATAATTTTCAGACAGTTCAACAATCTCGCGTGACTTTTTTCCAGCAATTCCGTGACTCGATTATGGCGCATGGGCAACATGCGTCGTCCTCGTGCCAATCTCCCCGCATCCTTATAGCCCCCGGCAGCGACGCCGCAGTAAAATGGAAGTGTTGGAAGTGTTCTGGTTGAGAGGGGGTGGCAGCCATCTTTCGTTTCGCCCACACGTGACAACAACATAAAAAAACTATTGTGTGCGATTTTTAAAATTCAGAAGCTTTTGACATACTTAAAGCCAAACACGCGGCTGTTTAACATGCCTGAATGAGAAGTCGAGAGGAGTTTTAGGGCGGCTTTAACTAGGTGGACAAATAAACGCTTTAAATTATCTCTAGAGTCTCGCTGGAAATATGTAGATCGAAGCTGTTTAAATCTTTATCAATTTAGCTTGTAGTATGTGTACTAAATAAATAAATTATATTCAAGTGAACTTTGAATGAGATTTCTTACACTGTATTTAGGTACAAGAAATTATCAGTTAGGCACCAAAAAGATGCCTGATTATTTAACAAAATAATTTAAAAAAAGAATTAAGAAAAGGATGCAAAATGATAAAAAGATATAAAATATCTGATATCTTTTGACCGAGTTATGCATGTTTTAAATTTAGGCGTAGTATTAAAAGCTAAAATGTTTATAAATTTGGTAATGATTTTTGACAAAACAGTTCACCCTCTCAGAATCACTTTTAACACAAGCAATCAATAAAAAGTAAGTAATCTGATATCTTTTGACCGAGTTATGCATGTTTTAAATTTAAGCGTAGTATTACAAGCTAATATTTTTATAAATTTGGTAATGATTTTTGACAAAACATTTCACCATCTCAGAATCACTTTGAACACAAGCAATCAATAAAAAGTAATATAACAAATTTAAACAAACAAAAAAATTCAAACTTTATTAAGGGCAAGTACATGATTAAAAACAAAAAAGTAGGATAATTTCAAGTTATAAAATGCATTAAATTAAGATCCAGTATTAATCTAGAAGAAACCATGGTCGGATATTGATTTTACGCCGAGTTATGGTAGGTAGCTTTACCCATGACTAATTCCCTACTAGACTTGGCATATACAAATAATAAATGACTACTTCCCAAAAATGTAACAGCAATTAGCTCACATTAGTAATCTAAAATCATATATTATCCACACTTAAATAATCATTAACAGAAAGTAATCAAAAAAGTGCAGCCTACTTTCGAGCGGATTTTCAAAAACAAAACACGAAATTCAATCAGCGCCCAAAAGATGCTCCGCTGGGGCAACGTTGCCAGCAGGAACATTTAAATAAATTTCGAGCAGTTTACAAAGCAACTGTAAATAATAATTAAAATATTACAACAAATGAATGTGAATTTGAGTAACACAAAGAGAGGAAATGCGGACGGCTGCGCTGTGGGTGAAGGTCGCAGAGCTTAGTGAATGTGAAGCACGTGTAAGTTGTTAATTACAATTAATGTTGGGCGACGGGGCGGTAAGTTGCGACGTGGCCCGTGTGTTGTATTTAAGCCAGACAAAGCGACCTTTCAAGTTGCCACATACAAAAAAATATAACATAAACAAATTACAAATTGTTGTTGTTTCGTTTAGAGCGCTGAGAGTCCAAAGTACGACACAATAATTAATCATTTTGTGGGGTATAATAACTTTATTAGAAGCTTCGTAACATAATTAGGACAATAGTATGTAGAAATTATTATATGATTTTAAATAATATTAATAATATCTACAATAAAAGTAATTATGCAACTAATTCATATACAAAAACCTATTTTAAAAATTATATTTTTTCTTAGGCAGACGGATTTATAAAAGTATTCATAATATTTTATAAATCTTATTTAAAATATAAAGTTTTACATTTTCATTATCGTATTTTTTGCGAAGGATGTTTGCATATTAAATTGTTCGCAAAAATATTTAATATTTTTTTAATGTGCTGTTTGTGGACCTATTTTTATATACATTTTTGATTTTTTTACACTGACTTGGCTTTAGTTGGATCCTGTTCTAAAGTTTTGCTAGAGCGTAGGTACGTCATAATACGCTTGGTGTTTTTGCCCCACTCTAAACTCCGTTTTGGTGTGTCTGGAAAGCAAGAATGTGAGGGCCTTGGCCGTGGCATATGTGTGTGTGCGTGTGCAGGTGTCGGAGAATTTTAGGAATTTTTAATATCATAATGCGTAGCATACATTACGGTTGGTTTTTCCAATTGGTTGGCTTGTATAGAAACTTAAGTGATATGTAGGGTGTGTTTAACCTCTTGGCAACCAAAAAAAAATTAAATTATAGTGAGCATATATATAATGTGTATGTTTTATTTCTAACAGCTATAACCTCATATTATAAAAATCTCTCACAATAGCTAAGCCATATTACTTACTATTATTATATATTTATTACTGCTTATAGATAAATAACAAATTTATATATTTTTTTAAATATGTATTTTAAAGTAAACAGTTTTACTATAAAAATATATTCATTTTGAAAGCTTAAATATTGATTTTATTTTATTTTAAATTTGATCAGCTTATATTTACGATATGTTGCCATTTGATAGCAAATTAATCAGAACGTAAATAGCCAGAAGCCTTTAATAAAAAGGATGCCCTTATTTACACACCCATGTGTGTATTCAAATGTGTGTGTGTGTGTGTGTGTGTGTGTTATTCTATACTTTTAATAGCTTAGCTATAAAAACCTCTATTTACACATGTACATTTGATGCCAGCGCAAACAGGGCCAAACTCGGAACCATGCCTTAAAGCTACATAGGTAAATAACAGCAGGAAAGAAGGGCAAGGGGCAATGTGGTAAGGGGGAGGGGGGAGCTCCACATATGTCTAGTACAATAGCTGCTTGTCGGCGTACATGCTGTCCCAGAGCCGCAGCTTGTCGGCCTCGGGTAAATCAATCACCTGCACATCATGTGAAATATTTAAACACTTGAATACCGCATCCTGTCGGGATATGGGCAGCCAGACCTGTGCCTCTGTCTGCACCTCGCCGTTGAGTTCGTCGTGCGTGACGAGGGGTATGCTGGGATCGCCGGTTGCGGCAAACTGCACCAGCATGGACACCAGACGCCTTATCGTCTTGAACTCAGCCGTGCGCCGCTTCAGCTTTTTGGCTGCCGCATTGTAAAACAAATAGGATAAATCATCCGCGTGGCACGTGCCGCGCACCTTGCGGCCGCAGGTTATAATTCGCATTATATTGAAATGCTTCGAATCGAAATCGAAACGATACAGAAATGTGGGCGCCCCGGGCGCGTGGAGACGCCTCGACAACAGGGTGCGGTGTATGCCATGCCAGAAGTATTTATACGAGCAGAGCTGAAATGAGAGCAGTCGATTGATTGATTGGTATATTTGCCATAACTGTATCTCCACCCTATTTTATCCCTACTGATATTTTTAATATAAATTTGTTTGGTTGTATTTTAAAGCATATTACTTTATCTACCTCCTACTTTTAAGAACAGAAATTATATATTTAACTCTTTCTACGCCATTCTAATGCCAAGTCAATCGTGATGTGATTCGCAATGTTTTAATTTTTAAAATTTCTGAAATATAATTTTCGTTCATATTCGTATATGAAAATTTTAATTCAAAAGCACAAAACATGCATGCTTGAAATAAGCGTAACGCATTCCTAATGGCAGAACAATATAATTTTGTGTAGTCTTTTATGTAAAAAATTCCGAGTTTCAAAAAAAATTTTCAGTTAAGAGTACATTTTCACTGTATTTTGAGCACGTCAGTTTTTTCTTTTGTAAAATTTTCCCGATGTTTTATTATGTTATTATACATATTAATATACACTTGATGACATATAATATACGGTATATATTTATCTACCTATTCAACTTGTATATATCTATCTATATATCTATCTATGTATTTACATATCTTTTTATTTTATGATAAAAAAATTTGTAACTATCTATTCCTCTATACTTTAAATATTATATATGGAGTTATTCTTATATCTATATATCTATACATAAAGTAACCTATCCGCCACTTTTTAATCTTTTCATCTACATATCTATCTATCCATCTATTAATAGATACACCTATCTCTTTATCCATATTTATATCTCGGATTTGATATCTTTGTACTAGCTGTATACAAATCTGTGTTTATATCTATTATGTATATATCATCCGCCCATTTATTTATCTACTATCTACCATCTTTATTTTTCTTTTTAATAATTTTGTATCCACTTACATCACTGTATTCGAGTATTGTCTCCCGACTGGGCTCCTTATCGCCAAAGTAGGTGGATTTTAGCTGCTTGCCGAAGGAGCGTCGTTCATCCGCATCCAGGCCGGCATCTTCGGGCGACAGATACTCGCAATCGCCGAGTTCGCAGAGCAGCTCCGGCCACTTGCGCACCTCGGGAAAGACGAGTAGCCCCTCAAAAGAGTTGCCGCCCACCACGAGGGGTATCTGGTTGCCCCAGCAGTTGCGCATCATCTCCAGCGGCGGCCTGGGTATCACACAGTGCTCCGATTCATAGGGTTCCACGGTGGGCGCAAAGCAGAACATGACCTTGCGCTGGTGCCGCTCCTCCATGGTGATAATGTCCTCGGCCATGCGCAGCATGCTGCTCGCCTTGCAGTTCCGCAGATGGCTGAGTATCTCCCGATCGATCGGCTCGCCCGTGAAACCCGTCGCCTGGGCCAGGCGATAGGCCCAATTGTACTTGGGCGATATCGACCAGGGCGACAGCGCGGAGCCCGACATGAGCACAGCCTTGTGAAAGAGGTTCCTCGTCTGCTCCGTGAGCATCATGTAGTGCGTCGAGGCGCCGCCGGCGCTCTCGCCGAACACCGTTATGTTATCCGGATCGCCGCCAAAGAAGTGACAATTGCGCTTGACCCAGCGCAGCGCGAGCACCTGATCCTTGAGACCCGCATTGCCGGGCACGTCCAGCTGGTCGTCGTCGAGCGTGAGAAAGCCGAGTACGCCCAGGCGATAGGAGATGGTCACCAGCACGACATGCTCCATCATAAAGTAATCGGGACTGTAGAGATCGCGGGACGCCTCGCCCATCTGAAAGCCACCGCCATAGATCCAGACGAGCACGGGCAGCGGCTTTTGCGGATGCAGCTGCGGGAAAAGGGAAAAATTGAGATCTGCCTTATAGTGTACAGCTATGGAACTCACCTCTCTGGTATATACATTTAGGTACAAGCAATCCTCGCTGCCCTGCACCTGCTTCAGCACCAGATTCACCTGGCAGGGCTTTGTGCGCTCCCGCGTGCAGCGTTTCACCTCTGTCCAGCGATCCGGCTCGACGGGCGCCTTGAAGCGCAACTCCCCCACGGGCGGCTTGGCGAAGGGTATGCCCTCAAAGCTGTAGTAGTTGTTGCCGTAGATCGAGCGCCACTTTACACCCTTCACCTTGCCGTAAATCGTATCCGCAATGACCTTATCCTTGCTCCGCAAACGCTGCTGTTTTGTCTTGAACTTGACATAGCTATAAGAGAGAAGGCACAAAGGTGAGAGCTGTTAATGCAATTCCAGTTCGGACAGTTGAGTGCACTTCGAGCCAATCAAATGCCAAGTGTTTGGATAAACAGTCAGCATTTTTATTTCACTTTGTTTGTAAACATTTAGCAGGCACTTTAGGCGGGCTTTTTGCTACTTTTTGGCCCCTGTTAAGCAAACAAAATAAAAATAGCTATAATTGAATTATGAATCGTTGGGCATTACTGGCCAGGGGTGGCCTACAAACGTAGGAGAATGACTGAGCTTTTATACAGTGAACTTATATAGATAATCGAACAGTTTCTTTGGAAGTAAAAGAAAATTAATAATTAAAAGTATATAAGAGTTCATATAAGAGAAAGAAGAATTTATTCTTGCGTTAAAAAGAAATTAGTAATATTACATTTTTTAATTATTATTAACCATTGTAAAATATCTTGAACCCTAATAAATATATATAACCTACAAAAAAAACTATTCACTAAGTAGAATTTCTCTTATGTAATAAAACTGAGTAGAAAAATGTCATAAAACGCGAGTTCAGCCTATATGAGACTTTAAGATATACGGCAGTACCAAAAATACGACAGAAAGCGATAAAAAGTTATAAAAACTTAATTTTTTGTGCATTTCGCAAATTTAGTTTTACTTCAAATTGAATTTTTCAAGTTTGATATAATTACAGAATAAACATTAAACTTTCAATATTCAATATAAATATAAAGTTTTTGTCATATGCCATATTTATCATGAACAATTCCAAATTAGTATGATCCTAATCGAAATAAATTATTTATAATATTATATTCTGCATATTGCATTATATTCTTAGAAGCCAAGAAGCTAAATTTGAAATAGAGTAAAAATTGTCACACAAAAACTCAAGATTTAAACTATACACTCCGACCCATTTCGATTAAAATTAAAAAGAAACACCATCAATTAGCAATGCATATTACAAACGAACAAGATTTAAAAAAACAAACAAAAAAAAAACAACATCACTATCAGTTAAGCTACACCCAGTCTAGCGGGCTTATGGAGCAGGGTATTACGTGCATAAATACCAGCGAACCAAGAGAAATACGCGCTGCCCCATTTAAAATTTCAAGTGCGTGTCCATTAGAAACGTGCCAGCTAAACGATGCGTGAGTCGATCCATCGCAGACCGAGGCGCCTCATACAGATTTCAAATAAAGCAAAAATGCAAACAAAAAAATCAAATTTGTACGCGATCCCAGAAAATGTATACGACTACAAATCATTCGAAATACTACGCGTAGTACGAGTACCAATTAATTAGCAGCTGGCTTCTTCTGCTTCCTCTTCTTGTTTGGCGAGTGCAACCTTGAAGGTATTTTTTTTTCATATTTCCAGTTAAAATCTCTTATGAACCGTTTGTGTAAATTATAGTTCATTTATATATCGCGTGCTAATTACAAGCATTAATTGTACAATTCAACCAGGTTCAAGGTCAGCATCGCCTACATAGAAAACTAGCTAGTTGAATAAAAACATTTCACTCGACTATGGAACTGGTTCCTCCAATGGGCAATAAACTGGACTACATGCATGTATGTATATGCATATTCATTAACTTTTTTTTATTTAGTCGTTTTAAAGCCGTCTGAAAATAATCAAATGAAGTCGCACTCGAGACACAATATATCCCATAACCGGGCCGCATCTGTTTCTGGGTCTATCGCAGACAAGTGGAAGCGATTTGTATGCTGAATGAAACCGCAAAGAAACGCCAACAAAAATCGCTGACATTGACTTGGCATACAAAACTAACCACATAAATTATTTACACTATGCTAATTAGATAAACATATAACTTAGGTCGTATATATAAGATATAATCGGCGGAAGAGCTTTTGTCAACAGTAAGTAAGTAAATGTTGTAGCTAGGTGTGAAATTTACATTTATTTATTTATAACCAGAATATTTAGCTTCAAGATTTTTAAAATAAAATATCCTTGAGATATTAAATATATTTTCGCTAAATATGTTTAGTTATGTTAATGTAAGTTTTGTTGTTTTGTAATATTGGGTAATGTATGTTATGTTCTGTTATATGATGTTATGGTTACATTATGTTAACTTAATGTCGGTATTGTATTGCTATGTTAAGTCAATATTATTTTATGTTATAAGTAGCTTTGGTGTCTTATGTTACGTTATGTTATGTTCTATTATATTATATTAATTTTTGCCATGATAAATTACATTCTATTATGATATAATGTTTTATACTCATACGCATACTCTGGACTTTAACTTTATTCTATAAGTTTTGCGTTTGCATAACAAACAGGGTAAAAACTCACCTATTCTTTGTGCTAATTAGTTAATTTTGCTTTTTGAAATGCTAACAACCAGAAAACTTGACCCAATTAAAAAAAGTTGTGTAATTCAAACAAAAATCAATCAATATTTCAATACATCAATCAACAGTGTCGTTGCAGGTCAATGGCATTTCGGTCGAGCGCATTTTATTTTGGCTGCCAAAAATTGCCCAAAAATTTTCCCATTTATCAAAATCGTGCAGCGATGTGTAAAGTAATGCAAATGCAAAAGATGAATGCGATTGCAATTTAAGCAGCCATTGATAGATTTCATTTCGCAGAAGAACAATCTAGATACACTTTATACTGCAGAAAATTGAATTTACAAAATTGTATTGCACCAATAATAATTTATATCACATGAATAAAATATATTTGGAAACATTGCTGGATCAAATATTTATTATAAAATAATGAAAACAAATCGAAAGAAGCACAAAATTCAATTAGTATACTAGATAACTAAATAACGAAATAAATTTAAAAAAAAAATAAACTTTTTGAATATATTTAAAAATGTAACAAAAATTTTAATTGCTTCAGAAGCCACACAAACTTGTAGTTGCTTCCCAATTTTGTAAATATTTTTTTATCATCGCCTAATTGTTTTAAGTTAGCTTCTATTGACAATTGCATAAGAGTCTCAAAGTCTTGCAGCAACAGACTGAGCAAAAAACTCAGCAGAAGACCTGTTTTTTCTGAATTTTTGTTTCTTTTCTTTAAAAATTATTTTGTTGACAATTCAAGTTGTTGTGACATACTCTGCGCAGTTGGCAGATTTTTTACAAAACAATTTTATGATTGCCTTGACATTTGCAAAGTTGAACCAAACGTGTTCTTTTGACACTTCTCAAAAGCCACAAACTGTGCTCTTGACTTTGACCCATTAGTCACAATATATTTAACTTTTGTTCAATTTCACATTAATTAGCTCAAGTTGCGATTGATAATGAAATAACGGGTGTCATGTGGTAAGCCAAGTTAACTTGTGATTTATGTAGTGCAGAGCAATAAAAAAACGTAATAGTAGAACCCGCCCACAAAAGTGCCTCGCGAAACTGGCTTAAATCTTATCAGCTAATTTGATATTGATATTTTATAATTAATACCAGCAAAAAGAAAAACATAATAGAAACAACCTTTAAGCTGATAACAACTACGTAAGCGCAACTAAAAACCATTGTTAATCATTTTCAAATTATGTTTGCTCATTGCTGCTTGGTACAAGGTTCATAGTACAGTGGAACCTGTCAGATCGTGAGTCTTATCAACAGCCTCGCTAAAGATCACCCAGTTCCACAAGGTGATTCGTGAGTGCAGACAATGCGGATGCAATGTTCAGCTATTTTTAAGACCTCCAGCTGTATGTGAACCGGATTCAAGACGCTCGATAGGCCCCAAGCATCTACTATTGATAAGTAGCACCCAGGCTCTGACGCAGCTGATATAGATTTCTAAAAAAAGTTTTTTATAATTTTTTCAAGACTTTGCGATAAGCTATGTTTATGTTACCGAGCCAGGGAGGGAGGCCGATTGAAGGCTTCGGAGATCAATGAACATTTGAACTATACGTCAGATTGTTTATTGAGGCAATGTGATTGCAATTTTTTTGTTTGTGCATCGCATGCAAATGTCAGAGAGTTCAAACGTTTCTTATTTTGAATAACTAATGAGAACTTTCAATTCTGTTCGTTCGAGCACACTCATGCAGCAAACCGTATTTGACATAGATTAACCCTAAACTGACTTTGCAATGAAATATTATTCAAATTGCATTTATTTAATGTAGAAAATCGTTGAAGTACATAAAAAGTATGTATATAAAAGTATAAAATATTTAAAACATGTAAGTTTGAAACTTAAAATACATATTTATATAAAAAAAACTTTTTTAAATATTTTATTTATACACAAGACTCGGAAGATATATGTTGTAAAACGTAAAAGCAATTTTAAGGAAAACTTTTTTTATATTTAAATTATCACCCCTTCAACATTTGTTTTAATTCTTTTTATCTATATATATATTATGTAGTTTATAGATATGTACATATAAATTTTTGTTCTTGTTCGATGGAGTTTCCGATTTTATCAAAACATAATTTATACTCAGAATACCATAAATAAAACAGCTTAAATATTTTTTTCCAAGTGTTTAAAAAATGCACAAAAATGCATAAATTACTGGTTTATTTTAAAGTATTTTCAATTAGCACTAGCTGGCATGGCCTTCGACAAAGACAAACTCTACATCTACACACTACCCTGACTCCTTTTAGTAGCCCAAATGAACACTTAGACAAATCATCTACCGAGGAGTGCTATAATTATTATTATTATTATAATTGAATAACTATGTTTTCAATTTCAATTTCTGGCAAGCGTTTTATTCTGCTATATATTAACTGTAAACACATACATATACTTATAATTAAATAATGGCAGCACTTACTTTAATGCAATGCGCATCTGATCGGCAATGGCAATATCAAATGACATATTGGCCTGTGGTTGCGAACTAACGCAAGATGTGTCGCAATTTTATTCCTTGCTGTTGGGCAATTATTGCAAGCCCACAGATATGAGCTATATTTATATATACACACACAGTTAAACAATAGGCAAGTTGCTTAAAATCAGGGCAAAAATCAACACGACAAGGCCAAATTCTTTCAAGTGGCAAGCATATAAAAATTATTTATGACGCCCACGCGACGTATGCGCAACGTGCCTTTTTCGCAGGCTTTAGTTAGAAATGCTTTGATTGATTTTTTGTCCTTTTTTGTTTATTTGATTTATATATTTGTTGTTTAATTTAAAAAGAAGCAACTCGTTCCACTTGTTGCCGACAATTGAAGTCGTATTGCAACCGCGCTGTGCTCGATTCTAATTGAATGCGCTGCGTTTTATTTATTTTGATTAATTAAACGCCGGCTTTGGGGGGCCTCAGGCTTGAGTTGCGTTTTACTCAGGGGTTGCGCGTCTACTGAAGCATTTGAAGTAGGCGCCGGCTAAGTTTAGTGGTCGTCGAACGGTCGACGCTCAGCGCTCGGACATACGTACGTACGTATGGGCATATCAAGCATACACAAGCACAGTTTTTTACATGGCGTTTTCCACTCATTTACTCTTGCTTGGCCTGGGCTGGCGTATGAGTGATATTCTAGCTGTGCTCGTGTCTAAGTGTGTGCGGGTGTATCGCGCGTGTGTGTGTGTGCGTGTGTGTGTGTTTGTGTGTGTGCGCTGCCTTGTTTCGCACTCAAATGCCCATGGCATTGTCTGCTCGAGTGAGTTCGCTTGCTGGCGCTGCTGGGCGCCGTTGTTTTGTTTAAACGTTATCGTTATTGTTGTTGCCTTTGTTTATTGTTTATAGCATGTGCACACACAGACAAACCCACACACATGCCCGAGCACACACACAAAATAGTTTCCACTGCATTCAGTCGTTGTTTTTTGTGTTTGTTTGTTTCCTGTGTGTTTGACTTTCGGTTTTGAAGTTATTTTATTTTGCGCACTTTTTTTGTTTGTTTGCAAATTGCAGTTTTTATATTGTCACTCAGGGCGTATGTGTAACAATTTGGTTGTGCATTGTGTTGCTGGGCATGTTAATCAACAGTTTGTGACAAGTTAAGAGTTGAATTTGGGTTGCTTGTTATTTGTCAAGTTTATTGTTTTGTTGTTTGAAATAATATGTTTAGCTTTTGCGATAATACTATTTTCATAATTCTTGATATTATGTTCATTTTGAAGCAAACTGGAATTAGGGCAAAGTTAAATATTATTTTACAAATAAGTTCGTTTAAATAATAAACTTTTAGGTCTTAAGGAAGTGCATTCATATATTAAGTGTTAAGATTTTTCAGAAACCTTTACTTCAGTTAGTTAACCGCCAAAAAATAAATAAGCTTAAAGAGCAGATTATCTGGATATTAGGATCACAGAAATAAAAACTTGTTTCCCCCAAAAGCTGTAATTGAGTGTCTTTTATTTGAGAATTACTCAATTTAATATTATGTATGTAGCTATTGGAATTAGTCTGACATTTTGCACTCAATTTCAAACTGTTGCATGTGCCTACCTATAACATTAGAGTAGTTGTAGATACTCATGTATTATATTACTTTCAGGATGTCATTGATCACGAAAATTACAGTTATTAAAACGGTGAATTTCAATTTCAATTAGTTGAACATTGAGCGTCAATATAATTCTATATAATTTGAGTGCTACCTATATCCATCAAGGAATATGAATTTCGTATATAATTACAACGCAATTCATTACAAATGGCACGCAATTTTAATATAGTATAAATTTATTATGACGTAGGCACAATTGCTATAAATTATAAAAAATTTAAAAACATTTAACATGGTAAACTGTTATTCTATATCAACAGAAAAATCTTTTCTATAGCACAGGAAAAATAAATTTTTAAATCGATTTGCTTAATATACGAAGTCAACTGCACTTTAATCAAATTTAATTCTTGCTTAGTTGTTTGATATGATAGGCGTAATCATAGCGTCAGCTTATTACCTGGTTAGAAAACTTGTTAAAGTTGTTCAAATGTTATTGATAATTATCGCTTATCAACAATATAATATATACATTTAATACTCGGTCACGAAGTGAAAAGAGTATATTGATTTTGTGCAATGTTCGCCATGCTGTCCGTTCGTCTGACCGAATGAACGCAACTTTTTTCGGCTCTATAGAAGATGGAGACTTGAAATTTTAGATTTATACTTGTGGTTATATGCTTCAGACGAAATGTTAATATTTTTGTGCCTCGCCCACTGGGAGGCTGCCAAAACGATAACATGTTGATACACCTCAAATCGCAAATCGAAAATAGGTGAATATTTCCTACAATATTAATGTTTGAGTAACCTAATTTGGTGTGTAGATTTCTGGTGACCTCCCCAATCTATATTTCCCTCAATTTTAAATCTAGACTCACCAAATTTGGCAGATTCTGTTTGAGTGACCTCCTCTTAAGATCGAACCAAAAAATGTCGGCCACGCCCACCAGCCGCTCCTACGAAACATAAAAATTCTATATTTTTCAAAATAAAAATAATGTACTGCGAACGATTATAACGCAGTCGATTACGTCCGACTGCAAGGGTCTTTCTTGTTTTAATTTATAAACAATTGCATGTTAGGAATTTTAGGAGGTTTTTGGGTTGATTATACTGAAACGTGATTATTGAAAATAGAAAAGCTAAAAACATATCAATTTATTCCAACTATTTATAAAAAAAAAATTAAAACATTTGTGCTTTCCAGCTTTATTGAATATTCGTATAAGCATTTCCATGTGATTTTCAATGAGTTTTTCCACAACATAATTGTATACAATTAGCACATCATTTAATATATTATTACTGTTGATTCAATAGTCAATTATATTAGTTGTGACAGTAAAGTAGTATTACACATATGATGGCTTAATTGTGCAATATAATTTATTTTCGAGGACAAACCCTATTGCGCACATATTGTTAAGATCCAAAATGCTGTAGATAAAGTTATAAGTGCCATTGAAATAATTTATAATGGAAACAATAGATAGAAATCAGTTGGCAATTGGTATCAACATATTATATAAATAAAGAAATATATGTATAGTTTAATTAGAATGCTCTCAACGAGAGTGTCTGATCAGAAGATACTCTGTGTTTAATTTTTCAGTTGGTTCTTTATTCTTAAATAATTTCTGTATTATTTCGTATACATACCAAAATCAAAGTTACGACAATGGGAAACTGTATCAAAAAAAACGAAATAACACATTTAATTATTTTCCATTCTTAACCAAAGTTCTTAATGGAAGATAAGTAGCTTTTGAATTAATTAACAGCGCCGCACGCATTCACATTTCACAGCACCCAAACAAGCACAGTGTGACATTAAATTTTGCCAACTCCCCAATGGCAAACTCCTCGTCGAACGGACAACTCGGCAATTGTTGAGTGTTACAGTCTGCCATCTGTAAATTATGTAATAGCCAGGCTGGCCGACAAGCTTGGCCTATAAATAACTGGACAGCTGGTGCACAGCCCAGTTATGCCCAGGCAAGATATTTGCATTGTCAGTTCAGTTCAGGTAGCTCAAAGCAATAGTTCAGGCAGTATTTATAGGATTATGCGAAAGCAGCTTTTAAATTTAATTGAATTTCAAACAAACGACAGCAACAGATACTTTATAGACCATATATATACACATATATATAAATAAATATGTATATATGTATATATATAGAATTTTGTATAAACAAATAAGATGCCTTCCAGCTGTAGCCAGATTCCGGCAAAGTACTTCTCAGGTTTTTTTACTGTGGACGCTTTTCAGCGTTCTTTTTGGTAAACTCGTCCGCGGCCTTCATAAATTTTTTGTGCTCTTTGACAAACTCCTCGGCCAAATCCGAGCGCAACGGATGCTCCGGCTGAGGATTGTGCACAATGTCAATGAGAGCCTGGAAAACCTGCTCGGTGCGCGTTGTCGGTTTCCAGTTGTCGGCTGTTATAATCGAGAGGCACACCTGACCCTTCTCATCGACATTGGGATGATAGATCTGTGTCTTGAAGAGTATTTTCGGTGGCATAAATGGATACTGTGGCGGGAAGCTGATCTCAATGCGAAAGGCGCCCTTGTTATACGGCGCCTTCTCCGGCACCAGCAGCCCGGTCCACAGCAGCAAGGACTCATCCGAAGCTTCGATGTTGCGCAGAATTTTCGACTTGGCAGCCAGAATATCGCTCAGTTCGCGACTCAATCGACGTGAGGCAGACATTACTTATATATATATACTTTTTTTTTAGTTTTTTTTTAGTCAGCTGCTAAATTTTAAATAAAAAAAATTTTGGACCAAAGCTGATTGAGTTTTGAAAGCCTATTTTGTCCTCAAACTAGATACACATCCGTATTTTTATTCAATTATAATAACAAACCACCAAATGTTTACATTATAAATTCACATTATTAAAGCTTGACGTATGTACAAATTCATATACAAAAAATTCTATAAAGATTTCTACTCAATAAAGCAGCTCCCTGTTTTCATCAAAGAGACTCTCCCAAATCTTTACCTTGGCCCACTCCGGCAGTTCCACGAATTTCAGCTCATCTCCTATATTCAGGCACTTGATGCTCTCATCGGTTTTGCGCACTGGATCCCACGTGATCATATCCATGCCATTGATCTCCGAGCTGTTGGGATTGCCACTCGTCGCAAACTGCGTCCAAATGCCCACTGTGCGCTCAATATTGCGATATTCACGACTCTCCTTGGGCATGCGACGTGTCAGCACACACGAAAACTGATAGGTCAAATCATCCGCGTGGCTGACGCCCTTAACCCCACGCCCAAAGCGCATGAGCCGATACGGATATATCAGCTCCTCCGAATCGAAATCGTAGCGATAGAAGTAAACGGGCGAGCCTGCGGCGTGGGCGTGCCGAGAACGCACAACGCGCAGAGCGGGAAAGATAAAGTAGACCATCGAGCACAGCTGTCGGAAGATTAGGGAGGAGCATGAATACTTGAGTAGATCAAATACTTGTTGTCAAACACAACGCCGCTATCTAGGAACATAAGACTTTATATCTTACTATCAGCTGTTATGACTATAAAGCCCATTTGTAGAAAAACAAACAAAAATTTATAAAACTCCACCCTTTTTCCACCGATATGGGTGAAATTGTGTCAATCAATCTGTCAGTCAAATTGTCAATCAAAAAGTCCGTCAGTCAATCAATCAGACAATCACTCTGCCAGTTAGTCAGTTAATAACTCAGGGAGTCTATCAGTCACTCAATCAGACCCCCCAATTAGTCAGTCAATCCGTTAGCCACTTAATCAGTCAGACATCCATTTCATCAGCCAGTTAACAAGTCAGTCAGTCAATAAGTCAGTCGGTCGTTCGATTGACTAGCTATCAGAAAGTCAGTCAGACAATAAGTCTGTCCGTCAAAGGTCTCGTAGTGTTTCAGTCAGTCAATTCGTCAGTCAGATGGTCAGTCAAACGGGCAGCTTGACAGTAATTAAGATGTTCAAGCAGTCTGCCCATAAATTAGTTCGTCAATCAGTTAATCAATGAGTCAGTCAGTTATTCAATCATTTAATCAGTCAGCCAACCACTTCATCAGTCACTTCGTATGACAGTTTCTCATTCAGTCAGTCAATTACAGTCAATCAGTCAGTCTATCAATAAATCATCTTGAAGGTAATGAATTCGTCTGCCAATCTTTTTGTCAATCAGCATATCGATCAGTCCCTCAATAACTTAGCCATTGCATTAATCAACGTCAGTTATTCAATCATTTAATCAGTCAGACAAGCACATCATCAGTCAGTCCAGCAGTCAGTCAATTGTTTACTCAATCAGTGAATCTGTATAGCAGAAAATTTGTCATTTAAATAGCCTTTCAATCAGTCAACCAACCAATCCGTCAGTCAATCAATCAGACAGTCAACCCACAAAATCTTTCTTTCAACACACCAGTGAATTATTTTCCTAATCGTTGTCCGCTCTTCGAACATAATTTCTGTACATCAACTCACATCCATGTAGTTATCGGGCGTTGCCTTCTCGCCGGTCACGTGAGCACTGCGTATCTTCTGGGCCCAGTTGGCAACCTTCTCGTCATCCGCAATCGCGGACAGCTCCTTTGGAACAAAGGGTGTGGCAGCGTCCAGTTGCTGCGGCGCCTGTGGCATCAGCTTGACCTCTGCAAAGGCGCAACTTTAGCCTGGCTTTGCCGTCGCGAATTGATTGAGGCACCCACCTGGCACCCAGAGCAGTCCCTCATAGGAGGTGTTGCCTATCAGCATGGGTATTGAGTTGCTCCAAGCGGTTTTCATCATTTCGCGCGGATGCTTGGGCACCACGCACTCGGGGGTCGCGTACGGCTCCAGGGCGGGTCCAAAGGCGAACATCACCTTTTTCGCACGCTCCTCCGGCGTCAGGACCTGCTCCTCCACGCGTATCAGATCCCTGGCCCTGACCGTTTGCAGGAACTGCAGCACATCCTTCTCGTTATTCTCACCCTTGTAGCCCGCCAGCTGGGCAATGCTGTAGGCACGATGCGTAATGTCGCCGTTGAAGGCCCACGGAGCGATCGCGCTGCCCGACTGCAGGATGCCCCGGTGGAAGAGGCCCTGCGTCTGCTCGGTGAGCATCATGTAGTGCGTGGAGGCGGCACCTGCGCTCTCGCCGAAGACCGTTATGCAATCGGGATCGCCACCAAAGCTGGCGCAATTGTTCTTAATCCATTTGAGTGCCATCACCTGATCCTTGAGGCCCGCATTGCCGGGCACATTGAGCCCGGGCGTCTTCAGACTGAGAAAACCTGCAGAAATAAAGTTCGTTTCAGTTCGATTTGGAGATCTTTCGCTCAACGTACCCAAAGCACCCAAGCGATATTGTATGGTGACCAGCACAACATCCTCTTTAATAAAATAGTCCGGGCCGTACCACTCCCGATTGGCCTCGCCTATAATGAAGCCTCCGCCATGTATCCAGACCATGACAGGACGCGGCTTGGCGGGACTCAGCTGGCATCAAAGATAATAACAGTAAATTCGCATAGCTTCTATATATAGAGGAACAACTCACATTATTTGTATAGACATTCAAGTAGAGACAATCCTCGGCGCCCTCCACCTTGTCGTAGATGAACTGCACCTGCACCGCCTTCTCCTTGGCCTGCGTGCAGTCCCGGATGCCCTCCCAGGGCGTGGGGCGTTGCGGCGCACGGAAACGGAGCTCACCCACCGGTGGCTGGGCGTAGGGTATGCCCTCGAAGCTAAAATAGGGCAAATCGTAGACGGACAAACGCTTAACGCCCCGCACTTTGCCATATTCGGTGTCGGCAGTCACCAATTCATTTGTCGTGTGGCGATATTGCTGGAATTTGTGCTCGACGGTTCTGCAAAGTGGCCAAAAATTAGCATAATAATACAGAACTGAACACACAAAAATATATACATTTGACTATATGTATATGTTAATCTGGTCAATAGGGTGTTTTTGTCGCTCCTGATTGCATGTTAATTTTAATACCCTGTTAACATCAAATTTCCAAGACAAGGTATTTTTAAATATTCCCCTTTTAAATATGCATATATAGGATTTTGATAAGCAACAACAACAAAGCTAATTAACCCAAGCACCTCTTCCTCACTCAAATCGTTAAAAATCGGTTTCTTACCCAATATTGATTACATATTCTGAAAATTAAATAAAATACTTAAAATAGTTCGGCCTAGCAGGTTTTTGCAATCTATTTACATGGTAATTTTAACTTTAAAATGTATTTAGATTATATTGCATTACAAAAAACCAAGATAATAAATGTAGTATTTAGATTACTGTATACGCAAATCGAGCAGTTTTGGAATTTCCCATAGACTTATCGAAAAGAGATAAAAACTGATTGCCCAGATCAATATTTAAGTTTAAGTTTAGATGATTATATAAGACAGAAATACCAATATTGATTGACTTTTAGGCACTTTTTTGTGGATATCAAATATAAATTTATGTAATTTTGTTTTATTACTTAAATGCAGGTCTATTTTTCTTATAACTTATAGCACAATATTTTTCTGAATTTTTTTGTCTGACTTTTGAACTAACTACAGGTCATCTCCAGGTCACGCATTCCCTTCCTAGATAACTCTTACTTGCTTTAATTAGCATTAAATTAAAATTATTTTGCTGACGCGGCCGCTGCCATAACTACAGTAGCTGCTGTTTGCCACATCGTCAGCTCATCAACTGGACAATAGCTTCACCATCAGCATCAGCTTTATCTGCAGCTTTGGAGCTAGCTGAACTGAATTTGTGTAACACATCCAGCTAACTGGGCACGTCTGCCAGTGATAAATGAACACCGGCGAACTGACGCGCTAGTCGGTCACGCAACAATGCACTCAACTGACACTGGATACAGGGCGTCCCTCCGCCTGACCCTCCCTACCCTTGCCCACACTTAACATACTCTTAAATCCGTAACCACTTCATGTTGAACTTTGTGTCGTCAAGTAGCTCTCAGTTATCAGCGGGACACAAAACATATAGACGTGTCTTGAGATAGCCCAACAGCATCTATTTGCTGGAGAGTGTCAAGATTATGTATATAAGTGTTAAAGTAATGCCACTTATCAGTCGGGATGAATGTTGTTACATATGACTATTTATATAAGACAAATTAACGAGCTACATCGGACTCCGACTAGTACACAATATGTCAAATCAAAGTACACAAGTAACTAAATAACTTGCATCAGTTTGTCAATATTTATTATTATATTTAATCTTTGACAAGCGGCTAGTTTTATATTTATTTTTATTTTTTACTATAAAAATGCATTTTTATAACTCTAGGGCATTTTATATACGGTTAAGTGCCGGCCAGGTTTCGTCTTATCTTTTTAATTATTTAATTAATTTTTGTTAATAATCCTATTCACTCTTAGGCACATCTGTAGTTAACTTTGTGCTGTGGAGTTAAGGTCTTAAGGGTATTCACTCTTCGACATATCGATACTTAACTCAATGCTTTCATGTGAATATCTATTTTATTATATAAATGCATTTGTTCAATAATAATTATATTTAATTGGATTTTATAGGCAAATAAAATTAGAAACGATTATTTAATTAACGACGTGGCAAAAAGCTAATTTTTCAATTTACGCTGAGTCACTTTGATGAGTAAATTGCAAACAAATCGAATGTGAACTTGAATATAAATTTACTATGCAATTGAAATGTGATAATAAGTTAGGGGATGGGGGTGGGGCTGGTTGAGCGCGTTGCATGTCAGGCATGAAGGTTTCTAAGGCGGAGGCGATAAGCCCAATAATATCATATTCAAAGCGCATATCAGGCCATTTCCCATTGAAATTCAACGCTTTTGGCATACTTAGAGAATAATTACAAAAGATCACAAATGCGTTTATTTATTCAGTGGTCAGCGACTCATTCAAAAATGTGTCATAAAGAATAGAGTTTAGTATATATAGTAAAATATGAAATATATAAACCAAGCCCAACAGAATATTGAACAAAGTAAACAATTTGTGTTCGTATATCTTCGATTATGGCAAACTATGCATTAATGAAAGGTCGTAAATACAAAATATGTTGCTCATTAAACTGATTAAGCGATAAATAGGCAAACGTATTAAACGACTGAGGGGTATAAATTAAGGGATTATGTGACATTTTTATGGTTAACATAAAAACGTTATTGATTTACTATTAACAGTGGTATGGATATGTAGGTGTATATTTTATCTGCGGGCATAAGGAGAGAACTCTTTGTGAAATATTATATCTGAAGTTTCTATAAAATGAGACAAGTCATAGTAGATTTATTAATCAGCAATTAATAAATTTTTTTATTTAATCCAATTAAGGCAATTTTTTTAATCGAGAAATATATACATTTTTTCTCAACATTCAAGTCAATGCCGAGCAACAGTCATAATAGTGACATACTGTCTGTCTAAATGATGTGTGGGTGTCTTTATCTTTATAATGAAGCATATACATATATATGTATTATATTTAGCGATTACCGTACAAATAAAAGCTATACCAATATACTGTTTGCCAAAAAACATTACCATATATTAAAAAAACAAGAGATAACACTTATCTTTAGAGTGCTGAAGATTCTTTTTTTTAGTGAAAAAAGAAACATTTGCATTTAATAGGTACATTTAAAAACGTAGGTCTGAACTCAATTATGTGGAATTGAAGATTAAATACATATAAAAATAGTGCGCAATATTTCTATATCTTGAAAAGGCAAAAAAACAGATACTTATCAAGAATTTATATACTTTATGAGATCGAAGATGTATGTTACTCATCAAGTGGAAAATTAGAGTACCTTCTAAAGGGGTATAAAAAATAATAAAGAAAACAGTGACCAACAAAGTATTATAGCATATGCGCTACTATACTCTACCTAAATTCGATTTATTCATTAGTCATCAAAAAAACTTATTTACAAAAACTTGCACAAAATATTTATTTTTAAACAAAAAACGTAATACTTGTAATTTATTTAGTATCTAAATAATTCTTAGTCACGCCCCGGTAAACCTGATTGAACAGCACTTCGCACATGTGCATATGGTATATACATATGTATATAAAAATATGTATTTATTGGTTATCAAGGTGTTGGCATCATATTGCACAAAAATAGCTGTTCACAACCAAACAAATTTTGATTAACTCACAGAAAAAGGAAATTAAGTCATGCATCTTAATAGATGAAAACAATTGAAAAATACTATAACAATACATTAAACATAAAAACGACACTTAATATATGAAATAATTGAACTAATAATGAAATTAACGAATATGGTTTAATTGTGGGTCACATCCGCACTCACTTTAAACGCCAGCGCATGCGCTCCACAAAGCCGAGGTTTTTGTTCATTTTGGGAGGAGACAAAAAACTATATACTACATACAAATAATAACAGCAATAAGTTCTTTAATTTCACCACCGATCGGTCGGACTGTAACGCGCCAGCGCCAAACTGAAACTGAAATTAAAACATTTTTTTCCATATTGAGTTCAGCTGTCGACGCGAACAAAACAAGCGAAGCGAGCTGGAGAAACGACGGGGGAGGGGGTAGAAAAAACCATATATAAGTATATATACCAAGCAGAATAAAGCAAATAACAGAATAAAAAAACAAAAACAAAACTCAACAAAAATAAGTCGGCATAAAAAATAGCAAAATACAATAACAAACATTTGTATTTCAAGTGCGCGGCCGGCACAGCCACAGATACAGATACGCAGCTACAGCTACAGATACAGCTGGAGCTGGAGGTGGAGATGTGGGCGCGTGGGCGGGCGAGTGGGGCGCCTTGGGCTGTTTGGCCACTTGTAGACGCGCCTAAAGCGGCTGCATAATTAATCAATTGATTTACCAATAGGCGCTGCACCAAACCAACAACAAGTTTATCAACGTTTTCCTCTTTAGCACCTCCAAACAAATGCGCGTTCGAGTATCTTTAAGTGTTTAGCTGAGCTAAGGCAATTGCCGGCTAGCACACAGAGGGGGGCACCGTACCCCACCCCCCTGCCCCAGTGGGCTGTGCGCACTTGATCGCGCCGGCAATGTAAACAAAGGCAACCGAAACTTTTTTGTGGCCGCGCCTTCGGCATTCGATAGGGGTCGCCGACAAAAAGCTTGCGCACAAAGCTCACAAAGCTTAAAGCACAAACCTCGGCAGCAGCGCACAGTGAGGATCAAAATATTGTATACAGTATTAATTATAAAAATGCCTGATTGGCTTGTAATTATTATTAATTTCATTTCCAATATTTGCATTTCATCTTCCTAAAATACTTACACAATTAATATAATTACATAATATACACACAATATAAGTTGTTTGCGATTCATAAAAGATTTTCAAATGGAATGATCATGGCTTCCATGCATCCATATATCGAAATTACTTTCCTTCAAAACCTTTCCAAAACTCAACCCATTGTCATAAAAACTTGCTTTTTGCTCATGTTTGTTGCTTGGGCTATTATATAAATTATGCATATAACGTTTTTTTAAGGAAGATACTCAGACGGGCAAATGTCATTTAGGCATACGTCAAATTTCCTACTTACATAACTTATTATGAGGAATGGTTTTCTGTCTATTGGGCTTCAGGGCATTTATTTAATAACATTTTTCAAGATTGTTCTTAAAAACTATGAATCACCCTACATAAGCATAGATCCAAACTTACATCCATAATTTGGTCAGAACTCATTTGTTTTTCATTTTAGATTAATACATATTTAAATGAAGAAATAAAATTTCGATTATTTTCTTACATAGATTTTGTTTCTTTGCTATTTTCGTAGTGGTCAATTTACACTACGCTGTACACTAATTTTCAGGTTCCCACACATTCAAAATAGTCTCTAATTTATGATATAAACAACTGTAATAATCGCTAGTTCAAAGAAATGTTTACACGCAGTTACAGGCTATATTTAACAGTAGTACTTTTTAATTACGCTCAATTCCATTTAACAGACTGATAACATAACATTGAATAACATGGATAACATTGAATTTAACATTTATTTTTCTGCTGCTGTTAACTTGCCTTCAAATAACATTGGGTAACAAATAAACAAAAATTTAATTTTTAACTTTAAATTTCGTAAAAAAAGACGAAATTTTGCAGTTTTAATATTAAATACTTTAAAATTTTCTCCGAGTTCAGTATCAGATCTTAACCGCCATAAAGGAAATGATTGTCATTATCGTAAATTTTATTCCACACTTCAATGCCGTCCTTTTCCTGCAGAGGCTGGAACTCCACTTTCCGCCCGATATTCATGACCTTGAAGGGATCCTTTATGTCCACTGGCTGCCAATCGTCCGGCTGGGTTTCCACACAACTCGGATTTCCGGTCCGAGCGAACGTTGTCAAGATGCCAACCATTCGATCGATGGTCAAACACTCAGCCTCATTCAAGGGCCGCTTCCGTACAGCCTCCCTGGGAAACATGTAGCCCAATTCATCGGCATGGCAAACTCCCCGCTTAATGTCGTCCCCGCAGAGCTTGATCCGCATCAGGTTATAGTGCGACGAGTCGAAGTCGAAGCGGTAGAGATACGTGGGCGCCTCGGCAAAAGCCAGGCGAGAGAGCACGACACGATGGATGCCATGCCAGAAGAGCTTATAACTGAAGAGCTGGAACATAAAACCTGGGCTTAAACAAGTTCATAAGACCGGGCAACTAGCGCTACTCACATCCAAAACTTGCAGCACATTGTTCTTATTTATCTGCCGAGGTCCCAAATGGAAGCGTATCAGTTCGTCGGCGCGTGAGACTCGGTCTTCCATCGCCTGTCGCTGGTAGACGTCATAGGGCAGCACTAGGGAGGGCTCCTGCCTGAGCAGGTCCATCATATAGCCATTGTTCATCTTGCAGTAGGGATACATGACCAAGCCCTCGAACGAGTTGCCGCCCATTAGCAGGGGCACGTCCTTGGACCAGGCGTCGCGCATCAACTTCAGAAAGGGGCGCTTCAGCAGACCTTCGCCGCCCACTTGGTGCTCCAGTCCGGGCACAAATGGATACAAATGCCCAAAGAGGCGTTCCCGTACACCGAACAGCTTGTTCTGCACCAGCTCCGCGGCGGGCAGCGAGCGCAGAAACTTCAGAACTGGCTTCTCCAACATGACGCCCCTGTAGCCCTTCTCATACGCCAGGCGGCAAACCAGGGAGCTCGTGTTCGGCACCTGAACCCAGGGACTCAGCATGGTGCCCGACATCATGATGGCTTTTTGGAACAGGCCGCACGCCTCGGGCAGGCACATCATGAAGTGCACCGAGCCGGCGCCCGCGCTGGTGCCCATCACGGTTATATTGCCCGGATCCCCGTTAAAGTGTGCGATGTGCTTCTGTGTCCAGCGCAGCGCCAGCAGCTGATCGTGCAGGCCCGCATTGCCGGGCACGTTCAGCTCCGGGCAGGACAGACTTAGGAAGCCCAAGGCGCACAGGCGATAGCTGAACTGCACAAAGACGATATCCTCGCGCATCAGGAAGTCCGGTCCGTATTTAATTCTCGTGGCGCCGCCCGTGCGGAAGCCACCGCCGTGGATATAAACCAGGACCGGCAGCGGCGCCTTTGCCGTATCGAACTGGGATTAGGTTGACTTCGAATAGGTTAGTTTCGCGGCATTCCTAGCTGAACACTCACATGCTTGGTATACACGTTCAGGTACAGGCAGTCCTCGTCTCCTAGAACGCAGCCCGTACTGTTGTCCACCTGTACGGGGCGCGGACGCTCCTCCAGGCAATCCAAGACCTCGTCGCACCAGGGCTCCGCGGGCTGCGATGCACGAAAGCGCAACGACCCAACGGGTGGCTTGCCGAAGGGTATGCCCTCAAAGCTGTAGAACTCATGTCCGCTGATGCCAACCTGCTGCTTGCCCCTCACCTTACCCACGGCCAGCTCCACGATCCTCGTCTCGAGACTGCGGCGCTGGGAGAAGCTCGACTTGCTGATCACTAACCGCAGAATTTTGCATCTGCTGAGTCGGCCAAATTTCCACATGTCATTACTAAAAGTGATTCGAACCGAGCGGTGGCAGAGCCCACTTGGATGCGCCGACTGCGCCGGATCGTCTTACGTGGGGCGTGACCAATGTTTGTTTGTCTTGCGAGTCAAGAACTGAACGAGGGCTATTTGCGCGGGCCCAATAAACAGGTAGTCGAGTTTCAATAACAAACCAATAAATTGAATTGAGCGGCTTTGCCCGGCTTGTTAACTATGAATTAAGTGACCCCTACAGTCGGAAAATGAGTGAACAAATAATGTTATTAAACTTATTTACCAAGATCATCAGCTTTTAAGAGTGTTTTTTATGAAACCATTTCAAAATATTTCTATTATATTGCCATTTTCTAGGCAAGGGGCTGTTGTATTTCTCATAAACGTTTAAACACGTCTCAAACGAGTTTTTATTTGGATTTGCCAAAGTGCATTTATATACAATATTTACCCATATTGATTACTATCATTATTCTTTAGATTTTTTTCTTATATTTTTATGGAATTAGCTGAAATAAAATAAATTTTTCATCCCGTAATATATATAAAAAGCTATTTATTTTGTTTTACTATTATAATTTTTATATTTTGAATTGAGGGAAATTCCCGAAAATTCTGTCCTAGTGCTACTGACTACGTTTATATAAGAATAAATAAATGAAATAGATTGAAATAATGTAATGTTAGTTGTAGTAGTAAAAATGTAGTATGGTAAAAATAATAATAATAATTTTAGAAATTATGGCAAACTCCCTATTTACTTCAATTTACAAATTATTGTATACATTCATATATGTATTAATATATATAAATTTTCGTTACGCATTTGTTTAAAGTTGAAGTCTGCTTAGATCGAAAGAGTAGCCCAATAAATGACCTAAATTAAATCATCATCATGTGGTACCATCATAAGTCCGCTTTCTCAAATTCAACGTCTCATCTAGGTCCTTGACCTGGAATAGATTCTCTTCATTTAAAGGTGGCTATTTGACATCTGTCGTTTCTTCACAGATCAAGCGCTGTTTCCTTTGAAAATCTAAACAAAAAGAAAAGGGACTCAAGAAAAATGCGCATTTTTGAAAATATTTATAATAATACAGATTTATTTATAAATTATAAAAAAAGTTTTTCATAGATGTGCCATAAAACATATGCTAAGAAAATTTAAAATAAATATAAGCTCAACAATAATTGAAATTGCGCCAATACTAAGCTATTTATAAACTTAACGTAACGGTCAGATTTAGTAGCAAAAAATCTTTTTAAGATAATACAATTAATATGTTTTACTTTTAACATAAGCTGCCAATAACATTTTCCTCATACGCCTGCTTAACAGCGCGCTGTTAACCGGACCTAAGGGTATAGTGCCCGCAGCTAAGTATCAGAAAAAACTGTTATACTTAAATAATTAAATCACTGACGCAAAATGATTCAATTGAACGCAGCTACTCACAAATGAAATGTTGTTTAGGTATATTAAGTAAAATTAAATAATGTTAATTCTGATCTTTCAACCTGAGCACACGTGAACATCCACTTTGTAGCCCCATTATATATATTTTTTTAGTATCAGCAGCAACAAACAATAACAATAACAACAACAACAATGTCAAGAGGGTTCTGCGGCCCATTAAACGTTAATAACACGAACAGCTGTCGTAGTAGCGCTCTCTGTACCGCTCGGTACAACAAGCATTATCAATAAAGTTTTCATGCTCCCATTGCCATATGGTTTTCAATAAGAACAAAAGCAACAACAGCAGCAACAACAAAGGCGTCGTCTATGGAGATAAGCGCTCGCTTTTGTCGTTCGTGATTAAAACATCAACAGAGACTGCGACTACCTCGAAGATTGTAATAACTACACACATACAGTAAATATGGACTAAGGGAACTTGTTTGGCCAAATTTACAAAACATTAAAATAATATAAACAAAAATCTTGAGGCACTCGGCTACTTAACTGTAACGCTCACTGAAATCCTTTTGAAGTTTCAGCTTCATAGATCAAATACTTGCCTTGCTACAAGCATTTTCAAGCCCATATTCCCATACATCTAGTTCAGCAAGTTGCTCTTAGCGAGTTACTACTGTAGCTGAATACTGGGTGCGCGTACGAGCATTCGTAGACTGCCTGATTCTAGTAGAACGTTCAGTTGCAGCTTGTCAATTGCCAGGGACGGAAGTGAAAGCGTTGCCAGCACGAACATTTGGTTAACCCATAACCGCAAGGACATAATCTCTAGTCAACATGAATGTCCAAATGGGTGTTTCGGATCTGCTCAGGCTGGGCACCAAGTAGGTGACATCAGTCTTCCCATTTAATCGCTGTCAATGGCATCGTAAATGCCGAGAACCGGCAAAAGTCAGCGATAAGATAAGGCCATTAATATGAACTTATATTGCACCACTTTAATCCAATAACAGGCTCATCGGCCACAAGATCGTGCAGTACAATCTGGCCACCAAGATTACAACCGTGATCCAGACCCAGTACGGTCGGGTGCGTGGCCTCCAGCGAAAGACCCTCTACGACGAGCAGCTCTACTTCGCCTTCGAGGGCATTCCCTACGCCAAGCCCCCGCTGGGCGAGCTGCGTTTCCGCGCCCCGCATCCGCCCGAGCCCTGGGAGGGCATCAGGGATTGCACGTATGCGCGTGCCAAGCCCATGCAGCAGCACTTTGTGATGCACGTGGTAGAGGGATCCGAGGATTGCCTCTACCTGAATGTGTACACAAAGAACCTCAAGTCGGAGAAGCCCCTGCCGGTCATGGTTTGGATCTACGGAGGCGGCTTTCAGATTGGCGAGGCCACCAGGGATGTTTACAGTCCAGACTACTTCATGCAAAAGGACGTTGTTCTTGTCACACTCAACTACAGACTGGGTGCGCTAGGTGAGTACAATGCCGAAATTAGGGGAAAATAACAATAATATTATAGAGCAATGCAAAGCGTGCCGGCTATCTAAAAATCACACGCTGTGATTAATGATACAATCAATGATACTCGCTCGATTATAGTAAAAAGTGATACCTTTATTCAAATTTGAAATGTCAAATTACTGTTACATTTGTGTATGGCAGCTCTTTCATACCCCTGTTAAAGTTAACAGCTGTCTGCCCTCATGTATAACAGATTTTTATCAGTTCTGGTTCTGGTTTGCAAGCGTAATGTTGTTATACTACTGTTAATCTAACATTAAATCGAAAAGACTCTATTAAACGGTTAAGCTAGCGAAAACAGATAAATAAATAATTCTCTTAGATAGATGAGTACGTAAATACTTCTCCAAATAATTCGTGTAAAAAAGATATTTGCTATATGGAAAGATAGTATATTGGTTCCTGACCTAGGAATGCAACGTATAAGTACAACAAACAAAATTAAAAATTTCTTGATAGCGCTCACTTTAGAATTTATTTATATTTATATTTTTATAATTTTATATTTTAACTCATTAAATATATTATAAGAAATAAAAAGAAATGCGTTGATAAAAAAAAGTAAAACTAATATAAACACAAATACATTTTTCGTTGGCTGACAATAAACGAATACGTTTTTGGAAGACTGCATTATCACTGCTATCGCTTGTATTATTTTATTATTACCATATTATTATCTGTATTGCCCATTGTTTATAATTCACTATAATGTACACTGCAAAGTTAAAATATTTAATTCGTGACGGGTGAGATTAAAACAAATTTATGACACATAAAAGAAGCAAAATAAATTCAAAGAATATTTATAATTGTGTTAAATCAAATTAATTCGATTAAGAACAAAATAAGAAGTACTTAAATAATACTAACCCCCAGTTTAACTGCAGGTTTTCTCAGCCTCGCCGATCGGGACCTGGATGTGCCCGGCAATGCTGGACTCAAGGACCAGGTGATGGCCCTGCGCTGGATACACGACAACATCTCACAATTCAACGGCGATCCAAACAACATAACCTTAATGGGCATAAGCGCCGGCGCCGCTTCCACCCAGATTATGATGACCACGGAGCAGACGCGCGGACTCTTCCACAAGGCCATCCTCATGTCGGGCTCGTCGCTCTGCGGCTGGGCCAACGAGCCCAATCACAACTGGCCCCATCGGCTGGCCTGCCAGCTGGGCTACGCGGGCAGCGACAACGAGAAGGAGGTCTTTCGCTTCCTGCAGCGCACCTCGGCTAGGGAAATAGCCGGCAGCTCGGCGCTGCAGAAGCAGGAGGAGATGCGCGATTACATACTGTTCCCATTTGGACCCGTTGTGGAGCCGTATGTGAGCGCCAGCTGTGTGGTGTCCAGGCCGCCGGAGGAGACACTTTCCACGGCCTGGGGCAATGGGCTGCCTGTGATCATTGGAGGCACCTCCTTCGAGGGCCTCTTCTCCTACCAGTCCACAATGCGGGATGCGTCGCACATGCTGAGCGCCTTCGAGGCCCTAATACCCAGGGAGGTGCGAGGTGTGTCCACGCCAGCGGAGCTGAAGGAGCACATAAGACGACTGAAGGTGTCCACCTTCGAGGATCCCACACGAGGCCGCATGGAGTTCAAGGAGTGCCTGCACCTGCTCTCCGTCAAGCACTTCTGGCACGGCATCCACCGCACCGTGCTCGCCCGGCAGGCCTATGCCCCTGCCACGCCCACCTACCTATACCGCTTCGACTTCGACTCGCCCACCTTCAACCACTATCGGATAATGGTGTGTGGGCGCCACGAGCGGGGGGTTTCCCATGCGGACGATCTCTTCTATTTGTTCTACTGCATCCCGTCCTGCAAGCTGGACAGATCCTCGCCGGAATACCGCACCATCGAGCGGCTGATTGGCATGTGGACGGCGTTCGCGGCACACGGCAATCCCAATTGCGTCCAGGCGGTGCCCGTCAGCTGGAAGGCCCTCGAGACGAACGCTGCTCCAACGTGCCTCAACATTGGTCGGCAGCTGCAGTTCATCGAGCTGCCCGAGATCAGGCAACTGAAACTCTGGGACAGCTTCTATGAGAAACTTAAGTTGTACTAGGCTAGATCTTTAAGATAGAGTGGAATGTCGACTGGATGATACTGTGTAATATTTAATAGGCGTTAAAGCAATCAAGCTTTAATAGGTTGTGAAATCATTGGCTGAATAAATATACTATAGTCAGGTAAATTGTACTACGATGGACATGGAAAAGGGCGCAAGTTGTACTGCTTTGTAGTGCAGGCACGTAGTATGGGTTTAAATTAGTATTTATACTATATACATGGTCAGGTAAATTGTTTTACGATCTACATTGGGAAAGGGCACGACTATTTAGGAGTTGGCGAATATTGATTAAATATTAAGGTTCCTTTTTTAAATCCCTTATTCATTTTTAGTAAAATGCATTTTCTTTGCGAATAAACAATTTTATGTACCTGTATATTTATGCATGTGCGTGTCACGTAACTATAAATCAAAGCTCACGCGCCCATCCCTAATTGCGTTGACTTGAATGTTGGGTCAATTAGGTTTACTTTGTTGCTTAATTTTTTGTAGGTATTTAATTACTTTACGAATGTTATTGCTTAACGGAGGTGCTTAAATTATTATAAAAAAGTGACTTGAATTATTACTTTAAATAATTTGAGGGATATGAACATATTTTTATATTTATATATACATATATTTAATTTTTATGTGTACATATTTATATGTACATATTTATGTATTAAAACAAGTTATAAAACTGTTCCCCTCTATTGTTTTGTTGTTAATATTTTATTTATGTACTTTTCTGTTAAGTCTTCCCCATTTTTAATGCTCAGATCTACATTATGACAAGGTAGCAGATTTTGTTAGATTTGCTTTGAACGAGGGTACTAAAATTTAAGTGGAAAGGCAGATGCAAATTTAGTGTAACTTTTATTAAAAAATCTATGTTTTTACTGAGTACTGTAAGTAATTTCCCCTACAGCATATACACCAAAAACGATTACATCAGATAAGATAATCTTTTGATATCAAATATTCAAACTTCAAAAGTAGGCAATCCTTCTCGCTTCCAGATCAACATATCTGGTTTTTCAAAATAAAACAAGGCGTACAAGTTTTAAATCCCAATATAGTTTTACTCTGATTACCTTATAAATTAATTAGTAAAAGCTATTAAATGCGTAAGGAAAGGATGTAATACTCTTTTAACATGAATGTTAATGTCGGCTTTGTGGAGCGGCTAAGGCTGGCCACCAAGTAGGTGGCTTCAGCTGAACATGACAGGACTTTGAGCTATAGCATAATCCACTTCTAGGCTCGTCGGTCACAGAATCGTGCAGTACAATCTGGGCACTAAGGAAACCGCAGTGCTCCAGACGCAGTATGGTTACGTGCGTGGCCTCCAGCGAAAAACCCTCTACGACGAGCAGGTCTACTTCGCCTTCGAGGGCATTCCCTACGCCATGCCCCCGCTGGGCGAGCTGCGTTTCCGCGCCCCGCATCCGCCCGAGCCCTGGGAGGGCATCAGGGATTGCACGTATGCGCGTGCCAAGCCCATGCAGCAGCACCTTGTGATGCACGTGGTAGAGGGATCCGAGGATTGCCTCTACCTCAATGTGTACACAAAGAACCTCAAGTCGGAGAAGCCCCTGCCGGTCATGGTTTGGATCTACGGAGGCGGCTTTCAGATTGGCGAGGCCACCAGGGATGTTTACTGTCCAGACTACTTTATGCACAAGGACGTTGTTCTTGTCACACTCAACTACAGAGTGGGAGCTTTAGGTGAAGAGGGATATATTTGATGGAAATAAATTTGTATATTTCTATATTTCTGTTAGGCTTTCTCAGCCTCTCCGATCGGCGCCTGGATGTGCCTGGCAATGCTGGGCTCAAGGACCAGGTGATGGCCCTGCGCTGGATATACCACAACATTTCCCGATTCAACGGTGATCAGAAAAACATAACTCTGATGGGGCAGAGCGCGGGCGCCGCTTCCACCCAGATAATGATGACCACGGAGCAGACGCGCGGACTCTTCCACAAGGCCATCCTCATGTCGGGCTCTTCTCTGTGCTGCTGGGCCAACGAGCCCAATCACAACTGGGCCTATCGACTGGCTTGGCAGCTGGGCTATAGGGGCTCTCAGAATGAGGCAGGGGTCCTCTGCTTCCTGCAGTGCGCCTCGGCTAAGGACATCGCCGGCTGCACGGCGCTGCGTATGCAGCAGGAGGAGCGAGACTATATCCACTTTTGCTTCGGGCCCGTCGTGGAACCTTATGTCACTGAGAGTTGCGTGATCTCAAGGCAGCCAGAGGCAACACTTTCGAAGGCGTGGGGCAATGAGCTGCCTGTGATCATTGGAGGCACCTCGTTTGAGGGCCTCTTCTTTCACCAGTTTGTGAAGCGCGATGAAAACCACCTGCTGCACACCTTTGACGCCCTAATACCCAGGGAGGTGCGACGCGTATCCACGCCAGCGGAGATTAGGGAACACATAAGGCGCCTGAAGGTGTCCAGCTTCAAGGATCCCACACGATGTTGCATGGAGTTCAAGGAATGCCTGCACCTGCTCTCCGTCAAGCACTTCTGGCACGGCATCCACCGCACCGTGCTCGCTCGGCAGGCCTATGCCCCTGCCACGCCCACCTACCTATACCGCTTCGACTTCGACTCGCCCACCTTCAACCACTATCGGATAATGGTGTGTGGGCGCCACGAGCGGGGGGTTTCCCATGCGGACGATCTCTTCTATTTGTTCTACTGCATCCCGTCCTGCAAGCTGGACAGATCCTCGCCGGAATACCGCACCATCGAGCGGCTGATTGGCATGTGGACGGCGTTCGCGGCCCACGGCAACCCCAATTGCCAGGAGATAGAACCTGTTTGGTGGGAGGCTGTCGAGCCAAAGGCTACTCCAAAGTGCCTCAACATAGGCGAACGTCTCGAGTTTATTAAGCTACCCAAGATCGAGGAACTGCAGCTGTGGAACAGCTTCTATAAAAAACTGATATTGTATTAGGTAAAGGTACAGGTTAAATCTTGCAGATATTCAGAATATAGTAAACTATTTCATTTACTTCTTTACTTAATTATAGTTATATGAGCTAGCTTATTTAAAGTAAATTTGGTAAAGTTGTAAGCCGAGCAATGGCGTAGACGAGGGACGTGGATTGGGGCTTACCCCTAATCTTCCAATATTTATTTTGATTTATTTTGACATCCACCCCATGAAAAATCCTGCTTACACCACTGAAACCAGGTATTCATGATATACTGAAAAAAAGCAATTCAGAAACATAACTCTGTAAGTCAAAACAATACATTCCAGAACTAAACAAATTTGCAGATATATCGATAATTCGAAATATATATTTAAGGTTGACTTTATTTAAAAAAAATAAATTTTTTACCGATTACACCAATTGGCGTCAATATTACACAGTACTCAGATATTGGGAATATGTTGTTTAATTGTATTTTTAGAAGCGAATATTAATACGATTTTGCCAATATGTTAAGAGCATAATGTCAATTTTGGTAAATATATATTGAAAAACAAAAACGTTCTTGCAAAAATTAAATTTGACCGATCCTATGGAAGTTTTATAGTTGGTTTCAAAGTTTCATGGCGAAATTCGCATAGAAACAGATAGAAAAAAAACAAGGCTATATCGAAATGATTGTTGATACTGATTTAGAATATATACGCTTTTAATATTTTATAGGGTCAAGAAGCCTCCTTCGATGCCTAACACATTTTACGACAAAATTATAATACCCTCTACAAAGGTATATTCACAAAGTTAGCGTGGAACAATTCAAGTATTTACAAGCCAATTAAAGGAGTTCAGCTTTAAAAGCAAACCTAGAACAAATGCTCCTTCTTGTATAGACTATCCCAGGTGAGCAACTTCTCGTGCTCGGGCAGATCGATGATCTCGACCTCGTTGCCAATGTTGAGCACCCGCTGTGGCTGCTCCTTCTGCGCCGGCTGCCAGTTCAGGTGGGCGGTCTCTGCGCAATTGGGATTGGAGGTGGCCGCAAATGCCGTCCAAATGTCCACCATGCGCTGAATGGTGCGATATTCACCCGATGTCTTCTCCAGCTTCCAGGACTGCGAATTGCGGAACAAATAACTTAAGTCGTCCGCATGGGCAACACCCTTTCCGATATCGTCGCCGCAGAACTTCTTGCGGTAAAAATTGAAATCGGGTGAGTCAAAGTCGAAGCGATAGAAATAAGTGGGAGCCTTGGCATATGCCAGGCGGGCCTGCAGAGTGCGATGGAAGCCATGCCAGAAGATCTTGTAGGAGTAGTACTGAAAGCAAATGAAGCAAATATAGAGAAAGGTGATACAACTTATCCGTATTTTCCACTCACATCCAAGAGTTCATTAGAAGCTCGGAACTGGGCGTGGCCTCGCCAAAGTACAATTTAATCAACTTGTTGCTCAACTCCAGATTCTGCTCCTCCGTATTGAGAACGCGAACTTCGTGTGGCAACATGCGCAGCGGATCCTGGGGCAAGCTGTCCATGCTCTTGGGATTGGCCTTCAGATCGGGATACATGAAGAGGCCCTCGAAGGAGACACCACCCAACATGACGGGCAGCTCATTGGTCCACGCCTCGCGTGCCATTTCCACCTGCGACTTGGACGCTACACAGTCCGCCATGATATACGGCTCCACAGTGGGCCCGAAAGCATAGATAAGTCCATTCCGCCGATCTTCAGCGGTGAGCAGGCTGTGATTAACGAGCTGTTGTGCCGGCAGCCCACGCAGATATTCCAACACCTGGCGATCGTTGTTCTCGCCCTGAAATCCATGCGCCTGGGCCAGACGATAGGCAAAGTCCACGGGCGCTGTATTCGACCAATAATTGTGCAGCGTGCCAGACATGGGAATGGCCTTGTGGAAGAGTCCCCGCGTCTGCTCCGTGCACATCATATAGTGGGTGGAGCAGCCGCCGGCGCTTTCCCCGAGCACCGTTATGTTGTTCACGTCGCCGTTGAAATGGGAAATATACTGCTTGACCCATTTGAGGGCCAAAACTTGATCCTTCAGGCCCGCATTGCCGGGCACCTCCAAGGTGGGGTCCTTGAGACTAAGGAAACCTACATAGAGAAATTCAGAGTACGTGAGGTTAGCTTTTTACAAGCTAGTCAATTTTTATACTTAGTAAAAAAGCTTTTTCAGGAGAGAGAAAGGGACAATTAAATAAAAACTTGCATAGAATATAACAGAAAGGTACTAAATACAAAATTTTATAATCTATTATACTTATCAATATATTTTTAATGCAGAGAAAACAATTGTTAAATTTTTTAATAATTTAAATTTTAAAACATTTAAGGCCCTAAAAAATGGTATCTAGTATAAAGTATATAGTATACAGTATATAGTATAAAATCTAAGCTAAACCATTTTGTGTAAAAGCTCGTAAACTAAATTTCTGGTCGTTGTACTTTTTTACTGGGCAGCTATCAATAGATAAGAAAAACTTGTTCAACAACAAAGAGATAACCAAAACGTTAAGCTCTCTATTCACTTACTTACCCAGACAATCTACGCGATAGTTAAGTGTTACTAAAACCACATCTTTGGCCATAAAATAATCCGGGGAGTAGAGTTCCCTGGTGGCTTCGCCAATGGTAAAAGCACCACCATATATGTTAACCATAACTGGCAGTGGTTTTAAGGTCTTCAGCTGTTATCAGTAGAGCACACACAATGATAATAATCAATCAAAGTTATTATTAATTAATTTGATGTTTTTTGTTTTTGCGGGTCACCTTCTTGGTGTACACGTTCAGATAGAGGCAATCCTCGCTGCCGGCGATTTCACCTGTTAACAGCGCCTTTTGAACGGGCTTGTCGGCATAATTGGAGCAGTCCAAGACCCCAGACCAGGGCTCCGCCGGCTGCGGCGCCTTAAAGCGCAGCTCGCCCAGCGGCGGCTTGGCAAAGGGCAAACGCTCAAAGCTGAAGTAGTCGTCATCGTAGAGGCTGCGACGTCTCACGCCCCGAATCTGACCCACGGGCAGGGAAATGCTGCAAGTCGCGAAACTATACAAAGATAATCGTTTTTATTTATAATTATCACAGTTATGACTTGATAATCACCTCTCTGACATAATGCTTAACAGTCGGTTGAACGTCCGCTTCGCTCGCGTGCCGCTTGTCAACTGAATAATGAGTAAAAACAAATGAAAGCCTCAACGGCTAAAAGCTTAACACTGCTGGCCATTAAAACATGTACACCGATCGCACGATATGCGCGTTTGTAAGTGCGAGCTTAAGCGTAAATTATTATTTTGTATCGAAATTAATAAAAGCTAACTCTGCCATCTTTTGAAAGATCTAAAGGTGCGCAAAAAGGAGTTCGGTTTCTTAGTGGCGTCAGTGTGACGTCAAAATATCGATTTGTGCTTTGTTTACATACCTTTGTAATTGACACACGTCAGATTTAAGCTTGTGAATAAACCATATAAAGTTGTAGTGCTTAGTAGATGTTTAAAGATCAAATATCGTATAAAACCCGAAATTGTTCTCCGATCAAAACATCTATTCCTAAGAGCTTAAAGTTTTGCATAAACTGGGGCTTTCTTAATCGTGCAGCCTTATCCAATTCAAGTTACATATATAAGTAATATTAAGAAAATTGCTGAATTTACCCAAATAATATTTAAAATTCTAATTTTAAATTTATAATGTTAACCTGCCAATTAAATAACATAAGGTGAGTATATTGGTTTTGTGTAAATGCTTGTAACAGGTAGAAGGAATGGTCTCCAGCCCTATGAAGTATTTATATTTTTGTCTGCATAAAAGCTTAGAGACTTGAAATTTGGCTATTTGATTTTCGTTTCCTTATTATTCTGACCCTAGAACAAATTCTCTTTATATAAGCTATCCCAGGTGAGCAACTTCTCGTGCTCGGGCAGATCGATGATCTCGACCTCGTTGCCAATGTTGAGCACCCGCTGTGGCTGCTCCTTCTGCGCCGGCTGCCAGTTCAGGTGGGCGGTCTCTGCGCAATTGGGATTGGAGGTGGCCGCAAATGCCGTCCAAATGTCCACCATGCGCTGAATGGTGCGATATTCACCCGATGTCTTCTCCAGCTTCCAGGACTGCGAATTGCGGAACAAATAGCTCAGCTCGTCCGCATGGCAAACGCCCTGTTTAATATCGTCGCCGCAGAACTTTTTGCGGTAAAAATTGAAATCGGGTGAGTCAAAGGCGAAGCGATAGAAATAAGTGGGAGCCTTGGCATATGCCAGACGGGCCTGCAGAGTGCGATGGAAGCCATGCCAGAAGAGCTTGTAGGAATACCACTAAAAGAAAATAAAGATCAGAAATATGGAATGTTCAAAAAGTCTTCCGTATTTCCCACTCACATCCAAAAAGTTCATTAGAAGCTCGGAACTGGGCGTGGCCTCGCCAAAATACAATTTAATCAACTTGTTGCTCAACTCCAGATTCTGCTCCTCCGTATTGAGAACGCGAACATCGTGTGGCAACATACGCAGGGGATCTTGGGGCAAGCTGTCCATGCTCTTGGGATTGGCCTTCAGACCAGGATACACGATTAGACCCTCAAAGGCCACACCGCCCAGCATAGCCGGCAGCTCATTGGTCCACGCCTCGCGCGCCATTTCCACCTGCGATTTGGGTGCCACACAGTCCGCCATGATATACGGCTCCACAGAGGGCCCGAAAGCATAGTCGAGTCCATTGCGCCGATCCTCGGGGGTGAGCAGGCTGTGATTAACGAGCTGTTGTGCCGGCAGCCCACGCAGATATTCCAACACCTGGCGATCGTTGTTCTCGCCCTGAAATCCATGCGCCTGGGCCAGACGATAGGCAATTTCTACGGGCGCCGTATTCGACCAATAATTGTGCAGCGTGCCTGACATGGGAATGGCCTTGTGGAAGAGTCCCGCGTCTGCTCCGTGCACATCATATAGTGGGTGGAGCAGCCGCCTGCGCTATGGCCAAATACCGTTATGTTGCTCGCGTCGCCGTTGAAACGGGAAATATACTGGTTGACCCATTTAAGAGCTAAAACTTGATCCTTCAGACCCGCATTGCCGGGCACCTCCAAGGTGGGATCTTTGAGACTAAGGAAGCCTACAGAGAGAGGGAGAGAGAGAGAAAGAAAAAGAAAGGTAAAGAAGTCTATTAGGTTAAATTAAAAAAACCTTAAAAATTTGGAACACTTTGATAAAAAGATGTTTACAAAAGGGAAAGGGAGAAAGAGAGTTAAATGCAAAACTTACATTGGAGTTTTCCCAATGGGTAAAAAACATTTTATTTTTAATGTATCATAAAGAAAATATAGAATAGTTATATTTCGTTGGGGCATGGGGTGAGGCGAGGTAATCCGAACACTGTCTGCTGGAGGAGTATCGATATTTAATCAGTTGGCAAGCCTCTCAGTGGGCGTGGCATAAAATCTTAAATCCTTACACTTTGTCTCAAGCAGATAACTACAAGTATATATCTAGCTTCAGTATCGCCGAAAAAAGTTGCGTTCACCCGAACGCACATTGCACAAACCTAATATATACGAGCATAAAAACATTTGCTACTTTTTATGCTTAAAAAAATGTTTTTCCATCAGCGTGCCTAACATCTAAGCTAAACTGCTTTGAGTTTAAGCACGTAGCCAAAATTTCTGCTCTTTATACTTTTTAACTTCTGGACAGTTATCAATAGATAAGAAAAACTCGGTAATAAACAAAACAATCTTAATGAAGATTTCTTACCCAGACAATCCACGCGATAGTTAAGCGTTACTAAAACCACATCTTTGGCCATAAAATAATCCGGGGAGTACAGCTCACGGGTGGCCTCGCCTCTGGAAAAACCACCGCCAAATATGTAAACCATAACTGGCAGCGGTTGGGCGGTCTTCAGCTGTTGTCAGTAGAATATATGCGATTAGAAAATTAAGTTATGTTACTTAATTTTTTTCATTGTCACCTGCTTGGCGTAGACGTTCAGATAGAGACAATCCTCGCTGCCGGCGACTTCACCTGTTAACGGGGACTTTTGCACGGGCTTGTCGGCGAAATGGGAGCAGTCCAAGACCCCAGACCAGGGCTCCGCCGGCTGCGGCGCCTTAAAGCGCAGCTCGCCCAGCGGCGGCTTGGCAAAGGGCAAACGCTCGAAGCTGAAGTAGTCGTCATCGTAGAGGCTGCGACGTCTCACGCCCCGAATCTGACCCACGGGCAGGGAAATTTCACAAGTCTCCAAGCTATCAAAGAATAATCTTATTTATTTATGAGTGCATCTAGATCTCTTTATAGATATGTTCCCAATAAAATGATATATATTATTGACATATAAAAAATAATATATAAAAATTATATTTACAATGAAAGAAAATAAATTCAGAAATTCATTATTATAAAAATGTTAAGCTAATATAAACGTAATCAGTTATTAAAGATTGTGTTTGATTTCGTGATAAACCAATAAAAATCGTCATTAAACATTTAAATTCCTAAAATAAATTGCGAAGTTAAAATTTATAATTTGTGAGGAGTAAGAATAAGAGAAATTTATTTAACATGAAAGATAGAAAAAATTTCAATTTTTCAACGCGTGTTATTTCAAAACCGTGTAAATTCGTGTGAAATGAGAATCAGGTGTATAACGTTTATAACTTGATAATTACCTCTCTGACATTATGCTAAATAGTCGGTTGGACGTCCGCTCCGCCTGAATACCGCTCGTTAACTGAAAAGCGAGTGAGAAGAAATTAAAGCTGCTAAACCTAAAAGCTAAACACTGCTGGCCATGAGAACATGTACACCGTAACCGATCAAACAAGCTAAAGTGATTTTTCGCGCTTTGCCTATGTTATCAAAAGTTGGTTTGCTTATCATAAGTAAAGCGGGAATTATTATTTTGTAGCCAAAATAAAATCTTGCTAAACACTCTATCGTGGCAAGACACAGACCCCAAACAATATGTGCATCATTAACCCATCGTATCGCAGTGTTGCATATCTACAACACACCGCTTATCTTATATTTTTAACTTTGCATATACCTAAACAGCCAAATCTTTTTTAAGCCATTTAGAATTTAGTAAAGTCTTCATTTTTGCTTCGCGGTACACTGAAATTTATAACATGTCAAATAAATGAATTCTTTTCGTACCGGTTATGTGACGGAGTTTTGTCGACACGGCACATTTTGTTGTCTAGCTGCAGCTTAATTCCTTATATAAAATGTGAATTTAACGATAATTTATATAAAATTAAATGTTAGTTTAGCAGTTTAGTTTGCAATTTGTTGTTCATATACTAAATGTGTTAACTGTTATTTTAATAGTTTAATGTTAAAGTCTTTGAACATGTACAAATGTATAAAAAGTTACACAGTTTTAATGCATGTGTACTAAATGTTAGTTAAATTGATAATACTTTACAAATGTATCAAATGCTACCTTAACTGTTAAATGGATTGTAGATTAAAAATGTACTAAAATTACCAAATGTTAGCTTAACAATTTAATGGCCCATTTGGAAAGTAGCTTCAAAGAAATCAGTTAACAGCTGTCATTATCTAAAGTTGCGAAAGCTTTTAAAGCCTTATCAATGCGAGTGCTAAATTAGTTCCATATCAGCATTTCTGTACAATTGCTCGTAGAATTTTAGTTTCCAACGCTCTGGCTGTGGAATTAGTTTCAGTTCTTCACGTATGTTCAGACACAATGTGGGCTCACCTTGGGTCACAGGCTTCCAATCGACCAGCGGCTGGGCGAGCGGATTCGGATTGGATCTACGGGCGAACGCCACCAACATGGCGACGAAGCGACAGATAGTCGCGTATTCCGCCCGAGACTTGTCCAGCTTGAAGACGCCGGATTGAAGTGAATCAAAGTCGAAGGCATAGAGGTACGTCTCCGCCGGGCTGTAGGCCAGTCGGGCCTGGATCATGCGCAGCTGATAGTGCAGCATGGTGAGCCTGAAGAGCTCTGCGAACGCTGGATAATGTGCCTGAGTCACCTCCGAGCTGTATACCCCACATAACTTCCTCATCATGCGCTGTCCCAGGTGACGACACGTGCAGGGCTCACAGTGGCGTAATATAGTGTACGGCAGTATGTACTCCGGACGATGCTGAAAGGCTCGCAGCACATCTGAATCGTTGTTCACTGTGAGCAGGGGATTGATGAGGCCATCGTTGCCGGTGGTGCCCAGCATGAGAGGCAGCCGATTACTCCACGCGCTGCGCTGCAACACACGCGGTTCGGCCAGCAGCACGGCTCCGGGCGTGACAAAAGGCTCCACATGTGGCAAAAATGGCGGCAGGCCGCCGGCCTGCAGGCGCTCATACAGCGGCCGATAGTCCACGAAGGCCAGCCGCTGCGGATCGGCGGCGTTTATGTACTCGAAAACCTGAACATCATTGTTGTCGCCATCGTAGCCCAAATGCTTGGCCAGCTCGTACTCTTCGTTGGGCCGCTTGTTCGTTTCCGGATAAAAACCGGACATGAGTATGGCCTTGTCGAAGAGCCCCTCCGCCTGCGGGCTCACCAGCAGCAGGTGCACTAAACAGCTGCCCGAGTTGTGCCCGAAGAGCGTTATGTTCGTCGCATCGCCGTTGAAGCGGCTCACATTAGCCCGTATCCACCGTAGAGCCAGCACAATATCCTTCAGGGCCGCATTGCCGGGCATGTCCAGCGCCGGATCCGCAAAGCTCAAAAAACCTGTGGACAAAGCTTGGCATTAGCCTTCATAAAGGGAGTATTCATGGAGTATTCACCGAAAGGTCCCAGCCGGTAGCCAATGCTGATGTAGATCACCTGTTCGCGCATCAGATAATCCGGCGGAAAGCCGCGTCTGGTTGGCTCGCCGTTCCTGAAGCCGCCTCCATGCAAATAAACCATCACAGGCAGAGGCTTCTCACTGCTTAGCTAATGTGAAAACAATGTACATATCATATATTTCATATTTCCATATGGGCAACTTGAAGCTCACCGTTTTCACGGCCATACTCAGGTACAGGCAGTCCTCGCTGCCCTCCACCTGCTGCGATAAGCTGCCCACTTGCAGGCACTTGGCGTTCGGATGCGTGCAGTCGCGTATACCCTGCCAGGGCTGCACTTCATGCGGTGCTCTGAAGCGTCGCTCACCCAGCGGTGGCTCTGCGTAGGGCACGCCTTCAAAGCCGTAGTAGGGCTCATCGCAGAGCGTGGTGAGTAGCGCGCCGCGCACATCTCCGTGCGTGGTGCGCACCACGGGCGCAGTTTCACTGCTGCAAAGGGATCGAACTCTGTTAGTCTTTACGAAACTGTTTATCCGATCACAACCCACTATTCCGCCGCCATTTGTAGTTGGTGGCAAACTAAGTGCGAAACGATTAAAGTTGATGTTTATAAAGCGCACACAATGTTGAAATTATCCAATGTGGTGAAATTAGAACAGGTGGTGGCTCTCTCAATTGCAAATTGAGAGTGTTTCCAACTTTGAGTGTCGCATTAACAGTGGTCACAGAGCAATTATGAGCACTCAATGGACAGTGGTAAAACGATTGTTGTCGTGCGAGTTATACTCTTCGCCGCGTTGACACTGTTATCAAATAAAACATATTTTGCAGCAGAAATTATAGCAAAATAAAAAAAATACGAAAACAAGACTGTGTAATACTCGTTCACAGTACACAATTGTTATTTCGTAGGGGCGGAGGTGGGCGTGGCCTATATTTTTTGGCTCGATCTTAAGAGATGGTAATATACATTCCAAATATGGATCGTCTAGCTCAAAAGCTGTGAGATAGATCCATTTTCAATAGTGGGCGTGGCCGAGATATCAAGGTCGTAAACATTGTAGGTGGGGGGGGGGGGGGTGCTCAATCTACATACCAAATTTGGTAACGCTAGCTTTAAAATTGTTGGAAATATTCACAATTTATCGATTTGTAATCGTTATGTTATCGATTTGCCAGCCTCCCAGTGGGCGTGGCACAAAAGTCTTAGACTGTCTGACGCGGGTATAAACGAGCAGCGAAAAAAATTGCGTTCAGACGGACAGACGGGCGGACAGTAAGACGGACATTGACAAACCCAATATACTCTTTTCACTTTTCGTAAATAAAAACATTTTTAGAGATAAACTTATTTTTAAAATATCAAAAATTATTATTATTATTATTGTTATAGTCTATGGTCTATTTCCTTTTGGGAAATATGGTTGTATATATTTGTAGAACAAAAAAATATATAAAATGTTTACATATCAAAAACCACAGAGTAAATTTTATTTCCATTGTACAATTTAATAAAATACCTGTGCTGGTAACTTTTATATATGCAGACTTATTTTACCCTGTAATATAGAATTTCTTACGTATTGTTATAATTTGAGGAAAAATTAGGTAACCAAAATATAAACAAAGATTGTAAAAAGATAATAACAAGAATAAAGCTTCTCTTGGCCTAGCACTAGCTCATATATATTGTAAAAGCTTCAAAAAACGAATATATGTTAACTTACTGATTAAATATGTGCACTAGGCCCAATTTAGTATATTTTTTAGCCATATGGAACCAGTCGGTGCTATTTTTTTAATACATGGTTTCGAATACTAATAACTGCCTTTGCTAAGACACTTTCCTTTCTTATTAGTTAATTTAACACTTAAACAAAGCACAGTTAACGTCACTAAAACATTTGCTATGTTGCTTTCAACTGAATATATAAACTATACAATCTATTATGTTTTTAAAAGTTTACTGTTAATTTAATGGCTTTTTAATTTTGAATTTCGTTCATATTTTGGACCACGTTATCTTGTGCGCGCATTATAGATGCTATCCCAGACTCGCAACTTGGCCAGCTCCGGCAACTCGATTACCCCGAGGTCCTCCGCAATGTTCAAGCACTTGATGTTCTTCTTACCCAAAGGTGTCCAAACCATGCCCCTGGGCAAACTCGATTCAACGCTCGCGCAATTCGGATTCGAATTGCTGGCAAATGACGTTATTATGTCGATCATGCGTTCAATGGTTTGAAACTCGGCCGTATGTTTGTCCAGCTTCCAGGAGAAATCGCCATACCAGATATACGAGTGATCATCCACGTGGGCGGCACCGCGCAGCTTGTCGCCGCAGTACTTCAACCGCTGATGATTGAACGTGCTAGAGTCAAAATCGAAGCGATATAGATAGGTGTTTGCTTCGGCGCAGTTGATGCGAAATTTTGCGGTGCGCAGAATGGGATGCCAAAAGACCTTGTAGCTGGCGTACTGCAAGAGGGGAGGACAGACGTTACAAGTCATTGAGTGACTTGTTTTTAGATATACCCACATCACAGTAGGCGGCTACGCTCTCCGGCTGCAGCTCCAGAGGCCTGTCCCGGAAATGTGTGAACTGTATTCGCTTGGCCAGCGTGCGGGCCACAGCTTGCGGCAGCGAGCGCTTCAATTCCAGGGGCAGCATATGCTCCGGCTGGCTCTTGAGGGTGGTTAGCAGATACGGCGCCATATGCACACGGCCGTACATCAGCAGACCCTCGAACGAGGTGCCGCTCATCAGCAGCGGTATCTTGTTGCCCCACGCCTCTGCCAGCATATTGATTGGCTGCATGGGTATGGCACAGTTTTCGGTGGGATAGGGCTCCACAACGGGGCCAAATTGGAACACAGAATCGTCCAGATTTTCCGCTTGGCTCAGCAGATACGGCATCACCAGCTTATCGCCGGGCACGCCCTGCAGAAACTCCAGAACCTTAACGTCCGAGGCCGTCTCGATTTTCTTCATGCCCAGATTTTCGGCGAGTCGTCGTGCCAAATTCGGTACCATGCACTGCGCCCAGGAGCACAGCACGTTCCCGGACTGCAGGATGGCCTTCTGGAAGAGGCCCTCGGCCCGCGGATTCAACATCAGATAGTGCACCGAGGCGGCGCCAGCGCTTTCCCCGAAGGCCGTTACATTGTTGGGATCCGCATTGAAGGCGGACGCATTCAGCGAGATCCACTTCAAGGCCATCAGCTGATCCTTCAGACCCGCATTGCCCGGCACGCCCGCATTGGGATGCTTGAGACTGAGAAAGCCCAGCGGACCCACACGGTACGACACGGTGACCACAACAACATCACGCATCATAAAATAGTCCGGACTGTGCAAGTCCGTCGTCGGATCGCCCTTCTCAAAGCCGCCGCCAAAAAAGAAAACAATCAGCGGCAACGGCTGCGCTGTTTTCAGCTGCGGAACAAGTTTGAACACCGATATTAATACTTTTTTCTTATTCTTGTATACCCTGAACCCACTGAAAATGAATAAGGGTATAAAGGTTTTGAGCACATCTCCAACCACACGTATATATTTTTTGTGAGGATGACTAGCTGAGTCGATTTAGCCATGTTCGTCTCGGAAACTACAACAGGTAATAACCCAATCTTTTCGCCTTCTATACAATACTCAGAACAAGTTTATAATTTTGTTTTGTTTTGATATCTTGCATGTTTTGATTAATATCGACAAATATCGGCGTTCGGACTTGGTTTTCTTACCATATCTCGGAGACAATAAGAGCTACAGATATAAAATGTACTTGAATATGTTCTCGTAAAGCAGACGCAGATCAGGCATATTATTTCTTTTATATATATCCCCCCCACTAGCCGCAAGTTTGAAAAAATAGGCCGCAAGTACTACAGCCTACCGCACTGTAGCTTGTACACAGAATGAATATTCTTTCTAAATCGTGAAAGTCTCCTAAATATCATACGCATAGTTAACAAATTACTCAAGAAATTAGATTCCACAGAGTTGACTGAGCGGGGCTGCAATGTATTTAACGGGAGCTCGCAGCTGGGTTCAGGGTATCTGCTAGTCGTGCACGTGCGACTAGAGCACTCTTGTTGACAGTTATATGTATGTGTGACTCACCGACTTGACATATACATTAAGATACAGACAATTCTCGGCACCCTCCAAATGCTTGGTGTACTGATTGTACTGCAGTGGCTTCTCACCCTTCTGCCGGCAGAACAGCGGATGCTTCCAGGGCTGCACTGGCAGCGGCGCCTTGAAGCGCAGCGAGCCCAGCGGCGGACGTGCATAGGGAATGCGTTCGAAGCTGATGTAATCGTCGCTGTAGATGCTCGTACAGCGCTTGCCTACAACGGGCCCACTTTTCGTCTGTACCGTGGAGTCGGGTGCGCTGTCCATGATATAATCACATTTCACCATATTAAATATATCGTACAATCTCGACAACCAGTTGGTCGCGCGTTACTCACCTCGCCATGTTCAACTGCGTTCTGAGCGAACTTACCGCCATTGCGCTCTTTTTCTCGTTTTCTTTTCTGTTTCTGTTGTTTTTATCTAGTTAAAAAACATTTATAGCGCTTTTGATTTGTCGCTAACCCATAAAACACCGAACAAGCAAACTGAACACCAAGTTCAAAGCCAGGAAATAAAAAAATAAATATAAACTAAATTAAAAACATTATCAGAGAGCTGACTTTTGAATAGCTGCTTTGTTTTCAGTTAATGTTAATTTGATATTTGTGCCAAATTGGTTAACGTCGCGTCGCAGCTGTTATTGCTGCTTTTTATCAGCAATGCACGCGCCGCTCTGCCGCCAACGACTTCGACGCTGAGCACGACCGCAGGCGTTTATTAATATGATTTTACCAGGGCTACATCAACACTTCTTCATGTCTACTCTTATTGGTACCAAATTTTATATATAAATAAATATAAGTATTACGCATCTAATTTTTTTGCTTATTTTTTCCATTTATTTAATTATTTAATTTTTAGCTGACTTTTCTGTCTGCTTTAGCCCTAGTTAAATTTAATTGCTACATCAAGTGCACTTGAAAACTTGGAGCTACACTGGGAGATAAGCGCAATGATAGTTTGAACAACGGATTTACCATTATTAGTATATATGCTTATATTCATTTGAGCTGTGAAAATAAAATTTGCATTGTTTGCTAAAGTTTTATAAAACGTCTGGCATGACATTTAATAATTGCAAAACTATTTAAATTGGAATTATCAGTCTACAGATATATGAAATAAAAAATATTATGCTAAATTGAGTAGCTGGACATTCAACAATACATCATTAAAATTTCATGAAGAGGTTACACAATAACGTGCAAGTGTCATCCCCGCATGACATTCAAAACAAAGCAAACCAAAACAAAACAAAGTACACTTGCCACTACATATATATACATAACAGCTGTTAGGCTCGCCGCGCACTGTTAATGTAAAGACGAGGCGTAAATGTTATCACGGCGTTAAACCAATCTATTTTTATTGCGTCGATGGAAATAATTTCTATTGAAATGAGAGAGATAAGTTTTGATCAGACATTCAGTGCACCTTGTACGCACCTACATATAAATATGTGTTTAGACATAGCATACACATATGTATGTGCATATGAACAGATGGGGAAAATACATACAAATCGTCGGAGCTGCTTAAATTTACCGGTAACGTAGAAAAATTCTGTTAATTGCATTGCGACGGTGAACAGAATTGGAGCAAGCAGAGGAGCAAATTCGAAACACATTTATTTTCGAATACAAGTACAACTTTTTGAACAAACTTTATAGAGAAATAGATATATAATTACATATATTTATATATGTGTTATATGTGCATGCATACATAGAAACGCGCATACATACGTACGGGAGCAATAAGCAATGGAGGTGCACGTCGGTATCCCCAAGCTGCTGCAGATGGGCGCCAAGTGAGTAGATCGCGTATTGTGCAGGGTATTCGAGAATTTTTTGTTTTTGTTTTAATATCACCATGACTTGCACATTCTGCATGACTTTGAACTTGACCATTGGACCTGGACCACAATGGCGCGTAATCTTTGGTCTCTTATCTCCACTGACATTGTTACCTCCCCCGCCCGCAGACTCGTCGGACACAAGGTGCAGCAGTACCGCCTGGCCACCAGCCACACTGTCATCGTGGAGACCAAATACGGCCGGGTGCGCGGTCTACAGCGCAAGACGATCTACGATGAGGAGCTGTATTACGCCTTCGAGGGCATACCCTATGCGAAGCCGCCGGTGGGTTTGCTGCGTTTCCGGGCGCCGCAGCCGCCAGAGCCGTGGGATGGCGTTCGCAACTGCACCACGTACGGCGAGAAGCCGCTGCAGCGCAACATAGTGCTGGGCATGATTGAGGGCTCCGAGGATTGCCTCTATCTGAATGTGTATGTAAAGCAGATGCAGTCGGAGAAGCCGCTGCCCGTCATGGTGTGGATCTATGGCGGTGGCTTTCAGAAGGGTGAAGCCTCGCGAGATATCTACAGTCCGGACTACTTCATGAAGCAGCCGGTGGTGTTTGTGACCATCAGCTACAGGCTGGGCGCGCTGGGTAGGCTGCATCCAAGGCAATTTTTTACGTTGTCTAAGCCGGTGTTTTGTTTCTTCTAGGTTTCCTGAGTCTGAAGGATCCCAAGCTGGATGTGCCGGGTAATGCGGGGCTAAAAGATCAGGTGCAGGCGCTGCGCTGGATCAGTCAGAACATTGCCCGCTTCAATGGCGATCCCAATAACATAACGCTGATGGGCGAGAGCGCGGGCGCCGCTTCCACGCACATCATGATGACCACAGAGCAGTCGCGTGGCCTGTTCCACAAGGCCATCCTGCAGTCGGGCTGTGCGCTGTCCGCCTGGGCGGAAACGCCGGATCGCAACTGGGCCTGCCGACTCGCCCGGCACATGGGCTACAAGGGCGGCGAGTCCGACGCGGATGTTCTGCGATTTCTGTGCAAGGCCTCGGCGCGACAAATAGCCGCGAATGACCAGGAGATTGTGACTCAGGATGAGCTGCGTAGCTTTTTCCTGTTCGCCTTCGGGCCGGTTGTGGAGCCCTATGAGAGCGCCCACTGTGTAGTGTCCAAGCCGCACAAGGAGATGCTGGCCAACGCCTGGGGCAATAGCATTCCACTCATCGTCGGCGGCAACTCATTCGAGGGCCTCTTCTCCTATCAGCTGGTGCGCAACGATCCCTGGGTGATGACCCACTTTGACAACATAATACCGCGCGAGGTGAGCGAGTCGAGCACGCCGGAGCAGCTGCAGCAGCTGGTGCGCCGACTGAAGCAGGTCTACTTTGGGGACGAGCAGCGCCAGTGCATGGAACTGTTCGAGGTGCTCTACATCTTCTCGCATCGGCAAATCTGGCACGATCTGCATCGCATGGTGATGGCCCGGCTCACCTATGCGCCCGCCGCGCCCACCTACCTCTATCGCTTCGACTTCGATTCGCCGCACTTTAACCAGTTCCGCTGGCTCGTCTGTGGCGAACGCGTGCGCGGCGTCTCCCACGCCGATGAGCTGTCCTATCTGTTCTACAATGTGCTCGCCACCAAACTGAACAAATCCTCGCTCGAATATCGCACCATTGAGCGCATGGTTGGCATGTGGACGGCCTTCGCCGCTGGCAGCGATCCCAACTGCCAGGCCACGGCCTCGGCCAAGTGGACGCCCGTGGAGCAGACACCGAATGGCGCCCACAACTGCTACAACATCAGCGATGAAATGCAAATGATGGCTCTGCCCGAGGCCACAACGCTGGCCGTCTGGGATACGTTTTACGACCGAGAAGCGCTCTACTGAAGCCACCACAAGCTCCATTCCAATGCTATACATATGTATGTAGAGGTCTTTACGAATTCCCCAAACTCTGTGATAGACTACTTTAATGTGTGTATGTACATATGTATCTATTCATAACTTCCTTGTAATGCCAACAAATCTTATTAAAGTGTAACAAAATTCCTTGTAATTGTGCCCTGCATTTTAGTCTGATACACATGGTGTGATGATTTTGGCTTAGGATTAATCTCCAGACTTATCTATATTTTGAGAAGAGAAATAAATCTTAAAGATGTCAAGATGGGTCAAGATTTGCAATCATCTTAAATTTAGCATAATTTTTTTTATAAACGATACTCAAATTAGATATTTTATTTTTAGTACAATTTTCATTCTATTTTTTAGCTTTTAATAAAAAAAATGTACGTTTAATCCTTAAAATTAATGTTACGTTTCGATTGAGCGAGTCAAAAAGTATTTGTGAAATATTAATTTTTTTATATGTATTTATACATTTCATAATCAAATCGAAAAGGCGGTGCCCAAAGGCAACATCAGATTAAGTCGTGTCGAACGTGGGCCCTACACGATACCACATTCAAATTTATCGTCTTGTGCGCTGCACTAAGCTCTTCTGACAGTTCGATAAAGCAAAATGCAACACTGCGCCTGATTTTATAAGCTGTTTCCGGCAACTTGACAAAATTCCTTTTCCTTTCGAAAGCTGACTTGGAGAAACATACAGAAAGAATTCTAGAAAATTTTAAAAAGGAAATGCATTTAAATAATTTATTGTAAAATCTGTGAAGTGATGTTGCTTAAGTAAATAAATAAAAAAATATGTAAAAAATGAGTGCAGAAATTCGCTAAAGGGGTAAGCGTATCTTATAAAATTGCTGCGGAAAAAATAGAAACAAAAAGACTCATTCAAGCTGGCTGTAACCGAAGCTGATATCTTCCATTTATTTGTTTACTTCTGCCCTCGCTCAGAATCGTGTGCGAATGTAAATATTTTGAAAGGCGTCGCTTTCGCAAGACTTCTCACGTTTTCTAAGAAATGCGCGCAGACGCCGAAAAATATTTTTGTGTCTGTGTGGATGAGTGTGTGTCTGTACAATAAAAGGGGTCACATGTTTGAGTAAGTGGTTTTACATTTAGGCCTGCATGCAATTACAAGGCATTAATTCGACACACGAAAAGCAATACAATTAGAATTGTACTTTTTTCTATTGTAGATAGTTTTCCATATTCATTTGATGTAAATAAAAGTTGTAATTAAATTTCTTGATTCTAAAGGATATTCTACTTTAGATATCTTCAAACCAGCATTGCCAACATACATGTAAATAAATTAAGCTTAACAAAAATGCATTCCAACTTTTTTTTATTATAAATTCAAGGAATTAATTAAATGCGTGGACACTATTTATTAAAAAGTTTACTTTTTAATTTCACAGAATACGTTCCTTTAAATTTCAACATTCATTAATTTTAGCCTAACTGTGTTCAACAGCATTGCCAACACGCATGCAAACAAAGTAAATCACTTAGCCAAGTTTACTTGCTGACGCTTCTGAATAGCGCCATCTCGCTCTTGCCCTTCGAGGCTAACGACAGCACTGCCAGCAGACATCAAGACTTTCTTATGCACACGTGCTGCACGTGTACTGGCAATGCTGTTGAACACATTTTTGCTGTGGCTTTCAATTTTTTGTTGCGAAACTTTCTGCATTTATCAATTATGGCTGATTGTTGATGGCTGTTAGCTTTTCAACTTTCACCTGCAATTTTACAACAATTTCCAATCAATGCAAAAATATGTTGAACGTATTGTGCTGCGTGCGCCAAACCAGTAAAACTTTCCACAGTGCCAACAAATGCGAAAAATGTTACCAATCAAAAAAGAGAAGAAATTTGAACAATGTTGATTGAAACTGCCGAACTTTTGGCCCCAAATATGAAGGCAGCATAAAAATTATGAAAATTGCGAAAATTGTTAGCAGCACAAGTGAAATTTTGATGAGCTATCAAAAAAATAAAGTTTATATATGTATATTGTAGTAAAATTTTGTATTATGTGCTTAATTCTTGAGCGACGGCAACGGCTGTTAATTAAAAATTGTCATAAATCCCTGGAGTTTAACCCATTTACAGTCGACTTGGCTGGTGAGAAATGGCAATAAGCATTTTCGGTTAATGTTTGGCGCAGTCCTTTTTTCTTCTTTCCTAGCCCCAAGCACCATGCCCAAGGAATTTGCGTATTGCTCAAGTACTTAATTACACTTGCGCGCACTTTAATTTTCAGTTGCAAAGGACGCCGGGGAGTGGGGAGGGTGGGGAGTTGCCTAAAGAAATGTAAATTAGGCTGGCAAGTCAAAGTGAGCCGAAACCTTGTAAATTATAGGCTTAAGCTGCTGTCAGGCCTGCGTTGAGGCGCCAACTCCCCAATGGTTACATGCTGCTCAGTTCGAAGAGACTTTGGGGAATGGGGGGCATACCCAAAAGGCTTATTAAATTATGTACATATAACGACTTTGGTTCCCAACTCTGTGCATGGGGGAGAGTCTTTTGCTTTCAATGTCAAGCGGCAATCTAATCTCACTTAAAGCTCAACGCTACTCAAAATTTGACACTGCAGGCAGCGAGCTCCAAGTAAATTGAATGTCAAAGGGTTAAGTGCGAGGAGTATCAAAAGTTTCCAGGCCTAAATTATGCAGCCGGTCATAACTGCTTAGCTATAAAATCACAGTACATAAGCACAGCTGGACACAAGAAAATAAAAAGACTGCAGCATATAAAAATAATTTGGGTACAGTTCACATTTTCTTTTTCCATTTTATTGCAGTCAAGGGAATTTTCTCTATGAATTTTAGCTGAGGTCTTTTTTATTTTTATCTTATTTCAAACTATTTTGAATCTGAAATTGCAGACAAATTTCTATGCGTTGGCATTATGCGGCTTTTGTTGTGCGTGGGACCAAGTTTTTCGGGATAACAACAAGAACAAGAATTGAGCATTGATTTGTGTCCCACTGTTGTGGGCTAAGGGGGGAGCTGTTGAATTTTCTAAAGAATTTAAAACAGCTTCAATTTTGCCAGTGCTTTGAGCAGAGTATGGGACAAATGTTTGAAGTTTCCCTCCGCAATGAAAATGTTTGGAAATTTCCGCAATTATTTAATTAATTTAAGTGCAATTTACGGTTGGGTAAAAGCAGAGGCAAATAAATTCCAAAATCAAACAATTATTAAAATGATTAAATAATATGTATATGTATGCCTGAAATTTAGTAAAAAGGTAAGAAAAACTAATTTACAAATTAAAAATATTAATAATAAAATAATTTAAAATCAGCTTGTTAATATTTTTATAAAAAACTAATTTCAATTTCCATTATCAGAAGGGACATCTTAGCCATCTTCTTAACTTTTATTTTCATACTAACCAAATTGAAACCCGTTTATAATTAAACAGCGAACGAAACCCTAAAACAATTGCAGCTACCCCCAAAAGCCTATTAGCCTAGACCCAAAAGGCCAAATTTTATTACCATTTTTTTTCCTATTTGATTTTTTTCTTTTACGCCAAAATGTGGGCAGTAGCTGCTGGGGGCGGGGCGGTGCGGGCCGGCGTCGTCTTATGCTTTTGTCATATTTCACCAAAAGTAATTTGGTTAAAAAGCAAATGAGTAATTATTAAACAACTAAAGTGAGGAACGAGGGGGAGGAACAAGGTGGAAAACCAAAACGGCTGCCACTTCAAACTTGGCTAAGACAAAGGCAAAATGAAGCCCAAAAAGGCAAGGCAGAAAAAGAAAATGAAACTTGAGCAGAGTTTTTAATAAATTTACAATAGCTTGGGAGCAGGCAAAAAAAATACATAAATTAACTTGCCCAGGGAAATGCCGGCTCTCGTCAATTGGCAAATAATGGACTCGTCTTATTATTAACTGAAAACGCCTTTTGATCTGCCGGCCAAATTACACGCTACAACGCGGCACAACACAACACTGAAAATAGAGGAGGATTTTGCTGTTACACAGTACAAGCCATATAACACTTGCTGGCTTAGGGAATCGAGGGTAGAAGGGAGCTTGGGAACACAACTAAATGGCCGCATCGAGCTGAGTGTCGTCTGTAATTCACTTTGATTAAATATGCTGAGCAAGGCGGGTGAATGGGAAGGGGTATTGAGCTGGGTAGTGCATTAAAATGCCGCAACAATGTTGTAGCAAGGACGACTGCAACTGGGAGGACTGCTGCGACAGAGGAACCTCCTTAGCCAAGTCAAATAGTCAGCAAGCCGAAGTTGGACAAGAAAGCGCAAAACAAGTTTGTGAATTTTGGGCAACTGCAGCGTGTCGCGTCCTCCTGACAGGATATAAAACAATCAGCGCAAGCTAGCGGAAACGGAAGTGTTGCTGTCGTGCCCGACGTCGTCCCTCAGCCTCACCCACTCGCTGCTGTTGTTTAAATTGTGGGCGTGGCTCTGGGCGGTATATGCGCGCTCCTTGTGGCTGTTGTGAAATGTAGTCCAATGCTGTCTTGCGGCCGCCATGCAGCCTGCTCCTGGGAGATACCAGCAGACCGTCCCGCCGCACCCCCGTCGCCGTCCTCGCCGCGTCAATCTCTCTGCCTTATACGGGCGTCTGTTTGACTATTGTCTGTTTTTCAGCTGCATGCTTCGGGTTTATTAATATGGCAAATTGAAATTTCACGCTTTGTTGCGATGCCTTGGACTGTTTCGCTGACGGCTGACGTCGTCCTTTTTGTGTGTGGGCAAGGATACCAGCACCACCATCGCGGAGATTCGCAATTGGCGTATAGCAAGTGGTTTGAGGTCATGTTGATTGCACTTTGACATTTACTCGATGGCATTCATTTAATTGGCCTTTAATCTATTTCAGATTTTTGGAATGATATTTATGATCTTTGGACTGTGGATGCATGTGAGAGTTTGAGCTGTTTCAGGTTTGCCAAATATTAAAGATGGTCCTTTAGAGACTTTTGGACAGCTTTTCCAGCACATAACAGACAAATTAAAATTACTTTATTAATATATTATGTATTCTTTTATCTTAACTTTCACACATTTATTATTATAAATTAGCATGCTTGTGTGTGGTTTCGAATATAGTTTAGTATGATTAACATGTTGATATTCCATATTTAAAAAGCTTTCTAGTTTGTGCCGATTTGTATGGAGGGTTTAGCCCTGTTCGATTATATTAAAATTGTTGACAGTGGTTCTATATAATGGCCATATATAACCCATAGTATGTGGTTCTTATTTCAAAATCATTTATTTAATTATATATTATGAGAATTTTAACATTCTTATTTCAATATGCCTACAACTCTTAACTTTAATACTAAAGTATCCATATTTATTAATTTTATTATTTGTATTTTTTGCTTTTCAGAGCGCAAAACTCCTTTAGTTTCATATCAAATACTTTAAAATTATTGTTTTTTCTTCAACACCGCCTGTAAAATTAATTCGATACAAAAGTTTAACATAGTTTTTACTTAGTTTCTGGTGTAATTGAATTTGCCATTAATGCGTCACTTATTCGCACATTTAGCGTCAAATGTTCTTCCACTTCTGCGAAAGGGGGGCGGGCCCTGTATGAGGGGCGTGCCAAAAATGTCAAACACAAAATTGACTGACAAACTTTTACTTTCTGTGGACTGTGGACTTTTGTGAACTGCTATTTTTGGTTGGCTTCACCTACGTCCCGGCCCCCTTCCCTCAGTTCATTCTGGACAGGACTTGCCGCTCGTTGTTCATGATGCCAGCTGTCGGGCCTCTGCTGCTTGGCAAGAAAGGGGGCGAGGGGCTGACCGTTCAGTGCGAAGTGCAAATGCAAGGAAGAAGAAAAACCCAAACAGTTTTGCGGTCTTGCATTTGAGCGTCGTCCTTGTGGTCCTTTGCCGTCTCGTTGGTGGTTATAAATGAAGCAGCCCAGCAACTCGACAGAGGGCTAGAGGAAAGCGGGGAAAGGACGACTCCTTGCTTTTGCCGCCTGCTGCTGTTGCTGTTGCGGACGGTCATTCGTCCGTTCTCGCTGATTCGGCATCCTTCGCTAGGCTTGTTGAGCACAATGATAAACTGTCCTGCTTGCCCCACAACCCCCCTTATCCGACGCCCCCTGTTGTTGCTTGTGCATTTGAACTGTGAGTTCATTTTACATTTTATGCTGTCATTAGATGTGTCTGCTCAAGTTACTTATATTGATGAGTCTCCGGTGGTTTTCAGCTCGCGCTGTGACGCTTCATTTACATCCCCAGCCTTGGCAGATTCTCGCCATGAAATACACCACATATTTAATGACAACCTCGGTTATTTAAAATTTTATGTTGCCCTCCTAGTCAGAGGAGTCACGTTTCACTTTTCACTCTAAAGTGGCATAGTCCTTTTTTTGGTTTGTCCTTTTTTTTCCTCTTTCATTCATTACTTTGGCAAATCGCAGCTGAGAAATGCGTCAAGTTAGCTGTGAGGTTCATCCTTGTAATGCCAGCTGTCTGTTGGAGTCTGCCTCTGCTCTTTGACAGATGCTGCATCACGAAGCCAATCAGTAAAAACTCATTTTTTTTTTTTTTTTTTTTGCAAAATATTCCCTTATATCTTTTCAAGTCGCTTTCGCCTTGATGTCAATTGAGCTTTTGAGTGGAGAGTTTTATTATAGCTGCGTAGCGGGTGCTGTGGTTATATTCCGATTTGAGATTCCTTTGCCAAATGTTATATACTTGAATAACAGTTGAATCCCGTTCACGATTGAATGGTTCTTGCTTTGCAGTTGATGAAGTAGAAGCTAGAGAGGTGAATTAAGGTATGTAAGGTATATATCGAAATTTGATTTTCTATCGAAAATAGTTTCATTTGACGAAGCTCCGCTTGCAATGAACTACGATTTCTGGAAAAGGTTTTCTTTTGAAAAATTAGTCAAGATTACTCTATTTCCTTCTATATTGGTTTATTCCACACGGTTCCATTCCACGCTTTAACATATCAAGAAGATTTGTTTCACATTTATTGTACTATTTCACATATTACCATTTTACCTTAGGTTTCACAATGTTTTATTTTAGTTAGGTCATTCCACATACTTAGACTGTTATTTGCTTAATTTCACATTGTTTCTTGGGGCATTGAACATTTCCACATTTTTCATATATATTATTTCATATCATATTTCACTTTTTGTCGTTTCACAATTCCGAAACGTTTTATTTTTTCTTTAAACTCACACTGCTCTACTCTACATAGTTCTATTCCAAGTTATCGCATATCTTTCATATTGTTCTTTTCACATTGTTTTTCACTGCTCCTCGTTTCAGTTCTCGGTGTTGCGACTACATCTCATATTCATTCCAAATGGTTCCGATTTGAGTTTGCATTGCCTGCGTGTACTGCGCCTACTACTCCACATCGGCGACATAATTTCCATAATCCTCTTCGACCACATTTTTTCAGCTCCAATTAGCTGCAACCTGGGCCCAACCACATGACAACAGCAACAACAACGACACCGCTAATTAGCAACAACAAAATAACGGGCTTAGGTGTTTGACACCTGCTCGCCGTGTCTTGCTCATTACATTGTCACTGTATGAGCTGGTGTTGCCACACTTTCGTACAACTCCCTGCAACGTTGTCTGCCCCCAATGCGATCCCACTCTCCTCCATGCGCTATCATAAATACTGCTGTGCCTGGGCAGACATGTTGTTGCCCCGTAGCCGGACCCAGACGACGTTCTGCTAATTTAAATTTATTGGCATTAAATTTGTGTCGCGCAGGCAGCGCCTCAGTTTTGGTTGCATGGAACGGGCTGTTGGTGGGAATGAGTGGAGGGGTGTGGGGGCGGGGGTGTGGGTTTCGGAGTGCTGCGTTTTGTTGGCCGTGACTGTTTGCAACAATTTATTGCATTCGGCTGCATTGACACTGGCAGCTTGGATATATGGCGACCATTTCCCTTTTTCTTTATCCATGTTGCTGGAGAAGGTCCTGAGAACTCCATACCTCGTTTTCAGCTTTAGATTATGTTAGTGTATAGCTAGGTGTGACACCATTTTCAATTGTCTGACAAGACCTGCAAATAATATTAATTTAGTAAAAGCAACAGAAATTATTTTTGACGCTGTAAAATCCCGGACCTGATTTTGAAAAGTTGTCAAAACATCACCGTCTTGATTATAATTTGCTGATGATTTCTTCTCTTGATTGAGCAGATGTCTCAAAATATATTTATTAATATGTTTTTCGACATTTTTTAATTAAGTTCCAAATTTAATTTAATTAATTTATTTGTTTTTTATATCTATTCTCAAGCATATATTTAATCTCAATTTTTTAGCCAATAGTGTATGTACAAATTTTAAAACTGAGTATAAGACCTGAGCATAAAAGAAGCTCGGGTACACATTATTCTTGCTTTTGTTCCTCTATAACTTAAATAAGATGACATCAGCCAGAATAATATGTAACACGATCAAAGATTAACAGTAGTAAATGTTTTTTATGTCAGTTCTTGGTTAAAATTATTCTAGCCGATTGCTCATCTGTGTTTTTCCCAAGATGAGATCGGTCGGAATAATTGATACCCTGAACAAAAAGCAACAGCTTTATAAATTTGTGGTGAAGAAGAATTTTGTAAATGCTGAGATGTGACTCAACGAGATCGGGTTGCTAATTGTTCTCGCTGCTTTCTCATCTTTATATCGTTTTTCTCAGATGAGATCAGTGAAAACAATTCATAACTCGGTTGACAATAAACACAGCAGCTGAAAGTAAAAGGATAAATAATTAGTAAGTAAATTAATGGGATTGATCTAGAACTTGCTACCGAATTCATTGCTGCTCTAATAAATATTTCAATCGATGTCCATTGTTAGTGGTTTTAAGAATTGTGTTATTATTTCTAATATGAAATTTTATGTATGGTCCTTTTTATACCCTAAACCCATTGCAAATGGGTAAATCAGGGTATAATGGTTTTGTGCAAATGTATGTAACAGGCAGAAGGCGGTGTCTCGGACCCCATAAAGTATATACATTCTTGATGAGCATCACTAGCCGAGTCGATCTAGCCCTGTCCGTCTGTCTGTTTGTCTCTCCGTCTGTATGAACTCAAACTAAACGACTATAGATTCTATAATACAATACGCAATACGATCTTATCATATTTTGTCGATATTTTGCACTGTTTTACTAAAATCGATAAAAATCGATTGTAATTCTTAATTTTTTCTTAGTTTTCTTAGCTAGAGCCGCCAAAATTTGAATTGACATATGCGCGTGAAGCATACACAGCTTAAGAATTCGGATTTTAGATAATTCGCCCCACTGGCCCCATATATGTACATACATATGTAAAAAACGCAATTCAAATACTATAGACTTGGGCTTTGGTTTGTACATAGATTTGAATTCTCTAATTACGTAGTAAAAATAAAAATTGACAAGGATCATGGTCTAGTTTAAAAGTTATTTACGAATTTAGTTTCCTTCGAGAGGGCTAAGCGCAGCGGCCGAGAAAAACGCACAGTTTGCGGCGTGAGTTTGTATGCGTGTATGTGATTTTGTGTATGTTGTAGGGAGTTTAAATGCATGTGAAAACATGGTTCAGGTTTTCCTCTGGTCGGTCGTTCCCGACTAGAGCCCCTTACTTGTTTTTATTTGCACTTACCATGTTTTTCTTATTTGTGTTTTTATACTCGTTCACGAAGTGAAACTAGTATATTGCTTTTGTGCAATGTCCATGCCGTCCGGATGAACGCAAACTTAACTCGGCGCTATTGAAGATAGAGACTTGAACACCAAATTTAGTATATATATATATATATATATACTGTTTACGAGTAGTCGGTTACGTCCATCTGCATGCGTTCTTACTTGTTTAATTATGTATTACCAAAACCATGTACCAATTTTTCAACGCATTCGTTATATGAGATAACCCAATATTAACGATGTATTTGCTTAACTTAAATTTATAGTTTTATTTAAATTTTTTTTATTTTTCTAATTCAATTAACTTGAACTTTATTATATATCTAGATGTATCTACTATTGCACTCCTATTTCGTATACGTAATATGACATAATTTGCAGTTGCCTGCGGGATTTGCATTTTAGTGTATTATGAAGCCTAAAGTAACCTCATTAACAACAAATTCTGGTACTAAAAGCAAACAAATACGGTGTTTTTTATGTATACAATTCTATTTATGTAATTAAAGTAGCATTCGTGTGGGTGATGGTTGTTTTAGTTGTTGCTGTTGGCCACGCATATTTTGGAAAAAATGGGGGCGGGTTGTTTGTTGTTGTAATTGTATGCCGTTAGTCATGCATGGGGCCTAAAAATGGTCAAGAGAGAAATTTTAATTGAAATTATAATAGCCTCATTATGCAAATGCCGCTTTGTTGCTTATTTTTGGGCAGGCCAGGATAAAACAGGACGCTACACAAAATATGCAATTTGTTTTTATTTTTTGTATGTACGCTTGTTTATTTTGTTATAAACATTTTTGTGTTTGCTTATCACGAGTTTATTGTTGGCGTGTTTAAAGGAAATTTTAATTTTTTTGGCACTTTGCGATTTGTAGTTTGTGCTTTGTATTTGTACCTAAGACAAAGATCTGCTAAAATGACCGAATTATACGAAAAGTAGTTTGTAATACAGTAATTTTAATTTCTGTTTGTTTTAATGGCCTCCAATTTATATGAATGCACTCGTTTGTATTCAAAGCGTAGTGCATAGCTATTCACAAATGCCCATAAATAATTTAAGCCAAACAAATTGTGCACGCACAACTAAATACACACAAATATCGGCCTAAATGGGGAGCGACCCTCTGGATATTTGCCCAGGACCAAAGTGAGAGCCCCAGTGCGTATCTGAATTGCCTCGCATAAGCGTGAATCGTGTGAGTATAACTATTTAATGGCATTACCTTTAAATATGTAGAACAAACAAGCCTCTAAATAATGGAAACTGTTTTTTTAATGACCAGAGGAAGCAAATGTAGGGTATCAGCGCGGCTTTATGGACATCAACTTTTTGCTTAAGCATAAACCTTAGACAATATTGTTTATATGAAATCATATTGTCTATTGATTGTGCTTAGGCACTAAGTGAAGAGGTCAATAAGAGAAAGTGTCAGTGTTTTATACGGTTTGTTATAATGTTGTCTAGACTTGGCGGTGCACCGCATCAAATTTTCTAATGTTTCCCAAGAAAGTTGATGATGGTACACAGTTAAATTTAGAGCAAAGAACAACCTATCCTATGAATTAAAAAAATCCGTTGATTAAAGTTTGTAAAATAAAGTTTTATGTAAACATTTTATATTTATGAGTTTTATAAACAATCATAGGTTATTGTACATTATAGTTTGTCTTCGTTTAAAATTGTTAATATATATTTTATATTATTTGCTTGCTTTTGTAAAATCTTCTAGCACATTGCAATATTTATAAAATCGAATTACTCGATGATTTTGCAAAAGCACCAAATAAATGTGAGACAACTTAAACTCAAGATCTTTTCAATTCAGAAATAAAAACCAATTTATTTTAAGAGTACGTCATTTGCTTGCCCTATATCGTCTCATTGAGACTTTGAGTGGTAGTCAAGCGTCTATAAAATTGCCATTCACAGTATCAATGGAATGATTTTGCAATTAACATATGGAATGAAAATATATAAACAATGCAAAGATATGTGTTTATATTACATTATTCGTACGTTACACTGAACAGATTGAACTTTAATGCTCTGTTCAGTGCGATGTGTGAATGATGTGTGTAAAATATGGCAACGAATTTCAGCGTAATATAACAACACAATTAAATTATATTTATATAAGATAGAAAATTTCATAATCAGTATTTTTTTTTTAACTAAAACGAGTGGAAAAATGTATTTGTCATATTTACATGCATATATATAATATTATAATATTTATCAACTCATCAACTAAATAAAAAGCTCATTCAAGTGTCGTTCAAAGCGGTTCAGCGGCAAAATTGGCGGCATAATTTTATAAATAGACTGCGCGTTGTGCACTTTTTGGATTGTGCCATGTCGTTGCGCCCAGGCAAGCGTTGCCAATAAAGCTTTCCCTCTTCAACAAGCTCCCTTTCCTCTTCTTACCCTTGCTGCTAGCTGGTCAAATGTGCAATGGGGCGTTGTGTAAATATGTGCATATAAATATTTTGCGTGCGATGCATTAAAATTTATGCAAAAAACAAATTGCCCGGCCTCGTTGTCGACTGACGTTCGCATTAACGTTGTAAGAGGGCTTTAACTTGACCAATAGACTGATGAATAAAGTTAAATTGCATATCGCTAGCAAATTTTTATACACAGATGTCATCCGTTTCAGCGTTTTTATTTGTTAATCGAATGCCATAAAAATTTGCGACAAGCTGACAGGCAGAGAATGCAGCAGGAATGTGCCCTTCCAGTAGGATATATAATATGTAGTATATCCGAAACTGTTGCAATATGGGACAATAAAAATTAATTGATAGTTTAATGATTCATTTGATATTTTTACTGTTAATTGAAATACGCATTAAACTAAGCGACATTCCAGCCGACACGCAACTACAATTTTATCAGGGACTTCAGGTAGAAAATATTCCGTATATTTGAAATAATTTTGCAATTCAAATAATACCTTTTATTGTTGAAGTGCAAATATTTTTTTTCATAAATTACGGGATTTATTGAATTTAAAGTGGTATTATTCATATATATGTTTATATATGTACACAGAACAATTGCTTTTTTAATGTCATCTTTGAATTTGAAATTATTGTATTTTATTTGAATTTTTTTAAGTATATTTTTTCTGACAAACATGCAACATAACTGAAATTTTTGTCATGTATATGTATTTTTTAAACGGACCGATAAACATATTTAAAATGCTATTTAAACCACAATAGAAAGTAAATATTACGCATACGCCGCGTCAGCTTATAGCGCATAATGCGAACTAAATAATTGCATTTGTTTGTTTACAATAAAAAATAAGAGAAATTCCAACAACTCCTCTTAAAAGGTGCACAAAGCGCTGTCTGTCGAAGCGCTCACATATTATAATTGATTGTTTTATATTAACATTAAACAAACACAACAAATTATAATTAAACGGCAAAGATAAACATTGAAATACACACGACTCATGTCTATTCCACGCCCCTCCTCCCCAGCCAACGCACTGCAAACCATTCAAATTGTGTATTCGGCCGTGAACGCGCTGGAAAACTAAGATAAACATATTCCATAATAATAATCACAGGCTACTATGACAAGAAAAAAAACTAAATGAAAAAGTGTACTGCATTTGAAGTTTAAATATTTGGTGTTTGCAAACACGTCGTAAATTTGTAATTTGATTTGTTTGTTTTTTTGTGCATTTGCAGGTTTGAGCGTCGGTTGGTGTTTGCTTTAGTCCGTGCAGTTGATTAAACCCAACAAACGCTTAAATCTGCAAATGCCCAGCAGCCAACCAGCCTCCACTTCGTCAGTTGATCAGTGAAAGTTCTATGTCTATTAAGCAGTGCTTCTTTTATGGTAATACAATATTTATTGCATCAAAGGACAGAGCTTTTTTTGTATATATATAAAAAGTCTGGCTTTAGATGCACTAAAATGCGGAAAGAATAGCATGGCATCTATATGATCCTTTCACCACAATATCATATTTTCCATGGGCTATTAAATATAAAATATTTATTTGTCGTACACAGTTTGCATATATCTTTGCGATACGCTTAACATATATATTTTGTAAACTAATAATTTCGTATGTATTTCATTTTTTCTATTTATTTATCCCTTTTTCTTGAACTATGTACAGAATGGACATAATTTTCTCACATCAAAGAAATTAATTTATATAATATATGTCTTTTATTGCTATGAGATTAATATGGGTTTAAGACACAGTCAGTCGTGGCTCCTTGACAGGACACAAAAAGAGCTAGGATGACATTTAGCACGCTTAGTTCGTCCTTTTTCCGTGTGGCTACTTGAGCCAAGTTGCAGCTAACAGGCAAATAAAGCAATTTCGTGCAGTATTTGCTGGGAAAATACTTCAGGGACACGTTGAAGCAGCAGCGAGACGAAGCCTGGGCGGAGGCGACACGTGGAACGACTTGATGCAAATAAACCGCAGCAAAGTCGACGGGCGCAAGTGGCAGCAGCAGCATCGGAACCTCCTGGCAGGGACCAGGACCACTTTGGCGGCGGCGACTCAATAGTTCTACGTAGTTGATCTTCAGCTTCTAAGCTGGGACAACAGCTGCTCTCCGAGTCTGGGCACTTGGCCAGGCGGCGAGTGAGAAAGGGCAACATTTTAGTTGCAGCTTAGCTATGAGAGGATGAGGCGGTTGCTGTGTAGGCCAGAAGGATGTGTGCGAAAGGATTTGACACTTTTTGGACAGTTTGCCAGTGGCATAAGAAATGCAGATGCAGATTTATATATTGCCCCAACATGAATTCGAGTTGTAGTTTTATGGGGGCGTGGCCCGTCGCCCGTCCACTGTAAGCAGATAAAAGCAAACAAAACTCTCGCTGCAGTTGCCCAATTTTGGGCCAACTCAAAAGGACTTTTGTGGACTTCTTCCCCCACCCATTGGCCCGCTTGTGCGTTGGTCGTGCGAAAACTTTAAATTGCAAAGCGAAGCGAATTCCATAGCCAAAGAATTTACATTCACAAGAAAAATTGCTTTACAATTTATATATATAATTTGGCTGCATATGACACAACCAACACGAAACGTAACAACAATGCCAACAACAAGTACAACAGAAATGGAAATAAAAAGTTCGTATAACTTCCTGAAATAAATCTGCAAATATTTATTTCTTTGCTACTTTGTGAACAGGCAGAATTTTCCAATTACATTTGAAATTCGAAAAAAAATTTAAATTAATATAGAATATTATAAGATACAAATAAAAGCACCAAAACATTGTATATATGTATTAAAAAATATATTTTAGTTAATGAAATTATATATTTTCTGCAATAAAATTATTTTAAGTCCAGCTATTCTCGTTTTGTAATTTATATGAATGGTTTATTTTATTTTCTTATGTGCGTATTGTAATTTTTCGAAATCATTTTCGTGAATTCAGAGTTGAGATAGCAGTTTCATTTGCCTGTTCGACTTCAGTCTATTTTCATTTTAATTGAATATGCGATTTTTTGTACTGTAAAAACATTTGAACAGTTCCCATATAAAGTTGGGGAATATAATTTGGCCGCAATTTAATCGACTTTCATCTGGAATGGATTTTCGGTAATGCTTTTTAAATGAATACTGCATTTAAATTTAAACAATAAATTGAGCATAATTGATAAAAACATTGAGAGCATTGTTTGGTCCGGTTAAAGTTTAATTAAACCAGTATTGTATAGATCTTAAAAAAGAGGTGTTTCCAATTTATTCCAATTGCCAAAACATTTTTTCTCGTTTTTGACGATCTTTGTTAATTAATTTTTTACTTTTGTTAACTTGGTGTAGACTGTTGCATTGTAAGTAATATATGCTACTTACATTTTTTCCTTTCTGTTTTTATTATTCATAGTGAAAGTTGCTGCCGTTGCAGTTGCTGCCATTAATTACCAGACTCATCCAAAGTAATTCTATAGGAAAATTAGTTTAAGCGGGTGTCGCGGCCGTTCGAGAGTCAGAGATTCAGTCGCTGCCGCTGTCGCTGCCTGCGTCGCAGTTGCTGCAATTATTATGCAATTACTGGAGCTGATGACGCCGACGCACGGAGTGCGGCTGGCGCTTCGCAGGATAACTATATAAAACTGTTACCTAAGCAACCTGCTGCACGAAGTTATGGGGCAGGTCCTGGCACAGGAAGGCAATTTAGTGGCGGCGGCGGCAACAAAAGAAACAACAACAGCAACAGCCACGAAAAGCATAAAGTACAAGGATTGGAACAGCGGCAAATCGTCGGGCAACGCCTTTGTCTTCTTTACGCGTCGGTGGCGGCTGTGTAATATTTTTCTTTCATTGCTTGCCGCATGCCCCCGCTTGTCGACTTGCCTCGCCCGCTGCTGCTGCGTGGCAGAAGGGAAAAGCTCATAAAACTTTTTCAATTTCACTTTAATTTCGCCGAGCCGCGCTCGCTTTCCTTTCTCTCATTTTTTGTATCTAGTAACAAAGGCATTTGGGGCGCTCTGTGTAGGCATTTTAGTTGTATGAAAATTCAATTATGTGCATTACCTTACTTTGGATATATACGTACTATGTAGAATATATAGATGGATATATGGCTTGCTGCAAGATTTGGATTGGACGTACTTTGGCTAATGACAATCGAATTAGCCGCCTTTGCCACGCATCGAAACTTTTTCCATTAAACCTGCAAATTTTACTTAAGCGCTTTTTATACACTGTCCCTAAAGGCAAATGGGGTATAATGTGTATACGGCCAGCTCTAAGCTAATGCATTATTGTTTGGATAGTATCTAGATTTGCATATCATAGATATTTATAGATTATACATATTTCGCACCATTAGTATTTTAAAATGAGGCAGTAAATATAGATGGAAAATGTGGCCCTTAATACATCGTAATTTACCCAATTGCCTATGGATGACGGTAATAAATAAAATTGTGTTTGCATTGTAATTAGCAAAACTCTATCTCACTTTAAACTATTATCATGCAGGGTATTTTTTAGTCTAACGCTCTTCTAACTTTTTTAAATATTTTTTAGCTACGCAAATTTTCGCTTCTATTGTAGCGCCTTGTCTGCTCTGGGTCTGATAAACTTGACTGTCCGGCATTCCGTCGCACGTCGGTCTACGTCCCTTCACCAATCACTTCAGACAGTTATTGGCCTAATTAAAATGTTTGGCTCTAATTGAAGTTTCTTGTTGTCGGTTTAGTTTCGTGTTCCATGTTCATAATGCCCACACGACATACTCTTAAGATGCGCTTAACTCCCCATTGCAGCGGGTCCCAAATGCTGTCAAATGTGGGTCCAAGAGCACACATTACGCATACGCCTCATGTGTGTATGTTTTGCGGCTTAGTAAGTAATTACAATTGTATATGTAGGTGTATATTAGTAATAGGGTGTTGGTTTAGGCGCAATTTCACGTTGTATATAGTTCTTGCGTAACCAGTTTCTGTAAGCAAATGTTTCTAAATTATTTAGTTTTTAGAAGTCAGACTACCTTCTCTAAAACTACAAGTGCTGATATATTAAGTAAAGCCATACTATTGAAATTTTGGAGTACAGCAACTCGTATGATTTTTACAAATTTGTAATTTTTTTTCCAAATTAAAAAGGCGAGTTGGTATTTGTAAAAAATCTCATTCTGAAGTGTTTAATTTTGGGGTCAAAAGCTATGACATAAAAATTCGACTTGTGAACCTGAAATACCATTGCCAGGCTTTAAACTGCCATAACTTCATCAAAAGTCAAAAAGTGTTCTTGTTTAATACATTTTGATCACAGCTTGTCCTCTAGATACTTTTAAAAATCTATGTTTTACTTTAACATGTATTATTCTACTTTACTCATTTTTTGCAAAATTTTAAAACCCGAAAAAATCACATGGTAAGATTGTTAATTGTTCGGTCTACAATCATGCCGACAATTTTAATGTGTCTCATGTTCTCCAGTACCTTAAATATCCTTCCTAGCCTTTAATTCGAAGTTAAAAAATTTGAGTCTTGCTTCCAGGAACTTTTTTGCTGTTTGCTAGCGACCTTAGTAAGTTTGTTTTTGGTCTTTAATCAGACTAACCTCAAGTGGCAGCTAGCAGCACTATCTATAACTCACAGCTATTTGTATTCTAGCACTGATTATAATTTCAACCCATCCAATACGGTAACCGAATGCAAACAGTTGGCTCAGCGGTCACAAGATGTCAAGTTTCAAGCGATGCCAATCTGGGCACTGCTTGATTATTAAGTATTAAGTCAAGGGGGCAGAGCACGAAGGGTAAGGAGGGGGAGACGGTTGTTGTACAACGTCATCGCATCATAAACATGAATAATTGCGTTGCTTAACGGTCGTTGAAAGCTTGGGAGAACTCAGAGCTCAGCTTTTGCCTGATTTCGCTTTGCTGTGTGCATTCGTGCTCAACGTGAAGTGGGAGCGTGGTGGGCCGGGGCTTTGGCTTGGTTATGGGAGGTACATGAAAAGTAGCTTAACATTAGATAGCACAACATGCGACACTTGTCGGGGCAGTCAAAGCCATTGACAGGCATCGACTGCAGCAGCACCGAGATTCACATCAGTGATCCAATCAACAAAATTTCACATTTCGAAATCTACAACGCATTTCTCCGAGAGTTACCAGAAGGGAAGTTTCGCCCACTTCTCATTTGTAATTCGGTTTTAGCTTGCAGCTCGAATAATTGGATTATGTCCTTGCCTCCTCCCAGCCCACAGCTGTGCAAAGTACTTGTCATGACAAATAAACTGGTTGGGGTTTGGTTGAAAATATTACTTGAACTTATCGATGAATTATCGTGCAATTCGGAATGTTTAAATTTTGTAATTTGGTTAGTGTAAAATTCATTGCTTTTTTAAACATTTTTTGGAGCTGATATAACTACTGTTAACTCAGTTCAGATTTCTTACCGCATACATATTACGTAAACGCAGCCATGCGTACACACGAATATACATACTCACACACTCACACATTAGTACGCACACTTGGTTATTTAGGGGGATTCCACAAAATCGCAAAGTTTCCAACTCTTCAGCAATTGCAATCCGTGACACAGATCTTAGTTAGACTATAAATATACAGTTAACTTGTAGGTTCGACTTTGAGATACCCTGCACGTGATATTTATTTATAATAATTGTCATTTTTAGAGGATATAGTTAAGTTAATGTAGGGTTCTACATCCATATGCTCTTCTTTTATTCTAACACCGATCCTCGTGGACAATTAGAAACCTCACAAATATTGATAATTTTAATAATAATCTGAGTGTGTGTAATATTATATAAGTACTAAGAGCACAAACTTAAGTTATTAGAACAAGAAGATATTCTATTTGAAGTGTCTTTGTGTTTATAAAAAATATTTGCAATCACTAGAAAAATTAGCAAAGCATTATAAGTTTCACTTAGCTGCCTGACTGGAAGATAACCTGTATGTAGCCTATATGCTTGATGTGCTTTTATTTATTTGCTTACATGTTCTAATAAGTATAAGTCTTAAGAAATATTTTTGCTACTTTAGCAGAGACTACTAGATAATATCCTATATCATATAATCCTATAGCATATAATATAAATGATTTATTTTTAAAATATTTAATGTCTTAAGATCGCATCGAAAATAAATTAATATTTTCCTCTTCTTCTTAATTCATATTTCTTCGCTTTCAATTAATTTTAAAATATTGAAATCACATTAAATTACGAAATATATAAATTAGGTAGTAGTCGTAATAGTAACTGATTCATATTCATAACATTTTTCAAAGTGAAACGAACACGCTCATAAGAAGTGCTGTACAGGATGTATAACAATACAATATATTTTAATCCCAAAATGTGTGCGGTATTTTGTTTATAAATTTTCAAAGATTTCAGAAGCCAAAGCGTTTTAGGGCTTACGTACATACATATGTTGAATTTTGATGCATGTTGCAAAGGTTTGACAATTGGATTTGCGGCCCAATGAATTGTGGATGAGCTGCCCGTAGATCGAAGTTGGCAGTTATAAACATGTGTCTGCTATAAGGCAAAATAATTTCAGCTTCGGGAAAACAATGCTTAAAGTTTGTTTACGTAGAGGATTTTCCCAATTTATTTTTCTTTTTTTGGGTACAGAACTCAACAGCTAGAGATATTGGTCAACAACTAATAAAACTTTGTGTGGCATTCAAAGAGCGTAGAGCACGAACTCGAATGTTTTCAGTTTATAGCAAAACGTACACCTGACTGTAGAAAAAGCACATATAAATATTTAAAAAGTTGCAAAATGCTCTAGCAACAAATACAAATACAGCGAAAAAAAATAAACAGCCAAAAGTGACTTGTAAAAAAAATACGAACTAATTGCTGGAAATAAAGTTTGTCGTTCAAAGTGGTATAATGTGTGGAACGGTAATTTTTTTGGTCTTTTTTATACGTTTACGATTCAATGCCACGAGTTCTATTAAACTTTTTTATACATTTAGTTTTTTACAGCCAAAAGTTGTGCAAATTGTGCGGAATTTTTAAATTTTTGCTTCGTTTTTGCTGCATGAATTTTTTGTTGCTTTTCTGGGTTCAAATTAGATTTCTTGTGCGGAACTGTGCACTCAATTTTGGTTTGGATTATCGCTGATGTGCAATAAAATGAAATGTGCTAAAAAGTTTTTAACTGGACAAAAGTCGTTGCCATGGAGTTAAGCGTGATATATATTTTCCTTTTTTTTTGGGCTGGGAACAACAAAGAATTTTATATGAACTTTTCGGATATCGATTAACAAATACTCTTACTGAATTAATTATACGTTTGAAGCAATATCAATTTTAAAATATAAAAAATGAAATAAATTGTATATTGCAAAGTTCTTTGTAAGTGCATGGTAAAATTCATTTTAAAATACAATTTTATGATTTATATTATCGAAAATTACTTGTAAATTTAATATAATTTTTATATCATTACGTTTACTTCTTTGATATTTATTGATACTTAGCAAGGTTAGCATTTCGGCATACAATTCATGTTGTAGCGAGTTGGATTTACCTGTTTGTAAGTGAATAAACTGATTACGTTAGATAATTTATTTGACATGGAAAGAGAAGGAGGTAAAATAAAATTTATTTCAACTGTGCTTAAGTCTCACTCACCTTAAATTGACTTGCTTGTTTTGCAAATACTTTTATTAGCGTATAAAGCAATTTCCAACAGATTTGGCAACATAAATTACCAACTTTCAGCGCTGAGCGTTTATTTGCATTGGCGCCACGCCCAGCTAAAACTGCCCGTCTACCGCCTCTTCGCCCCTTTCGCTCCCCTCCCATACCCTCCAAGCCCTGTTGAGTCGTGACCTTTTTGGCAACATTAAAAGTGATAATTTCTATTCACACAGAGCCACTTGCAAGAGCTTTTATTATTTAATTTTCAAGCTTGTGCTAATAAATTAAGAACAGCATGTGGCAGCCAGCCGCCCACTCACAGCATGCCACGCCCACCTCTGCTGCTCCCGCTGCTACAGCTTCTGCTGTACAATATTAACGAAACACAGCACATGCAAAAACTACAGAAAAAAAGGCGAAACTTTAGTTTCGAAATCAAATCCCAGCCCGTTCCCAACTTGCCGTAGACATTTAAAGGGATTATGTGCCAAGTTTCCAGCTACCAGTTCCTTGGCCCAATGCCTGCTCTATGGTTCGTTTCCTCTTCTACACCCAGCCCATGTGTATGTGTGTGTGTTTTCCTATTGGATTTGCCCTGGCTGTAAATCGCAACTAATAAAAATCACGCAAATCTTAAGCCAAAAAGAAAATGGTTAGAAACCGGCTAACGATGCTGCCAGCATTTTAGCCAAAATGTTTTTATTCAATTACGCATGTGAATTATGCAAGCTTTACATAGAGCTACTTCCTGACGCCCCATAAACCCCACTCTACACGCACTCCCCACACTGTTTGGCATGGGCAAACATTTAGGGTAGACTAAAGCCACGCCCGCTCTTAACTTTCCTTTTATACATTTTTTGTTTTCACAAATTAAGCAGTTAAGCCTTGCACCATGCATGCTATAAAACAAGTTACAAACTAATGGGTGGGCCTGGCTGACTAAGCGATACTCTGTGCTTGGTTCTAAAGTGAACAAAATACATTTTTAATTATATTGAAAATTTTAAGTTCTTAATTTTTTATTTTTTCCTATATTCTTTTTTGGGAAAAAGGCTGGAAGATAACACAAATGTTGCTTACACTTTTTGGTCCTGGGTAGCTTTGCTTAATTTGCTTACTCGAACTCTTATCAAAATATAAATATAAATAAATATATTTCCACAAATTTTTTAAGCTTATATATGACAATTACTGGCTGTTAAATACATTACCACAACGTTATGCAAGCATTTGCAGCAATGTTTTATTGATTATAGGGTATATTCAGGAGCGTCGTCTGGGATGTATTCACTTATGCTTTGGCAAATTTGCATAATAAATCTATTTTCAATGGTTTTTTTTGTGAATGTGTATGTGCAGCTTTTATCTATCGTTCGCTGTCTTTACGTATCAATGGGAGCATTATAAGACTTGGAGTTCTTTTATGTAGTTGCCAGGCCATCAGCATATTTGGTTAACAGCTGTGCACGAGTGTGCGTGTGTGTTTGTGTGTGCGTGTGTGTGTGTGCAGCCATATTTGTTTCATATAAGCACACATGCATCCATCGTATGCCATTGATCCAGCGACTTAACTGCCTCTTAAAGTCCTCGTTATAGCCATTTATTTTCGCAACCATTTGCCAAAAGCTTTTGCGAACTTTGTATTTTTGCGTTGACAGCAATTTCTTTTGCAGGTCTTTAAGATGCGATTCAAGGAGTTCGAGTTTTTTAAAAAAATGCTGAAAATTTAATAGGTTTGACCCAAAATAAGAAGGCTATTTATTTTGACATTTTTATAACTTTATTAGTATTCAAATTTATTTGGTTTCCATCTGAAATGTTCTCTTTTTTCTTTAAAACTGTTTGCATAACAGTTTTTAACAGTTTTTTACTTGTTTTTCTTTTTAATTTGTTCTATTTTTGTTTTTTCTTCCATTCGAGACTTTAGTGAACACTTTTTTCACTCGTACACATTTCTAATGCAATAAATTTGAATTAATTTATGTTTTAATTATATCGTTTTGGTTTTTTTTCTCCTGTTCAATTATGCAGCACACTATAAATATGCATATATATTTCGGTATTTTTTCTGGTATTTTTGTTGGTTGGTTTTGCTATATTTATGCTAGTTTTACATCATTACAATTATCTATATATATACGCATACACATAAGCTAAAGAGCTATAGAGTTTTACATATTCATTTCATTTACTATATCATTTGTTTTTGCTGCCTCTAAATACGTTTTATTTTTTTCGCTTTTCTTTTTGTTTTTCTTATAGTTTTTTTTTTATATAATTTACAATTAGTTTTCACATGCACGCAAATTTAATTGTTGTTTAATTTTCGCGCTGTTTCATTTTAATGAGCTGCTCAATTGCAAATTTCTGCTACTCGGTTTCATTTTCATTTTTAATTACATTTTCGACATTTGCTAGTAAATAGGGTGCTTAAAATTAAAAACTGAACATTTTATATGGTTTGTTTTCGCGCTTATACAGTTTCTGTCTAATTGAATTTTTAACTATTTGCAGTTGTCATTTTATTTTATTGCTATACCCTGTACCCAGGAGCATGATGTAAAAATTGTGCAAATGATTTTGTTTAGCTAGAGATGGGAAATATGGTGTGGTTAAGAGAATGCTGTAAGTTTAACAGTTTTTATGCCCAAAAATCAATGATTTATAATTAAAAATAGCAATGTTCGATTAAAATGAAGGTAATTAAACATTAATGATTGATTATAGCTCATGTAATAATCATATTGAAAATAGACATACACAAATGCAATTTGGGTACAGGACATCTGCTAGTCGAGCGCTCTCTTACTTGTTAATGCGCGTATAAGTGGAATTTGATTTCGTTTTTGCTTTTATTTAGTATATGCATTAATGTTAATAGCTATATAAATATTTATGTAGTTTAGTTAGTCACATAACAAAGTAGCTGCAGGCTTACAATTAACAATACAATTTTTTTGTTTGCTTTACCAACAGTTCTGATTTTTAAAGGTTTTTAATTTTTTCTATTGGCTTTGGCTACAAAAGGTTTTAAAGCGGCTTTCGAGAGGGATTTTTTTCAGGTTTGATAAAAATATGAAAAAACTCAGAACGAAAACTTTGTACATGACAGAAAAATTAAAGAAATTCACCGCAAACTAATTTAGTTATTTGTTTTTTGGAAATGTATTTTTGCGTATATATTATGATATTTGAGACAAATTTGTTGTTGGATTAGTGGTTGATGTTGTTGTACAGCTTAAAAGCTAGGAGATTATATTATTTACACACATACACAATTTAAATTCAGTCTTTGGAAGAATAACATTTATATTGGTTTTTATACATACATATATATTTATATATATAGTATTTTATTTTTTGTTTAAGTTTTTTTTTAAATATTTTTGCGCTACAATTTGAGAACGTGTTCATTTATTGGTGATTCAGAAATAATAGAGTGTAGTTAAATATTTGGGCTGAATTATGAATTGGTCCTAGATGGAACTAGATAACGGAAAAAAATGGCCTAGTAAAAATTATATAAATAGTTTGTTTGCTGAGTGTTTGTCATATTTATTTTGTTTTCTTTCATTTTATAGTCTAATTCATGGAAGTGACAACATCTAAACTTAACCTCACTTTTCTTATATACAATAAAATTTATGTTAAAATCAACTATTTAATATATGTGACTGAACATTCACAGCGGGCAGCAAAAGTAAAGCGAACTCTGTAGATAATTGTAACACAGTTGACTAACAGCAGGCACGCACACACACACGCACACACACATACACCTTCTCACACATATACACTCAGTTTGAAACAGTTAGTGGACTGTGCGCTTTGAGATCTTACCTTATAGATCACATTTGAAACGCACCGTCAATTAATGTCACACACGCAGCTCATCCATCAGCGGATGTTGCTGCTGTTGTTGCTGCTGCGACTGCTGCTGCTGCTGCTGCGAGTGCTGCTGCGTTGTGGTGGCCACAATCACGGGCACCGTGGGCGGTGTGGGCACTGGTATCAGGCCCCCGGCCGTGGTCAGCACCGTGGTCATGCTTTGATTATGATGATTCTGCAAATGTTGCTGATGCGTCACCACGTGCTGCTGCTGTTGCTGCTGCTGCTGCTGCTGGGCGGGCGAGTGTTGCTGCGCCTGTGCCGCCTGCGTTTGCTTCATGCAGCTCTTCTTGGTCAGCGTGCCACACTGATTGCCCAGCACTTGCAGCGCATGTGGCGGCGGCAGCAGTCCCCCGCCCGCGCCCTGTCCACCATCCTGCAGGGAGGATTTCATGTGCTTGGGCGGCGGTGGAGCGCGATGCGGTATGTCCGCGAACTCGGGCGGCGGCAGCTGGTGATGCTGCATGGCATGGTGATGCGACAATATGGTAGCCGGATCGCTTTTCGCGTGTATGGTCAGCGTCTCCAGATCGCCGCAGATATTGTTCGGCATTTGGCCGTTCTCCTGCCGCTTCAGCTTGGTCTGCGTGCGCGGCTCGCTCAGCCGCGTCTTGTCCCGCTGATAGTAGACGCCCGCAAAGATCAGCACGTTGAGTATCAGCAGCGAGCAGCCGATGGCGATGGTCACGCTCAGCGCCGTCGAGTAGGCGGCAAAGCCGTCGCTATCCTGCGAGGCACTTGCCGCACCGCCCGCATGCTCCGCGTCCAGCAGGTCATCCGGATAGATCTTGCCGCCGCCGTAGCGCGTGCCGTTGCGGTGCTGCGAGGACGACGCCGAGCTGAGGTTCAACAGCGAGAAGACCTGGTTCGTGAATATCGTAAAGTTGCCCATGGCCGCCGCATTGGCGCCGCGCGACGTGTACGAGGGATTGAGGGGCTTCACGGAGGCATCGCTGGCAATGTTGTTGTCGACATCGTCGTCGTCGTGCAGCTGATGATGTGCAGCGGGCACATTGTCGCCGCCCGGCTTGTGCAGATCGGGTATTAGATTTAGCCAGAAGGAGAGGCGATGGGCCCGATAGTGGTTCTTAAGTTTTGGCTTTGTGTCTGTTCGAAAGGGAGATGGGAGCAATTAGATATGTACTGGTTTATTTAAACTAGCTGCTATTGTTCTTAACTTAAAGCTCATTTTAACTAATTAATTTAAGCGAACTATTTTAAAATGCATTATTTCAATTTGAATCTTATCTGTAATGGTAATCAGCTTTTAGTTCATATAGACATAGTTCATTATTTATAGCAGCATTATTTCTACTTTTGTATTGAGATATTTTCTTCGCCAAAAATAATAATTTTTAATTAAGTGCTTTATTTGTGATATTGGCGGAACGAGATCTTGCGAATAATGCAAATACTGGGAACATTTCTTATGTGCTAATTATAAATTTCTAATTGCGAAAGTCTAATAAATTTATTTGAATTTTGCCATCAAAGTCAAATGCCCCAAAAAAGGTTAGCTAAAATTAAGGCAACTATAATGTGCTTGTTGACAAACACAATGAGAAGATCTTAGCCTTTCATCTGCTGAACTACTTTATAACCAAAGGAATTGGCTAAAATGTAATAATATATTTGTAGAACGGCGTTTTGTGTACTTCATAATACCTTGACCCCATTGAAAATAGGTAAAAAGGGTATAATTATTTGTGCAAATATATGTAACAGGGAGAAGGAAGCATCTCAGACCCCATAGAGTATATATATTCTTGATCAGGACGATGAGCTGAGTCGATCTAGCCCTGTCCGTCTGTCCGTCTGTCTGTCCGTATGTGTATGAACGTAGCGTTCTCGGAAACTACAAAAACGAGAGACTCAAACTAAACGGCTATAGATTCTCTATACAATACACAATACGACAATATTTTGTCGATATTTTGCAGCTTTTCAGTAGTATCGATAAAATTCGATGGTAATCCAACTTTTCCTTAGTTTTCTTAGTATAACTGCCAGACTGTAATATTTCGGATTTTGGAAAACTCCCCCATTCGCCCCATGTATGCAAAAAATGTGAAAAACGCATTTAAAATACTCCAGACTTGGGCTTTGGTTTGTACATATATTTGAATGTTCTTACTACGTAGTAACAATTTTAAGATCGTGCTCTTAGTTAGTTTCAGTGCCTGCGGCGTGAATTTGTCTGTGTGTGTGTGTGTGTGTGTGTGTTTTTGTGTATGTGTGTACGAATGCAACGGGGTTGAAATGTATGTGAAGACAGCGTATCCCCTAGTCGGGCGCTCCCGACTGGGCCCCTTACTTGTTTTAATAAGAACTTATAAAGTAGCTGCTCTTTACTAAGTGCTTTCTCTGAGGCTCATGAACTAACTTATTTTTACAAAGTTTGTACTGCAGTTCCTATTTTATTTGCCCACCGTGATTGACTTTCCAACACTTACCAAAATTCAAATACTTTTTGTGAACAGTCTCATAGGCCGTCCATTCGATAGTTTTGTAGCGACTGCGCTCCTGACGGCTGCCGTGCTCGGTTTCCATTTGCTCATTGGGATTGCTGCGATGTGTGCGTAAATTGTGGGATTAAATGAGTATACTCACAGTTTGAGGTCAGTGCGACCGCAGACCCAATCAACACTTACCCAGTGCGCACAAAGTTCGCCCAGTAAAACATTACGACTTCTGATAGACTGATTTCGGTTTTCGTATAGTTGCGAGTGAAATGATTCAAACCACCGACGAGTGGTGCACCAAAGATGTATGGTAAATCCTCGCCATGAATGCAGCCCTGACGCTGCAAGGAAATCGAAATAGAATCAAAATGCGGATTTAGTTAAATGTGCAAGTTGACTGTACTCTGGTCCACTGACCACAAATGGAGGCTCTTGCCTAGAAATATCGCAACTCACCTGTGGGTAGTCGCCGAAACGCGTCTGATAGTCGAACACATATAGATACGAATTGCGATGATCTGCCGAATGCAAGTCCACAGTTTGAGCCGCCGGTGCCACCACCTGTGCATCGCTTAAAGCCTCCAAAGTTTCATCGCTGCTAGGGCAAAAGAGAGGCAAAGAGGTTGGGTGAGCGAGAGAGCTTAAATCAAATAACAATTTTTCACAGTTCAATTTTCCGGCTATTTGCCGCATCGAGTTGCGTTCAAGTGTGCAACTAACAAGGCACTTTGAGTGCCACTCTGCCAGCACCACCAACTGTTTACCTGTCCACCTATAAGTACTTGCCGTCAAGTGCGCTCAACGTTTGCTAAGCCTATTTAGGAAAATATTCCTTTGCGCTTGATTTGAAGCTATTTTCGTTATTTTTTTCATATTTTGTGTTGCGTCTTCTTCTTATTGCAACTTTCGCCAATTTTTTCTTTTGCCTTTGCCTTTTTCTTCTCTTTATGCATTTGAAATGCACTGGCGCAATATTTGAATAAAAACCATTTGCCACATTTGCATATGTATCTTTCCAGCTGCAGCGACAAGCAAAAAGTCCAGTAAGCTGCTATTTCGCTTCATATTATTTCTATGGGCCAGCATAAAACTATATATAATATATTTGAAATATAAACATTTTTCTTTGTCAGTGACAGCAAATTTTGCCTCTTAAAATGCAGTCAGCCTTGTGTAAGTAGAATATAAGTTCATTTTTATATAAATATGTATTTGAGAGCGAATTACCAAACCAATGAAAAATTATTGCGTGACAAGCGAACAGATTTGTGCTTTAAGTGACTTTAATATAAATAAATGTATTTCGTTTAGTTTGTTTTTTCTTTTTTGGATATATTAAATCGATTTTTAGATATGTATAGCGTATATTCCATTTAGGTTTGACAGATTTGCTTGATTTTACTTAGTATATTTTGTTAGAATTTTAATTAAAGAACCTCAATTTTAGTTGTAATTTATTCATTATTTTAAATTATTATTATTTAGAAAAAAGGAAATGTAATATTTGTTATTGTTTATTATTGATTACGAAATTATTAATTAATATTATCAATTTATAAATTTTTATGTACATTTTTTTTACTTCTTGAAATTTAAGTAATTCCAATTATTTTGTAAACTTTATTTTCTTTATATTATTATTAATATATGTATTAATTTTTTAAATTTTTTAATTTTCATTTATTGTTCATCAGAAACCTGCTTCTACATTTTACAGGTCATTTGTATTTTTTATTTCTATTTTTTATATATTTCAAATTTTTGTAAATTTAAATTCAACTTCTTAATCTAGCCACGCGTTGTGCATATTGAAAAGGCTACACTCGGCTTTATAAATATTTATGTTGATTCTATTTATCGTTGACGTTCTATCAAATCCATTTGAAATATGCGCACGACTCTCTTTGATACGGCCCGAAACTCGACTTGCAGCCCCTCCGGCCCCAGTATCTCGCCTCACGAGTATCCTGCTAGAGATCAAGCGTGAACCGTTTGCTGCTTCATTGCAGGCAACTTAACGCACGTTTGCACAACAGCTGAAACTTTTGCATAACTCGGCCAGCCAGCGGTGGGGTTAGAGGGTTGTGTAAAAAGAATACATATTAAGTATACGACGTGGGCGCAGCAGCGTATAGAAAATTTAATATTTTTATATTGAATAGGCAAAATTGTGTACTGATTAAATTATGCATTCAATGAATAGACTCGTGATGTTATCAAAAATTCAACAAATGTATATGGAAACTGCCTAGTAAATGCAAATGCAATACAAATATTGCAAACATTTGTTGTTTTTGTCGTGTGCCCTTCGACCTAAGCGCAAGCATAAATATTGATAAATTGATGAAAATCAAAAGCAAATCATTTGTGATTGCACATGTGCAATCAAATGTCAAAGGGGGCTAATGGTAGGGGGTGTGAGGCATCGGTAAATTGAATTGAGTATTGCGCATTGAGCTGTTGGTCATTATTTATGAAGACTGACGGAAGGAGACAGGCTGCAAAAAAAAAAATTTGCATTTCACTTGGCATCAGATGGAAATCAAGATTCATTTAAGCCGCTTTAATTGAAAAACCTTCAGCCGAGAGCCTCCGCACCAAGTTCGAGTAAGAGCATAGCAGCTCGCATTTAATTAAGAACGAAATATTTATTTGGACGCGGCGCACAATCACAGCCGCAGGACGAACGGTTCAGTACCGCGTGCCGCGTGCCGCATGCCGCAGGCCGCTTGGGGCAACAACTGGGCGTTTTTACGTGGAACAAACGCAATTACTCACCGGATATTAATTGGATGCTGCACCGGTCGCTCCCAGTCGGTGTATTCATTGACAATCGTGGCGAATATCTCGTTCAAATGGAATGTGTACGTGTTCCGTACGTAGGCCTTTAAAATTCGGGAGCGTCGATCTGCCTCGATGCCATATTGCACGTCGCCGGAATTGAAGCTGAAAAAGGATTCCGCACGTGTCACCCCAGCCATCAGGTCGTATCTGTAAATGAGCAATAAGTACGTGTATCTGCATCTTCTGAATATGCCAAAGAAACGGTTTTCCATTTTCGTATCTGTGAGCTGGCCATCAACTAATGCTTGTGATTAACTCAAACCAGATCTTAAATGGACCCGATCAAAGGTATTTCCTGCTTATATAAAATAGTTGCATGGTGTTGTAAAAATATACCATGTTCTCAAATGGGCAAAGGGGGTTTTTTGGTTTGAGTTTCGTGTTATTTTTATGAATCAATATTGCAAGTTACAGTTTTAGAGTCAACATTTAAGAGTCAGCAAAACAAGCAAGAACAAACAAGTAACCTTGCAAACCATGCCAGCTACTATCCTGTTACTTATTTGAAAATTGAACTGATTAAAGAACGCTTTCAAAAGAATATTTGCCAAACTAATTCATCAGTTAAAAGTTTGCTGGCCAGCAACATTTAGCATGGCCACAAAAACGTTGCGGCAAGTTGAACTTTAACTGTGCTTCAAACCAAACAAAAGCTCTTGATAAACATGATAACTGGAGAGCTAGACGAAAAATTTGATAGTTTCCAGCCAAAAAAAAAAGAAAATATAAGTATTTTTGAGTTACTTGTGCTGCACTTCAACATTTGCCGAGATGCACTTAAAAATTTATTTTTTGCATAGATAAAGTAGTTTTTGCTATGCTTTTACTACTACTACTACTTGTTGTTGTTGTTGTTGTTTTTGAGGTTATTTTCTGGTATCTTTTGGGTTTGCTTGCATTTTATGTTGTGCCAAAAATTTGTTTTATTTGGTCTTTTTGCATGTGTTTAATGGAATTCCTTTGGAAAATATTCAGCTAGCATTCCAATGTGTGTGTTTTGGTATTCCGTGTGTGTGTGTGTGTGAGTGCGTGCGTATGTGTATTGGCCTCAAAGCAAATTGCTTTTAAATGTGCACAAAGCAATATTTATTCTCCATTCGGAGCTTGTGACTAATAGCCTCTTGGGAACTGACACTTTACAAAGCGCTGAGCCCGACGAAAGAATGATAAACTTTGACTCTAAGCGGTCAGCAGCACCATTTGCAGCAGGAGCAGTAGGCGGCGCATCAATTGCAAAACTGAAGCTAAGCAGTTCTCAAGTGTTGCTGTAATATAAGTTTTGCAATGTATATATATAAAAATATATATGTCCAGCACAAGTACCACATGCTTTTTACTAGCTGATTTTCTTTATTCTGCGCTTTAGCCCCAGCATTAAGAAGCTCATTTATAAAGGCATCTTCGTTTTATACCTTCTTTCGATTGAAAATAGAAAGGGACAGCCGTAGACCCATAAATTATATATATTCGTGGTCAGCATCAATATCACTACTATACGTAGATCAAGTTTTTTTATTTATATTTTATTACATATATTTATTAATAATTTTTTTTAGAATCGATAGCCTGCCCTGCTATTCCTGAATTCGTAGCATGGAAGTCATAAGAGCTAGAGATAACAAATTTGTTACGTAAGAGAAGATTTGACTTTTTAGATAATTTCCCTGTTTCCTCCAAAATATTTAGAAGCTATCGTCAAAAACTAAATCAAGATTGAACTATAAATTAATTGAACTTCTATATAAAAGAATGTTCAAAAGAAAGTAACGCAAGCTATGTTCATGTGCAGGGCATTGTATTTTCGTCCACTTCTGACTCTTTCGTGCTCTTTTATAATCCTTAAAAACTTTTTCTGTTTAAGTGATTTAAATTTAACATATCTTTCGAATTCACAGCAAAAGCCCAAACAGCAACCTTCAGTTCACAGAGCTCGTCAAATGTATTATTTAATTATATTGCTAAGTGCTTTCCTTTTTTTTATCGTCTTCTAACACAGTTGCAATTGTAAATGTTGCATCAAAGTAGCCCATTTGGCGCATTAATTATGAAATCGCAGCTAATTAGCTGTTAATAATATATATTAACAATGCGAAAAGGCATAGCACAAAGGGCATAAATCAACTGGCGGTGCCAAAAACAATAAGCCACGCCCACAAACCAACACACTGTAGCCCCTTTTGACCCCGCTGCCCTCCGCATATCCCCGCTGCCATCAGCATGTAATTGTATTGCAAAACGGAGTCGCGCATTTGCGTGGTTAATGTGCATAAATTAATAACGAAGTGTGTGTGTTGACTGTGTGTGTGTGTGGGTGTGGGTGTGTGCGTGTGTGTGTTATTGTATGGTCAACAAGGCAGCTGTGTGTGCTGTAAACTCAAGCTTATCGCTGCCTAAGCTGACGCCATTTTGAATGTTCGCCACGGCGAGATAAAATCTTTTTAACCAGCACGCAAAAGTCGGCAACGTCGAAACTTTAAATTAATTACATTGCATACTTTTGAGCACCCAAAGTACAAGTATGGGCGTGTATGTGCTTGTGGGTGTGTGTGCTAAGGCAAAAATAATTAAGCAGCGGCTGGTTAGGCTGTGCCGCGAAAAACTTACCTTGACAACTTGTTAATGGCTGTTTTTCTCATTAATACTGCATTAATTAAAAACGCCAACACACACGCGTATGTGAGTGTGTGTTTGTTAATGGCGTCAACAAACATGGCAGTTCACAAGTGCAAGTCATCGTCGTCGTCAGTGACATCAGCAGCAGCATCGGCAGGTCAAGAAAAAAGAAATGAAAAGAAACGCATTGCATTTTAATATATTAATGGGTACAAATTTAATTTTAAAAAATTGTAGTCAATCTTGGGTTAGAAGGAAGTTTTAATACCCTTGCTGACATATAAAAAAAGTTCACTATATTTCTCTTCTTAAGTTTGTATTTTTTACACAATACGAAATTTTTTCGGAACAACTTTAATTTATTTTTTGATGGTGAAATTCACAATAAATATAATGATTAGCATATCTTGAAAAATATAAATGTTTTTCAGATACAAATAAATTTAACGGATCGTTCTTATGAAGGTCTTGTGAGAAGATTTTGCCCATGTGTTGAAAGCATAATTGCACTTCCAATGGCTAAATTTGAATATTTTTAAAAAACAAAAAGTTGTTCTTATTATTCAAGCAAATTATTCATATGGCAGCTATATGGAATAAAAGGCCTATATTGATAATACTTTGCAAATATTTGAAGAGTGATACTCCTAATTACCAAGTTTAGTACGGTTATCTTGAAGCTCAAAAAGTTTTTCATACAAAAACTATTTTTTTTTCGCCGATTGTTTCCGTGACAGATATATGATATAGTGCTCCGATCTGACCGATTCTGACATATGTACTACCCGGAATACGATTTGCAAGGGTATTAAAGTATATTATATTATATGAGAAGAAATGATAATAATAATAAAATAAAAAAACATGAAAATTAAAATTAATTGACTCGATGCTTGATTTCAGGTTTTAATTCAATTAATCAAGTAAAAACTTGTTCAATTAAAAATGTTTTCGTTGTCCACTCAACGATAGAACTATATTTTATATTTAATGACAGTCAAAATAATTAACTGTAAAAAGTTTGACTTATTTCTTGATTTCAAGTTTTAGTTCAATTACTCAATTTAAGATTTGTTCAATTAAAAATGTTTTCACTCACCGATATTTTCCAGTTGACCGGGCGTGCCCCAGCCGCCAGCCGCCGCAATGCCCGCCTCCCCGCCAAGTCCATTGCCAGCGGCCGTCGAGGCCTGTGCCTGGGCCTGGGCGGCCGGTGAGCCGGGCGCGGGCGGGACATAGTCGCCGCCATCGATGACAACACCATCGATGCTGGGTCCAAAGGCGAAGCCGAACTCTGGCGGTCGTATGGGCACGCTGAGCAGCTGCTCGAGTGTCTTCTCGCGCAGGCACTTCATCAGATGGGCGTGCGGCAGGTCCGAGGCGCAGTTCACGTGATGCGCCACAATGGCCGCATACTTGGCTGGATTACTAACCAGCGACCAGGGCGCCAGACCCGAACCTGACATGAGCATAGCGCGATTGAAGAGCAGCCCTAGAAAATGGTATTTTTTTTGTTTAGTTTGAAGTGGAATGTGCATGGTGGCGTTTACATATATTTTTCGGTTCACTTACCCTCCGGCACCGCCATGGATGAAATCAGAAAATGCACACAGGCCGCACCAGTGCCATGTCCGGCGAGTGTTATGCTGTTGGCATCCCCGCCGAAAGCCGCAATGTTCTCCTTTAGCCAGTGCAGGGCCGCAATAATGTCCATCAGCCCGTAATTAGCGGGCAGCTTTGAATAGCGATCTGTGTTGGCATTCAGAAATCCTGAAAATAGTTGCGGACATGCCGCATAATTCATCAGCATTTTCTTGCGCATCGATTAGTTGCAGCAACAGCTGCAGCAGCAGAAAATAAAAATTTAATCGAGTCTGACGGCTTGGCGAGTTTTTCGCAGCTACGATTTAATCTGTCAGACACATGGGCGCAACACTTGTGCGAAAATGTGTACAGTCACGCGTGCAAATCATGATGTCAGCACTTCCGTTTCCGCAACAGCAATACCAATAGAAAACAGCCTGAGTGAGGGGCGATGGTGGAGAAGGGAAGGTCAGGGAAGGGCAGAGCAAGGCACTGCTTGCAAATGGGGTCACTCTAATTTGGTGTGCATTTGAATTTGCACAGTGGGCTTCGGGTGTTTCGTCTTATATAATATTATTTTATTAAGAACAATTCGTTTATTTCTAATACATGAGGTAAAATTCAGTTACAGAAAAAATATAACAACAAAAAAATACACATTTAAAAGATGTATAAAATATTTATATTGAACATTTTAATTAAAAAAGATAATATTAATAAAAAAATATCTCTCAATAATTGAAGTTTAAATTACATTATATGTTATATACAATTAATAATAAACAGCAAAAACAAAATACATTAAGTGGTGAATAAAGTCGTCAGCTTATATAAAATATTTATGATTTTTGTTTAAAAAAAATGTATAATTCTTCATTATTTTTTTGAATATTAAAAATTAATTTGTTATTTAAAGGCTTGAAATATGTATTCGTGTTTTTCTTTAAGTTAGTTTCACTGTGCTGTATATACTTTTTCACTAGATGCTAACTAAATTAGATAGATTATGGAATGGGTATGTTGTTGCTGCTGCTGTTGTTGGTGCTGCTGCTGTTGAGCGGAAGTGCAGTCGTTGCTGCAGTGGCTTAAAAGCGAATCGGCCATTGGACACGTTGAAAACGTTTGGCTCGTTTCGCTGCACTTGGTCGCCGATGGAGGCCGCATATCAATTAGCATTAGCATTTGAGTGTGTGTGCGAGCACTTACCCAGCACTCCGAGGCGATAATTTATGGTTACCACCAATATTTGTCCATAGCTGGCCAGCACGGAGCCATCATAGGGATTGCCGCTGTTCCACTCATACGATTCGCCATGCACAAATACCAGCACCGGATACTTGGCCGTGCCACCAGTCGATGAGGAAGAAGAGGAAGACGAGCTGCCAGAGTTGCCGCTGGTGGAGCTACCACTGCTCGTTGAGTCCCGCGAACCCACTGAAATATAATCAGAAGAACAAAATATAAATAAATATAATTATAGAATGAGTTCTAAATTCCAGATAACTGCTGAATTTGAGTTCAATTGTTTTTGGCTAAAAAAATATAGAAAAAATAAAATAAATGTATAATAATTGGGGTTGCCAGCAGAGCAGACAGCTGCTGTTCGTAATGGTGGCTGCATTTAATAGCTTTTATCGTGCTGAAAATCAAGCTCTGATTTCGCCAAGTTTTCGGCTCGATAATTTGCATTTAAATGCTCAATTTCAAAGTATTTGGCTTCAATTCAGCCGCTACCCTTTTTGGCTATTAATCAGCATTGACATGAATGTCTTTTGAGGGTAAATGCCAAAAACGGTGGCTGTCAAGTGTCTTAGAGTATAGGTTAACAAGGTCTTCAAATGGATTTGTTTGCTGCAAACGCAAGACAAATGAGCGACTAAGCCCCAAAATAGGCAAATTACTGGGAAACAACTCTTTTTGAGCGCCGGATCCCAAAAAGTCAACGCAGCTCGAGCCCCCGCCTGGGACACGTGGCTGAGCTCAGCACATTTTGTATACTTTCGGGCCAAAAAGAAAATCAATGCTGGCAACCCTGTCAAACGTGAAGAAAGGTTGAGTACTTACACATGTGCGAGGGTATTAACCGTAGGTAGAGTTGGGTAAAGGTTGGGTCTTAGGTGCTTAAAGTTGGACAGTTATCTATGAGAAGGGGTATTTTTTGTATATGGTATGTCATTATTATCGCTAATAGTTTGGTCGGTTAAGAAAAGGAAAGGAGGAGCTATAAGATTGCAAAAATGGCAGCTTAAAATCAACCAGGTCCCATTCTTTCAAAAAATTCACATTTAAAAGACTCTCTAAAAAGTTACAGGGTAATTGTACTTTTGTATAAATGTTTATTCTCGGTCACGAAATTAAGTGATTTTGTGCAATGTCTGTCAAGCTATCCGTTATGCTGTCCGTCATGCTGTCCGTCCGTCCGTCCGTCTGACCATCTGTCCGTCTGTCCGCATGAACACAACTTCTTTCGGCGCTATTGAAGATAAAGACTTGACAATTTGGATATATACGAGTAGTTATCCGCTTCAAACAAAGTGTGAGGGATTTTGCGCCACGCCCACTGGGAGACTGGGAAATCAATAACATGTCAATACACCTCAAATCTTAAATCAATAAAAGCTAAATATTTCCCGCCAAATTTGGTATGAAGATTGCTGGTTACCTCCCCAAAAATTGCGAGCACTCCTTCTAGAGCGCCCCACCTTAAATAATCGGAAATGGCTCCCAATATCTCCCACGGTTTTATATATTTGAAATATATATAACGGAGAGCTTACCAAATATCACAGAAAGAATTGAATAATGAATATATTTGAAATGCAGAATCAATCTATCTAGAACAAGCCATGAAAAAAATGCCATCAAGCATGAAAATCGGTTCAGTTTTAACAAAGTTATGGGCGTTTAAAATATGCAAGCTATGGATCCGAGAGCTTTACATGTCAAAATTGTTGTCAACTTTGGCATGATTTCTTACCGAAAAAAACCCGCAAAAATTCTATATTTTTCTATAATAACAATATTAACTACTTTGTACTGTGAACTAGTATTACGCAGTCGATTAAGCCCGACTGCAACGTTCTTACTTGTTTTTATTGTATTTATTATTTTACTGTATTTAATTTAAAAGTACAACATATAATTTATCACCAACAAAATTTATATTCATATATATTTAATTGCAGATGCATATAAGATATATTATTTTAGACTTATAGAAATCCCATTAAAAAGCGAAACTTATAAAATTTGCACATATTTTGATCAAAATTTCAATTTTGGCACATATATTTTGATGAATAGTGGGCTTAAAGACAACCGATAGATGAAACTGCAACGAGCTTAAAAATGTATCTTAATCAAAGGTCTGATAAAAATGGCAAAATTAAAATTTGGAGGTTTAATTTTGCATTCGATTTTAAGAGCCACTCATCGTAAAATATTTTCAAGATACAAAATATAATTAAAGATATGCTTTACTTATATAAAGCTATCCCTGTTATCGATTGTAATATAGACTGTTACAGCGATTGAGTAGAGTCACGATATCGGAAGTTATATGTTGCGAAATCATATATTTTATATATGTCAGCTTGGGCCTTTAAGCTCCCTTGTCAGGCGCTCTAAGCGCCAAGCTCAAATTCTAGCCTTAACTTTTAAAACCGCTCTGCTTTCTCGTAAATTTCATGCAACTAAAAATATAAAAGTGCACTCAAAATGCATTCATCGCAAATACCCACACATAGAAAAGTATCTAGTACAGCAAAATCTTTGGCAGATACATATCCATATCGCATGTATCTGAGTGCATGTATCTGCAGGAGTCAGCAGCAGCCAAAGCTTTGCCGCATGGCAAGCCCGAACAAAAGCCACAACAACAAAAATAACAAAAGAAATATGAGCCATGAATTCTTCGGGCCCATATATAAAACTGTATACTTTTTTGTCTCGGTTTTTCTTCCATTTTTTTTGTGTATATATGCTATATATACTGGAACAAAAGAACTTGCTTATCAAAGCGGAAAAAGAGTTGTGTGTCGGTGGCGAGGAAGGATGGGGGTGTCTATGTTAGAAGTGGCAAAACGAGCGCCATACCACGCTTAGAGCTGGGTCAGGCCGAGGCAGAAAGCAAGTTACTGTGTCACTGACTTTTATAAATAGCGTCAGGCATGACACCGAGTCACAGACAATGAATGCCACAAGCCCAACTTGCCACATCAAACTTGCTTAACTGGCTCAATTCCTGTCGCTCTGCCTCTTTCACTCTCTCGTCCTGTCCCTTCAGCTTGCTTATCGTCACATCTGAGCAATGTCAATATCTATTTGAAGTCTGCTCGCCACACAAAGTCACATTTACACCTCGCTCGCCGCTAATTCGATGAGTTCTATTCACGAGCATCGCTCTAAATGCTCCTGCTGTCAGTTTTAGCCAGGTGTAAAGTTAATGGCTATGTTTAAGCCACAGCCAACACCCACACACACAGTTGAGTAAGCCCACAGTTAAAGTCACAAAATCACAGTGCCACAGCAAAACTTTACACATAAATGACAGATGCAATTTTGGCTTGAAATTTGCAAAATTTACCCAAAAGTTCTCTTATTGCCTTTAAATATTCAGAATTAATGTTTATTGTGGGTTTTAGTTAAAGTTTTAATGCTTGAAAGTTCTACAATACAATAAGCAATTAAATGTTCTAAAAGATCTATGATTTTAAGTACTTTTTAACGTTGATTTTCCTTTGTAAATGTTCCTAATATTTGAATGTTTTTCATAACAGAAATATACGGAAAGTCGTTTACAAAAATTAGTATAATTTTATTTTAAACTTTATATATGTCATAAATGTTGTATTTTTTATACTATTTATAAATTTATAAATACTAAATATTTTCAATCGGTTTAATAATTGCTTTTTCTCAGACTAAAAAAATTATCTTAAAAATTAAATAAAATTAAAAATTAAATGAATGTAATTTGTAGCTTTTGCAACATTTGACTCCTTACTAAATAAATAATTTGCTGCTCTTTACAAATGAGGCGCGAAATGACTGTAACTTAAGGCGGGGGCACAAGACTTAGCAACCGCGCAACATGCAAACAGCATTTAAAACTTGTCGTATACTCTTCCAAACCGCTCTCTCCCTCTAAAAAAACGTAGCCTCAAAACGCCGGGTAAAAACTTTTGATGGCATTTCAACATGGCGGGGCTGGCAAGTCTGGCGACGTCTGTTTGCATGTCGCTGCACCCGGGGGTGCTACTTAACCGAAAACTTTATGGCAGCGCCGAGAAGTCAGCAGACATACAAACACTTGCAACCACGCCCCCGCAGCTGCCCCTAAAAGCGCATAAAGAAGCGACAACTGTCTTCTATGTTGCCTAAAAACTTGTAAAATAGCTGCGTGGCCCGCGCGTTACCCTTCCTCTTCCCTTCCTCCCCACCCCCTCGCCAAGTTTCCAGCATAATTTCAGCAAATGTAAATATTTTGTGCAAATAAATACAAACAAATTTTATGTCCGACCATGTATAGAAGGGGCTGACGAGGGGGGCGGGGTAGGTTCATAACAAATGTGAAGACAAGTTCTGTAACTGGCAAAAACTAATGCCACTTTCGGGGCTTGTTAATAACTTGAACATGTTTTAATTCACATGCACGCGTGGTGTCTGCCACACCCGTCGCAACCACTCCTAATCCCGTCCCAACACTCAGCGAAATAGCGAGAATGTTATACTTAAATAAAGTTTAATTGTTATTCAAATCTAAATTTCATAAGTTGAAATTCAACAAAAGTTTTTAAGGCCGAAATTCTTGATATAACCCTCTGGAAATTTGTAGAACAAAAGGGTATTTATTTGATCCCGGTTAGGCTAGATTCTAAACCAGTATATTTCTCTGAGTGTACTCTTACCCTTGGCAGCATGTTGAGCTAGGTTTCCATTTACCCGTTTACCATTTATTTGCAGCGGGGCTAAATCTCAACACTCAGTGTCAGGATGTAGACACTTCCACGGCAAGTGGCAAGTGGCAAGTTTCAGCTGCCTAAACTTGCACCCTTTTTTGCGTGCCGCTTGGGGCATGTCGCTTTACGGCAGTCAAAAGTGTTCATATTACGACTCGACTCGCATAAATTTAATCATATTTTGTGGCAACAATCTGCACATTTTTGTGGTGGCAAATTTCGAAAATTCCAATTGTGGCTTAGAAGAAATGAGTGTGTGAAAATGTTTCCTAGCAAACTTTAACGAGATTGGAAAGTCTTGGAAATGTGTGTATGGAGAAGAAATAATAAAATATAAATTAAACTTATAATTACGAGTTTTGAAGGTTTTTAACAGTACCAAGTAATTCCTGATAAGCTTTAAAAATGGCGAATACAATATAAATAATAGGGAAAGCTTTGTGCATTGCGTTAATGGAACTAAATGGAACTAAATGGAATAAAATAAAAAAAATATGTATTAGAATCAAAAATTAATAAAAGGGGTACATAATATTTATTAAATATATTTGATATAATTTAATCAACTTATTTATTCCATATTATTTATACACAGTTGTAAAAGTTCTGTTCAAAGTTTTTAAAAGGGCAGAGAAGAAATTAAAATACATATAAAATGTCTTGAAATTTAAATAATTTTAATGAGAATTTCAATCTTCAAATAATTTCTAATTAAACTTGCAATATTACTGATTACATTCCTTTCTTCAGTTTTACCTTGTAGTGTTTTCTTGTTCATTGTTAAGAGAAACTATTTAAAAATACGAAAAATTTCTCTTTCTCAGAAGTTTGCTTTTATTTTGGTTCAATTTTCTTTTATCAAAAACTTTCAATTGTTTGTTTTACTATTTGCAATAGACACACACACATATCTACAGAAAGAAATACCGAGCAACAACTGTGTAACTTAGTCAAAGGCTGCCTGGCAGGCATCTGCAATCCGAAACTAGGTGAAATCAATATCCTTAAGTCATTGTCTTGCCTTGCCCCAACTTTTGCTTTGTCATCGATGTCTGGCTGTGGTCTTTGATTTCCAGCGAAAGAACTCAAGCCCATTCATTGTACCGTTTGCCCTCGCCCGCCCCTCTGCCGATTTCGAGAGATGCTGCCACAGTTCTCAAGAAATCTGGCTCATTTCTTTTTATGGTATTTGGCCGAAATCTCATTTTGTAACGTTGCAAGTTTAGTGGCGAGTGCTGTAAGGCCTTTGCCACACATTTCAGTTACAGTGAATTATGGTGTCGGGTGTACCATTGAAAATGGCAATAACAGGGATATGTGCAGATAGAATGTGGACGAGTGGAAAATGTGAGTGTTCAGTTTTAAAGTTATGTTGATTAAAGTGAGTGTCGATGATTATTTTTGTGCGGTTAGTTGGAACCAAATGAAACGGATCTGGTTAGTATAAAATAAATTAAAAACTATACTAACAGAAAGAATAATGTTTACAACATGTTTAATATCTTATACATTGGGTAATGTTTTTTAACAGAATGGAAACTATCATAAAATTTATACAAAGTGTTGATGACAGTTTTATTAAAATCTATATATCTTATACTTTATATAGAAAACTTAAAAAAGGAAAACAAACGAACTGTATCTTTTATTCTAATTTAATTTATATTTAAAGATATTTACAAATAGTGAAGTCCCACAGCGACTTCATTTTAAGGTCAGGCCATATTTTGTTTAAGGTTGATTTTAAGTGCTGGTATAACATATTTGTTGACTTCACAAAAAAAACAAAAATAAAAGAAGAGCTAAAAATATTTTTTATTTTATCGATTTAATAAATTGCGAGTTTTCAGCGCGCTTCGCTTTTTATATCTTCGATTTAGTGTTCGGTGCGCTATTTTAGCGCTTTTGGCTTGAAAAATGTACCCTAAAATTTGAGTTTGGGTTTTGGGGTTTTTTCCAGTTGACACGGTTACGCTCACGGTTGCCATTTTAGTATCCTTTGGCTTTTTGCACTAAATTTTTAGCTCCTAGGAACACAGGATACGGAACATGGGACACCGGACCCAGGACATGTCGAAGTGCATTTTCAGTTTTGTAGTTTATTACTTTCGCTTAAGTTTTTGCCTTTTTTAATGCGTTTCGATACGCCCGGTGCTGGTTTTCGATTTTTATGCTGTGTAAAACTTTCTGCGAATCTGTTGGTGGGTTTATTTCCCAGGCTTTTGTTTTTTTTTGTGTTTTTTAAGTGTGTTTATTCAGTCGCACAAATTTTGCTGATTGGACTATGTGGGGGATTAACACATAACATGTTTGGCCAAGTTTTCACTTGGAAAAACTTTCTATGCATTGCGTGGCGTGCACAAAGTGCGAAAAACAGTTGAATAATTTACTAATAACTGAGCTGTTAATCGGTTTAAAGCATACTGAATTCCCTTAAAATGGAAACACAGTTTAAAGAGAGTTGTATGTTTTTGAGTTTGATATATTTATGTCTTTTTGGCTATTTTTATTTAAAATAGAGATATCTTAAAATGGGAAGCCTTCAAAAGCAAAAAAATAAAAAAATAAATAGATATGTGTCATATTTATCATATAAGGACTTCTAAAAGAGTATTATTATGAGTCTATGTTATCAATAATAATCATAGAATTGCTTTGAGTAATTTTAACTATATTGAATATAAACCAATAATGGTTCTGTGAATTTTAAGAGAGCTCTACAACACTCAGACATGCCTTATTAATGAACAAATTAATATTATCGATAAATAAATCATAAATCATAGTTACATGTTGTGATGTTAACAATTAGGTCAAAGTCATATTTATTCAGATGCTGAATAAATAACTTCTTTATCATATAATTTTGTGTATATAATTAAAAGTAAATAAAATACTCTTAAGTTAGTTAAACTAACTTAGGTCAAAGGCAGACAAATTTTCGTTGCCTGGTGTTTAACTTATCTACACAAGCAAAGATGAGTGTGTGTGTGAGCGTGGTCTGTGCGTGTGACGGAATATGTTGGTAAATGGACTGTTGAATGCAAAAAGCCATTGAAAGTTACAGTTAACTTGCAAGTTTTGAACAAATTTAATGCAAAAGTTTGGCTATGTCATATATAACATGCGTTTATGTTGGCCAAAAGATCCCCAACGAATTTGCTAAAGTTTGTAATGCTTGAATTGCTTTTGCCGGCTTGCATAAGCTGAAAACTTTTGGTTAAATCATTGTGAATGCGGTTGGCGCTTGTTAAAGTTGATGTTTAGTATTGTTAAGCTGGCTCAAGAGATAGTGTTATAAATATATTCGAACGTATTTATCACATTTTTATATATTTATTACTACGAGTTCTGCATAGAGGCTTTTTCTATGTTTTTCTGATATTTATGTCGTGGGTCTAAGAAACGTTGTGCTCCAAAATGAGCCATCTAATCTGTGTGTAATCGGAATAACAAATGCAAAGCCTGATAATATTAATAAGCTCAACATGCGAATTTTCCAACATTTAATATATTGCACGTACTTATCATATATGTTATATAAGAACCGCAGGAAACAAACAAAATGTCAAAATGGCAGCCTGTGTCGAACCAAAAGCTGAGAGTCGAGTACTGAAATTATGATTTCGTCATGCAAAATGTGGCTAAACAGTCATAAATAATCACGCAGCCCACACACACAAACACATAAAGAAATAATGAGTGGGTGAGAGAGAGTCACAAAATAAGAGGTAGGGAGAGCAAGAGAGAGAGATTGTATGAAGTTATCACGTGACTTCTTACGCACATTGCAGACCATAAATTACAAAGTACTTTCGCCGCCAAACTCAATTTACATTTATATATACACACACCAACACATACACATACACCTTTTCACCACTGATAACAACAAAGTGAATATGAAAAATGTGTGGGTGGGCGAGAAAGAGGCGGCGCTAAATGGCTGCTTGCTAAAGCGAGTGTAAAGAAAGAAAAAATACAAAATTGTTGCATTAAATTAGGCGCACAAAAAAGTTTACGATGCGTCACTTGCCCCCGCCCCCACCTCACAAAGCCACATTTAAATGCCGATAAATCATTAAAAAAATACGAAAATAATAATAATAATAAAGGGCAGCAGAGAGCGGCACATTAAAAAGAACAGCAAATGGCAACTGTTAAAAATGCTAACCAACTTTTCATGCCCCAACTCTTCTGCTGCCACCTCTCCTTTTTCTTCTGCATCTTCTTCTTGTTTCGCCAGATTCTTTTGCACTTTTATAACCCACAAAATAAGATTTTTATTGCACAGCCCCTCAGCGTCGTCTGGCACTTCATAAAAATGTAAAATATTATGATGACTAACAGACACGTACTCAACATATTGCCCACAAACACACACACGTAGAAACACTCTTGTGGTTGCCCTTGACTCTATGAAATTTTTGTTTTCGCCTTTTGCCTTTAGCTGGCAAATTGGCAAAAATCATAAAGTCCGTAAATTTGCACCTTTCAAATGTGCCCAAGACCTTTCGTGTGATATATGCATATGAATAAAAAAATATTAAATTATATAAAAATATTATATTATATTATTTATTATTCTGTACGTTCATTTAATGGAAACCGTGCTGCAAACGTTGCGTTAAATGGCAATTGCTTTATAAATGTCTAGATCTTTAATGGTTTGGAAAGGTGACAGCAAAACATTTAAAAATAGCCGTAAAAAAATTATAAGAACAAATCATTTTTAAAATTAAATATTGACAGGTTATGAAAAAAATGAAAAATATCTTAGTTTTAAATGTTTGTTTCTGTGAGCCAGAATTCCTTTGGTATCCAAAACATAAAAGATAACAAAGAAGTAAACATTTTTATAGATTTGTCACGCAAAGTGCATGAAGGACTGCACGTCTGCTACATGTCTGCAGGGTATTCAATCCTTTGCACCCCGAAGACAACTTCTTTTTATTGAACCTTTTTCTTGTAAGTTCAGCGATCTCTTCAAAATATTTAATCAATAAAACTTTCTTTTAAAGTTAATAAAATTCATGCGTTTTTTTCAAAGTTTTTTTAAGATAGATACCCTTCTCATAAGTCCTTAACTGCTTACCGTTGAAACAACAGCTCATATATAAAATAAAAACGCCTGTCGCCAGGCCATACAACATCATTTTCATGCTAGTTGAACACATTTGCTAACAAAATAATCAACTTTAAGCCAGGTACGCTGGATGCCTGACTGACTGGCATACGCTGCGTATACATAATACATACATCTTTGGTGGATAAGCTTATAGTATAGAGAGGGAAAGAGAAAGAGATAGGGGGAGAGAGGGAGAGAGAGAGAGATACACAAATAGAGAGAGAGAGAGAGAGAGAGAGAGAGAGAGTGAGAGAGAGAGAGAGAGAAAGTAGAGCAGGGCTGTGGGGAGCAGAGTGTAAAATGCTGATAGTACCGGAGCTGCTGTGGAGAGCAGCTGGGAGGCAGCTGGCACTGAATGCCACTTAATCTTAATACATTTTACAGTTTAACCCATGCATCAGCTTAACTGTGGCTTAACTTACCGCAAGGCAAAGCTGCTCGCCAGCTTTTTGCATACACATAAAAGTGTGTGTGTGTGTGTGTGTGTGTGTGGGGGCACATTTTAAGCAACCCAATATGCGGCAGACACCTGACTCTAAAAACCCTTAACTGGCATAAAGCAGGCCAAAACGAACAAGAAGAAGTAGCAGCAAGAAAACGGTTTGAAAAAAAAACGAAGAGAGAACATAAAAGCCATGTCTGGACCAGAAATGGAAACCCAGTTACTCTTTGGGCGGCGGCACCAACTGGCTGCAATGTTGTTGCAAATTGAAATATGCAATTTGTCGTAAGAGATTTTGTGTGGCAAGAACTGCCAGCCCTCGCCAGCCCTCACCAGCCCCCGCCAGCTCGTGCCAGCCCTTGCCGGCTATCGCCTACTGTGGCCTCGGCTGCACTTTTCAATTTCAACGTATTATCGGTTAACAACATTATGTCAGCGTTCAGAAGTAAAACTGCTTAAGAAAATTGCAGCGAGAGGGAAATAAGTGTGAGTAGAGTAGAGTGGTGGCTCGCTTGCCATCCACAGACTCCACAGTACCGACTGCACTCGAAGCCCCAGCAAGTGCTTTAGCACCTTGCCAAGTCGTAATAGTTTTTTCTAGTCCTCTCCTATTTTCTTCGTTTCTTTGCTATCGAGCGACCCCACATCATCCATCAGCGCTGGCAGTTTATGTGCTGCAAAATGTGCCACATAATTGCGTTCCAGTTACATTTTGAGCACAATTCCGTATTCTGATTCCGCGTTGCATTCGTTACAATTTCAAGCAGCCAGCGATAAATGCGCTTACATTGTGCCCCAGCCAACATGGCGTATGCATTATATTTTCCATTTTTTATACCCTGTAAGCATTTAAAATGGCTAAGTAGGGAATTGTAGAGCTGTGCTTCTGCGGGCAACGGGTAGCAGGAGACACTTAATAGAGACTAAGGATTTTTTTACTATGAACATCAACATAATATCAACAATTATATCTCTCGATATATACTTAACACTTCGATATATAGAATAACTTATTATAATATGTGAGGATATGTTTGCTTGTATTATTTTCTTAATATGTGAACTTTAATTCACCAATTAACGTTGATAAATGAATAAAAATAGATAAAGTGCGACTTTCAAGCCCTTTCTTTTAATAATAGCCAACGTTTTCAAAGTTTTTATTCCTTAATATTACGATATTTGGTTGATCACTCAAAACCGGTACAGGGTATCTGACAGTTAAACACCCAACTTTCTATGTTGCATGCTGCACTTTAATGCCACTAGTTGGCAGTTCGGGACCTATGGCCTGGCTTTAGTCAGCTTAAGTATTTGTTTGCCATAATTGATGGCCAGCACATGGCGAGCTCATCAATAACTAACATGACGTATACGTAATATACGCAAATGAACAAAATCAAATCATACGCCACGTGGCCCCATCATCAATCCACAGAAAACAGGAAATTGTCAAATATTAATGGACGTCAAGTTGAGTGCATTTTCTGTTGTTGTTATCTATTGCTACAACTATTCGAAAGTTGTTTCTTTTTTGCTAGTTTGATTGATAAATTTACCACCGCCCCCGACTGTCTCTTTTTGCTGTCTTCTTTCAGCCGGTTTTTGTTTGGGTTCATATTGTGCCGGCTGCTTGGGCATTTTTGTTATGGCTTCGTTAGTAAATTATGGCCACTTCCGTTTTTGCTGCCGCTGTCTAATAAACTCTCTGTGTATTTGTGTGGGTGTCTGTGTGTGGGTGTGTGTTATGGCTTACTTATGAGATTCCTGTATTTCTTTTTTCGCTGCTACTGCCAACTTCACTTCTGCCGGCCACCAAAACAAATTGACGTAAGTCGTGTGTAATTTATAATGAAATATTGTATACGCTCCTTGGCAGTTTGGCAGCCAAGTATACGGAAGGTAATAAATGACACTGTTTGTCCTTTAAGTGTGTATTAGTGTGTGTGTGTGTCTCCCATTCAGTTCTAGTTAATGGTGTGCAAACGAGTGTGTTCACTCATATGCGAATAGTTATGCTTGTCAGTTATTGAATACAGGCAAAATATTGACACATTGAACAGCTTTAAATGCCAACATAAACTGTTTAAGTTTTCGATTTTCAGGAGTATTGCTTCCTTTGCAGCAAGCTGTTTAAAACCCAATCGATTGGGCTTTTTTTGCTGCGTATATTTGTTTTGCATTTGAAGTGAAATTACCTAAACGTAAACAATTTCATTTACTTTTAATTTGTTTGAAAATCCAATTTATTTTTGGTGGACTTTTTGTAAATTAAATTTTCAAAATATTTTGGATAGTAGAATTTTTAAGATTCCATTTATTTTAAAAATAATTTTTTAGAAGTTTTTTTTAAAATTTTTATTTGATTGAATGATTTCTGATGTTTATTTGGACAGAACAATGTTTATTTAGTCAAAAGTGTCACATTAAAGTGTATTCGATTTGTTTTTTCTGCTGTTACATTTAAAACGGGTTATTTGAAGAGATTCTGGGTGGGTTTTTTTAATACTTATAATTTTTTTAAAATTTATTTTATTTTGGTAGTGTGTAAAAAATTTTTGTTTATTGTTCCGGTACAGTAAAATGTTAGCTATAATTTATATTATGCACAAAGTGTATGCTTTTTTTTAACATATGGGTACCTTTGAAGCTTATCACACCGAGTTACATAGTTATTTAGTCTGAGATTTGTTTAGTTTAAACACAAGATTAGGCACCTGGTGGACAAAACTGCGTGTTTCCACAAATGCTAATAAGTTGAATTCCAAAGAAAAAGTTCGCCAACAATCTATGCAATTCCGCTGGGTACTAGCGAGAAATATAGCTTCCTAACTGCTCACTTTATACTGTGTTTGTTTCCTTTACTTATTTCTTTTTTCAGTCAACATGCCTTTGGATATTCGTGCCACCGGGCGTATACCTAATGCACACGTGGCATGCAAAATAGCAGTCAGCGACGCCCCGTAATTAGACTGAGACATGCTAAGTGCACACAGACCGTGGGGTAAGAGGGTGCTGGGGAGGTCTGAGGGGTCTTATTATTGGTGTGGTAATGTTCCAAGTGCAGGCCATGAAAGTGGCTGTGCTGCGACCATTTTCAGTTAGGTTTTCCTCGCATTTGTTGCGGCTTTTTTACATTTTCCATTTCAATTTGCACACATTTCTTTAGGCCACTTCGTCACTTAATTGCGGCTTACTCCGTGTGCGAAGTGCCCACACCTTGTGTTGGGGCTGGGGCAGGATATTTTGGCTATGCTGTGGAAATAAATTTTTAGCTGCTAAATTGAGTTGTGAAGAATGTCAACATTGTGCTGGGGCCCCTTCGGACACGTCCAATTATGAACTTTGACTTATCAATTTCTTGGAAAATGGCCGCACAGCTGCGTCATCATTGGATGAAAGGACATGCCTCCTGGTTCGCATTTAATGCGCAATTTAAATTCAATGCTTCGTCCTCACAGCACAAGTGTGCGTGTGTGTGTGTGTGCGGACTACACTTTTCTGGGTCAAGTGGCCATTGAGAAGGTGAACTTTTCGACCATTTTGCTGGAGAGTGACAAATTTTTGATGCATATTTTATGACATGCCATTGCGAGTGTGTACGTGGGTGTGTGAGGCCCATAAGACACAAGGCGAGTGTTTGCTTCGGTGTGTGTGTGGCTTGAGGGTAAAACATATATAAAAAATACACCATATTCAATGGGCCGTACTCTAAAAGAAAAACATGCGCTTTAAAACGCAATTTTCTGTGCAAATATTGAATATGAAAATTTCCATAAAGCAAAAAACAAAAAAAAAAACAAATTTGAAAGTACAATAAAAAGGGGCATCTATTTTTAGCGACCCTATAAATATAAGCAAATTTATTATGGAACATGGATAGGGTGAAGCCAACCTTTGTTGATTTCCTCTACATTGTGCGTATCAAAGATAAATATTTATAAGACCTTCATGCGCCTTTATTTTAAGTTTTGTTTTATTGATAATATTTGCTTTATATAATGTTTACATATTTAAAAATGGGAACTAAAACTAAAAGTCTGAAGGAAATATAAAAAATGGTGTTAGTCCAAGATACAGTTAGAAAAGGATTGCAGGTTGAATGTAAGTTATTCCCAAACATGATTGATATTCATGATAAAAATGTTTTTAAGACTCATTATAAAAATAAATTTGCTTTATCTACCTCTTCTAAATTTCGAAAAAATATATAAATTTTTTTTGCGCAAAAAGAGTGAAGACGAATGAAAAATTCACTTTAATGAATATATTGACAGAAATATTAAGTGAAGGAAAGAGCTGGGAAGATAGTGAGTGAGAGGGGTCAATATATGCTCATATACATGGAAAGAAAGAGAGGGAGAGAGACATTCAAAGCGCAGAGGAAATCTTTCTCATAAACAACTACAAATCGATAGCAGGAAATGTTCGTCATAGCCGCCAAAGGCAGCTTTGCAAATATGTACATATATTGTAGATTTAGTGATAGCAGATACACACCCACACACACATATATATATATATATATATATATATATACATATATATATATGTGTATATAATACATATACAATCAACATAAACGCTTACAGTTAAAGTCAATATGTGTGCAAGTGCTTCGTTTGTTATACAAAGTTGACAAAGTTTTTCTCCCGCCCCGTTACCAATTTTTTGTGTTGTGCACAGAGTATTTATGGGCTTCCATCAGCACTTGCCGGTAGTTTTACGGATTGCTTTAGTTGTTGTTGTTATTGACGTTGTTACTCAGAATATGCAATCGCAAGCAGCAAACACAATCAGCTACGCACAAAAGGCCAAAGTGGAGAGAGGACAGTTTCAAAAAGGATTTGCCAGGATATGTTGTGACTTGTTGCCGGCTTAGAATGTGGGAGATATAGAAAATTCAGAACTAGAAACACAAACAAACACTTATTGACATTTTTGCTGCTCTGTTTTCATCTTCTTATTATTAATCGATAAAATTTATAAATATACTTAGAAATATTTTAATATTTTTTGTTAGATGATGATGATTGATTGATAGGAAATCCCACAAATTGGCTTTTTGTCAATGTTTTTGCTTAAGAAAATTGATTTACAAATAATAAATTCTCTTTTTTAGTTTCTGGCACAAGAATTAGATGAAGAGCGTGCTAATGATAACTGGCAAGTGCACAAAAGCAAGCAAACCAGAATAAGAAACAAGAGTGCTGAGGATAGGTGTTATTAAGTAGCTTTTTGGAGAGTGCTTTAAATATTAAAATATTAAACAAAAATAAAATATGTAGATAATTATATTAATTATTTTCCTTTAAAGGAATCGATTAAGTCAAATAAAATTTTTAATGTTTCTCTCTTAGATTAGTAAATATACTATAAATATATCCAATAATAAATTGTATTGTATAAACTTTATGGCAACAGAAGTGATCCGTTCCCCCTTGACACACTTTTAATGGTTACAGGGTATTAAAAGGAAAGAAATGAAAAGAAATTCAAGCAAATGCTAAAGCGAAAAACCAAACAATGCGATCTCTTAGAGTCGTTTAATTCCGCTGCTTAAACAATTCGCATAGTTGCGGGCATAATTAGGCGGTGTGGGTTGGGGTGGGCGCATGTTTCGGGCTTGAACCATTTCATTTTCAATGCACACAGCTTCAGGCAACGCCCGCCACCTCAACCGCCCCCTGCGACCACGTAGCGTAGCGATTTATTAATTAAGTTGAAATTTTTCGGACGCGCAATTCACATTTAGTTTGCATTTAAATTGCCTTTTTAATTAGCTTAGAATTAAAAACTTTTCTGTTTATGAATGCTACGGGGCAGGGCTTGAATATTTCCTAAACAATTTATTAAAAACTTTATGCGTGAACTCAAATATTTATTATGTTATTAGCATATTTGAATATACATTTGAAATTCCGCATTGATGAAAATTAAATATGCATTATCAATTTGCTTAACAGTTATTTTGAGCCCTTTGACAAAATATTACAATACTTAAAGAGTTTTATTTTCGTATATATGTATATATGGTCTCTGTATACTTTTGCTTTAATCTGGCAAAAAAGTTTTCCTTGCCTGGGCAAAGTTTAGAGGAAAGCGAAAATGTAATAAATGTAATTTTGCATTTCACCTTTTTTTTCATTTTTTTTCGCAGTTTTTTGGCAATTGTCTGCGCACAGGCAAATGAGCATGAACTCAGACAGCGGCTAAAGAAAACTCCACCCCTCCAGTTTCCCCTATTGCCCAAGATTGGCCAACTGAAATATCTGACTTCAAAGTTTCCCTTGCAGACAAAGTAAAAAGTTTAGTTCAGATTCGTTTTACAGTTTTATTTTTTTACTGCAGTCTTCTTTTTTGTTATGCAGTTCTATTTTTTGCAAAATTTGTTGATTTTTATTATTATTTTTTTTGGTATATTCTTGACCACTATTTTCATTTCCGCATGCAACACGCAGACTGCGCATCTATTTCCGTTTCCGCCAGCGTCATGGGGTTATATTGTGTGTTGTCTATCACATACTCAAACACACACACATGCACACTTTTATTCATATTGTATGGTGTCATACATGTCTGCTTTGGGATTTTTGAGTGTTATAACGGTGTGTGCTTTTTATAGAATCATATAAACTGAGCAATAAAATATCTCTCATACTTTTTATTGGTTTATTCCTTTTAATATTTTGTTGCACTTACTGCAGAGTATTGAAATTTATTTATAAAATATGTAACATTTTCAGGAAATCTTTATGTTATGGCTTAGGTGTGGGTTATGTTAGGTTAAGCAATGTTAGCCTATGTAAGATTATGTGAAGTTAGGTCCATAAATATGTATATACATAAATATATACATATATATATATATATTAGAGCATTAAGAGGTACTTTAAGAACATGACTAAATTAATCGATTAGATTAGTTCTTCTTTTATAGATTAATTTTAAGAAGGGAGTAAATTAACTGTTGCTGCTTTATAAGGCACACCATCAGAATACCGAAAGCTAGCGACAAGCAATGGAAGTCGCATATTAACACTTAGCTTACGCAAACAAAGATTTTATAACTTTATTGAGTAGTCTTTAAATATGACGACAACTATCGATAAAATATTGACTACCTGAAAGCGGCTTCAGCTGTAATACAACATACAAGCTACTAATTGCATCAACTGTAAAACCTGTAATGCCCGCGAAATTCTGAGCCGCAGCTCTAATTCTTTGTCATTCTTATATGCAAAGTTATGTTTGGCACATGTTGTTGGCGTATATCAATTTAATGCGTTGGGACGGCGCACGGTGCGTATGATGAATATTTGTTTGCTTTATGTGGGCACGCACCGAAACTTTACTGATTGCCAGCACTTGATTGGCTTATTGATTTGTGTGGGTGGGGGTTGTTGTGGTAGTAAAGGGCGTAGCTGTAGCGCCGACAAAATTGCATTATTCTTTTTATATATATCGATATATATATTTCGGGGCGTACTTGTGTGTGAAAATGGTGCAATTGCCTTGCAGATGCGAAGGTCACGTTTGCGTAAGTCATGGCCGCATAAATCTAAATGGGGGCGGCCATTGGCCGCAGTGCCTTATGATAATGCGCCATTAAGTGATGCCAACAGATGTTAATCGTATGGAAATGCTGTAGATTAGAAATTATGACAAAACATTAATCTCTCCAAATGCCGCACAATGGCAGCTCATTTATTTCGGTGCTCGCTCTTTTGAGCCAGGCCAAAAGTCAGTTGAGCGCAAAATATGAGCAAAATGCAAACAGCTGATAAACTTGAAATCCGAACACGAAACACACACAAAGAAGCAAGAAGAATGAGTAGGTGGCACGATGAGGTGGAGGGAGATGTAGGGAGGGAGTACGCACAGGCTGACCAAATGTAAAGCCCCTGAAGGACTCTCGCCGAGCGCCTGTTATTGGCCGTCCAGTGGACTGTTGGCTTGAAAAGCGGCAAATCATGCTTAATGTGGCATTTTCTGCTTTTTATTATTATTATGCTTTATTTATTTATTTTTATTTTGAGCTGGCAGCGCGAACAAGGCCAAGATTTAAAAAGAAATGCCAACAACAAGACCATAAAAAAGGGCCAGCGAATAAAATAAAATGGGAAACGAAGAGAAGGCAAACGGCAAAAGGCAAATAAAAGCCACAGAGGCGAGAAAGGACTTCACTAAGCAGGCGAAAAGGAAAGATGATATAAATTTTATTGTCATGTCCAAGTAGATTAAACTAGCTGCATATACCAGAGCGGAGATTCAGTACGGGCGAGCGCTCATCCCGGAAAAGTATGCTACATAAAAGACACAAGAGATTTATTAAGAACTTGCCTCGTGAGACTGCGTGTGTGTGTGTGGGTGTGCTCGTGTGTGTGCTATAAAAGCATACTTTCAACTTTGCATGGCATACATATATCCATATATAATATAAACATATAGCCAACCGTCGTCTGTAAAAAGTTTCATTAATTTTGACATTAAGCGTTGGGATTCTTCTTTCCATTTTTTTCCTCTTCTTCTTGCTGTTCTTTTCTTTGTAAATTTATCTGGCAATTCATTTTGACATGACAGCCAAATAAATAATGATTTATTTGCGCCTGCTTAAGGTAACCCCAGGGCGAGACAGCCACGCCCACGTCTAAGTCCACGTTAACGACTCCCACTCAGGCTCATTAAGTGTTTTTGGCTTTGTTGCGGCGCCAATTGGCCTTAAACTGTCAAAAATTTATAAATTGGCTCCCGTTTTACGATTTATAATCTTTGTAGCTGATAAAGGAGACTGAAGAATGGCCACTTGGCATTGACATTGACCCTTCGGCAACTCTAAGGGTTATTTGCCTTTTTCAGATTCAAATCAGTTTTGGACATTTTAATGGTCTCTCATAATGTAATTTTCTTGGAAAATATTTAATTTTACCGCTCAGTTGCCATGCATAACGCTCAAGGCTCAATTAGCCGTTCTTGAAATGCACACATTAAAAAGAAAAACAGAGCAACGAAAAAGAAACAAAATAAAGTAACCAAATCCATTTTGAACCCTTCGTTTGCTCTGGGCCCTGACAGTCATTGAACAATTTATCATAAATTCACATAAATTCTGCGATTCAGCACGAGACGACACTTCAGGGCAGAACCTGCTCCTTGGCGCTAAACGCGTAGGCAGTTCCTTTCGACATATAAATGTCTGGCATGGAAGACAAATTACAGACAAATTTAAATTTTTATGTCATACTTCAACGGTTTCCAGGTATTTATAGAATTTTTTATATCATTTTTTGACAAATTTTTATTTTTTTGTTACCATTTGCTTTGAGCTGCCCTGAAAGACGTTTAATTGGAAGTCGGCGACAAAAAATGGTATCTTGTTCAGTTAAAGTATTAAATACAATAAATGGTGGACTTTCAAAATTAAAATCTTTTTCAATAAAAGGAATGGTTAACATTGACAGACAAATTTCCCGGAATTAAATTAAAGCTCATGTAATGTGTGGTTATTTTTTTAATCATTTAGCATATAGAATATTTGGCTTACTTTGTGCCTGTGCTTAAACTCTGCCAATTTGTCTTACGTAAATAAAGCGAATTAACTCACATAAACAAGGTAAACAGCGGTAATACTCCATTACAAATAGCAGTAGCAAATTTAAAATATACAATATGGGCAGAAAACAAGAAAAACCGCAAAGAGTTAATGATCGAAACGGAAATACCTTAAGCAGAGCTGGTAGCTTAACATAATTGCTTGCACCAACTGCTAACAGTGCTTGGTTTTGACTTAACAGAGCGTCGATCGTACAGTAACAGCAGCCATGAGAGATTGTTATGTTAAAGTTCTTATTGTTTGATTACAGAATCATGCTGTTAGCTTAACAGAAGCCTGCGGCTCAGTGAGTTAAGTAGTAGCGCTTTTAACAGAGCTAATTTTTAGATGCAAATTGCTACAGTTTTTAACAGAACACAATGCCACGTAGCAAATAATTAACAGAGCAATGCCGATTTTTCAGTGCGGATTATTTTTTTCAGATTAGTTTACAGGCATTGTTATACCCACAGCTTTAAAAGTGACCTGATTATAACAACGATTGAACTCATTTCCAATGCTGTGCACTTGTGGAAAGTTGAAACACCCTTTATCACTATACAAAAAGGGATTTAAGCTTGCCAAATATATTAAGAATAAGCGTGGGTAAGTGCAGGGCAGTTAATTGATTTCTTAGTCAATAGCAAGTGCTGTCAGACATCAAAATCAAGGCGCCTGTGAATTGTCTAAAGCTGGCTGCCAGCTTGATGGACTGACTGATGGACTGCACCAGTGTCTGCCTTCCACACTGTGGCTGAAGTCTGTCAGCGAGCGAAGACAGTTGCCTTGCCGATGAGTTGTGTATTAAATTTTACTCTTAACGCGCTGTTAGACAAATAAATTTCCCGGCACTCCGTCTACTCCTATAACAAGTCTTTGCACTCCACTTAGCCACGGGTTCAGCATGGCAGGTGTTTTGCCGCAACTGCCGCTGATAGCTTCCATTAGGACCGCTGCCTTTGGAGCGCCTTCTATTTATTTTCTGTTGTTGTTTTTTGCCTTTCCTTTGCGCTTTAATCAAAATGTAATTAAGAGCCATGTCGAACGCCGGCTATTGCAGCTCTCAGCCAGATGCACCAAATGATTGACTGACGTTGAGCCAAGCCAACTGGCAGGGCGCTCTTTTAAGGCCTTGTTAAGTTAGTTAACTGTCGCCGTTAAGATGTTTTCGTTTTGGTTTCTATAATCTAATTGCTGACTGCTTGGTAAATTGGTTTCGTTTATGACTGATTGCTGGCACTTGACATGGCTCAAACCAGCCAAAAAAAAGTAGAATGAAACGGCTCAAACCCAAATCAACGTTTTTGAGACTCATTAATTTTGAAAGGCCTACGCCCATATTAAATATATTTCATATTCAAATAATCAAGACACAGTGGTAAACAAATGCTGAAAATGTGACTATGATTGAATATAATATAGTATTTGTTATACTTAATCAGTGTTCTTAACATAATATAAAAGTATAAGAACAATACTTAACATAATAAATAATAAAAAATAAGAATAATAATATAAACTGAACTTATATATATTATATTTGTAGCTAACCGTTAAAGACATATTATTTTAAATTACATTTTTTAAGCTTCAAACCTCAGTTTTATTGTAAAATAATAATCCATATAGTCGACCCATAACTGTTAAATCAATCTTTTTTCTAAACCTATGTGTATTTATTTCTCAGACATATTTTGTATTATTGAGAAATCCACTCTTCGATCCACTGTTGTCATAAAGCAAAAAAAGGAAATAATCAGCAGGCAGACGCGTAAATGGAGGTAAAGTCCACGAGGACAGACAGACAGACAGACAATGGTCTATACGTTTTTGCATAAATTTGGCCACTTTGTGTTGGTTCTTTGGCATTTTGTGAGTTGTTGTTGTTGCATGTTTTTATTTTTTTTGCATGCCCAACAGCTTAGCAAATTCTTTGGCGTTTGAAAAATGTCGAAACATTTGTCCATTTGCGCGATATGTATAGAAGGGAGCACAGCAACGAGCCAAGCACAAAATGTACGTGCAAAAACCGGGAAAAAAGAAAATAAAAATGAAGAAGGAAAACTGAAAACTTTGGGTAAAGCTGACCCTTTTCTGACATGCTCGCCGCTAGCCTTTGGGATTAGGTGAAGTTTGGTGCGAGGCAAAGCCGAAGAAAAATTGAAACAAGTTACCCAAACCATTTTCGTGCCGCTTACCGCTTGCCAATTTATTCAAATGCCTTGCAAAGTGCTAAATAAACAAGACTGAAAAATGCCTAGACAGCGCGGCTTGGGTGCGGGTGGCTGCAACTTGCCATGCGTCATTTTTCTTGGTTTCAGCAAAAAACAGAAGAGAAAAAATGATAGCATACTTAGCTGGGCCGCTGAGCCGGGCCTCTCGCTCGCACTCACAACACCACTCACCTTGTATGGGCACATAAATATTTAGATAAAGACAATCCTCTGATTGATTTTGCAGATAGGGCAGCAATCGCTTCAGATACTCGAGACGACCCTTGGGCATGCGCTCCAGCGCTGCGGTCTCATTGTGTATGTCCGGCAGGCGCTGCGGGCAGACTGGACTGAATCTGCAAGAGAAAGAAAATTGGATGAAAAATTTGTTGTCGGTTAAATGCAAAAGTTTTTCTGCTGCCTGTGACAGTTTTTCTTCTCTTGTTGTTGTTGTTTGCTAAAAAGGTTTCAGTGGGAGCTTATTTTTATGCTAGGCCTTTGTCAGTCGTTATAAACAGATTAATTTGCTAGCATTGTGTAATCTTTGCCGCCAACGTCGACTTCGAATCACAATTTTGTCTTTGGGCCGTAATAACTTTTTGATTTGAGCCCACAAAGTTTGGCGCTTTAATTTATTTGGGCAATTTTGGCCCGAAAGCTTATTTCGCCAGCCTGCGAAATTGGTTTTCGATTTTGCTTTTACGCTTTATCTATGTCCCTTCTGTCTTTCATTCCATCTCTCCTCTACTTGCAACATTTGCTGCACTTCCCTGCTGTTTTTGGCCATGTCATGCAAATGCCAACATCAACTTTTGCATTTGCTATGTTGGCCTTGTGCTCCTTTATGACTGGTACGGGCTGCGCTTTATGCACCCGCCCCCCCTCATCATCCCTTCATTTTACCAGAGCTCGCCTTGAACTCGCTTCAAATTCGTTGTATTATTTGTTTTTAATCTGCCGTGTGACAGGCATCAACCTAAGTAGCCCCAAGCTCCAAACGAGCCAAACGAGCCAAACGAGCTTGCGCCCGATATGATAGCCAATTGCGCATTGGAAAGTGTTTATCTCGAAAGTTTGGTCTGCACAAATTGTGGTTGGGATGTGTGTATCTTTTGGTGATATCAAATGGCTTCATTGCCCAGCTGCGTCAACTGCATTGTTGACTGAAGCTTTTCAATAACATTTTGTATATTTCAAAACACTTTAATAATCTGAGAAAACTCGTTTTCTATAGAGAAAATTATATTACAAATAATTATAAGACATAGTCGTTAGCACTTGTAAAGTTTATTATATCGTTATTTTATTATACTACAATTTATTTACATAATTATGTAAGTATATATATAAAATATAACACAAGATTAAGATAATTAAATGAATATACAAATTATTTGTTATAAAAAATATTGTTGTAATAAACTTATGAATGATATTGCTAGTGTCTTTTAAATCTATCAAGAAGATCTATGATATTAAGTTATATTTATAGATTGTTAAGGGGTTTATTAATCTATTACTAATGAATAAATAATTTCTATGCACTGCCAAATCACTTTGTTTCCTGAACCAGATTTTTTTCATTTTTAAAGACCTTTAAGCTACAGTTCACTATATTTTGGTTAAATTTTCGTGTACCCATTTAAGCCACAATACATCAAGTGGCGCATGTTTTTAGCCTCATCAAATTGCCATACAGTGAAAATCAATAGAGGTATTAAAAATTATTTTTTTTCGTGCAACATATCTATTTGAGTTGGGGTCCCATTATGGCCAAGTCGACCCGAACCCATGAAAAAGCATTAACATTAATGACATTGCGAAATGAGAATTTATTTTATTTAATTTCGTGCAACATTTTTCGCTTTGTTTTTATCCTTTTACAATGGGTTTTGTTGTGCTGCTGAAGTTAATTTAATTTTTTTTTATTTTTTTTTATTTATTTTTTATTATATCTGTAATGCCTCGGCGAAATGGCAAAATGACCATGAAGTGAACCCCTGACCTCTGGACCCCAACGTTTTAATGGACGCTTGCGGTGGCCGTGCGATTGCCATAATAATCATTAATTTTATGGTTAAACAATAAGGCAGGTAATAAAAGTTTAATTTTCGGCTTCATTTTGCCCGTTGGCCGCTCAATGGCCAAAGGAAGTTGCGAGCTCGCGACAGCCCTGGCCAGGGATAAAAGACAGCCCTGGCATAACGAAATAAATATTAAAAATAATGAAAGTGAAAAGTTTGAATGGCGCCAGTTGAGACTGCTAGTGGTTGTTGTTTTTCCGTTTTTTCCACTTTTCCGCTGCCAAACACATTTCTGACGTTCAACGTCAGGTGACACGCCCGCCATCCACGTCGCCCAGTGTACAACTCTCAGCACCAGCTACAGCTCGTAAAAGCCACATTTTGAATTTTTAATGCTTTCTCCCACAGTCCCGCGCCCTCTCGACACCTGCCCCGCAGCAGAGTGGAATTGTGCTCAGTTTTCAAGTGGCAGCGATCTTGTTTATGCGATTTTCGTGTGCTTCCCCTTTCCTCATTCTGCTGCTGTCCGCTGCTCCTGCTCCTGCCCTCACCAATGCTTGGAGCTACGCTGATAAGCTGCCTTTCGAGCAAGAGTAATGGGAATTAAGCTAATAAAATGGGCGGGGCAATTGGGGTCACCTAAGCCGGGAAGCTAGAAAAGGGGGCATGGCTTGTGCTAGTGCGTTACTCTTCCAGATTTTACTACAATCGATAAATTCGGTACGCGAGCTGACAACTCTGCGCAGTTTTTAATATGGTTATGACAGCTTGACTCTAGGCAAGCACTTCCCTTTTGGGAAGTTCTCATTCGAGTTGGGAGACTTAAACTGGGATTATGGATTACCTTTAGCTTAAAGTTGCGGATTAAAACCGTATTGTTAATAGTTCTTCTTAAAAAATTGTTGGTTATTTGAACGATGTCTAAGTAAAAATTTGAGAAAATATTGGAAATTAAATAATCTCTTAATATATTTTTCTGTTAATATTGTAACTTTACGATGTTAATTTATAAGAATTTGATATTAATAAATGAATGTAAGTACGAATTTTGTATTGTGAAGCTAATAGTTGCCAAGTGGTTTAAAAATCTTGCAAACATAAAAGTGTTTTTACAAAAACTTTTTTAAAGCTTCACAAATAAAGTTTTTAAGCTTAAAGTCTAGTTTGCAAAGAAATATTCAAACAGGTAAACAGACTGGCGGATGGCTCGGATGGTCGATACTAATCAAGGATATATACTTTATAGGGGTTTCTAAGCGTTTCACATTTATTAGCAAAATTATATTACTTTCTGTAAGGGTATAAATCTGTAGATTTTAATGTTGGCCTTTTATTAAATTCTTAGACGGCACTCAAAACAATTTTTTTAATGTCAGTTAATAAATCTGTTTTAAAGAACTCTTCAAAAATTTAAAAAATCAAGATCTATTTTTAATAAAATTGTTATAAAGATATTAAGTATGGTCACTTAAGTTTATATGTTAAACATTAAATTAAATTAAATGTCTACAAAATTAATAAGTTACATTTAAATGAAATCTAACCAAAAATTTAAATATTTATATTGAAAAGAAAATTATATAAAAATGTTAAATGATTTTAAATTATTATAGGCTTATTAGATTTTCACCACTTTGCATATTGCCCCTGAGCTTATTATTAATAAACAATATGCATATTGTTTTCTTGGAATCATATTCTTGCTTGGCATACAAATTCTTTTCTTTTTTGATGATGGAATCGCCGCTTATCGCTTATCGTTTTCCGCAAGCAAACAAGCGCGTAAATTTGAATCTCGAAGGAAAACAAACAATTTTTAGTTTTCGCAGCGAGGCCGAGCAAAAAAACATGCCGTGCATATAAATCACGCGGCCATAAGCAAACAGGACACGGGCGGGACACAGCCAGGACACAGGCAAGGCATGCTCAAGCATGGAGACACATGCAATTTGGCATTCCGGCAGTCCGCAAAAGGTGAAGGTGCAAGGGGAAGGGTCATGGTCCCGCATAATCTGCATGTGGCATGCGGACAGGTGGCAAAAGATCATAGAAGGGGATGCGGCGAGCGGGGGTGGCACGCACTGGGCTGCGTAAACAAACGTTAAACTGAACAACAGCCGGGCAGAAGTCAGCGACAGACAGGCCAGACAGCCAGGACGGCCAGGACAACCCACAGGACTTGGCCAAGCACTGAGAGCAGTTGCCCTGCCTTGGCTTAAATACATCAAACAGAAGCATAATCTCAGCCAAGCGGAAAAATGCATGCGCCAGAGCGCGAGCGGGCCGCAGACAAGCTAAGATATTTATATAGATAAAAAGATGGGGGGGGGGGGGTAAGAGGGCGGAGGCGGGAGGGGCGTACCGAAAATGATATGCGACATTGCGGCCACGTCAAGCAAAATAGATTAATTTTACCTGTGGGCATCGGGGCAGAAGTCTACTCCTCGTCGTGGTCGTCTGCCAGCTACCTGCTCACAAATTAGATTGGCAGCCTTGCACAGACACCACCGAACGCCCCCCCCCCCCCACTCCCTACTGCACGCATAAAGCTTTGCTGCCGCAGTCAAATTAAATAAAATCCAATTTAAAATGAATTTTCGCAATTTCATTTACAGCGCAACAACAACAACAACAAGAGGCGAGCCACCTCGGGCAACAGCAATTTATGCAGCAGCACCACCCACAACGGTGGTGCTTTTCCACCTACAATTACCCCTTACCCCTGCCCCTTTTGCGGTGACTCGCGCACCGCACTTGAGTCTCAAATTGGAATTAACGTTTTTAATGATGGGCACAAATTTATTTTTTCTTATTATAATTTATTTTCCTGCCCATGTCGCTTCCGCTCTGTGTAGGCATGTTTCGAGTGGAGCACTCATTAATGCGCTTTTTATTAGGAAAATCGTGAGCTTGAGTTCTTTGCAAGCAGCTTTCTTCCCACGTTTGTTTTTATTAGAACGCCCAAGCGTCATGCATAAAACTCTCGCACTTTATTGCGATTTTTACACTTTGCTTATATGTGTGGTTGGGTGGGGGGGTTGGTTGGAGAGAAGGGGCTTACAGGTAGCCTGGACGTAGGCAGCACGACACAACCTGTCCCTGCTAATCCGCTTGTATTTCATAATCCTTGCGCTAAAAGCAAAAGCTTCATGACGTCCAAAGTGCAAAAGTGGTTGCAAAATTTATTTTTGAACAACAACAACAACAAGAACAATTGGGCTATGGCTCAGGGTGAAGGGTGACAGAAGGGTGGAAGGGGTTGTGTATGCCGCTTTGGTGGTCACACGCGTGACTTGTCAAAGCCCAAGCTGTGGCTGAAGGTTTAAACGGTTTCAAACGTGGCTTGGGAAGGGGCATTTTATTAAATATATATGTGGCAAGTAAAACTTTGGGAACCCATAACTAACTTATAATCAGGTGCAACTTCAGAAGTAAAAGCTACTGGTAAAGAACCTCACAAATAATTGAAACGTTGCCATTTTGCTTTTAGCAATTGAGTGTGTATACGATGTACGGTCATGGCTAAATTTTTATTTTTAATTATTTTTAATGTAAGGTTAAGTTTTATACATATTATATTTTTAATTTTGTTTGAGCGTATTAAATTGTAATGTAACAGAATTGTTTACGTTAAGTTCCATTCTAACAGGCAGGATAATTTAATATTATTCAAGAAAAGTACATGTTTTGTATTTGCATATCAACGTGTGTTCTTATAATATTGTAATATTACTACCTAATACCTTATACGTCTTACTCAATTTTCTTCCTTTCCCTTGTCATATTCATTATTTTAACATTTTTCTCTTAGTTCATGCTTTAAATTCAAGCTAAATATTTATTCTATCTAATCACAAATTAAATAAAATTTTTCTTCTGTATTTTTGCATCCTACGCATTAATACAGTTAAGTGTTTTTTGATACCATTATATTAAAATACCTAAATTAATCTCTCCGCATTTAGGCATCTTAACTCCTGTTCCTTGCTGTGTTTTTCCCAATAAATTCTCAATGGCATCCTTAAAAATCAAATAAACATTGTATTATGTTCCGAAAAAGCATTTCTCCATCAATTCGAATTCTAACCAAAGCTAATAAGCTTTAAGTACCGTCCAAGGCATTTGCGGGAGGATTGAACCACAAAATTCGGCAAAAATGTATTTCGCATTTGGCTGTAAAGCCGGCTAATGATCTTTTGTACCTTGTGTCTGAGAGTCCGACTGTCTGCCAGTCTGTCAGTCTGTCTGCCTATCTGAGTGTCTGGCTGTCCCTTAGTCTGTTGATGGTCCAAACAGCTTTATTACGCTGACGTGCTGAAAAATCTGCGGAACATTACTCAAGGAGTTTATTGGCCTGCCAGCCCGAAGCTGTCAACAGGCCCACAGCAATGCGGCTTGACAAATAAAGACGCCACGCCCCACACCCACATCCCCTCCCCACCGTGTAACCTGCCCTCTAGCCCCTAAAAGATGACGACGGGGAGCTAACAAAGGAAGGGACAGTCAGGCAGACAAACAGAGATTGCCTGACAATTGCGATGATGTCAGCCGAAAGTTTCGGCGCTCAGCGGGGTAGGGAACAGTGGTAGCGGGGGCAGCAGCAGCAGGTGCCACACAGTCCGTTTGGGGCAACGTCATTCATCAGCTTTGGCTCAACAGAATTTGAAAAATTATATTTATTTGCGGGGCGCTGATTTTGGTCCTTTTTGGCCTTTTTTCATTAGCCAGCAAAAAAGCCTAAAAAAATAAAATACAAACAAGAAACACGGGAAGAGCCCGAAAAAAATGGGGCTGATGGATTTTAAATACCCTTAAGATGAAACCTCAGTTAAATGATATTGGCTATGCATAAGCTTAAAATCAAAAAATTAATTTATTAGAATATTCATTTATTTAGAATATATCACACGTTTTAAATAAAAAATACATATTAAAATTATTTGATGAACATAATTTCAAATTGCTGGAATATATAATAAATTTTTAGCGGGCTGGAATAGATTCCATAAATAAATACTATAATAAGAACAGAAAACAGTACAAAATCGAACACTAAATCTTATCAATCCATCCTCGATTAAAATTTGGGATCACGAGCTTTGAGCTAATCGAACTCATTAAGATGAGAATGAAGAAGAAGAGGAAGAGCAGTAAATACAGGTAGAAGACAGAGAGAAATAGTGCATAAGGGAGACAAAACGACAATTCTCACTCGATTCTCAACGTCCTGCTGATGAATAAAAATTTATTTACTTATGTACTTTATAAGTTCGCGCATACTTTCAACAAAAAATACCCTTGGAAGGGTATGCACTTACATAAAAAAGGCAACGACACGAAGAGAAAAAACCTTTTGCCGGCACCCTTTCACAAAGCAAACAATGCGGCTGCAGGACAGCGGTGTCCTGGGAATCTTTGTGTATAATGATTTGCCACTTGGGAGCGTTTGTAAATTAGATGCCACGGTTTGTTATTATTGTTGTTGTCGACGCTTTTGTTGCTGTTCAAGTGTCGCAGCTGCTGTTCGCTGGCGGCAGCGTAAATATTTAATTTGTGTAACATTTCAAGCGGAAGCCCCATTGAGTCAGCTGACCTTTGACTTTCTCATTGCGCCGACGCGTATTATCATTATTACTGCAAGTCTGTAGTATTTTTATTAGTTTTTTTTTTGCTTATTTTTAGACTTTTTTGGGCCTCTGTCAGCGCACTCGACAATCGACAATAATGAGCCAAGTTAATTGAGGTGACAATTGCCGGCCAACGGCTGCGCGCTCGACCCTCTCGAGTGGCCCCTTAAGTTATGGCTTTTTGATCATTTTATGTATTTTCAGGTACACTCAAATTGCACCCGCTTCACAGCCGCAGGGCCAGCCAGGCTCAAGTTGCTGCGAAATGATTTAGCGCATTTAAATTGACAGCGCGTTTGCATTGGGGTTGAATTGTGTCCTTTGGGCCAACATTAATTTGGTTAGACGAGGGTTTATGAAAATGCCAAACAGCAGCGAGCTCCGATTGCGTAAATAACAGCAGCTAATGACAGATTTTTGCGCATATTTTCAAAGGAACGGAAGGCTCTTGACCCGTACAAGGAGTTGGTAAGCAACATTTCTTGTGTAATTTATATAAAAAGCAAAACCAAGTTAAGTACTGCAATCTGCTTGGAATTGGATTCAACTGGGGCATATTATTGATTTTGCTGTAAGCCGTTTATACTTTTGTGGGTTGGAAGGATTTAACTTATACAGCTTAAAATTACTGCTGAAACAGTTTTGTTTCAGCTTGAAACCTGTTTTGAATTTTTGTTTGGCCTTGTTGTGTCCAATTTTTATACCAGAAGTAAAAAATCTCTGAACTAGTTTTTAGGCAGTTTAACGCTCATTTAACAGAAGTATGCACAATATATTTGTATTGAGCCACTGTAACGAAAGTTTTAACAATAGTTTTGGGCCAAAGAAAATGCTGTCCTAAATGCGTCATTAAACAGGCCTACAGCAGAGATGCACACGTTTAAAGGCCAGGTTAACCTAACGCGCCGCTTTTAATATCGTGTTTAGTCAAATTTATGCCTAATTCCAATTTGGGGCGCAGCCCATGTCTCAGTTAGCTGGTTTTCCTTAAGTAGTTGTTTAGCCGGCGCACGGGTCGTATGATTAACATAAAAGCGCGTCAGCTCATAAACTTTACACACACAACCGACAGCTTAAAATTTATGCGAAGAACCTTCTAAAGACGACTGCCTTGGACAGGATACACACAAACACACACATTAGGTGTAGGGGCCCATTAAAAATGTAGGAAGTGGAGCTGTTGGGTTTGACTTACCTGTCCGCCTTTTTGACGCCCGACCACATGGCCGCGGAGACGGGCGGCATGAAGCGCAAATTGCCGACGGGCGGTGAGGCGTAGGGTATGCCGCGATATGCCTCAACCGGATCCAAATGCCGCCCGTCTAATTGGACAATTACGCCCGAGATGGCGCCGTTGCGTGTGTGTATTATGCGCGATGAGAGCTGTGCGGGTAATTGATCATGATTTATGTTGTTATTGTTGCTGTTGCTGTTGCTACTGGAGCCGCCGCTGCTGCTGCTAGTTAGACGACTGCTGCGGTTGCTGCTAGACGTGGCAGATGATGAACTACTGCTGCTGCTGCTGCTGCTGCTGCTGCTGCTGCTGGTTGATGTGACATAGACCGACGCTGACGATGATGACGATGGGGCAGCTGCTGACGATGACGAAGTTAGCGATAATGAGGGCACCGCGCTGGCTGTGGCTGCATTCGCCGTGGTCCCAGTGCTGCCCGTGGCGGTGCTGGAGCCGATCAATACGAGGCCGCCGCTGCTGCCCGTCGTGCGATTGGTCGAGCTGCTGTAGCTGATGCCAGCGCCGCTGCTGCTGCGGCACGCACAGCACAGCAGCAGCAGCAGCAGCAGGGATTGAGTTTTAGCGCCACATAGTTTTCTTCTCGCTCTTGAGACTGTTATTGTTGTTGCTGTGCTTGTTGCTGTTGCTGCGGCGGCAAGCGGCAGTTGTCGCTTCAATTGCAGCAACATTACCATTATTAATATTGGTCAAAATGGCGTTGTTGCAATGTTGTTGATGTCGCTCAAGTACTTGTTGTTGCCGCTGTCTGCTGCCGTTGCCGTATAATTGACCGCAACAACACTGTTTGTGGCGTGACCTTATTTTTTCCGCTTTAACCGCTTGTTTGTTGTTTACTTTTTTGTAAAGATTTCCGCGCAAATTTGCTGTTTTTTTTAAACTTATTTCTCTTTCTGTTGGTAGCGAACTGGAAAGAGCAGAGATGCACACGTAACCAATATTAATGGGTCAGTTTCTTAAATGTTTTTTATAAAAATATATTTTTAAAACAATTTTTAAAAGTAGTTGAAAGTTGAAAGTAATTTCTCTGGTAAGCTGCAGGCCTCTCATAGATTTTTTATCCAAATAAAAGATAGTCATAGTTGATAGCTATGCGTTACGTGGGAAACTCTTCGTAGGTTAAATTCTAATTTCTGTATATAAATAAATAATATAAAAACAAAAACAACGCACATATTCAAATTCCAGCGTTATTTTTAAGTATACTTAAATATACTTAAGTGGTTATATAATACAATTTTTTATAAACTTTCGATTAAATGAGCACCTTAGTTAAATTTAATTCTGAATATGCTTATTTGATTGAAGTTTTTGATTTAAGTTATTATTAATTATTCAATTACGCTATAATCAAGCTGCACTTAATCTTTAATTAAATTTTTTAATACTAAAAATAACCGAATCCCTATGAAACACATTATCAAAAAAAGCAATTTAAAAATAAAAAGAAACCTGGATTAACATTCGGTAAAACTTTGTTTAATGAAATTAATAAAGAAAAATCCATTTATTCCATATTCACTCCATTCCAAGTAAATGCTTTATATATATTCAATTTAATATTCTGTTTATAATCTAAGTTGAGCAAATTCTAGAGAATATTTTCATCTCTAGCCCTCGTCCTGCAAAACCTTAACAAAGTGCGCCTGGAGCATGTTGGGTGCGGTCTCCCCACCGCAACGTCCTACCCCAAAGAGCATGCAATGCCATTTGAAAGTCCTCATAGAAGTAGCTCTTTGCACAAGCCCCAATCAGCTCACTTGCTGGCGGCGTTGTCTTTGCCTTTTCTCTTTCTTGCTCCATGCGTTATTCCTTTCCCTTTTAGCCATTCTTTTATTTTCTTCTTTTTTTTTTGTTATATTTTTGTGTGTGGGCTGCAGTACCTTGTTTGCACTTGGTGTAGTGCCCTTGCCCTTGTTGTTGTTGTCCCCAACAACAACAATAGCTTCTACAACAACAATGACATACAGTTGGCATTTTCAATATGTCAGATGTGTCAGCAGCTCAGCAGCAGATGAATGAAGCCTATGCAGCAGATCATTGGTGGGAAAGTAGGGAACGGAGGTGCTTTAACGATGGCTTGTTAGGTTTTGTCTAGTTGCATTGGGTCATTGGAAAAAACTTTTTAGGTAGTTTGAAGAGTGATGCTTGGACCAGCTCAGAATTTTAAGACTTTTATTGCGACTGATTTTTATTGAACTATTATTAAAAAGCTGGTTCTTGTAGTTTGTATTTCCATAGTGTATTTGTTTATAATTCAATTACGTTTTGTAATAGGGCGGAATAAAAAATATTATGTATTTAATAAATTATTTAAACAAAATATAATTTTATTTTTAACCAGATGTATACAAATCAATGCTAGCCTCTATCAAAATATTTTTTTAATTAGAAATATATTTTTGCTGCCATTGCATGAACTCCAAATTACATTGAATTCAAGATTTTATATACTGCTTTATATAATTGAAGTATTTAATTTTAAAAATAATAACTTATATTATTTTTATCACACTCGGCTCTGATATATTATCATAGCATACTTATTAGCTGTTTTTCTAAGCAATAATCTATTTATGACAAATTTTTATGACTTTCAAATCCTAAGCTTCGAAATAGCTGTAAAGTAGCGAAATTTACAACGGTCAACATAAGAATTTATTTTTTATTACCACATCATTTTCTAAATTTTTTCCTATACTCTTTGTACACATTTAAAGTTTTCAACATTTTTCAGCTGTGCGTTCTGAGTAATGCACTTGATGGCCTTTCATAGCCGAACTCGACGTGTCTTGGCCTGTCTGTTATTTTTGGTTTTGGCAACTTTTTGGTATACTTGAGGCTACTCACTTAGCTATTCCGTGCGTTGCTCTTCTGTCTTTGCTGCTGCTGCTGTCTGGGTCCGTGATGCAGGTGCTAAGCCTTGCGCTCTTTGCTGCATGTGGGTTAGTGTCCTTGCCGAGACTGCTGCTGTTGCTGCCTCAAGTTCTTAGCACACACTTCACGTACGCTGCGCTCAACTGCGCTGTCTGCTGCGTTGTCTGAATGCCTGCACGCTACAATTGTCATGCAAGCGGACATTTTTTCAAGGCTCTCACGTGCTCAACGCTGTTGCTGTTGGCTTCTCAAGCAGCTGCTGCCACATGGCTGCAAAATAGGATAAGAGGGAGAGAGCGAAGGGTGATGCGTTAGGGGTCTGTTTATATGATACTTGAACTATGATTAATTAAGTGGCGCGCACAAAGCACGCGCCATTTAAATGCATATTAAGTAGCCGCCCCGTGCGCAAACAATTTGCTTGACTCGTGGATTTCATAATGAGTGCTCGGAACTTGGGAAGTGCGGCATATAATAAGAAATATACCCTATATCTAAGCAATTTTTTCAAACACGCTTATAAATTGTGTTTATTTATGTATATATTGTATTAAACGAAAATAAAAATTCAACTCTCTAAAAATAAATGTACAAAATAATAAATAATATTATAATAAATATCTAAATACTCTATCACTCTAGTGATAAATTCGGTAGCTGCGTCAGTCTACCTTCTATATAAAGACTCACAAGTATTATCAAGTCAGTTGAGAATCTTGGTAAGTCGAAGCGCAAACTTTTCAATTATAATGCGCCCTCAAGTGTAAGCCAATTATTATGCACATCATTAGCACAGTATTTAGTAGGCCGCCCCAAAAGCAGAGCCCTCACTCGTTGAATTAATTGTTTTTGTGTGGAAATTGAGCTGTTTCCTTACTAACCAAACGCCCAACAGATCGTTTTCGGTGTGGGGCGTGGCACAAGTTGCTTTTTAATTTATTTATGCAAATACGAATGAATTTTCGTTGCTGTGGGGCAACAAGCTTGGTATTTAAATGCGTGGGCGCATAAGTAAATAAATGCCGGGCTACTCTTCACACTGTCATTGAATACTTTTCTTTAGGCGCAACACCAACAACAACGGAAAGGAGAAAGTAACAACAACAGCAATAAAATCATCAAGTACGTGGCCCAGTTGGGGGTAGATTACATCAGATTTTGCCTTCAGTTTGCTCTCAGTCTGTTTGACTGTCTGACTGTCTATCTGCCTGTCTCGCACATTGGTTACAGCATGCAAACATTGTAAATCATACGCACTGCTGCACGCCCCTTCTTAGTAGGGGTAGGTGGATGTGTTAGCTTATTTGGTTATTGTAAATGAGTTAGGACGACAATTTTGTGGTTGCTTTCAAGTTGTTGACGTGCCTGTGCATATAAAGCTGTACATTTAAACTTTTTTTAATAAAGTTGTGCTAACAGTTGAATTATCATTAAAATATCTAACGAGTTTTATCCAAGCAGAGAAAAATTTAGAAATTTACATATTTTGGAAACAAATATTATTTTAGTAATAATAAATTTATTAGTACGCATATTTAATATTACATATAAAGTTTTATATTTTCGTGGTAATAATATTAAAAAAATAATGCAATTACAATTTAGCTATAAATCTTTATATATAGAACGCCTAAAATAATTTTTGTTTATTTAAATCTTTCCCAAATTCACAATAAGTATAATAAGAATAGTTGAGAAATTGGGCAAGAATACTTTGTTTATTTAGTCATACTTTTATTTAATGCCGCATATTTAATTTAATCTTAAGCAACAAGTTGTGCAGTCGAAGTACATATTTAAAATTTAGCTTTTACATTTATTTTGGCGATTCTACGCTGATAAAGTTTTACCAAAACAAGAAATTTGAACAAAAAAGTTGTCAAAAAGTTCAACTTAGAAAACAACTTGCGAATAAGGTATGAGTTCTCACGCCCGTGCTCACATTGGCATTTGCCTTCGCATTTGGAATGACTTTATCAATTTGTTAGTCGCTGTGTTTTGGCCATGTAATTTGTGCGCTGGGCCAAAAGATAATTGGATTCAGCATTTGTTTGTGCGCCTAATTTAAGTGCGTATAAACCAAATTCCATTTCGCAAAATACATTTAACTTGGGCTTTAATTAAAAATCAAAACGCGATAAGAACACAACGCGCCACAAGATGAAAGTTGGCGTTGCAACAACAATAATAACAGAAGCAGAAACAACAACTACTGCAAAGACGTGTAATTGTGGCTTGGCGACGCGGCTCGCAATTTCTTCGTAATTTCCGTGCTTGGCCGAAGCCTTTTCAGCCATAAATTCAGGCGCCAGGACCCAGACAGGATACGACAGCGAGCGCAATTGTGCCGGATCCGCGACCGAGGGTCATTAATTTGTCTTTAGAGGCTGCCGAAGCCGACGTGGCATTAAACTGCTTAAGTAGCACAACTAAATTAAGAAAAGTCACGGGCGGTGGCAATTAGAAGGTGATGGGGGTTAAGAGATTTGGCACAGCGTCTGCTGATAGAGTTCAAAGCTGGTTTGTATTTATAGTTGATATGGCAGCTGAAGCAGTCGCAGCTACACTGTCTGTGGAACACACAAAAACTGTGTTGGGAAATGTGCATTTTGACAAAAACTTGCTGCATGCAACACACACACATAATAAATGCGTAGCATGAGCATTATTCATTTTTGTTTTTGCCACAGACACACAGGCAGGCAGCTATGAATTGTACGGCATGCAGCTACACTGTGCCACGCCCACATCGCCTGGAAATGTTACAACCGCAACGAAAATGCAACAGTCATAAACGCAGAAAATATGTAGAGCATACGAAAAGGGCAACTTTGCCAGCGGCAACAGCAGCAGCAACAACAACAATGCGCATTTATCATAACAGAAAGATATACACACACACACACTCACGTACACACATGCGCATAGATATTAATGTGTGCTGATAAAAGCAAAGCATGATAAACTAAACATGTTGTTGCTGCGGCGTACACGCTTCGTATGCGTTATATTTCATATACTTTTCCCATTTCGTTTTCTTAGAGCTAAGGCGCGCACAAAAGCATGAATTGAATTGCTTCATATCGATTGATATATGTAGACATTTTTGTGGGAAAATTTAATCAGTTTTCGTGCATAAGCAAGTTTTTTTGCGGCGCAGAAAATCTATGAATGGATTGTGTGGAATGTGCAGCGTATGGGAAAATTGTTAAGCAGTTCGAATCGTAATGAAATAAAGAAATAAAATAAAAATGAAAATGTTTCAGGCCACACGCTTTGTTAAGGCAGATTAAGTCTTAATAAAATATAAAATCAGACTTTCATCCACTAGGCTCCCTATGTTTGAGTTTTAAATAGAAAATATTATTAAATATTTTATTTAGCTGTATTTTATTAGCCTGTATTTTATTTTATTCATTTATATTTGAACAAATCTAATATAATATATAAACAAATAAGAATATTCCCCAATTCCTACCTAAAATTCATTTATCTTGGATCTGACAGTATTTGCATATTTGTTTAGCCACAAAAACTAAACCACATAAAACACATAAGTACAAATATTTTGTGGTTCGTTTGCCAAGCAAATAAAAATTTGTGCGATTTTCTAGACAAAAACTACAAAAATAACTATATAATTTTGGACATGCAAGTCCTGCCCCTCTGCTCCCTACAAAATTCGAATGTCATAAAAGAAATGCGAGCACTGCTGGAAAATTATAGTTTCCCAGAGTCAAGAAAATGCTTGATAACAGCAAAGAGTAAAAACTCTGCCACCCCACCCTGAAGCGTGTCATTTTTCATGCAGATTTATGTAAAAATTTGTGAAATTTGCGTAAAGAAAACTGCTAGAGAGAAAAAACAAAAAGGGGGTCTGGGCACTGCTGAGGAAACTTTCCCATTGAGCATTGAATTTGATGGCAAATAATGCGACTTTATAACTAGTTTAAATGCACTTTGCATGTCACAGACGCTTGATAAAATTACTTAAACATTCTCCATTCTCCATTTTGCGCTCCGCTTTTTATGGCGTCTGCAGCTTGACTTTAGCTCAAGGGTTGACTGCATCAGGGTTGTTGTGGCCCCCGCATCACCCTCTGCCACGCTTTTATTATGCTGCCTGCCAACAATGGCTTATAATTATTTCTTTCTCCCGTTTTTTCGCTATCTTAATTTTTTCCATTTTTTGCATTTCTTTTTTTTGCTTTGTTTAAAATCGTCAGCCGCTTACTGCCTTTTATTTATACATATATATATATATATATATATATATATATACATATATATATATACATATAAATTTCAGTATATTAAAACACAGAGCTCTGGGCTGAGTTGCAGCCATGTACACTGTCTGCGCTGCGTGGCATCTGCAGTTTGCGGCTTGCCGCACGTTGCCATCTTTTAATTTTTAAGTAGTCAACGACAAAACAATGGCGCCCAGAACTGCAGCCAAGCCATGAAAATCGTCAACAACATCAACAGCAACAACAAGAACAACAGTTTGGTCCTCATCAGGATGTAGGAAAAGAGCGTCTGTCAAGCGAGGGCTTAGCGCAATTTTGAACCCATGGACAGAAAGTGCAGCATAACATGGAACAACTATAATCCTACTGTATTTAAATGCCATGTGTTTCAATATTTGTTGTTTAAATCATGTATCACATATCATATATTTTTTTATTTTGTTTAGCGAAAATAAAGCAATTTATTGTGCAATATCCTAGACTTCTATGTCTGCAATTCCATACTGATTCAGTGTAACTAGTTACACATACATAATTTTTGTATACCGAAAATACATCAATTTTTGGTTAAATATTCAATATAGGTTTCTTAATTAAATTTTATTACTTTCATGCATTAAAATGTAATAAACTGATGTTCACTTTGGGCGCTCGTCGAACGCAAAATTAAATTAATATTATGAGATTATTGAAAATCTTAACTGAAAGTTCTGCTCTGCACGAAGGAATTTATCCATTTTGTTGCTAAGTCAACTGCAATGCGGCAATTTCTTGGCCAAGTGAATTTAATTGGCACTCATTAGTTGTGCTGCTTAAAATGCGCATTTTGCATATAAATTTTGTGTAAAATGCAATTCAAATTTAATCAGAATCTTGTATCAGGGCATAATTTATGCAAAACTTCTATAGGGAAGGCGTACACATTTTATCCTTGGGCCAAACATTAGCTGAGCAATAAATTTCGCGCACAATTGAGCCTGTGATTGTGCCAAAGCGAATGTAACGAAAATTAATTTTCCTGTGATTTTACATGTGTGTGCAAACGAGAGAGTGTTTGTGCCTGTGCATGTGTATGGTGGCTGTCTGGCATAAATTGTGCGCTCGCGGCTAACAAATTTTAAAAGCAAATGCTGAAATAAATTATCGCTTAATATTGGCAAATAATTTGGCCAGCGCCAACAACAGTTTTTATATTGAGTTGCCCCATCCCACTGTATCTCCCTTTCTCTCTCTGTCTTCCCTTCTTGTGCTTTTTGCAATTTTTGGCAGCGCGAAAATTGAATTCATTATGTGAAGCAACCCCACACGAATCGCACAAAATCATTTGCCTGCGAGTGTCGCCTGCGAATGCTGATATAATGATATTAAAGCAACATTACAACATTACATAAAAGCCGAATGGAGAAATAGAAACGTACAGAGAAAGAGAAACAGAAACAGAAACAGTGCGAGAAGCGCAAATTAACAATGCCGAGTGACGAGTCGGCGAAAGCACATGCAAAAACAACAACTAAAGTAATGAGGATTCTACCCTAGGAACGTTACAAACACCCAAAGAAATAATAGAAAAACAGGACGGAGAGCACGTTGGACGTGCCGAAGTACTGATACTCTAACAAGTTCGGTTATATTAATAAAATAAATTATATATATATATATATATATATATATATCATTAAAGCTAACGTAATCAACCGTATTATTTTTTAATTAAAAAAAATTTACATTTTGCGCTTTTCAATCAAGTTAGTCTCTTATTTTTTGATTCGTTCAGAGAACTTTATATCCTTTCTAAACATATGTTAATAATACAGTGGAATCTGATTAAAAGAGAAGGAATATATCATTAGCAATTTTCAACTAGGCTTCGTATTCAAATAAAAATAAAATACAAGTATATATATGAACTAGCTGTTATATAGAACAGGAAGTAATATAATATTATATATAAAATATACCATTCCTCTTTATTATAGTTGGTAAGCAGCTTTTAATAGTATTGTAAGCTATTTCTAGGTATTTCTAATAGTTATCTTATGTGAATCGGAATTTGTTATAAAATCAATACGATTGGATTACTGAAGAAACGATTAACATTCAATTACTAAGTAGTTATATATACATAAAAAAGGCGAGGAAAGTAGGAAATGCAAGTTATGACCATTTAACCTTGAAGTGTAATAAATATTTTCGACTAGAACTTGGCTAAAAAAATCACACTGTCTGCAGGGCAAACATGGCAATATAAGAAGAATAAAACCAATACAATGACAATTTCAAATGAATATCAATATCCGAAACAAACATATACACACAGAAACACACACACACGCTGGCTTTCTTTAGCTCGAGCTGCGTCTCTTAATTAATTTTCTTTTGTGTCGGCTTTGTTTTATTTTAGTTTTTGCTTTTAGTGGGTTTCGGCTGAACGGAACGGGGATTGCGTGGGGGCTTATTATTGCCGAGCATTTTAATGACATTTTCATAAACAGTCGCCGCGGCATCCTGATGTGGCTCTAATTTGGTTTTATGCCACGTGGCATTCAACGACTACGGCTGCTGCTGCTGCGGGTGCCTTTTGTCTTGGCAGATAAAATAATTTATTGGGTAAAAATTGCTGGCCAAGAGCTAAGCATTTCGGTTTCCCTCACTCGTGCGCCCCCTCTTTCTCTCTTGCTCTCTTATCTCAGCTGGTTTATCTATTTTGGCCGTCGCTTTTGGCCCTACATAATGTTGGCGCCATGTTGATGTTATCGTAGCGGAAGTGTTGACTCAATGTTTACTCAATGAGGGCGTTGCTGCGATATGACAGCGACAACCCCACCCCCATCCTATATTGGTGTGTATTGGTGTGTGAGTGTGTGTCTGGCTTAAGTGTATTCGGACTGTCATTTTGGGCGCACAAGTTTCGCTTTTGGCTTTGTTTCTGCTCACTTGGCTAATACCAAATGCCTCGAATGCTACTTTGCTTTTTGTCTGTGTCGTTTCCTACGGATTTTTTCCGCTTTTGTTTCCCAAAGATGGCCTTATAAATATATAAATATGCAAAAGCAAATGAAGACTTACGAAACGGCTGAACAATAGCTGAAACGGCGCTAAAGGGTCAAGGCTTAATAGAGTTATGTAAGCCAAGGAGAGTTAAGTAGTTGGCCCGGAATCATAAAAAATAGATTTGGCGTCGATATTATAAATATGTATTTACTTTGGCAATTGATGACGAAGACTTAAATTCCGAAATACTTTTCCATAATTTTCTTTGAAATTTGGGCTAAGTAATTTAGTCAAATATTTAATAATTTTCAAATTTAAAGAAAAATTAATTGATTTCTTAAATTAAGAATTTGATATGATTTCACATTTTACCTTGAATTAAAATGTCCCATGTGAATACTACCTTATAATAATACCTTATTTAATAATTATATAATATCGTATTTAACAAATAATAAAAACGTATATACTCGTGTATACCCGCGTCAGCCAAAGTGTAACGATTTTTGTGCCACACCCACTGAGAGGCTGGCAAATCGATCGCAAATCGGTAAAAATTTAATATTTAACATTTAAACGTATAAACATGAAACTTGGTATATTGCTGGTCCCCCCTTCAAAGGTTGATATCTCGCCCACCAGAACGCCTCCCCAGCGCCCCCGACTTAAAAAATCCCCGACTTTAAAATATATGTTGCTGGAAATCTTCCCCAAACAAAAATTTCTCGGCGGTAGATGATAAAGAACAAACCATGAAAAAAATGCTATCAAACATAAAAATCGGTTTGGATTCGAGAGCTTTACTTGTCAAAACTTTGTCAATTTTGGCATGATTTTTGATTTTGGCTAATTGTAACAACCACAATAAATTAAAAATATTAATTTGCATTTCAAAATTTTGAAAAACAAATTTTCGAAAATGCGTAGCTATTGTGTGCTGTGAACGGCTACGTCCGACTGAACGTTCTTAATTGTTTTATTTTATGTTTTATATTGAGTTTAATATTTTTTACTTCATTTTGTATTAAATTATAAGAAAATATAAGAAAAGAGAAAATTTTCTTAAACTCATAAGTGCTGCTGTTGTAGCTTTTTTCATTGAATTATTTCAATCTGCGCAAAATAACTTACCATGCCCTTTATTGCTTTATTGCCTTAATGAGCGACACCTGAGCACACTGAAATTCTGTGGTCCACAAACTCTGTTTGTGCCACACCAAGTCATGTCATGGCTGCAAAATTTACAACTTTTTCAAGTGTTTAACCGCAAAACTAAAGCTGGTATCTAATGGCACATCTCCATCCCATTTGGACTTGGCTTTGCTGTCTGTCTGTGTGTGTATGTGTGTGTGTGTGTGTGTATGTGTGTGTGCTTCCGTAAACTGCCATTTCCGACTGTGCCACAAGTCTAACAAGCAGGCAACACGACTCGATACTCGTTCGCTCTGTGGCAGCAGCAGCCTCTGCTGTTTGCCTTTGCTCTCAATGCACAATAATTGTTATCTTCAACAATTTGCGGATGTTATAAACATATACTGGCTGCTTCATATTGTCTGCATGTAAATACCAGCAACGACAGCTGGGACTGGGTACGTAGAGAGTTGTTGGGGTTGAGGGAATTGAGGGGCCGAGGCTGAGCAGGGGGACCAACGATTGCTGCTGGTTCTGTAGCATTTGCACTTGTCGTTGCTTTTTATGGCCAAACAAGCGCTGCACCTGCCTCGGTTCAGCACAATCACAAATACACACACACACACACACATATACACAACACACACATGCACATGCGAAGTACTTCCTCCCGGCGGAGGTGAGCTGGAGAATTGGAGAACTGGCACGGAAGACATTTAGCTAAGCGCTTCGCTTGGTAAACAATTTTCGATTTCACCCAACAATTTGAAGCTCGTGTGCAAAAAGTTTTTCCGCCAGTGAAAGTTGTGCACAACAGCAGAACGAAAAAAAAATAGAGGGGTGTGTGACGGTGTTGTCGCTCACTCGGATGGCCTGCAAATTTGTCGCATATGAGCATTGTTTCAGCTTACTTTTGAAGTTGGAGGCCTTTGCCTCTGCTCAGCTCGAGTTACACTTGCGCCAATTACGCATACGCCCCGTTTGCGGGCGGAACACGTTGCCAGGGCTGCCAGCGTACTTGGGCCTGGCAATTTGTGCTTCACTCATACGCCTACGTGCCTCATTAAGGTACGTGTGCTCGACTCGGTAATAGAAAACTTGGCCATAACATTTTGCCGGGGCCCCGAAACTTAATTAACGGCCCCGAAAAGGTAATCGACGGGCGCCCGCCTTTTGTTTAGGCCATTTCACTGGCAAATGTTCTGGACATTAAGGCGCGCGCGCGCCACTCAAATGCGTCAATGGAGTGGGGGATGACGAGGGGGTTCAATTTATCCCAGCTTCAAGCCCACCCATTAAACTGGTCATTAGGCGTCAAGTGGCCTGCTGGTTTGACAGCAGCAGCCAATGCGGGCCAACGAATAGACAAAAGTTGGCTCAAATGTTTAGGCTTAATTTGAGCAGCCTCGGCCTCCCCGCCCAATCCGCCAATCCCTCACATCACCACTCTCTCTGTCTCCATCTTTCGCTTTGTGTCTTTGATGCCGCTGGCTTGACTTTAATTACTGGCTGGCCAATAACCAGCGGCGCGGCAGCTCAATTGCCACATTCAATTAAATTATTGGCAGTTGGCAGCTGCGTTTAAATTTTAATTACTTCCCATTTCCCGCTGCACATGTATATAGACTTTGGCGAAGAGTTGAGTGCGTGTCGTGCTTGCTTTCGTGACACAATCTAAAAAACCATAACACAGTTTTAAAGGACCTTACGACATTAAATGAATACACCTGAGCTTACTTGACTGCTTACTAACACGATTGAAAATAGCGCCACACAAAACAAAGTGGCACGACCTAATACAATTGATTGAATTCACAAAACTAACTACGATATTTCTAAATGTAATTTAATTTAGCCTACTAAATGTACATTAAACTAATTTAAATTTTGTTTTGTCTAGTTCAAGGTAAACTTATAAATATCAGTATTTGAAATTTGTGTAGTTTCACTTGCTGCCCCTTGCGTTGATAATGTGTTTATTTTATATTTATTTTCAACACATAACAATTTTTTGCTTTGTTCGGTTCTCCATATTTGGTAATTATATTTAACCCTACAGGCATTGAATATATCAATTCATATTTAAAGATATATGTATTCAGTTCTGTAGCTGTGGCAAAACCGGCTTGATAAGAGCAGAAATATTTCAATCTGTCGTCTGTTCCGTACAACGTGGAGTTCTTAAAAGCATTTTTAAAAATATTAATTTATATTTTTAATTTGGAGCAAATTACAGCTACCTTAATATGCGTACGTGGTAAATAAAACATGTCGACATGTATAATATATTTTGCAAAATCTTTCGCTCGTCCAACTTAGCTCTTTAAACGACAAAGCCGAAAGTCGAGCGCTGTTTTTGCCAAAGTTTTTAACTAATTTTCTTGTTTGCCGCCGCGTTCGTGCAAAGGAAACTGAAAGAGGAGGCGCTAAGGCAGAGGGCATAGAGCATAGCGCGAATAATAGTAAAAGCCAAAAACTTGTGCAACAAATTGGCGCTCAACTTTTTGCTGTACCGCGCACAACAATTAAAAAGATTTGTTTTCTAGTTATTACAGAAATTTATGCGAACTTTTTGCCGGGTATATTATAGAAGAGAAGTTCTAGCTATGTCAGGCAAATTGAATACTAAACTAAATAGTGCATTATTTGGGCTGGAGATCTGTATACAAAGTCGGGCCAGGAAAATAGGAGAAGCAGTCCAACAAAATACTATCCTGTATACTCGCTATGCTGTGAGTACATTAAATAAATAAAATATTGTGCATAACAAAGAAATATTTGCTTGTCTAGAAGAAAATTTTCCTTGAGCTTGAATCAAAACAAAATATTTATTTATATTATGTGCATTGTGTGCTATAAATTTAAAATATTTACTTTGCAATGTGCATTGCGAACTAAAATTATTCAGTCTTGCAGAATATCGTATCATATGCAAAACAAGGCCAGCGCCATTAATTCGGCAGTAGCTTCACTTTGGCCTTTCTCCAAAAGCCAAGCTATGGACCACAAGTAGGTGCTTTATACGGGGTTAAGTATGAGCATTAAATTTCTACGAATATACCTGCAGCTACAACTACTCGAAATATTGCACCCACCTGCAAGTAGAAGAAGAAAAAAAGCTTTAGGTAAATAAATTATATTTTTGCCAAGGCAACGCAGCTGAAAATTTTTTGGATATATGTTTATGTACGTGTATGTGCAAAATAAGCGCATAAATAAAAACAGTTTTGTTGTTGTTCAAGTAACGCCCGCGGCGGGCTTCACTTATCCGGGCAGGAACGGGCACGGCGAAAAAATCTGTTGAGTGGAAAATTGCAAAAAACTGCACAAGCTGCGTTTACCTGGCGTTTTTTTGTAACAGGCTTGCAAACAAACACCCGAGCACAACACACACATCTGAGTGAGTGTGTGTGCATGTGTTGCTTTTAAGTATTTTGGCAAGTTGTGCATATTTTAATTAGTTTCGCAGCCAGCAAACATTTTGGCTCTAACAAGCTAAAGGAAAAGAAGCGGCAGACACGGCGTATACGCAATGCGCTTACAACTTTCCTGTGTAAGAATTTATGCATGTTTAGTGCATGCTGATTTGGCCATTCCACATTAAGTATGCACTTTAATTTAGTTTTCGCTTAACAGATTTTTTATATATTTTTATTAGAAAAATTATATTTAAACAAAGAAATATACTTTCAATATATTTATAGTTCATTTATTTAATAAAATTAGCTATAATACAGTTGGAATGAATGCCTGTTCGTTTGGCTTAAAATTCTCTGGAAATTTTCAAGTTTTTCGGTTTGCGTTCGTCAAAGAACTGTCAAAATTTCCGAGTGCTATTAATGCTACCATTGCCTTTTGCTTAACTATGTCAGGAATTCAGCATTTAGCTCTTATTGTCTTTAAGCACTACGTGCCCTATCGACTGTCGACTCAAATCCAAGCATTTCAATATAACTGAGCACACGACAACCTGAGGGCAAAGCGAAACAAAGCCAAACAAAGACACGTCAGGGGAAGTTGTAGAGAGGGGGCATTGAGTTTAGTGAAAGGGAAACACAGCTGCCTTTTGCCGAGCCCGAGCTTGAGCCTTAGCCTGAGCTATGCAAATGTTTTGGGGGCTATATGTGTATATGTTTCTGCGTATGTATGCGTGTGTGTGCGTTTGTATCCGTGTGTATGTGGTCTGTGCTCCTTTCAAACATGCCACACGAACTGGCTGCCGTTGACTTTTTGCCTCTTTTTGACTTTATCTTGATACAAGTGCTGCAATTTGTAGCTCACTTTTCGGCATGCGCCTCGGCCTGGCCCCGCCCTGCGCCCTGTAACTTGACTATGGAATGACGGGCTCCTGGTTCAGTTACAGATCCGTATTCGTATTCGGCTTCAGGTTAGGAGTCGGAGGCTCGAGTGTCTTAGATTGGCACATTCGCAGGCCTTGCAGCTGGCGAAATCACGAAAGTTGGCAACGTTTTTGTTCGCCTTTGTTTTACTTCTGTTTCTGGCGCGCATTTAATAGTTGCAAATTGGTTCGCACGCCAGGCAATTGTCGGAAAGGGGGATTGCCAGGGGTGGGGGTTCTGATTCGTTAAAGACGCCATATGACTTAGTGATGGAAATTGCACACAGATATAGATAGCCTACGGGTGCACAGCAGCCTATTAGCTGCTGACAGGCAGGCGCTTTGTGGCAACTCTTTGAAGTCCATGCCTCACATTTCTCTACTCAAATATCAGTGTTGTTTGTTTAAGAAAAGGTATTTAAATCGTATCAGTAGTTGAATAACATTTAAACAAAGCTTCACCACATTAGAGCTACTTTGTAATATAGCCTTTAGTAGGAAAAATCTGTCTAAAATTAAGTTTTTGTGTGAAAACATATTTAAGAAGAGATATGTAGCGCACAGCTTCTACAAGGGTATTTCAAGTTCATAGATAACTTTTAATTCCTGTATCTGCTTTGCTTTTCCAGCCACTATATCAGACCGTTTCCCTGCCAATTGGAGAGTTGTTTTTAGTTTTCAGTGCTGCTTTTCATTAGGCCTTTATATTTATTTTGCGAATATTTGGCAACAATGGCAACAGCTACAACCACTTATCGCCCACAAAACAAACAAAATCGAAAAAGTGCCCAAAAACCGCATTACAACAATCACATCAACAACATCGATTCAAACAACTAGAAAGCCAAACAAAAGCAAATTATGGTTGGCTATAGAACCCACACAGATGGGCCAGTGGGCGTGGCCTTCAGCCAGCAAATACGAAAACTCATTAAAATGTGCTGTAAACTGTAAGCGGAGCATCACAGCCACCACCGCCCGCACCACCGCACAGAGTAAAAGGTGGTTTAAGTGTGCGGTTGCCGGGTTGGCTTTGAGATTGATGCGTGTGTGTGGACTGTATAAGCCAGCTGAGTGCGTTGTTTATGGGGTTTATCGCAACGCTAACCAAAAACCGTTGCCATCAAACTCATTTGAATGCGACATTTGTGTGAGAGTGCACCTTCGGTGGGGCAAGAGTAATCACATTTTGAGTTTGGCTTAATGTTTGCTTTAATGCGTGCTTTTCGGTGTCTGCTTAGATTAACATTTTCTAAATATATATGTATAATTGTATAATCGGCCTACAGTAACAAAACGATAAATGATTGATATTAAGTTGGATCAGATAATTGTAAGTGCACGTTTTATTAGTGGATTATTTATCACAAATTGTAAGTTTTCCTTATGTACCATTTATTCATTATAAATATGCATTTATCTTGAAGTAACATATTTTCAGAGAACTTTTAACCTTTGGACAAAGATTTTTATATTGACTACATAAATTATAAATTGCCAGCGGATGGAAGTAAAAAAATGTACACTAATGCACAGCAATAAATTGATGGAATAATTTGACAAATCTTTTAAACGAGTTTGTTTTATTTGAAAAGTGCGTACACTGTAAAGCACTTTCAGGGAACAAGAAATGTGCATAAAAGTTTTCAGAAAGCACTGTTTTTCTTCTCTTTCTCTCTTTGTATCTCTTTCTCTCGTCGTCTCTTTCCCTCCCTCTCTCTCTCTCCCTATCTCTTTCTCTCTCTTTCTCTCTCTGTATCACTACTCTATTCAATTCGCCGCACTTTTGCGCCTTGTTTATTGATTTACTCGACGAAGAAATAAAAAAATCAACTCATTTCGCATGGGAAAGTTAATAAATTACACTTCAATTGTGCAGTCAACGCCGTGTTCTGTATAAAATATGTTCTGCCAGTTTGTTTGTTGGTAAATCTGGGTAAGTGCCACGCCCACGAAGTGACTGAGTGCCTACAGCCCGCCGATAACTGGCAGCCACCAGCTGCCTCCTGCCTCCTGCCTCCTGCCTCTTGGCGTCGCCTGTCAAATCAAATAATTGAACTTTCATTCCATTGTGAAAAATGAAACACATCCGCGTTCCAAACGCAAATACCGCACATTAAATGCGATTAAAAAGAAGAAACGCAGCTGCTATTTTTCAGAGATGCTCGATTAAAAGATGCCCTCGATTAAAAGATACCATGTTTTAAGTGTTTTATTGAATACGCAATAATTCAATTTCTAAAATATCCGCTGCGTTTATTTAACAATTATTTGTACTTGAATGAATATAGCGATGACATTTCAAATTATAATTAGAGAATATTTTATGAGACATTTTTAGAAATTAGCTTGATTTAATAGGCTGTTGAAAACATTTATACAGAAAACAAGCTTGATTATTTTATGTTATCTTCCATTTTGTACATTATTCTAACATAACTCTTAGAAGCCCTTGATAGGGTATCAAACGTGAATGGCAAACGGCGCATGTCAATATGCTACTGATGCCAAATTTAAAACACACATTTCTTCTTAATCCATTTTGATACTCGCCCACCCGCTGATGGATTACTCTCGTTCAAATGTCGAATCTTGTTAGTGCAGTTGCCGGCATCAGCATCAGCATCAGCAGCAGCATCAGCATCACGCGGCCCAATTGTGGGCTGGAACAGTGTTGACTTTGCCTCGAGGTTTGCCCAACAACGGCAACAGCTGCCGCTAACAAGCCAAAGGCGCACGAGTGTCGGTGATTTTTCACGCTCTAGATACAGTTATGTATGAGAATAAGTTCTACACTGTGCTACAAAAATTGAAGATTTCTACTCACATGGTGAAGACAAGCATGTTGGTTTTGTGCGTAGTGACATTTTTTCGAAGGCATTAGGGCTAGTTACTTGCAACTAGACCACTTAATCGTGTATACTATTAGACAATAAGTTTTACCCGCTAGGGGCGCAAGCAGCGACAACCTATATATACTGCAACTCGACTTCGATGTGCTTACCGTATTAATTCTTAAAAGACTGCTCTGTAAGAACAATTTTTAATATATGCATCTCTTACCTAACGCACTCAACTTTTGTTGCATAGTATAGAATGTGGCTTTCTTTGAAGCAATCTTTTCTGATGAAAAACTCAAATTTTCAAATGGATTTGTTCTGTTAAGTTGGCTAACAAGCTGAGCTTTAGGTGCACAAGGGTGCAAAAATTAAAATCCAAGCCATGTAGAATGGTGTTATATACATATATGTTTTATATACCCAGCCGGTTTAAAACGAAACTGCCAGCCACCTGTTCTGGCCAAATGGTTCACTTGTGTTCACATTTTCTTTATATTGTTTGTAGTTTGTCCGATAATTACAAGTCTCTGCCCCACCTTATTGTAGCAGCCCTGTCTCCCCTAGAGCATTTAATTTCCCGGGCTTTAGACTTGCCAGGCTGTTGCTAGGTAGGCATTTGCAACACATTTTGTTTCTTTCTTCTGCCTGTTTTCTTCTGGCCGCTTCTTTGTTGCTTTTGCCGGGATTTTCCCCAGTTTTATTAGTGTTGCGCGTCGTTTTGTTCGCATTTTCGGCTGGTTTTTATGTTGCCATTTTTCGCTTTTTGCTTAATTTTCGCAATGCCATTGACGGGGATTACATAACCAAGTGCTCTCAAAAGACCCCGACTCAGACGACTTGGTATTGTTACAATTTTTGCTGTTGTTGCTGCTTTTTATATGTGTGTCAACGGCATTTGTCGGGGATCATATTGTGACGCCAATGTAAAAGCAGGATGAAAAAAATATGATATGTGGATAAGTAAGCTCTGTGTTTGGCGCGCCTTAACAACACATGAAAAACAGTTTTTATGGCATATGAAGTATATGCACACAGGTAAAATTTGCCTATATAATGAATTGTTGTGGTTGTGTGTGTTTTTTTGATGGCACACATATAGGAAGTGTGTATAAATAAAGGTAAATTTTGTATATTTTATGAATTGTTGTGTGTGTGCTTTTTTTGAGCTGCAGCGCTTGAATATTTTTAAATAATAATAAAAGAGTTTTTTGAATGGACTTTTTTTGTTTTTTCATAATTCTTTATTTATTTATTAATATGTCCCCCAGCAACCATTTGTGAGGCATTAAAAATTATAATTGTTTTCATTCATGTTTTATGCGATCTTTGGTATTGATAAGAATATAATATCTTTAATTAAAAATAACTGATGAAACTCAAAAAGCCTTATTAATAAACCAAAATTAAAAATTGTAATAAATGTTAAGTCTGTATTCACGGAAGCTTTACACCAATAAAATGCTTACATACAACAACTGAACCAAAGCCTTTATATTTAAGCTCGTAATGACATATTTACAAAATATTTAATAAAATATTCAATTCATAGTTTAACCCAATATTAATAATTATTGAAAAATAATGTACTTGATAAAATATTCAAAGCATAGTGTAGCTCAATATTAATGATTATTTAAAAATAAATAATAAAACAAGTTTTTATCTGAAATGTCCTTAAAAATATATTTTAAAAATCTCTTGTGCTCCGAATCATGCTAAATATTTTTCGTACACCATTTAACTGGAGGTTTTTTTATATATTAATAAATTTATTATAAAATCTGCACAACACATAATATTTTATTTTTGAAATTTGTGCGGATAATGCTGCTATAAAACTGATTTTCTGCAAATGCGTTCTCAGAAAAAATGGTCAAACGAAAATAACATAAAAAGCGACTTTCCGCAAAATTTCCCGGCGAAATGACAGCACCTGCACTGCGTCAACTGGGGCCGTAATTTTGTGTGTGTTTTGCTTTCTATGATGCGGTCAGCGCATAAGCAGCCACGCCCCCTCCCCTCTCCCCCACACTCTCACAAAAGCACGCACACATGCAAAATAATTGCTGAGTTTAATAGCGGACACTCGGCAAAGCGTCGCATTTTCATGACGTCCAATCCGCTGAGCTGTCATAAAAACGCTTTGTTATGAGTTTGTATGTGCTCGGTGGTGTGTGTGTGTGTGTGTGAGTGTGTGGTCCGGCTATAAAGCGGTTTATGTTCTAATTCTATTAGCTCGAAAACCGTGTAGCAATTACGCCAGACAGCAACAACAACAACAAGAACAAGTGACATTTACAAAAACTCACGCATCCATGTGGATTTTATTCACGTGACAGAGCCGTCGCAGGATAACACTCAGCCGAAACTCGTAACTATGAATGGGAGTACTCACTCATAAGCTCGGTCTACACGGATGAAGATTTTACTGCCGAGTCCGGCATTATTAAGTCCCATAAAAATTGTGCTGCCCACAAGTAAATTGATAGAAATCGAACAACAAATGAGGTTTTATCTTAACTTGTCTGGAACCTCATTAGGGGTGGGTTTTCTTAAAGTTTCGGTTAAGCTATCCAGTTTTTGCAAGATATCCCAAAGTTAAGTTAAGCCCAATTTCATGTTAAGCCCTACAAGTGGGTTAAAGTTGAATTTATATAACATTATTAAATGCATTTAAACATATAAGTTTTTTGCACATTAACTTTTGTTCTTTTACTGACAGTACTTGACAAATTTTCTGTCAATAGCGCTTACATAATATATTAATGCAATTATTCAAAACTAATTATTATTAGTCGAATTTTTTTATGCGAGTTTTATTTGCCTTATATTTACTGAAATTAAAACAGGATTATTTTTTAATTATTTAATAAATTTTTTTTTGCATTTTTCGTCAGATTGCTTGTTGAATATACAACTAGACCTCTGCCCTTTAAGTTTTTCTTTTTCAGCAATTCCATTAACCTAGTTAGGTGCACACTATTTTCATATATTCTTTTATATTTTCTCCTAGCCATGTTTTTCCTTTCTTTTTCGAGATGGTTTGGCATACTCAAGTGCTTGCTAACAAAGTTAGCACAAGATTACTAATACGCACCATTGTACGTGACTTTTTGCTGTCAGCTAAATCAAGTTTCATTATGTGCCAAACGGCAGGGAAAGAGGCCAAGAGTGAGAGAAATAGAGACAAAAAGGAGGAGATAGTGAGATCTAGTTGGTTATTGAGGGGCTTTTGCTGTTGTCCTTATCGTTGGCAACTTGTGCATAAAATACCTGCAGCAAGTTTTGCTAATTGTGGGACCAGCATACGTTTATAACTGACATTGCCACACACAGAATGGACGCAGTCCGCAGGCAGGATTCGTGGCAGGACCAAGCTTTCAGTTTACGTCGAGGCAAGTTTGCAGCATAATTAAGGCACCGACACGCCCCTGGCTAGAAGCCTAATAGCATTTGCATGTTTGGCACGCACATCATCAACAACAACGACTCAGATCAGGTTCCACCTGACCACAAGGTGGAGCAGTTGCTGCAGCTTGAAGCCAGTGAATTTGCTGCCGCCACTTAGCTACTTAATCAACTAACTAAAGCCGTTGTCGCTACGCATTTGAATCAGCATTCAAATTATAATACTTGTCACATCTGCACAATGCGCACACACGTATATAAATATATACATAAGTACATAAATATTTAACACTTTTTGGGCTCGTCGGCAAAATTTACATAGCTTTGCAGCTGCTTATTATATATGCGTGCCAAGGCTTTGACAAAAAATACATTTAAAAAGGAAACAAAAAGGAGACAAAGTCACACATGGTTTGCTTCTGTCTCTACCAGGAGCTACGCCTAGACGGCTTATCTAAAGCGTTTGCATAACTTTGACCGATTTTTGGCACTTTTAAAGCTTTTATTTTTTTGTTAACCCAAGCTGTCAGTTTTTGTTATCTTTAATTGTAGATAATTTAACATTTGGCATTTGTGGGTATGTGGACGAGATATTTAAACCCAGTTTGTTTGATTTGTTACTATAAAACTTAATTTTTTATTATGCTAAGAAACAAGATTACTACAGAGTTAGTTTCGATATTTGTGTTCCCTCTATGTTTGTAATTTTTGAATACTTTGCACTCGGCTCAAAATATTTATATATATTATATTAGCTTTCAATCAATATCATAAATGATGACATTTAGAAGAAGTGTTTTATGTATCTAAAGTTAACTGTGTTTTTAATATAAAAACAACTAAATTTTTGTCTAATGTCATACAGTAATTTTATGTGGATAACTTTCTCTCTCAATTGAGAGAGTTTGCATGGAAACAGATAGACAGGAAGTCGAGCATAGATATATCAACTACTACTCTACCGGCTAATGACACATATGATGGCATGCCTAGTGATAGACTTTTTATTAAGTTTTTATATCCGCTTAAGTCTCTTTATTATCCAATCATCTCTTACTGCTTACTGAATCTGATATATTTTCCCTTTTTTAGGGAGGGTCATAAGTTGAGCGCAAGTAAAAGTTTATAAGCTGCTTTGCGATCTATCATGACATATTGATAGCAGCCAATTGCAGTTGGAAAAAGTTTTATAACACCCAGTTAGTTAAATGAAATGGCATAAAATGTTTGCCTAACTACAGTTGAGAATTTGCTCAAATATTGTGAGTTAATAAGCTGCTAAGCTTAGCTTAAAATTTACTTCATTAACTGCAACAATGTTAATAATCTAAATGCAATGATAATAAATAGTTGCAGCTGTGTGCATAAAATTACGATAACAAAGGATACACACACACACACAAAATAAAATATTCAATTATGTGAGGAAATATATGAGTGTATGTGGGTGTGTTTGTGTGTTCATAAATACTTAAGGATATTGCTGGGTATGAATTATTACAATGAGTATAGGCAAGGACTTCAAGTCGCCTGCGGCCTGTTGGTTAGTGTCGAAAAAGCTGCACTCTAATGGAAACGAATCTTTTCAAAGCTAACTTGGCCGAAATCGTGGCCAAAGACTGCATAAGCAATGCCCAAGTGGTTTGCAGAACCAGGTGTATGGCACATTTGAACAAAGGCGTCACTTCTGGGAGGGATCGGGCTCACCACAGGCGGCGGGCGGCGGGCGGCCTCATTAGCCACAACTGAAATAGCAGCCAAGGCAACCGCATCGCATTATAAATTTAGCTGCTTCAGCACACACGTATTAATATGTATAGGTATTCGTATATGTGTACACACACATTTCATTCAAGCCGCTGCTATTCAATTATTCAATAATAATAAATGATATAACGTATCTATATAATGGAATAACCGAGTGTCTGTGCGGTCCCGAGTGCAAGAAGCTTTCTTTCAAGGCACTAAGTAAAGCAAATATTTAGTCAGCTATATAAACATGCGAAATACATGCTAACATGCAAAATAATATGCGTATACTCTTCTCTCTCACTGTGTGCCTGGGCGAGTGAAAGCCAAATATTAACAGCATAGTCTACCAGAGTAAGTAAATATACTTCAAGTTGAAAGATATCAATTGAATTAAAATGAATTACTTTTTAAAATTTAAGGTTTTTTAGTTCATCATATAATGAATTATTTGTCTGTCTGAAATAAATCATATAAAAAGAAAATATTGGTTTCGTTATATAAACTGTTCTTGTAAACTATTTTCATTGTTTATTTAAAGTTTCTTTCCCAAACTAGAACAAAAGCCGTTTAACTGAATTGCTCTCAGTACGAAAGACTTTTTATTATTATTCCTTTTAAACACAGCCACATAAAATTTTAGGTATTTAAAAAATATGGTCACGTCAAGGAAGTCTACAAATATTTTTGTTTTCGAATCCTGCTTAAGTATTTTAATCAGGTAATGCATTTTAAGCTACTCAAGACAGGTTAAGAATTTTCTTAGAAACATAGCGTAAGAAACTTAATTTAACTTTTATTTAATATAATTTTTCTAGAATTGTAATATATTTTAATACATTTCTCTCTAAAACTCGTAATATTCCCAGAAAACAATTCAATCAAAATAATAATTGAAATAATTCTTATTTTTGTTCATTTGAAAAAGGTAATGCTGAAAATTTCCGTCAACATTAAGTTGATATAATTTAAATTCTTGAGTTTCTAGTGCCAAAGTTCAAGGTATTTTTTTTACATTGGGCTTTTATGGCTGTTACAATTACAGTTAACAAGGGAAAATTTCCAAGAAATCATTTTGTGGCATAGCAGTCAATAGAGTGTAACAAATTTGCTGAAATACGTGACATGCCATACTGTCAGAGTAAGTATCTGCACACTTAATAAGCAAATGCGTAGAATTTCCAGAGCTAAACAAAAGGCGGCAGCTAACCGCAGGAAGCTGCCAGTAAGCAATAGAAAGCAGCACCAGCTGTGGTTTTGAAATTCGAAATTTTGCATTATCTAATACGAATATTCTTGACCAAGTTCTCTGTAATTTCTGTGAAATACGAGGGGAAGTGAAGGGAGAGGGCTCTTAAATGCAAGGCATGCATGAAATCTGGCTACAGTTGGATGCGTTTTATGTTGACCGACTAATTTGCATTTGGCAACTGCAACTGCAACTGCTGGCAGTATCTATGCAGCCGATAAGCTTTGTGGTTTTGTACCAACATATTTGCAGGCACTGTGGTGCCAGCTGCTATGTTGCTTTCACTCTCTCCCTGCCGCAAAATTAATCAAATATAATTTGGAAAATCAAAAGTACCTTTGCTTGAAGTAGCTATTCATCAATTGCAGCATACATACCTGTAAATAGATAATTTGATGAATTATAATACACAATGTTTCTATACAAAATCACCTCAAATAGAAGCCCCTCCTTAAAACCATTTCTAACCTCAAATCTGTGCAGAGCTGGGATTTCTGGCATTGTTCGGGCATAGTCAAGTGTTGCCACATCAAGTAAGCGTTAAGTATGACAAAGTTTTGTACATTTGCCAGCTAAAATGGTCACACTAATAGCGCGGTCAACGAGTCGTATAATTAATGCGCTGCCAGCCAGACAGAGACGGAGACAAAAGCAAAAACTGTAACCAAAGTCAAACACACTTTAACAGCACTTGTCACTGTTTTAACTGCAAACCCTGTGAGAGGGCCCAGGCCACTGTCTCTTACCAAGTGGTTGCAGTTTTGTGGGCGTGCCAGTCGCCTCATCTCTCTCTCTCTCTCTCTCTGTCTTTGTATGTGGCGGTTAAGTCATTAAGCGAATGGCAGCCCGAAAAAGCGCCGACAGAATTCATCGCAGCACATAAAACGCACCACATCTGAAGTGCCCGCATTATTTTGGGCCGTTTGTTGGGTAGAGTGTGTGGCAGTCTGTGTCTTAAATTGGCTAATAAACCTGACAGCTGCTGCTACTGGGACGCTTAGCGCTGCGTGGTCTGCCAGCGGTGGGCGTGTGACTTTATGCGGCTGACATGTTGAAATGCCTGCGGCTTCATTAAGCGCGCATAACATAAACACATGAAATGTGCTGCCTGTCCTCGAACCATGCCCATCATTTGGACCAGGCTGTTAAATCTTCACAACTTTAGGCGGTTACAATGTGGAAATTATGAAAAACAGACATTGCCAGAAGAAGCAATTAAGTTAGTCGAAAAAACTTGCGTGGAGTTTGGCAAGAAAAAGAAAAAAAATTAAAAAGAATAAGTGTAATTATAAATATTCATACAACAATTTCTCAAGTGAATTCTTTATGGCATACGATATGTGGATCCCAAATCATGCTTAATAATTTGAAAGATTTCGGTTTTGTTTTGCCAGAGTTCCAGAATACTTTAGGTCCGGGAGTGCTTACGATGGATATCAAATATTTGACTAAAAATAATGTACTAAAATGTATTTTATAATCCCACACATTTTTAATTCTTAAATTCAATGGTGTATTTGCTTTCTCAAACTGGACAGCTGTCCTTTTGGATTATATTATAATTATTAAATTAATATAATTAAAAAGAGCAAGCATTGGCTAAAATTTTATTTTCTCGGAATTTTAAAATATTTGCATTTTATGCAATTCAAGGAGTTCTAAAATTCTAATTTAACTTTTGAGAAAAAAATTATTTTTATTAAATTATTTATCATTTTACTCAGTTGTGCATCACACAATTTTGTTGCGCATATCAGGCATATCAGATTTATATGCTTCTCTTTACTCTCCTGCTGGTCTCTATTATGTGAAATTTGCATCTAATGAAATATTTTAGAGATATTTTAATTAATGAAAAAACAACCACTGCGAGCAACAAAAATAGGGTTTTATTAAAAATACTTTCAGCTCACGAAATATCCATCAAATAATGCAAAGTACATAATGTTTTTAATGAAATAATTCAAAACATTTCGAATCAACTATATAATAGATATTTATGGTGCAGAGACTGTGTGAAACTTCTCAATTAAAATCTGCGTAAACCATTCGTTTGCCATGTAGCCCAGAATAAAATGAGTCGTGTAAATAAAATTAGTGAAAAGTATGAGCATAAAAAGCATCGTTCGCATTGGTGGGTTAGGAAGTGCGTCCTTAACGTACACACAAAGGACATAACTTTGTTGCGGTTAAGTGCTGTGTTGAGAGAGACGGCGAATGGGTTGTATCATAAAATGTGACCCACTGCTTTGGCCCTGTTTACTTTGTTTTATTCGAGTTTTTGGGGCTTATTGCGAAAGTTTCCGGCTGCAGCAAGTAGTGCGTAAAATTTCATTGCGATATGCACAAGTTGTGCAATAAATTTCCAAAATTATTGTTTACATTGAAGCGCAAGTATTTCATGTCGATATCGATGTGCGAGCGTGTTTCTGTGCGTGTGTGTGTATGTGTGTAGTCGGCCATGGCCCGTTTTGTGCACGCATGTCGCATTTTAGGCGCGTTGCCCAATATACCATATATCCTTTTATATATCCTTTGTTGTTAGTTATTGTTGTTTTTATGACTTTATGCCGGTTGAGGCTTGGCTCATATTGAGTTATATTTGTTTTGGCAGCAGCTTTGACAGCTGCGCTTCAATGTTTTATTAGGGGTAGTCATGCTGCGGAAACTAGTAAGAATAATTTTGTTTTTTATTATTTTATAGATTTATGGCTGTTGGGAAAATAGTAAATGAGTGGGGGGAAATAATGACCTTTTCTGGAGTTACAGCTCAATTTCTCATGGCTCTCTATGGCTCTTAAGAAGTTAATTATCTCAATTCGACAATAGTATACAGAATTTTACCAGTATTCTACGTCACTGTAGAAACCATTGGCAACGCTATTATTGTGAAAAAGGAAGGTGTTTGATGGGAACATAACAATGGATATGAGGGAAATTCCGTTAAAATGAAACAAGAAGAAAGGATATTTACATTTACTTCATTGCTGATTACGCGAAAAGTGTAATTTTAATGAAAATTTATAAGACAACTTAGAGAAATTCGCTTAATGTGAAGGGAAAATTACAGAAAGTTAAAGGGGAATTCAGGCAAAGTGAAACCAGGTAGCATCATTACAAAAGTGCAAACCACAGATGATTCAAAAAGGAAATCAAAAGACATTCAAGGGAAATGCAGGTAAAGGTAGACTGAAAGGGGCTTATACATTCATCATCAAATACATTTAACATTTAAAGTCAAGGGAAATGCAATCACAAAGGAATCCTGTTTATTTCTCCTGATAGCTTTAATACGCATTGAATATTCAAATCTGTTGAATGAATATTTAGCTTGGAAGCAATCAGTCGCAACATTTCGCAGTCAAAACTAATTAGTTTGGCTTAACTCATTAACGCTGCAAAAACTTGACACAACGCTCCAGCAAGTTTTGCCTATGACAGTGGCAGCTCGGAGGCAACAGACACACACACACAAATAACATTTGCTAATTTGCAATTAATTACACATCATTTGCATTACCACTTGACAGCCATAAACTTGGTCTCAAGCAGCCAGGCGGGCCAACGCGCAGCTGACAAGTTGGCAGTAAACTTTGACATATCGGAAATGCAACTTCGACGCGCCCTTGTCATAACGTGTCTGTGTATGTGTGTGTGTGTGGCAGCTGTGGCCGCTGTGATAGCAGACAAAAGGTGCGGGTCAGCCAGTTGCAGCAACCCGCAGCTGTAGCTGCAGCTGCCTCAAACGCATCATTGCGCTTGTTAATTGATGTTAATTGATTGTGCAAGGGAGGGCTGAAACTTGGGGGACAAGTCATTGATGTGATGCTACTGTGTTTGCCTTTTGTGTGTGGGGCGCTCGTTGATTGCTCTGATTTACGATTGACCAAAATTAAATAAAGCAAATTGGCTGCTCGTGAGCGTTGCGCTCATAAGTATGCTATACGAAACGGAACAGGGCCAGGCGTGATTTGTGTATGTGTGTGTGTGTATGTGTTCTTGTGTTGTTGTTATTGTCTGTTATCGCATTTGCGATAGCTATATTCAGATTTTTTATTTCAATTCTGCTTGGCTTGCCGATTACAATTTACACTCACACAAAGCAAACAAGCGAAAGCTTTGCTGCCAATAACACTCAAAAATTCCTGATTGCGCGATACTCTGCTTTCAGTGTTAAAATAAATGTAACTAGTTGGGAGTTGGCTTATGAGTGCGCAGCAAAATATTTTTTAGATTTTTAAATTACTTAAGTCATTAGAAATACAATAAACTAAATAAAGTGTCTTTACGTTTCTGGTTTTCATGCGCCAATTCTTTAAGACTTCGTTTACAGTAGCTCCAAAAATTCTAGGTCTCTTGTGGAATTGTTGAAAATTTTAACTCTTAAACTGTGACTCTGAAAACTAAGATACCGAAATAGTCGCTTAATCTGTTAAATAGTTAAGATTCTTTAAAAAGTCAAAAAAGTGTGTACTGTGCAAAATTATCTTATATGGAGCTTATCAGTAATCCACCAGCCAATTTTGTATTATCAAGCTATTAAACTGAGTCCTAAAAATATTTGTATAATTTTGGGTGTAAGAGTGTCGAAATAGTTACACTTTATCGGCCGCGTGTGTAAATAACTCAACACACAGAAATTCCAAGTTAACAATATAAGTTTCTACTAAAATTACATTTAAACGGACATGGCGCAAAGCCAATATGCTCAATTTTCCTTTGGGCACAAAGTACAACATATATGTACACAAATATACAAACAACACGCGCGACTCGCATGTGGCAGCAAATTTTTGCGCATTTGTATTTCATTTTATTTAATTTTGTGTTATTTGAGAAAAACCCTTTGGTATGAGCTGTCAAATCCAGAGCAATTGTTTTTTTATGTGTGTATGTGTGTGTGTTTTTATTTTTTCATGTATTGTTTTTGTTGCTGTGTGTGCTGTATTCAAATAAGTAACGGCGAACACACGTCGAGCAGCAAATTTATGTTGTTTCAATAACAATTTGAGCCGAATAACAACTGAGAAACAACAAACGCAACAACAACAACAACAATTGCACAAAAATACAAGGACAATGAAATGGCATGTTGAGTATATTAAATTGCCATTTATTTGATTTTTGTTTTACGCTTTTTGCGCCCGTTTTTCCTTTTTCCCCTTGTTTTTGGATTTTTGTAGCATATTTTTGGGCGCATTTAAATAATGTTTGCCTGGATTTTTATGGTTGCCACTGTCTGTGCGTCTTTGTGTGATTGTATGCGTGAATTGGGTTTATTTTTGGGTTAAAGTGTCGCTGGGATTTCTAATTGTGTGGCCTGGCAATGCTGTACGGCATTTGGAAGCATGCCAAGGACGCTGGGTCGTTGGACAAAAGCTCTTAGCATACTTATCGGCGCAGCAAATGTCGAAAATGGGATAGAAAAGCCCTGAAGCGTTGAGCTGGCAGCAAAAAGGAAAACGACAAAAGTAGAATATGGCATAACGATTTGAAGATTATGTAAAAGATACGCAACGAGTTATTTGTAAATAAGTATGCTAGATTTGTTTACAACTTGTGTACAACATGGCAATCTGTTTTGATGCAATATATATTATTTTATATTCATTACGTGAATTCATAACGTGTCAGTTTGTTTTCATTATGACTATGCTTACCTAAAGCCTCTTTTAAATAATGTGTGAAAATTCATAGGACATGTGACTTTTTTTCTTAACAAAAAACAACCAATTGGTAAAATTAGGTGGATAGCTGATAGATGAATTCATAAGCTTTGCTCGGCAATCTAAAGAAACGTCTGACAATGTCATTATAAATTTGAATATTTATGTCTCCTTATTTATATATATTTAGCTTTATATATATTTAAATAATAATGTTATTATTATATTTTTTATTTAACGTTCTATGTTTATGTACTTAAATCTTATAAATATGTAATCGTATTGCTAGATTATATATTAATTAGATTCCAACATATATTTTATTTTTGTTGAATATTATCGCTTTATCCCATTTTGAATTTTGTTCATTTCATTTTTTTTTATATAAAATTGTTAAATTTCACTTTCACATCACATAGTACTATAGTTAATTATATAAATTCCAAACAGATTTCATATTAAGAAGTCATTTTATTGGTTTCCAAGAATCCCGTCTGTTGCTCTGCCACTTATTTAATCTCTAGGGCTACCATTAAATATTAAATTTTAAAGCCACAACCGAAGCAGAACCAAATTTTCAGCTAAAAAATGTACGCACAGGAGCGGGGGAATAAATGTTCAAACAGGACATGATTTTTTAATGCACTGGTAGAAATAATTTGTGCGCGTGTTGGGCGCACCTCCGGGGTCAACTGGCCCTTTGGCTCAAGGAATTGAAACGGAATTGACTTTTATGTGGGCCATAAAAAGGATTTTAATGTGTTTTATGCGCGCGCCAAAGTCAACAAGCCGCCTGCTTGACCACAAGCCAAAAGCCCAGAGGAGACCAAACCATAAATCCACGCAAAAAGCCAAAAGTAGATGTTGGCCAAAACGGAATTATGCGTCGGTGCCTCGAACGGGCTGCCGAATTTGCTGGATGTGTTTATGGCAGGCAGCTGCGTGCCGGGGCCAAGTAAGGGAAGCTAGCTGGGACTGACGCTCATTTTAGTCTGCCCGCCTGTCGATATCTAGCTGTCATAGGCACAAATGAGCTGGCATTAATCCTGGCAGCTAACAAGCCGATGCGTCCTGCTCATTTGCTTGCCAGGCCGTGAGCCATTGAGCTGTGCTACGTGCCGGGCTGTGCCTGTGGTTATTTCGTCGCCCACGGCTGACAATCTTTGAGGTGCCACTTAGCATAAAGCTGCTGATAAAAACCCAAACCCATGTCCTGGGCTGCTGTTTACCTTCGTTTTAGCGAGCGCAAATCCGTCGTAGCAATCAATTTGTTTTTATTGAATTTTTCTGCCGGCCACACTCACACTGTGTCGCTCACATATTGTCAATTTGACTAGAGGACATTCATTTCAAGTACACACATGACATGCCACACAGCAGGCGGCCCTGCCCCTGTCAGCTGCAACCTGCCACCTGCCACCTGCCACCTGGCACCTGACTGCCTGGTGCTACATGGCGTATGAGTGACGCATGGCTCAACATTTGTTACGGCTTACGATCTATTCGCTGCCGTCGTCTAACGTCTCAACTTCTTCGTCTTCGTTTCGTTTTTATTACCTGTTTCCTGTTGTTGGCCCAAAGCAATTGCCATGTCTCACGGCCTGTCAAAATTTATGCTGTAAAATGTTCGAGCTACAGCAAAACTAACACCAAGTATACGCCCCGTGTGGCAGGGGGTGCAACATTTTTGTGTGTGTTGTGCGCTGGATCATTGTTTGCTTTGCTCGCTTCCATTTTTCAAGCTGATTCCTATCGCACTTTGGACTCCTTTTCAAAGTTTTTTGGCATTTTACATGTGCTAACCGACGAACGCCTGCTGTGCTCTGCTCTATTCTGCGGTCTGCTCTGGTCGGCGAGGGTCTGCCCCCGGGCGCTTGTAACACCCACGTACACAAAGGCAGGCACATTCTCGCTCTCGCTTGTTAACGGCAGATGCTTGCACGCACTGACCGCACTATCAGCCCTGAACACATCCTGAATTAATGAAGCTGGGTAAGAGCTGTGGAAAGTGGCCCTAACTCTGCTGTCAATTTACGTTGATATCCTAAAGGACTTAAACTGATATGGCTTTCGTTTTCCGTCAGTTCTTTTGCTAAGGAGTATCCTTTTCATTTTAAGTTTATTATATAATCACTGCATATTTTAATAGATATTTAAATATTCGATCAAATTGTTTATTTGATTTTAATTGAGTAACGAAAAGCATTGAAAATAATTTACTATAAATTAAAAAGTATTTTAAAAGATTATTAAATATTTATTTTCAAATAATATGTGTTTACATAAGCAACAAATTTCTTTAAATTTGTATTACATTTCTCATTCGCACCCTGGAGCCCAGTACAAGTGAAAATAAATTCCGACAACAACAAATGATACACGCATTTTGGGTAAAAAAAAAAACTCAACTTCGTAGCCCCATTCAATTTACCACTTACATAATTACTATGTGGCATAAACACACCCCCTCGGGGAACGCCCACGTTTATCAAATTGCCACCCGCGGCTAAAATGTACAAAAGGCAAAAATTGTGTTGGCCTTAAATATTGTTGTTAAGGGTCGCATTTATATATATATATAATAATTTTTTTTTTTGATGGTCTCGCCTGCAATTATTATAAAATGGCGAAGAGGAAGGACAAGCGGCAGAAGCAGCAGCAGTTGTGCTGGCAGCAAACAAGGACTCGTGACGCCATTCGCGCTCCTTGGAGACTCATTTTCAAGTGCTGGGCCGTTCAACAATTTCTCAAGTGGGTCAGCCCGAGTGCTCCGGAGCCCGCAGAGCCCACCGAGTGGCAGTAGCAAAAGTTCAAGGATTTTATTGTTGCACAAAATGTAATTGAATGCAATGAAATTACGGTAAAGGCACAACGCACCAACGAGAGAAACAGGACAAAACGTTCTATGCTGAATTTAATTGCGTTTATTGTTTGCACAGATGTGTGTCCCTTGCTCTAGCTGTGTGTGTGTGTGTGTGTGTAGAAATTGCAATTGTAGTTTGTCTGCAAAGGTATCCTAGGTTAAGTTTCTTCTTGTGTGGCAGCTAAATGCTTGAGTGTAAGTGAAACTTTTTGAAACTCTTGACAGTATTCATATTTAGAGAACTGTTCTTGCACGTTTTGTTATTTAATCGATTTTCGATTTCGATTAAAGATATTGGCAGTCTTGTTTTTTTTAGGTACGTGCCGACACTCAAATCAAATCGAAATGTTGCGTATATTTCTCAGCTGGGTATCAATCTGTAAGTATCTCAAAAAAAAAAGACGTGCAGCAGTATAAATTAAAGAGAGAGATGGGAGATGAATTCATTTCCATATTTTTGATTTAAGCCATATTGTAGATAGATGTAGATGTAGGCAAACCCAAAACCTTATAATACCCCAATCGCAATTTCTCTCAAAAAATGTGGGAACTAAAATACAAGAAATTGATTAAATTATAAGCATCTAGTCTTATTCCATTAATTTACTACTAACATAATTATTTACCAGTTTTTAATTCATGAAAATATATTTTTAATATGACATATAAAGAGAAGAATCCAGTTATCTACTCTTAATAGTCTGTTCAATTTCGATATATATATATATATATATATATATATATATATATATATATATATATATATATATATATATATATATATATATATATATATGTTATTGTTTAATTTTTTGCTAATAAGTTAATAAATTTTTCAATAATATAACAAATAAATTTAATTATGGGCAATTTTCTCAAAATAAATTAATTGGAAACCATAAAAGCCCCAAAAATTCTTCAATTCATTTCACATTGTTTATTTAGGGTACCATCTGCACCTCTTATTTTGCTCTTTTTTTCTAATGAACAATTTAATTTGTCAACATTGTGCAGTCAACAAGCCTATGCGCTTATTTTTCTATTTTCCTAAAGTGTTCAACACATTTGGGTATTTTATTTTCCGTTTTCCCCTTACAAATGAAAACAAGCTGAGGAAAACACGTGCCAGGCAAAGAAACACAAACACACACACACATACACACATAGAGAGAAGATGCTGAAGCATGTTTACAATTTTCACTTGTATTTTCTCATTTTCTACATTTCCCACTCTGGCCAGCAACTTTATTTCCGTTGGCAGCCCCCGAAAAAGTGGCCAGTGCCCAAGCAGAACTCAATCAACAGCCTCAGACTGACCCACATTTAACGATAAATTTGCCGACATCAAATAGTGCACAGCAACAACAACATAAGCCTATAAAAGACAGGGAGAGACACAGAGGAGTGTGTCAGAGAGAGAAAGAGGTGCTTATATAATTCAAGCTTATCACGACGGTTCCAGACCATTGCGTATTAAAAACATTTTTGTTACGCCAATAAAAACTCGCAACGCAAATTTTGCATAATGTGTGCCATAAAAAAAAAAACAGAAAGCAAGTTGCAAAGGGTCCCCTTCACCCCTCTGACACGCCGTCTCCATTTGCGCTTGTTGACATTGGCGTTCTGGGTACGCAAACTAGGCAATGGGGTTACAAGAGCCCCAGCAAGCCCCTCGAACATAGACCCATCTCGGACTCGCACTCGGACATATTTTGTTTATAATGTTTTCCTATTTATGTAGCTGCTGTTGCCAGAGTTGCCGTTGCCGTTGCCGTTGCCAGAGTTGCCGCCGCCTGTGCAGCTACGGCTTCGTTTTTTATTGCTCACCATTAAATAGGCAGCAGCAGGGGGGAGGGGCAGAAATGCTGAAACTTGCTGGCGCGCCTGCTGATTGCCGCCTGATGTTGTGAATGTGCCCCGTGCCCCACGGCGCGGCCATTTTGTGAGACAAAATGGCAGATGAAACAGCGGCAGCTGCAAAAACTATGCATATTGTTTGTCATTAACAAGGTCGACAAAAAAAGAGGGAAACCCAAAAAAAAACTAAATTCGCTTTGATGAAAGAAAGCTGTTACACGCTGGCTGTCAAGTGGCGGGCGGCCAAGCAGGGGTTAGGGGTCGCCAGCTGACATTAATTTTGTTTTCATAGCACAAACCCACGGGCCTGACAATTCGTTCACTGCAACCTCTTTCACTCTTTCTCTCCCTCTTTTTCTCACTGTCTGTGTGTGACTGTGAAATGAAGACATTCAGTTGCACAGTTTTTTTTTGGTCTTTCCTGTTTACTTGTTGTTTTTTTATTCAGACTCTTTCTTTTTGGCCATAGCGTTAGCTTGATTGACATGCCGTCTGCTTTCTGTGACTCTCTCTCACGCTTGTCTGTCCTTTGCTTTTTGCCAGCTGACCGTGACACAAAAACAAAAGACAACAAGTGCAAAAACAAATTAGCACAGTATGCAGCCCGCTCTTTTTCCCTTTTGATGTTTTTATGTTTTGCTCCTGATGCGTTTTTGACAATGAACATCAGCTGGCTGTCAGTTTGTTGCCGCTGATGAGGTGCTCAGTCAAAATTCATAAGTGAGCTATGAGCATAAAATAACACGTGTGCTTATCGATTTTTGATTCTGAGCCAGGTTTTTATTTAATTAAAATTATATGTGTTTAAAATGTATTTTATCTAGGGATCAGAGACCTTTCATTTTAAATCAAATGTGGTTCATATTATTTTATATATATGATTACTTTACTTTCCATGTCAAGCATAATATTTGATAATAATTTTGTTTGTTTGCTATTTTCATGTAAATTATTTTTTCTCACATTTTTTCTTTTACTAAACAATATTGTCAATATATTTGTGAGCCCAATGATTTTAAATTAATACTTAAACAGATATACTGTTTTGTTTTACCAGTAAAAATAATAAGTTCGTAAATTAATATTATTTTTACTTTTACCATTACAGTTATCTCTTCAAGTTTATTTAATTTACCTAATTTCGAATGGCTTTACACAAGCAATGGAAAATTTTCAATTGAAATTTCCGCATATTACGCGAACAAAGCTGATGTGATACAATTGCTGAATAGATGGAAAATCACGCCTTTCACACAGCTCATGCTATATTCAGCGCCGACCTTTTACCCGACCATACATATTACATTTAATTTATTTAAAGCTCGCATTTTCACACTCCGACGCCGACGACAATAAAGAGAAATCCCGCACAAAAAAAAAACGAAAGAAAAAATAAGGAAAATCATTGATGCTGTAGAAGGAGGCAGCATCGGAGTACGGCAATGGTTTCGGTTTTGTTTGGTGATCCGTTCGTTCTGTATATATGTTTATATAAATGTATATATTTGTGAGTGTGTGTGTGTTGTTTGCGTATTTGCATAAAAATTCCGCATACGCCGCGTTGTCGGCTTTAAATTTTGTGGCCCCAAGCCGCATTCAAGGTTGAGCTTCTATTTGAGAGTCTGTTGAAGAACAGTTTTTTTTTTTCGTAATTATGGAAATTCGTATGCAACAATGCAACAATGCGAGTAACCATTCAGACTCAGAAAATCATTGCCACACATGAGTTCTCCACCTCGCAGTGTGTCGCATGCGGCAGCAAAGTTTCATTTCCTCCCGCCCACCCGCTGCCCATCTGTGGATGCAGGCGCATTGTTTGGCATTACACAAATGGATATTAATAGTTGGCAACAGTTCTTGCCATTTTTTTACTGAATGCCCCCGAATGATAATAACGATGACGATGATGATGATGTACTCATTCATTGTTGTCGACTGAGTTTATTTTCAATTAATCATGGCTAGCAGGTGGGGGAGTGCGGATGATAGTCGCGTTTTTCAAGGTTGTCGCACAGACAAAAGCGTAGCGCAGCACTCGAAAATGCAAAGCGCATGAATAACTGAATGCATGATTGAATGCCGTATAGTTGGCTTAAATAGCTGCGGAAAGAGCTCACATTCGGAGTGGAGCGGAATGGAGTGGGGGTATTTTGGTATTAATTGCCATTTGGCATTCTGCAACATGGCCATATTTCTTTGCTGTCAACGCCATTGTCTTATAATAAAGCAGCCGAAAGACGGGCCAGCACTTCTCGGCCTGGCCTGTAATATTGGCAGGCCAACATAATAAACATAAATCAAGTGTTGCTATTGTGCCTCCATTTATGCTACGGCTATTGAGCAGTGTCCCTAGTTCTCCCTGTTTTTTTGTTGCTATTTATCTTGAGCAATCTTCTGCTGGCTGCTGCTACACATGCATATCATCAGTCGTCATCGGCTTTATTGTTGTTGCCACATTGTGTGGCACAAGTGGAAGTGAAAGCGAAAGTGCGGCAAGTCTCTTACTTGACTGAGCCCATAAATAAGCCAAATGTGTACTTCTAGAAAGCCCTTCCTGTTCAGCCGGACTCGCCATTTGGTGGGCGCCATGGGCGTGGCCGCACGTCATGTGCTTCCTGATTTTAGTCACAGTCACTGAGTTTTGCATGTGGCAAACAAATTTTCGATAAGAATTTCGCATTTCTTATTGAACTATAGAAAAATAAATTCTTTACTTATTCTGCAAACAGTAACTTATATATTTTTTGTTTATATTAAATAAGTATTGTTTAATGAAAATAAAAAAAAACAGCTAGGTATTGTAATAGTTTATAAAAATGAGCAATAGCAAAACATTTTTTCAAATTCACAAATCAATTAAGCGAAATTTAATAATTATATAAAACAAGAATTTGTATTCAGTCAATATTAAAAATTTCTAGAATATCTTTAACGATTTCTAATTATAAAATAAACATTTCATTGAATTACAATACAACAACCAAACAATTTCACAATATTCAAAACAATGTAACTTTTAGGCCCCAACGAAATAGAGTTCATCAAGTCGTGTGTGTCGAACATCATAATTCCAACAAGTTACATAATTAAAGCAACCCTCGAAGCTGCCTTGCTTTGACAGAATTTTAATATTTGTATATTAACTCGGCACAAAGTCACTTAGAGTTCCGCCGACGGCTCGAAGATGCTGCAAGCACTTGAAGACATTTCTAAAATTAAAATTCTTAAAATGCGTAGGAGGGTTGTGAATTAATGGGGGAAAGGGGAAGGGTAGCCCAAGAATGGTATAAAAAACAAATGCTTGGCAGGCACACAAGCGTGTTATCCTTGCTGTTTCCTTCCACACGGAGACAAGTGTTGCACGGTTAAAGGCTTTATGAGTGCCAAAGGACGCGACATCTGGCTACTGTCTGCGTATGCGTGCGGGTTTGTTTGTGTGTGTGTGTGTATATTTCAAATCAGCTAAGAGGAAGTTAAACCAAATGCTGCGCTTAAAGAAATTGTTATAGGCAAGTAGGGCACAGATATTTGAAAGCAAAATTTAAGGAAAGCGTATAACATTTAAGAAAAATAAAATATTTATATGGGAAGCATTACCAAAAAAAAATGTATTTCGTACTTATAAAAGGCCAACATTTTGTAATATTTAAGATAATTTTCATGTAAAAATTTTCAACATCTGTGTCATTTAGCTTCAATACTTATATTGTTGCCTTAAAACATGAATTGTTCAGGGAATTTTCATCCTTATTATTTACAGTTGTCAAGCATATTTCATATTTTATATTTCGTTACGTAACAAATTGAAGCTGACAAAGCTCTGGCATTGATATTTTATGATTCCTTTGTGACTTATGCCTGGGCTGTCGAGTACTTGGCAGCTTTATTATCGCTTAGCGTCGCGCGCAACACGACAACTTGTCAAGAAAAATATATATTTAAAACTTCGACCCCACACTACGTATGCGTAATGCGCAATACGTTATGACGCAACGGGTGGGAAATTAAATTCACAACAGCATTTAAATCAATATGTGTCTGTTTGTGCTGTTTATATTATAATTAAAAAAAAGGGTAAAAAAGGATGTAGACTGCCAGACCCAAAGTACAGTTGTATTAATATTTACAATTTACAATAAAACATTTATCATGTGTTTGCGCGGTTTTTTAATTTAATCAAACGAGGTGCGCACAAGGCAGAAGCAAAGCCAGCAACAGCGGCAGAAGAATTGCTCATTTAATGGCAGCCACAATGAAATTTATGACCGCATGTCCTGGCAGTCCCAGGCAGTCCCTGCTGCAGGCCAAAGGCAATGGCTCTCAATTATAAGGCATTCAATACGTTCTTAATGCAGCGTTTTAATTTGCTTCACTGATTTCAGCTGCCAAATTCAAACCATTAATCAGCTGGTAAAATACACAACAACAAAAATAAGGTAGAAAACATTTTAAATGCAATTACAATTTTATTAAACAACACTTGCTACAAAAACTGATAAATAAATAAAAAATCATAATAATAAATAACGAAAATAAAAAATGATATGTAATAAAACTAAATGCCCTAACCAAAATTGTATAGGCCTTTATTGGTAAAAACCCATTTATTACTTTTAAAATTATTTAAAAAATTTAAGGGTCCAATTCAATTTTGGTCAAAAAAGATATACAATATATTAAAATGTTTATATTTTTATTTAAATTATTTGCAGCCCGCTATTACTGTTCACAACAAATGTGAGTCCGATAAAGTTTCGCGCATATTTATGGGCGCTCGCTTATAAAGCCTGATATTGATAAGCTCTGTGACAAAGAGAGTCAGCCATATATAATGTGAATACATATGCAGCCATCAATGGAATTAGCACAGCGACGCAGCACACAAATGGGACCTTAATTAATTTCCAATATTGGAGATGCCCCACCCAAACAGAATAAAACAAAATTGGCAGGCATATGCCATAAACTTAACAATCTCAACTTATGTGTGTGGTGTAATAATTTTTGCTTTAACTGCAAAACCTTTTTTTGGCTGCAGCAAAAACAATTAATTGGGCGGCAGAAAAAATGGCGACTGGATGCGGCTGGGAGGGGCAACTGCAGCATCAGCATTCATTTCCATTATAAATGTCAACAGAGCAAAAACGGAAAGAAAAAACAAGTATTCAAACGACTTCGGGGTAAATGGGTTGAGGGGCAGCGCGTGGGAGAAGGTGGGGGGGGGGGGGTAAAGGAGGCGGATGGTTAGCTGTTCCCATGTGCAATATAAACGAATTTAATTATTGTTCATGTGCTGAAATATGAGCAAATTTATTTATAGCTCTCGCTCTCGTTCTCGCTTTTGCTCTGTGCATGTGCCTTGTTCCAGCGTTCAATGTGACGGTAGCAGTTGTCATTGTTTTTTTTGTTGTTGTAGCTGCTTTTTTTAAGCGTTTGCTGTGGCATGCATAAATGTTGCAGGCACACATACATCTATAGACATTCACAAATATTGAGCAGCAATTCCATTCTTTTTTTGCTGTAGTGCTTAATGGCATTGAACGAGTCTCGTTACCTGCCGGGGCCAACGTGTCGTATGAGTTATGGTCCTCGCTGGCGTATGATTAATATTCAATTACATGGCACAAGCAGCATGCACTTTACACACACAAGGACACCCACACCCACACTTGAGCTGAGCTGTGTTTGTGCGCAGGCAAGTATGCAGCACTTTTTCCGTTTTTTACGCTTCCAGCCAGAAAACTTTGCTAATTGCCCCATAAACAAAAACAAAAATACATGCGAAAAAAACAAAAGCCAGCACAAAAAACAATCGAATTAATGCACAGCCTGTAGAGCGGCGTCAGTTTCTTCGATGCATTTTCCATTCATTTAATTATGCAAAATTGTTGGTTGTTATTTGTGGGTGAGCGAGTGAATTTCTTAATGGGTCTAAGTGCTTCAGTTTGCTTTTATGCAGTTTTTATGGGTTGAGGTAAATCTATTTCTACTATATTTTGAAGCAGTTAGAGAACAGGCAATACTTCGAATACTTTCGAATACTGAGTATTCAGCTATTTTTAAGCAATTGTAATAATAATGTTCAATGTTTTGATTACATATTGGATAACTGTTACTGTTACTATCAATTTTTTGCGATAGTATTTATATACAACTTTATTATTTAATATTGTAATTAATGCGATATTTTCGATGTTTATTTATTTGAAAAACGATTCGTCCTAAAAAAAACCCTTGGCAATTTTTATAAAAAAAGAATTTTAGGTTATACTTCAGCTAGCTTAAATAATTGTTCTCTGTTTAATATTTTGGTGATATAAATCTACATGGCTTAAACGTTAAGTATTGCGTGTAGCTTCAGCTTAAGCCATTATATTCGCCTTTTGACAAGGCCAATTGCCGTGATTTATGATTGCCATTATTTAGAGCTTAGCGGCACGTGCTTGGGCCTCTTAATCGATCATTGGGGAAGCGTATTAAACTTCAACTTAACCACAGCTGAAATAATAATATTTCGGTTCTTCTGTTGAAAAAAGTAATAAATAAATAATTGCAAATGTTCTTTTAATTTGTTTGCCAGTTCACCAAAAGCGCAAAGCTTTCACTTTGTATTTGTATTTGTGAAAATATTTATCTTTTATTTAAAATACATTTCACGTGTTTGTTTATTTTTTTATAAAGTTTTTTGCAGGGTTTTAATAGTACGCTTGGAAAATATTAAAAATTAATTCATAAAGCGCATTTGCTTATTTGCTTCATATGTATATATACATATATATATAAATATATATTTTTTCTTTTATTTTTGTTGTGTAGGGTGTGCCAACAAATGCATTATTTTCGTGAAATTTAAAATGACGCGAAAAAATATTTAACAAAGTAAGTTTTAAATTATATTATGCGACATTTCGAAACAATTTAATATTCCAAATAAATATATCTTATTCTGGAAATAAATTGATATTGAGAGAGGAAAGAATATATTGCTTGCAACATGAAATTTAATTGATGCAAATAATTGAAAAACATATATGTAGTAAAGGCAAATCATATTTTACAGTGCCTGCAAATGTGTTGTGGTAATTCAATTAAAAGCGTTTTTATTCAATTTATGTTGACACGCCTGGCTAAATAATAATTAAAACTGTGCTTCTACTTTTTTGCTCTATTTAATTTACAGAGTTGATCAAATGATCGATGCTTATTTCATTTACCCTTTTTTCGCGCACATGGCGTATGCTTAATACGTAGCCAACACACACACAGACACAAGCACAAGCGCAGCTGTGTACGTGTATTAATTTATGCATTTAAGGCACGCTTGATTACGCGCACACACAAGCACACGCACACCCGCAACCACGCGTACAGTGGCCAAGAAAGTTACGCCCCTAAATTGCATATTAATTGCTCATTAATTGTTGATTAGCCTTCAAGTTGGGGTATAGCAAAACACGCTGAGTGCCAATCTCAGCGCTCGACGAACTACCCCCACTTCTCCCTTCCATTCCCGCTCTCTGTCACTCGTTAAGCGCTACTAATCTTTAGTGTTAAGTTAAGTATACGCAAAACTTATCAAGAGGCTTAGAGCCGCTCTTGTTGCGCTCGGCATTAGTGCGACAAAATGTTGTAATCAATCAAACGAACAACTGCCAGAGTCCCCGTACGGTAAAGCCTCGCTGCGGGCTACACTTGCCAGTTTCTTTGGCCACGCAAATACTTGCAATTAAGCATTATTAATCACAGCGACTAAGCAGGCGGCGGTTGGCAGCCAGGGCTCCATGCATGAACTGAGCACTTCCGCCCTGGCAAATAATTACAATAGTCATCGCCCAAGGGGTCCACATCCTGTCGCCCCATCACCCACGCCCTGGCCCCGTGGCCTGCTAATGTCCCCACATTACTTTTGCATAAAAATAAATATTTAATTAAAAGTCGAGTGCGTCACGTCGAAAGAATTCACAAGAGCCCAGAACAATGGGGAGCTGAGAACCCTTGATGAATGTTTTCTGCTGTGGTGGTCATAGTGATAATGTGTGAGTGTGTAGAATGGCAGAATGAATAGTAAAGCGTATAGAAATAACAATTGTTCATTTTCAAAATGGGTTATTAAATATGGTAAACAGATAAATGAAAAATACTTCACATTTTCAAATTCTGCAAGAGACAAAAAATATCTTTGGCGTGCTGAAAATAGTATACCCTTTCAGGCGTATGGCAGATGAGCCAAATATTTCAATACCCATTCAAACTAATGTCTTTTCATAGAAAATCTCAACTTTCGGGCGGCTTCTATAGGACCTAATTAAACTAGTTCAATGTAAATGTGATTTTGTATAAAGCGCTAAGCTTGGTAAAGCTTCAAAATGGTTAGTTTGGTTCAAATATTTTAAAACTTCAATTTTATATATTAGAAACATTTTTTACTTATTTCCTCATTTCCTTTAATGTGTCACAGATAATATTATTCACTTCGTTTGATGACATTACCATAATATCTCTGAATTGGCATAATAACTATTACTTAAGCTTTGTTAAGCATGGGTTAAATAAATAAGTAAATAAATAAATAGATAAACAATAAATAAATAAATAAATATATAAACCCAAGTCTATTGATTTATATTTATATGTTAACTCAATATAACAACATGCATTCTTTTTGTGTTTTCTGTTGTTTTCTGTAATTCTAATTTATAGTAACATAATATGCGCATTTCGCATTTCGACTCAGATTTCAGCTTAAATAAATTCAACTCGCAAATGTTTTCATCTCTTTGCCAATTACAAAAATTCCAAAAAATTAAATTAAGCCATTAAAACTCTGCATACAACAACTCAAATTTCAAGGCTTCAAGGCTGTTTACAGTGAAATCTAGACGAAAAAGTTTGAAGACTGAAATATAAGTTGAATTTGTAAAAGTGAGTTCTTTGACAAGTATTTTATCTTACTTACAACTAAATCTTTTATGAACTTTTAAGATGCACATTTATATTAATTAGTTTCAGTTACAACATAATTTTAATTACAAATAAATCACACTTAAAAAATTAACGCCAACTTTTAAATAAAAAAATGTGACAATCGCTGGCCCAAATAAATACTATGTCAAGAGGTTAAATGAAAGCTGAATGCGAAAAACAACGTGGCAACGTCACGCACACAAAACACTTGAGAGCCAAAGATTGGCACAGTTCATGGTTGGAGATCGGGTCCGAAAGCGACTTGTGCGCTAATTGTGCTGTTGCAGCTTATCAACAATGTGGCAAATGGCCCAAAACATGACAATGGCGATATAGAAATTGCGGCTCAATACACCGCAGCAGGTGGAGCTGCGGCAAATCAATCAGCCCGCAACTGAGATTGACTTGCCGCCTGACAGATTATCAGACAGACCAGCAACAACTCAAATGGCCAAAACTGAAATCTCAAATTCCGAAATTCCCTTTCAAGTTAAATGCCGCGTGGCGAATTGGCCAGCAAAAAGCCAGTGTGGGGCTATTGGGGGCTTTACAATTTAATTATAAATGATTTATGACTCAATTACCGTTTTATAGACGTGTTCAAGTCACAAAATCCTGTCTGAATACTGGTGTGCAACACTGTTTCTAGTTTGTTTGGGTTCTAGTTATTTATTTATGGTTCCGCCTTTTTTTCAACACTGTCTAGCACAACACTTGAATCTAACACTCAAAACACAAAGCATTTAATTTTTTCAGATTTTTCATTTGTATTCTCGCTCGCTTTGCTTGAGCTGCTTTTTTTATTTTTCTTTTCCTGGCTTGCTTTTTATTTTATTTATTATTTTGCGGCCGCCGCAAAGTAGGCAGCGCCTTTTGCAAGTTGGGACTTATTGGCGCCTGTGACGTATGCTACATAAGAAACAAACACGTACACTCGCACACACACACTTAAGCTTGGCTGCGGTTGACTTCCGTTTGCTGTTGTTGTTGTTGTTGCCTTCTGCGGTCAAATTTTGTGTATTTTTTTGGGCGTTTTTTTTTTGGTTAATGCAACAACTGGAAATGCCTTGGCCCAGTGTACACCAAGCAAACATTCACACTCACATGTACGTACGCACAGACGCACGAATCACACACGCGCACACATTGTTGTGGAAATATTGAAAATCGCGACGCGACGCTCCGCTCGTGTTCCGTTACGCTGCGCTGTCGTGCGCCCCGTTTGCCGTTACCAAACAACACAAATATCGAACGTGAACTGACACGAAAATTCGCCACTTCAGGCAGCCAAAAACAGGCGCTGCCACATTTCAGCCCTTCGTTTCAGCCCGTTTCGGGTGTACCGTTAGCTGCACACGAAGCGCCCAAGTAAGAAAATCGTGCACGCCAGCGCCAAACGGTCGTTGTGCAAACTAAATCATTGCATTCGCGGAGAGCGCAGTGGGCGCATGGCAATCGCCAAAGAGAGCAGCCGCTGTGGGGCAGTGCGAGAGAGAATTTCCCAGTATGCTGCAGCAAGGGAATTGGTTCTTTCTTCGGGGTAATTCTCCTCCTGCTTTGCCCCGTGGCTAAGCATTTTCGAAAATTGTTTTGACTATGGGACCAATCCGATAAAAGTTGTAAACTAAATTTGTTTCGTTAATCTAATTAATCACTTTGCCGAATTCATTTTATATTAGCAAATTTTTAAATGTTTGTGACAAAAAAAAAACAAAATTTTAGGAGTAGAGTAAAACAAGCAAATTCGATAATACGAAAAGATAAACACTATAACAATAATATTTTACAATATAAAATAATTAAATTCAAACTATATATTTATATAATTTATTTACATTTTAACTATGAAATTCTAAACATTTTTAGTTTTTCTGTTATTTGAAAATTAACATTTAAATACAAATAAGGGGCTCTATTTACTTCACTTCAACCCCCTTGCATAATACACAGAATCACAAACAAACACACGCAAAAACACATGCCGAAAGCTGTGCGCTTTTCTCAGGCATTGCTCTTGGAACCAAATATGGACACTAAATTCGTGAAATACTTTTATACTAAGAGCATGGCCTTAATGAAATTCTTAGTATCTAATAAGAGAATTTAAATCTATGTACAAACCAAAGCGCAAGTCTGCAGTATTTGAATTGCGTTTTTTGCATATATGGGGCAAGAGGGGGAAGTATCCACAATCCAAAATATTCGTGGCCATAGTATGCTTTACGAGAATGTATTGAACATAATTTGGTGGCTCTAGCTCTTATGGTGTAGGGAATATAAAAAATCATGAATTACAATCGATTTATATCAATATTAATGAAACGGTGCAATATATCGACAAAATATGATTAACTCGTACTGCGTATTGTATACAGAATCTACAGTCGAAAAGTTTATGTCTCTAGCTTTTGTAGTTTCCGAGATCGCTGCGTTCATACAGACGGACAGACAGTTTGAAAGGCAGACGGATAGGGCTAGATCGACTCATGTCATCGTCCTGATCAATTATATGTACACTTTATGGGGTCTGAGATGCTTCCTTCTGCTTGTTACATACATTTGCACAAAACCAGTAAAGCCTTTTTAGCCATTTTCAATATGTTCAGGGTATAAAATTAACAATGTAAAATAACAGTCTAAATAAAAGAATGCACACTTTGTATTGACAGTGGTTTAAGAATTTGCTAAATCGTGCAACAACTATGTATGTTATTATTGGGGAAAGTGTCGAAAAGCTGTGAGCTACAAAACGATGGGATATTTCTTTAATCTAAGACATAAACCAACTCTTACAGCTTACAAGACTTAACGCTTATTTTAAAACCTTTCAATTTTAGTTTTTCTGCACAGGATATTGACTAAAAGCGGCTGTGCTAAAACTTCAACTAAACACTCAAAACATTTGCGAGAAAGCTTTGGACATATGCTTAAAGCTCTCAGCTTATATCCTAATGCTTTTGGTTTGTGAGTTAACTTCGAGGAAAACTTTTTATTTCAATATTTAACAACAGGTGAAATTTAAAATAATAGGGCAAGTTTTCTTACTGAGGTTTAAATTGAATGCAGTGTACTTAAATAATACTACCAAGTTTCAGCTAAGACGTACCTACAACAAGTTTTGTGACTAATAATATATATATATTTATATACTATTCTTTTCAGGCTTCACAAAGTTGCAGCAATTTAATTGCCATCTGAATTCGTATAATTTGTCTGAAATGAATTGCTCTATAAATTGTCATTAAAAGGTTTCGCAGCATTTTCTAGTTGTTCTTTACACTGTTGTAAAAATATTTTATCTGGTATTTACGAAGGTGAAACTTATGCGAGTTGCATTCCCAGCTAGTTTTTGCTTAGTCTCGAAAAGCGAGCTATCCTCACCTGCAGTTAAAAGCATAACGTAATTCAATTCAATTTGAGTTTTATGCCAGTCATTTTTCTCGAGCCATTCAGGCGAAAAGGAAGAGCAGCACCGTACTGCGGTGAACTGTGACCCACTGCTGAAACGAGGTCAATGGCCAGAAACAATAAAAGATATTGGCCCAGAGGCATCCGCAGAGAGACTCAACTGATTTGATGCGTGTGTGTGCGAGTGTGCGTGTGCATGAGTGTGTTAGCTGTAAGTGCAACTGGCTGCTGAGCTTATAAATCATAATTTCCAGCAAATAAATCCTTCACGGACAATTTAACCTACGCTGTGGCAAAGCCAAAACTGCAACAGCGGCAACTCGGATCCGACTGCGATTTCAGATTGTGATTCTGTTTCTGATTTTGGCTGCTTTACAATGAGCCTGGGCGGGCTCTGAGATTTCTCCTCTTCGTTTTTTTCTGTCTGCTACCAAGGACGCAATGTCAAAAAAAGCTGATAACGGAAGTGGTAGGCTGTGTGTGTGTGTGTGCGAGTAAGAGTGTGTGAGTATGTGTGTGAGCTGATAGATAATCAGCAGATTGTCGATGAATCGATGCGAGATTGGAAATGCCAGACGAGATTTTATTTTAGACAGTCACTTTAGTTTGAATGCACTCGAATGATATTCATTTGGTGGCCATCAATAACCCGTTTATGCACATGCCACACCTTTTTGAGCACAACCAAATATATGTTGATTAATGCATTAGGTTTGGAATCCAACTGCAATTTCCTTCGCCCCAAAAAGCCAAATGGAATGCATTTGCAGACGTCCAGCTGAGCTGAGTCCTAGATCAGCTGCAGTTCCTTGCGGCTGTTTCTCTCTGTGTGGGTGTCTGTGTGTGTGGTCAATGATTTTCGTTTGTGTCTGCTTGCGGATTCAGGAGGCAACAGCAGCAGCTGGTTGCCCATCAAAAATTTAATTTGCGCCACACTCCTCCATCATTGTGATGGGCAGCCAACAGACATTGATGGCTCGCAGATTAGCGATGTGACTGGCAGGCCATTTATCGATAGTTTAAAAGCGGACACAGTGTTGAAAAGTGAACGTGAATTAAAATCTAAGAAATACTGTGGCATTTATGCTAGAAAATAAATTAAATATTATAAGGATAAAATGCAAGGCAGAAGCCATTGTAAAATATATTTGTATATACTTATTTATAAGACTATTAATACATATTTAATTGCCAAGTGAAATATTGTATAGATGCTATGAAGTTCAAGTCTTTCTAATGAATAAATAAAGGTGCGAATATAAAAAACAACAACAGTCTTAATTATAAATACTATCACAAAAGTAATAGGGACTAAAAATAACATTATCCATAAACTTTTTCAATAACATTTCAAGATATAAAATAAGAAAAATATATTCTAAAATATAATATCAGTAATGTAAAGAAATCAAATTTATAGATTGAATAAATTAATACGATATTTAATATTTCTCTAGGAATAAACTTTTAAATTGTATTTCTTAATAATTTTGATCTAGTTAAATTAAATAATGTATTAAAATATTTTTGTATATTAGGTTGCTTCAGCAAGAAACTTTTTAAATAAACTTTTCAATTTTAATTTATTTAATTATTAAAATCACAATGAATTAATGTGTATATAGCAATTTTTTAAGGAATGAAGTTTTCATCAACTTTTATATTTTAATTGTAAATATTGTATAAAAAATTAATTTTGTTGATATTTATTTAAGGTATTGTATCGTTAACGATTTCAATTAAAGTTATTTCTCACCGTAATGCATTTGGTAAACATCTCTAACGGCTTTTGGGTCTACTTGCTTGAATCGGCGAATGTTTGCGTAATTTTGAACTTGGCATTTGGGCAATTGTGTTTGATTTGTGGTCGGAGCTGTGGGCGTTCGATTTGCATGCGTATCTGCGGCAATGAGCAATTTCAAATTATCAACATTGGGTTTAGCATTTCGACAATCCGAAACGCCAGAATCTAAACATAAGCACAACAACAACAACAGCAACAAATTGCTGGCCACTATTGGGTGGACAACTTAAGTAAACACACGCCCCATATATGTGTGTGTGCGAGGTGTTTGTGTGTGTGCATTTGGCACATTACTTGCCCACGAAATGCATTTGACATGTGCAAGCAACAGCGTCTGCCCCGCTGCCCGCCTACACCCAGCAGCTAATTAAAGCGCGCACGCGTGTGATATGCCACGCCAGATGTCTTACATATACATATGTATATGTGTGTATGTATGTGTGTGTATTTGTGGGGTGCAGACCCCAGTCGCAACAGCGAACATGTCGCACTGCCAGTCGCAACACGCGCCGCATCTTTATTCTAATCTCAGCCGCAACATGCTTTAAATTTAGCATAACACCAGGCAATAAGGCGGGCTGAGCGCGGCCAGGGGGGCTGAGTGGGGCTGACTGTGCGTCAGGCTGGCAACTCTATGCTCTAAGGTCATAACAACATCTTGGGGAGCTGCCCGGGGTGTTTGAACTAAGCGAACGGCGCGTGTTTTGATTTCATTTTGTCGCCGCGAAAAGGTAAACAACATTTTTTTCACTTCTTTTTCACTGTCATTTTGTGCTCTTGCCTTAGGCATCAGCACTTAGGCATTCAGCTTGTCTATGCGCACAGTCCAACCCCCCGTCCCCCTCCCCGGCCCCTCTGCCACTCTCTCACACTCCCGCTTGCATATTATTAGCATAATCTATTTTGCTCCATAGCAAAGTTTTAACTTTTATTTTTCAACTTTTTCATAATTTAAAATTGTTGTTAGTGTATTGGTTATTCGCATGCATTAATGTTCGATTTGTCGCTCTTGCTTTTTCACCCTTTTGGTATTTGCCTATATCGTTATTTTTAGCCCGCATCGTTGCGCACTTATTCCTAATGATTTCCAATCATTTTTAATAAATGCACAAATCGCTATAAACTGCACATTGCCTCGCTTCGAATCCAAAAGAAAATCACTCGATTCCACATTTTCAGCAGCAATAGCAAATCGAACATCAATTTGCAATTTGCTTCGAAATAAGAAATGTTTACAGTACTCAAACATGTGTGGGGCAATCTTATATTTCGGATAAAAATCTACATTAAAGAAAATATATCACATTAATATATTGACTTCAATATAGAAAGCTAAATGTTAAAAAATTAAAAAACTTTCAAAAAAATATAATCAAAAATATTTTATTGCGATTACAAAATCGTATATTAAATTAATTTAAGACTCATATCCATGAAAAACCTTATATTATAGTATTAAATTTATTATTTAAGTGCAGTCTCAGGCAATGTTTGCATGTAATTGAAAATGCATATCAAAACAGAGTAATACGCAAGTCAATTTCTTAAAAAAACAATTTAAATAAAATATATTTCACTTGCCACCCAGACAAAGGGCATCTGTCAGCCAGACTAAGCTGCAGGGTAAACAATTTCGGCTGACCCCTCGACGATATTGTTAACAAAATGTTTGGTGTTCATTTTAAAGCTTACCAAAAGCTAGGCAAAAAAAAAAATACATATACAAAAACAATGCAAATGCCGAAAAAATTGTATAAAAAATGTATTTGGCAACAATAACAAAACGTGCGGAATAAAGAAGAAATTTCCAGAAATTGGTGCAAAACATAAAAAGAATAGCTTTCGGCTGCACTGTGGGGTTAGGACGTAAAACGTGCGGAGTGTTGGCATGAACATTTTGTACAATCATCATTTTTTTATATTTTTTAGTTTCATTTATTTTTCCATGCGCATGCACAATTGTTGAATATTTTAATTTTTATATTCTTGGTGTTGAATATTCTGAACGGGAAAGTAGTTAATTGATTGATTTCGTGCTGGTTTAAGTACATGGCCGCAATTACCATATTGCTACTAGAATTAATTTCAGTTAGAAGAGTAGAGTCAACAATCAAAGGGTTTCTGCCCTAAATATTGGCCACGAATGCGGTGCGCAAATTTATTAACAACTCAATTGGTTTTGGCCAAAATGCAACATTGGCCATAAATTCTGAATTTAGAGCTCTCCATTGCCGCGAGTAGCTGAATATGATTTTTGCTTATTGTTTTGTACGGAATTTTCTGTCAATGCATGTGCAAATGTGCAGGTGGGTGAGGGGACGGGGGAGTTTTGGGGGCTTGTTGAAAAAAAGGGGGGGGGGGGGTGCGTTTTGCAAAATGCCGCACAGGAAGCGGTGCATTTGCCATGTTTGTGCAATCAACATAAGGCGATAAAAGGGAAAAATAGAAAAATAGAGAGACTGATTGACTGGGGGATACTCCTCACAGAGAGCGTACAAAAATCGTTAGGAAAATATAAAAAAAAACTGGGTAGATTTAATAGCTGATAATATAATATATTTGCAGTTAGCAGATATGTTATTTTGCAGAAACATACTTAAGATGGACTTTTAAAACTCGGAGATCGCTAAATCTGATACTTTAGCTTTAAATCAATCCACCTGTTGCATATCTATGATACACATTATAATACCCTTTATTAAAATTCTTATGCTTACACACACCAATATTTATGTTGATTGCTCTTGGTTACTGCAACAACTCAAAGATACGCAATCAATCATGAATTATTCATTAAGAAAACTCTGTTGAATCGACGAAATAAATTCAGGTACTTGAAACACATTTGGCTGACTTTAAGGCACCGCAGTGTTTAAGCTCATAAATTATCCATTCAAATATATCACGTGAAGCTTTCGACACGAGAACCCAGCCAGTTTCAAGGGGAGCCGCAGAGGCGTCTTTAAACATTGACCAACATTTGTAGTCGTGACGGCGACTGCATAAAATATTTCCAAGCAAATTTGCAGCAGTTCCCTAAATACCTCAGGGCTGTCTACGCCGTCCCGCGCCAGTTCCCGTCCGCTCCTCTCTCTTCTCTTCTTCCGTGCCACAGTTAAGCCGCAAAGCAGCCATTAGGCAACTACAACTGATGCGATGGCGACGCCAATGGCTGTCACTCGACAAAATGGCAGACAGAGGCAGCGCGCTTGCACACACACACACACATCTATATGTATATGAATGTGTATTTATAACAGCGTAACAGTAAAAAGGCTGAGCGCTTTGTGTAACTAACTGTATGCAAACTGTCTTGCCACTCAGCTGCGCATCAGTGGCAGCCAGTTGAGTTATGCGGCGGTGCTTGAGTGTGGCAACAAGAACAGTTGGTGCCACCAGCGACAAATGACTTCACTTGCCACGCACCAAAGTAGGCAACAATTTGCCGTCTCGTATTTATTTGTCATTTGCATTATTAATTTGTATTGTCTGGCATTACAATTATGCGCGTTGTTTTGGGGCCTGTCTTCACTGTACTGTCAGCTCAATAAAGTTGTCTGAAGCTCTCGTGTGCCATTTTTAATCACACGCAAATTGCGCTAAATCATTTTCTAATTGCCGCCGCGTGCAGTGCTTCTTCAGTCGCTTCTCTCGCCCTCCATCCTTCACTCGTAAATGACTTCACACATTTACGCCGAACATGTTTATGTCTGCCCGAGGACGTGTCGCCAAATCTGTATGCCAGCCGAAACTCGGTTGTATCTATGTGTAGGCACACGCACACACACACACACACACACACACACACACACACACATCCATGCATGTGCCCGTCAATATGCTGAGAAACATATGCAGAGTACATTGGCTACTCTGTCGGAAAGAGGGCATTTTATCAATTACTTATTGTTTGTAACCTAATGAGAATTGGGCATTGATAAACGATCTTTATTTTAATAACTAAATATATTATTTTCATTTATAAGAGCTTTTAAGAGCTTTAAGACGGGCTTATTCATTTTAGTTCTTCAAGTTTTAGCTCAAAGCTCAAAACAGAAGATTTTTGTTGTACCTAGGAACATTTTAATTTCAGTTGTGAGAATTTTAAAACTATTGAAAACAAGACGTGTTGCAGTTATTCTTAATACTATTACTTGGAAATACCCTTTTCTCTATTTCACACAAATCTGTTTGAATCAAGGTTCCTAAATTTATTGTTGAAAATTCCTGTCAGCAATATATTAAATTATGTAAATAGTTATACATTTTGATATTTTCCACCTTAAATAACTTTTATTTTCAATACATATTTTAACGATTATATCATTTAGCCAACATCTTTAAATTTGGTTTAGGGTATTTAAATATTGTCGAATTTATGCTTTCTTTCTTTTCAGCTTAAGTCTCGGCTTGTTTATACTTTGGCGCCTGCAGCTTGGCTGCTAATTATGCCAAAATATGTATGGCTGTAGTGTATATGTTATTTCCATATTTGGCAATATTGGCTAGAGAAATGGCCGCCTCTTGGGCGCCCTGCCAACAGTGTCTTTGCACTTGGCGCTTGTCGCTATTGCGGCTCCTCTATATGTATGTGATTTATACATATATATATATATATATATATATATATATTTTTTTGTTCAGCTTCTGCACATTTGGGTTGGTTATGTTGGGGCTGTTGGTGACAGCCTCTATTGGTCATTAGCCTCCAATTAGTTATTGTTAATTTGTCGTTTGCAATACGAAACGGAATGCATGTGTTTGGAATTGTGGTGCTGAATATTTTAGCCATACCATAAACTAAGAGGAAATGCAATTAATATCACATTTCATGGGAAATTGGCCAGACTGATGAATTAATAGATTTCAATATAGTTGGTAAAGGGAATTGGGAAAGTTGAAATCGACTATTATAAAGAGGTAATAGAAATAGCTATGGAATTGTTGTAGAGCACGAAGGCCCAAATGTTGTGAAATCAAAGCAATTTATAGTTCAAAAGTTCATTAAAATGGAACATTTTCATCAAATTAAGTTTATGAGAAATCAATTATTAATTGCCACAGATTTAGCTGTCAAAATAATTTTTAAGCTGATTAAAGAAGCGTTGCTAAAGTAATTTATAGTTATATAAATATTTATAATTGAGATGGATTTAACATAAAGTGTTATCTTTTGTTAAAAATTGTATTAAATATTAAATGATATAAAAATGTATATTGAGTTATTTATATGCATTCCTCTATCGAAGAGCATACTGTTTAGTTTACTGTATTACATATTACCAATATTATGAACTGGTATTAGTAAACGTGTAAACGAATATAAATTACCCAAAAATTTACCTACAAATTTTTTACAATATTTCCCATATCATTTCCATAATGTACTGTTGTTAATGTCATTTAGTTTTCTATAAATACTTTAAATTTATTTGTAATAGAGCTTATCGCTGCATTTTGGCTCGATTTCTCTCGCGTTATAGCCACAGGTTCAGCTACCAAAATATTTATCATCATCATTACGAGAACTCCCCTCCTGGCAGTGCCGCCAAAATTGTTTTTCTTGCGGTCGTGTTTGGTGCGCCCCTTTCAAACTCTCGGTAAGTCCCCCTTTCTGTTCGACAACAACTCGCGGCTCATCTGCGCGTACGTTGAGTATTTTGTTTATATATTTTGGTGGCACGCGTGGTAAGTGCAGCAACAGCGCGCCAATGTGGCTTGCTCGCTCAGCTCGACTGTGGCACGTAGCCGCCCTCGGGCTAACGGCAAAGACAAGATGCGAGTGCCTCATGTAGCAAAGTCAGCGCCGAGGCCAAAGGGTTGTGCACTTGTTGTCATCATCGTCATCATCATCAACTTCATTAACATCGTCTACACCATCATCATCGGGTTGAGAAGCAGTACGGCAGAGTATAAATAACCCTAGTTTGGGGAGCATTTGTGAGGGCTGTTGAAGATGCAACGCCAACGACAACTTTGTTGCCGCTTGTTGCTGCTGCTGCTGCTGGTGCTTGTGGCTTGACGTTGATTATGTAGCATCGAAACAAACAAATTCGCTCTAAACGACCCTCAGCAGCTTGGAGCCTGACGAGACGCCTCTGATTGACTGGGGCAAACATTTGAGGTACTCTGCATAGTACTTGGCAACATGATTGATGTCCCGTTTGGCTGCATTTCCTGCATTGATTTGGATGCCAATAGCTGCCAAATGAGGCAGTTTATGCAAATGCTTTTGCCAATTTTTTAATGCCACAATTTTGAGCTGACATTTCATATTTTATTCAACAGCTCAACATATTTTAGTGCATGCCAAGAAAGAGATTCTGTAACTGGCCCCTGGTTAGCCCCACAGTTCCCCTGTGGATGCTGCTGCTGCTGCTGTTGACGCCTGTTGAAAAATTGCGTTTTAATTAAAAACGCTCAAGTGCACTTAAGTGTTCGCTTGCCAGCCACGTCAACAATCACAGGCAGCAAGTGCACACCTACAACAAGAACACAAACACATAAAAACAAAAGACCCAAACAGCAGCAGCAGCAACAATAACAGCAACAACAAGAACAGCAATTAAGACAACAATACTCCGATGTATAAAATGAGGAACAACAGCAACAGCAATGGGCTACAAAATAAATAATTGAAACACAAATAGTCGCAGTTTGTGTACACTACAAAAATATTTTATGGTATTACAAAGATTAAAATCAAATATTGATATTATGATGATTATAAAGTTTTAAAAGTTTAATTATAATATTTTCTTTATGTCGTTTAGAAATCTTTTAAGAAATGTTTCATGAACATTAAAACGTTATCTTAAAAAAGCAACGCCTCTGTTATTTAATACAACATTTTTGTATATAAAATCATTAAATAATCATTAAATAAATATTTCCTTTTTATTCTTGAAAATTTTTTATTGTGTTAAAAATATTTTTAATTTTTTAATTACGCTTTCCGCATGCAATCTAATCCTCGAGTTAGTAGAAAATCGTATTACAATTTTAAGTAAGTTTTGTTTTAATTTTAAATCATTTTAAATAGAGTTTGGATTACTAGATAATTTAATTCTAAATATATTTTCTTCTTTTTTTCTTATATCTTCAACTCCATTTAATGTGCAATTTCTTTGAAAATGTTCTATAACTTTTAAAATTAATCCGAAATGAAGTGAGCAATTCTGGGATTAGGGCATTACGCGTAGTTCCATTGTCGGTTCATTAAAGTGCCAAGTCATTCGAGCTGTGCTTTTCCGCTGTACTGGGGCAACTCCTTTAGTTCTGTGGCTGCTGTCTTACTGCAGTTGCAAGCGCATCGCATTTACAATCCCAAGCTGTGCGCTGCTTCAGCAAAAAAGGACAGGGGCATAAATAAAAGGAATGGGGGGAGCTGCTGAGCATTTCCCCTGTGAGGCAGTGAAGCCTGTCGCTGATAAGCTGCACCAAGTCTTTGCCTGCATTGCTGTGTGTGTGTGCAGGAAACAGGATATGACATATTTAATGTGGAACAGATGCGCATTTCTTTGGCGTTCCTTTATGGTAATTTTTACCATTTTATTTCATCTCGACAACTGTCTTTTGCAGCTTCTGAGTGCATAATTATGAAATTCGCGCAATTGATAACAGACGAAAAATGAACATTTACCGTGAAGGGATTCTTCACAAGAAAGGAATTTGCAACGCAAAAAGAAATATATATATATCGACAAGATGGAATGACAAAATGGTTAATTAAATGCAAATGAAATGTGCTAAACCATAAAATAGTATTCATTAATACAGATTATTAACAAGAGGGAGAGAAAATGTGAAAGTAAAAAGCTATTAACTATGAATCTGAAATGACAATTTATCAATGAATATATAATGAATTGAATATATTCCAAAAGGTGGTGATTCAATAGAGAAAATATTATAACTGCGTGTCAGAAAAATAACGAATATAAGTATAAAAATATAAATATACAAATTGTTTTTCCTTACAACAATATTTTAATATTCTATTGAAGTAAAATATTTTAAAGTTAGTGAATAAATTAATACAAAAAAAAGTTAACTAAAACTAAAAACTTATTATAAAAAGGCGTGAAATTCAAGGGCCGGAACACTTTTTGAAGAGTCTTGCGCTTAAATAACTATGAAATTAGTCTGTGCATTTATGACTCAGTATTGTATATTGTAAGCCTGTGAATAACAACTGAAAACAGGTAAAAATTGGAAAAAAATTTTATAATAAAATATTCGGTTACGAATCGCGAAATATTTAAAAACATTTATTTTCATTTTATTTTATATTTATCAAAATTCGTTTAATTTTTGTTCAGATTTTTTGTTTTGGTATTATATTTTCAAACAAAAATTATATACATTTTTGGTGACTAAAAAATGTTTAGAGTAAAAAGCAGAACGCAGAAAATTTAGATGAAAATTTCAACTATTCCACTTCTTTAATGGCAGAAAGAATAGATGGACACCGTTTTTTCTATCTAGATGTTAAGGCTGAGTTCCTAGCGCGAAGGATAACATGAGCGCAGCGCAGCGACGCGTAGGCGAAATGTGATGCAAGTTTTGCTCTTTGCTTTGGTTTGTTTTCAGTTTTATTTTTTATGACTGGGCGTAAATGCATAAAACTGAAAGTGAGGGAGACAGGGACTTGAGTGGTGATGGTGGCTGGGAGGTGCGCCACCGAGGGACCAGTGGCTAGCCACGTGCACTAAAAAATTGTGAAAAGTTGTTTCATTTGCGCTGTGTCGCAAAAAAAAAAAAAAAAATTTCGAGCTGAACCGCAGCAGCATTAACAACACTTAAAATGCCTGCAGCGTTTTCCTTTAATACAAGTGGACAGTCCTCTGTGTTTTTCTTCTTTATCCTTGTTTTATTTTGCCACAGCCAAGGCAACTTTTGTAGGACACTCGGCCGCCCACTTGAAGCGGCTCTGTGCCAAAAACTTTGTCAAGGGTTTTCCCCTCGCACTCTAAACTCATTTTGATTTAGTCGTCGTTTAGTTTCCTTTCAGCGCAAATTTTGTTTATTTAACAAGTATATACATATACTATACCTACTACATATACGTCGTTTTTTTGCTCTTTCTTTTTGGGCAACTCGGGCAGGCGACAAGTGTAAATGAGTGTCATTTATTTTGAGCTTTGCATTCGCTTTCAGCTGTAAGCTTCAAGTGCGAACATCCTGCAGCGTCTGTCTCGAGTCCGGCGACCTGTTCTCGAGTCTCTATTTAAATGCTGACAGATTAAAGTTCTGCTCCAGCCTCCTGGATTAACTGCACCAGCAGCGGTCAGCCACAGGGAGTGGGTGGGGTTCCAGTGATTTAGTTGAGATTCAGGCGCTTACTGCAAAATAAATATCCCCGGCTATTGTTAGCCAAATTGATTTGCCCAAATTTATTCAAGCAAATAGCTTTCGAGTTTTGCTCTGTTTTCTGCTCGATTTGTTGCACTAGTGTTGTTGCACTAGTCTTGGGAATAATCTGAAAACGTTTTTGTATAGACTGCGCTTACTTCAGTTGATTTATTGATTAGCTGCAAAACAAGCTAAATATAACAATTTACATGAGAAAAAATAAGTTAATAAAAATATAATAGAATAATATAATATATATATATATATATAATATTTTATATATATATATATATATATATATATATAAATGAGCCAATATATAATTAGAAAGCAATTTTAAATAGATCGGTATTAAAAATATATAGAACGATGCAAACTTGAATTAAATTTTAAGTTTAAATTTGCACAAAATGTAACATAAAATATGAACAAAAATTATGATGTCAAATTTAAATGCACAATTAATCTAGAGTCAAGAGTTTTCGTAAAAATTTTCGTATTATTTAGTATAATTTATTTATTTTTATGAACTCTTAATAGCTAATTTAAAACCTTCCAGAGTACTGGATGCTGATGCTTCCGTCTTATGCATATTATTTACAGATTCCTTTAAAACTGACTGCAAACAACTTTTATAAGTTTTACCTACCCACAAGAGTCCCTTTCCACCAAAAAAATAAAAATAAAATAATAATAATAATAAAGGTTATCCATCTGCCGCCTAGAAGCCAAGTTTGGCCATACATAAACGACTTGACTTGAGTTGAGCTGAAAGCATTTTATGGAATTTTTCTTAGCAATTTTTACGTCTAATTTATTTGCACTTCACTTTGCGGCGAGTTCTGCACAAACACTTGAGCTGCAGCTAGTGGGAGGGGTCACGTCAGGCTTCTGGCCAAAATCCACGTTTTATTAGACAGCTTAAGAGCGAATAAAGAGCATTCATAAAGACAAGTCTAAGTTCTGGCATAATTACCAGCAAATTAGTTTGCTTTTGCGTGCTGCACTTGAATGAAATAATTCTCATGCATTTTTCTTACCTTTTTTTTATTTTTTTACGGATGGTTTGCAGTTTTCCATTTATTTCTTCTATCATTTTTTTTGTCGCATCTTTACTAATTTTTGCCAATTTTTTTCCCGCATTTTCTTGCATTTTCTTTTAGTTTTTGTTTTAAAAATTGACCATTGGTTGGCTTAATTAGAGTTAGCTGCCGCCTGGGAGCGTGTGACAGCCTTCGAATTTCTCGGTTGTTCTTTTCTACCCTTTTTTCTTTGTGAGATCTGGTAATGCCATTCGACCAGGCAGTAGAAACACACAATTACATATTTATTTCGTTTTTTTTTTGTTCATTTAGTTCATTTTACTTTGCTGGTAATTTCTGGTCTTTCTTTGCAACTTTCACTTTTAACTTAGTTTCCAACTTTGCGTTGGCCAGCTTTTTTCCTGCTTATCTTCTCGGTGGGCGTGGCCATTGCATTTAAAAATTATGCGCAACGAAATGCAATTATGTAAATGCCTGCAGCGCAAAAATCGAAGTTAATTAGGTCGTAACTGTGGTGCAAATTGTAATCCTCCCGCGGCTAGCTCCCCTCTCTGCCCACTACTCCAGCTGTTTAAGTTACTTTCCTTGGAATTAGTGAAGCACAAAATTGAAAGGGTCATAAAAATGTCAGCTCTCTCTTTATTAAATGAGATCCCGAATGTTGAACATGAAAAATGCCAAGCGGTTTACGACAAAAAAAGGGTCATAATATGCTTATGTGGATTTATAGATGTGACCTTCAGTTTTATGTGCCTGACTACATTTACAACTAATACCAATTTAAATCGTAAGCTGATGTGGCAGGATCTTTCAACTAAAAGTACATATTTAAACACTAGTTTTTGGCTTTACCATTTTTATTCACATTTAAATTCACAAATATTTCGTCAAATATTTGGTATTATATAAAACTTGGCATTTGAAAGTCAACATCGTTTTCGTCACTAGCAATTTGCCACTCAAATGCCAATGAAATTGAATTAAATTTGTAAGCAGAATATACAAATTTGTACATACTCACAGTTTTTGGCACCTAGCGCGTCATAAATCAATACACGTACACACGCACACACACAGGCAAACACTACGAACATTTTTGACATGGCAATAAATGAATTGAGCTCAGATTATGGACTATAGTATTTCAATTTGTATATATGAATGTTTACATATTTATTTTCAATATTTGCAAAAAAGCCTTGTCAAAAATAGAAAAATCTAAAATGTTAACAGATTTGGTGCGAAATTAAATGTAAATATTTTTAATAAATTTGTGTATACAAAATTAATTTTTGCAAACATTATTTATTATTATTATTATTATTATAATCGAAACAATTAATTCAAACCAAGTTTAATTTTGAAATAGAAACAAGAACTTTGCAGTCGGACGTAGCCGACTGGGTAATACTCGTTCACAGTACACAGTAGTTATTATTTTTATTTTTGAAATATATAGAATTTTTATATTTCGTAGGCTCGGAGGTGGGTGTGGCCAACATTAGCTCTCATATTTCAAATGCCCATAACTTTGTCAAAACTGAGCCAATCTTCATGTTTGTTGTATGGTTTGCCGTTTAAATTGATTCTACATTTCAAATATATCCATTATTGAAAATACAATTCTTTGGATTTTTTGATAAAATAAAAATACAATTTTTTTTTAAATTTATAGAAATGCAATTTTATTTTTTAAATCGATTGTGGTTGTCATAATTGGTATAAGAAACAACATTAAAACCGATTCTGAGGGGGTCACATTTTTTTTTCAAAAATCATGCCAAAATTGACATCAATTTTTACATGTACAGCTCTCGGATCCATACTTCCCGTATTTCAAACACCCACAACTTTGTCAAAATTGAACTGATTTTCATGTTTGATGGCATTTTTTTCATTGTTTGTCCCCTATCATGTACGTCGCGTGGCCGGGAATTTTTATATGATGTTTTGGGGAGCCTTTCGGTAACATATATTCTAAATATGGAGCCTTTAGTTTAAAAACTGTGAGAGATATAGCCGTTTCCGACTTTTTAAGGCGGGGACGCTGGGAGCGGGGTTATCAAGGTCGCAGTCTTTGAGGGGGGTCACCAGCAATCTACATACCAAATTTGGTGACTCTTGTTTTAATATTAAAATATTCACCTTTTATCGATTTGCGATCATCATGTTATCGATTTGTCAGCCTCCCAGTGGGCGTGGCATAAAAATCTGAACACTATGTCTCTAGCTTCAATACCGGCGAAAAAAATTGCGTTTATACGGACAGCTAGACGGACATCGCACAAACCTAATATACTCTTTTCATTTTGTGAACGAGTACAAAAAGAGAAAATAATGAAATACATTATTTATTATTTTTATTGGATTTTATACAAAACTAAATATTTCTTATGTGCTTATGTGTTTCAATTTTCATAAACTACTGAAACTATTAAATTACTAATTGGTTTTTATATCCTGCAGTTTAATATTGTTTGCAAATTGTAAATGTTAATTGAATGCAATTAAACTCGTAGAATTAGAGCATTTCCCAATGATTAAATTCTTTTATTTGGTAAATTTGCAAGTTTAATTACCCGCCATTTATGTGTGGACTTAGTATAGTTAGTTTAAATAGTATATACAAATATATATATATATTTTTTTCTTCTAGTATTTTAGACCATAAAGAAAATGTGCTTCGGCTTGTTCGACGTGCCCCATCGATTATTTTTAACCGTAGTGCAGTCACAGGCTGGCAGGCGTTCTTGTTAGGGTCTTCAATTTTAATTAACTTGCAATTAAAGCAAAATTTATTGGCGCACTTTGATGGTCGTAAATTAGCTACTCGACTTTCCAAAATGTCAGAGCGGGAGCAAATCAATTTATAAAGCCCATGCGAGCAAAAGTGAGAGCCCAAAAAAAGCTGAACTTGTAACAAGTCAGCCAAAGGTCCAAGGCCAAACGAGGCGAGATTGTTTTTTTTTTTCATTTTTGTTGGCAGTCGGTTTACGTGCCGTATGAGCAACCCAGCACAGTGTGACTGACATGAGACCCACACATATATAGAGCTGAAAAAGTGTGAAGCGCAAAAAGGTTGAAAGGTTTGTTTGGGAGTTGGCAATCACCTTTAAACGTTTTTGCAGATGCCCCAGTGGCGTTCAAGTGGCAGCCACACACAATGAAGAAGTCAAACAAGTCACTTAGTTGCTGCTGCCGGTAACAGAGATGCAAAATAGACTCCAAAAAAGCAGAGGAAACTTTAGTTGCAAGGTAAGTTCTTGGCCAGCAGCCAAGCTGATTTAAGACTTTAACTCAGATTGTTCACACATATTGCGCACGCAGCGTACGTGCACTTAGACTAAGTGAGAGATTTGTGGCAGGAAGTGTCCGATAAGCAGCTTGGAAGTGACTTTGCCCCATGCGGTTTAACGGATAAATAGCTAGGGGATTCGTGTGAGTAATCAAACTGCATAGGTAATTAATAATCACAAGGAGCAGGAGTGTCAAACGGTAGCGCACGTTGGAAGCAAGAGCTGATGGGGATTTGCGGGTGACCGGAAATGGACAGGAAGTAGATGAAGATAAAGGGATAATCGAAGGTATGTATGTGTATACAAAACCATTTGCACTGTAAAAAGACCAACAAAAACGTATCGTATATTTTGCGAGTAAAACCAAATAACGTTCAAGATCTGAAGAGTATTGAAAAGTAAATTTGATTTTAAACTTTATTTAAACAAAGCAAAATTAAATATAATCTTACAAATTAGATTATATTAAAAAATATATAAATCAATATTTAAATTTAAAGAGAACTATTTAAGCAATACTAAACAATGATCATTATTAAGTGCGCCCAATATTTTCTTTCTAGAATATGCGTTCTCTTGTTGATATACCTCAGGAACAGCAACCAAAAATATATCTTTCCTACATCCAGCCCCGACATAAACGAGAGATACTAAGAGCGCCACAAAGAGAACGATCTGATAGGCACACCAAATGCGAAGCTGTCTGAAAATATAGAAAACAGTTGCCGCTTGAACGTCGATCGTGCTGCTGGTGCTGCAGCTGTGTTCTTCTTGAACAAACGTGTTGGCAATACTTACGCCAAGCAAAGTATCTGCAAGATACATCTTTTGCACGGGCTAAAAATAAACGGCTAGTCGAAAAAGGGGGACAAAAACAAACGCTAACTCGCGCGCGCGCCAAGTGCAAAACGTAGGGTCAGACCTCTACCAAAAAAAATAAATAAATAAATACAAAAAACGAGAACAAAATGTGAATATAAAAAGGAAAATGCTTATGTGAAATTGCCTATATCATTTATGGAACGGCAAAAGCGGAAGTTTATTTATGCAATCGATTTGTGAATCTAAAATTATGATATTTATTTATTTTTGTGACAAAACCAAAAATATTTAATCATTGCCAAGAACTGAGCGATCAAAGCGGTTCAACGTTCAGATCAAAGTGCCCCGAATCCATAATAAGCAAATCAAGCGAAAAGGCCATTGCGAAAATTGGTAAATGCAAATTGCCAGAAATTGATAATGCGTATAATTATTGCAAAAATTAATAAAAACGAAAAAAATGTGGGAATAATCTGTGAGCATTGCAAATATTTACAACTCGCATATTGCAATTGTGGACCGAGGCCTGCAGCACTTTTATTAAAATTTGCATAAATTAATGCATAATTTCACGAATCCCGAAAAAAAATGATAAAAATGTAAAAAATCATTTTGTGAAAATGCTGTGTAAATCTGTGTACATTTTTTTATGTTTTCACATTGACGTCAATCAACTGAATGTTTTCACTTTATTTTTATTGCATTGTTTTGCAGATAAATATCATATACATATAGACACTTATACAGCATTTAAATAAACAAACAAAAGCTGCGAAAATTGCATCAATTAACTGACGTCAAGCGTTTTAAAATCCGAATAGCTATATATTCTAAAATATAAAAAATAAAATAAAAATTGTTTCACTCATGGACAGTTTTATGTGGCCCGTTCAAGTGAGCCCCGTCAGCATTTTAAAGATTCTCGCACCTGATGACTGATCCTTTAACAATAATTATCATTGTGGAATATATTTATTGAGTAATAGTTTCATGGAACTATTTTTCTAAAAATAGTATATACACAATAAGACTATACGCCACTTGGGAATACTACGATTATATAGAGTAATAGAAGGGAAATTTAAAACTCTAAATTTACAATTGTGAATTCTATTATTATTTTTTTATTATAATTAATATTACTTTTAATATTGTTTTATTATGATGATAGGACATAGTTATAAACTATGAAAATTAGTTTTAAAGCATTGGCTGCTACGTGCAGAATACTTTTTTGAATTTAAATTTGCCAGGTAAATTCTATGGGTTGGATACAAGTAAGTGCTTATCGAAACATTTCCAGCGAATTCCAACCCAGTCCACTTTCTTTTAAATGTCATTGTTCTGTTCTGTGAAAAGATTCTTTCCGAATTATTTTTGCTTTTATTTTTTAAAAGAATGAAAGATATTTCCATTTAAATATATTTGCAAATAAGCAGCTTTAAATTATTCGAGCTTTTCATTATCATTAATGCTATTTAAAAATGATGTAAAACGAAGCCCCATTCATTTCTTCAACAATCTTCTACAAAACCCGACGGCGGTTGATTATTGACGTGAGCATTAAAGTTGTCAATCTTTAAATATGTTCGTCTCTTGCCTGTATTTACTTAAATTTATGTCATGCCACAAAATGTTGAAATTATGTTCTTTATAGAAGCTCTCAGTCAAAGGAGGAAATTCAAGTGGTTTTACTTTTCAACACATATTTTGGCTAGCTCAAATTCAATTTTTAGCGTGTGTATTAAATTCTAAGTAAATATTTAGTATACTGCAATTAATAGTACTCCCAAATCCCCATTTTATCTCTGAATATAAACTCTTGCCAACATACACACTTACACATATACATAATTCTATTGCATTGTTGTAAACATTTTGGCATTAAAATAGTTGTCCGAGTCGAGCCGGGGCATTTAAAAATATTGTATATGTATGCTTCACTTAATTTACATGATAATGGGCCAGATTTATGCATTTGTTACTTGCCCGAACGCCCACTTTTTTTGTATGCGCCCCACTTGGGTGGTGGGCGGTGCTGCACGCCGGCACATTTTGCCCCACAAAAATAAATCGCATAATTCGAAATAATTTTTGCGGCGCATCTTTTTTTGGGGTTTGTTGAACTTATTTCGCACAGATACGTTTCGTTTCGTTGCGATCTTATTTTGAATTTCTAATTTCTGAACCCCCCCTCCCCTTTCTTTCCTCCCAGCATTATTGCGGGGCAGCTAAAATTAGTTGCAGATAATTTGTTGTTGTTATTGTTGCTGTTTTGGGTTCCATATTTTCAACTTTTCGCCTCGCCCCGCCCCAACACGCACCGCTGCGCCGCGTGTCAAATGTGACAGCTTTCAATGCGCCGTCGTCTCTATACTAATTATGCAAATTTTTGGCCCAACTTATCCCCTTGTAGGGTTCTAGGCGCCTCCACCCCTTTGGCATCATTTGCATTACAAATGCGAGTGAAATTTCTCCGCTTGTCGCTCCTTTTATGAGCATCATATGATTTATGACATTCTGACAGAATGCATATAAAAAGCGCTGCAATTTACTTTTCTCTTTTTTCCAATATTTATTCTCTTTTTTGGAGTTCTGTTTCTTTTTTAGATAATGAGCTAGAGTGTGACAACTGTGCATCCTATGAATTTTGCTGATATATTTTTTTCGTTTTTTGTGTATTTTACATATATTCATGAATGCATCTGCGTGTCATTTATACTCTCGTATGTGTGCAGCATATTGTGGCAATCAGAAACGTATTTGCTTTTTATTTATGATAAGAGTTGGTCATCATGTTTATTCATGATACTAACAGCCATTTCATTCGGCTACTAAACTTGTCAAAATTGAAAATGATGAGAAATGTAATTCGAAAGTGAAAAATATCAAATATTTCGACCTTACAACTTAGGAATTTAATATTAAATATATTCAGAAAATGTTTAATAAAATTCCAGTGTTATTGTTAGATTTGATCTCCGGGAGTTAATTAATTGATATATTATAACCGATTTTTTTACATGCCTTGTTAACAGTCCTAAGGTATCTATTTATTGGTATAAGCATTCTTCAAGTCTACAACTGTGATCTGCTCAGTCCACAAGAATATCTCTTTAAATACACCCATTCACATTAAGTCATCTATCAGCAGTTTGGTTAAAGTACAAAGCATTTTCCAAATTGTTATTTTGACTGCTCGGACTGTGTGAAGTGCTCCGCCGGCACCGACACCAGAGCCAGCTCAGGCAAAGGCACCGGCAGCGGCGACAAAGTAATCCAAATCAAATCACTTTACTTAACTTAAATTCCAATTGCAATACGCAGAGTTATTTTGTCTTCGCCTTTTGCCAGCTGCCAGTTCCTGACAGTTTCTGCCAGTTTAACTCGTGACTGCATTTTCGGGTTTTCTTCGTTTTCTTTTGATTTTCTCTTTACTTTTTTGTTTGTCATTTCCCTTTCGTGAGCGGATGAAATGCCGCGGATATTTTTTGTTTTTTTTTATGTTTTTATTTTAACGCATTTGCAGTTTATTTTTAAATGTTTTGCATTTTATTTAAATTTTGCGTAGAGCTCGTCTATTTATTATTTAGTTGTGCTATTTTTAACGAAATGCATTTTTGTTTTTCACTTAGTGAAAGTGAATTAAGTGATCAAATCCGAACACACTCAGTGCTTAACAGCTGATATCAGTTCTGTCCGCGGCACAGAAATAGCGATGATTTTCCATTTCATTGCTGCTGCTCAATGAACCACTCTATAAATACCCAGCACATACGTACCGAAAAACCTAAAGCAAGCATTAGCCAATGCTGACTCAATTAGCCTCTGTATTGGATAAAATTTATGGGTCTCTTTGGTAAGAAACTATTTTCACGGATGCTTAAGTGCTGGAAAAACTTTAACACCAAATGAAGACTTAACAAAAAGTTCAAAATAATGTTTGCAGCTAATGTACCCTGACATTTGTGCGCTTCATCGATAAAAATAACGAGGAATGTTGAATGTAGTAAATAAATAAAAAATACGTTTTCAAGCATCTTCTTTTCTTAATTTGATGACATTTTTTTGGGACACAATTGTTTTTATTTTTATTTCCAAAAATACATTTTAAGTGCAGTCGGAAATGTTGATAGTAAATAATATATATAGAGTCATGCTCTCTGTAAGCTGGAAAAATTTAAATCAGCTGATTTAAGTAAATTTATTTCCTTTAAGCGAGTGTACATATTATATAAGGCTTATCTTCTTTTTCTGCCGTTTTCTTGCACTATTTTTACTTATTGGGCTAATTTTACTTGTTTCATTGAGTTTTTGGTTGTGAAAAAATGCTTTTAGAGCGTCACAGCGTTGTGTTTATTTTGATAAATAGTCAAACACTCTTACCCACACCCACACACACTCGAACACACACATTCCCAGCTATACCACACATGTTACTCACATGCTTCTATGTGTTGAGTTCTGTTGCTCGTAAAATAAAACATTCAAAAGGCATTTTTTTGCGTTCCGCTTTCAGATATTTGCATCGGCTATGCCTATATATATGTATATATGGCATTAGTGTCAACACACAAAGCACACACACACGTACACACTTAGCAGGCTGAGGCCCATAAGAAGCTAATTGAATTTTTATTGGTATTTTTATGATTAATCGTCATGGGAAATTTGCTATTTTTGGTGTTTGTTTATTCTACGGTAAAATGTGAATCTGACACTAAACTTTTGAATAGCATTCAAATTTCATTTGGCATGTGTCGGAACTTGAATGATGGACGTTTGTTCTTCGTATTTAACATACATATTCTTTTCTTTCTATTTGTATACAAAACCGTTTTAATGACAGCTCTTATATCATTCATTGGAGCAGCTCAAAGTTGAAAGTCTACAAAGAATCATTAAAGTCAATTGATTTGATAATCCTTAAAGTGTGTGTTTCTAAGTAATTGACTGTGCAAGAGCTGCCTCAGACACAAGCGTCTTGCAACATAATTGGCTTTTGTCGGAAAAAATTGATACATAAATTTTCAAATTGGAAAAATGAACAGCACTTTGATGGAAAACCTTGTCAATGTGAAGTGGAAAAACAAAACTGAGTGATGGGTCCATTGTATGTCTGGAAAATTTAATTGTGTGCTTATTATTAGTTGTGAAAGCAACAAAATTGTAAAGAAAAAAATGCCTTTTTAAAAATATAAAATGTTTAAGTGAATGAAATATTTAGAAATATTAAAAATTACGTAATTCATTTAAATTCAAGTATTAAATTCAATGTGGCAATAAACGAAGAAATGTAATAAATAGTATGATAAAACTATATGGAATACATTTAGTTAAAAGAAAATTGTTAACAAATATTATTTCGACAAAAAAAGACATACCTTTGAAATCCATTTTTAATAAATTTTAAATAAAAACAAAATGTATAAATATGCGTTAAAAATAAGTCTACACGCTGTAAGGCATATATGTAAATAGCACAGTGCTAACCCAAGTATTTAAATGCGATTCCCAGAGTGTTCCCAATTTATCTTCAATCTCTAGTGCCTTTGACAAATAAAAGTGGAACAGGCAAAAGCGACAAAACGTAAATATTTGCAATGAAAACGAAAACAGAAGAAAACTACCAGAAAAACGCAGCTGGCCAAAAATAATAGCAACAACAAATTGTTTACTACTTTGAGTTTCATCCAATTCCCTTTTTTACTTTGTTTTTATTTTTTTGCACTTTGCACAAAGAAAACTGAATGAAACTTTTCTTGCAGCTGGAATGCAAGACCAGAAGTACAGTAAACACTGTACGGAGAAAGCCAGACCGGCGGAAGCATGCTAAAAATTTCAAGTAAATAAAGTGAGAGAACTATTCGAGGCAGCAGGAGAATCCATGTAAATAAAATAGAGGAAAATGTGGCGATTTGGGCAGAGCATAAAACGCAATTAACAACAAAGAAAAAGGCACGACAAAGGACAAACACAGAAGACAAACGTAATGTGAAAACTTGCGCTTGGCTAAAATTAAAATTAAAATTGAAAATTGAAAATAAAAAGCAGAAGAAGCAGAAGCAGCGGATATACGCGAGGCAAGCAGGCGCCATGAAGTTTTGTTTGGGCGCTTTTGGGCTATTTCTGTTGACAGTTGGCGGCAATCAGAAACAATTAAGCGCTGATTGTTGCCACGGGGCAGCCACTTGGGGCATGCCAGTGGTAGCTGCAGCAGTTGCACCACCGAAGCCAAAACCAATTGAAACGTCGTCGGACAGCCGCACTGGTCCCAGGGCAACCGGAAATGAGCTGGAAAATGCAACGACCGCAATGGAAACGCCGGCTGAGCCACCTCCGGTTATTGGGGACATAACAACAACAGCATGGCCACAAGCTCAGCCGGATGCCACCACACTGATGGCCAAATCAATTGCACAGCTGACATTTAAGCAGGCCAAGGCGCATAATTTGGAGCTCAGCTTTAAGGAGCGCATGGCCCAGCTGTTTGCCAGCGAGGAGTCAGAGTCCAGTCCAACAACAACAACACTAACAACAACTACAACTACTGACAACGATACCAGCAGCGGCAGCGGCACCAGCACTCATCATCCGGAACGCCGGCATGTGGTGCCCGACAAGCTGCAGTACACGAAGGAGTTGCAAATCAAACAGGGCCGGCTGATGGGCATCACACGTCGCTTCCAGGTGACCAGCGGCTTGCGCGACGTGGATCAGTATCTGGGTCTGCCCTATGCGGAGGCGCCCATTGAAAGCAGACGCTTCATGCCCCGGGTGAGTAACAACAGCAACTTGGGCATAGTGATGACAGATCAGCATTTTTAAGACCTAAAATATTTGGGTGCAATTTAAGACTCTATGAGCTATATTTAGCAAGTTCAGATGACTTTTTAGATAGATTAATCTAACGTTTTTAGATCGTATAGTTTTAAATTTATATATATACTTAAGCGGAAAGGTATATATTGTCTTTAAATGGAGCTTACAAGAACCCTTTTAGCTGTTAAATTTTATATTATCGGGCAAAACTACAACGAAATTTAATAGAAATGTTCTTTTGAAACTAACAAATTTTGGATAAAATGTTTTATATTTTCAAATGTTGTATTGGCAATTGCCTTATCTCATGCATTTATAACCTAGTCAGGAAATGTAATAAAAATTTCTCAAGTTTGGAATTTATCTTCCACTTGACACAGATTTTATTATGACATCCGAAAATCTACCATTTCTAAAATTAGTTAAAACTTATAATTCATAAAAATTAAATATTTAAAATAAAAGAGAAAATTCTGCAGAATTCTCCCACTATCACTATATTTCAAACAAATAACAGCGTTCAGAGTAATGTTGTTTTGTAAGTATGTTGTTTAGCCTTTTTAAGGCTGTTTTTTTGTTTTTTGTTAAATACAAATTTTGTCTGCCAACACTGGCCGCAAATATGATGGCAATTTGCCACTTTGCAGCACTGGCCGTAAATGGGCAAAACACAAACGAAAATCAGAGCCTAAGTAACCCAGCACATGCCGGCTACACGTTCTGGCCATGTCCAAAACATGCTTCAGGCCAATTCCGAATTTAGCCAGCAATTTAAGCATTTATTTTTGAGCTGCACCTGGCTAAAGGCTTTTCCAAAACTTGACACGTACAACGGCCCAGGCTCAAAGTATGCCCTACTCGGGCAACTGTGTTGTGGCAAACCCCGTTGAGAGTTATTACTGCATGACAATTATTGTTGTTGTCTTGAGAATTTCAGTATTTATTTGGATCACAAATATGTTGTGAATATTGTTCATTTTATGTGCAGATGTTGTACGTATCACAGTGTCTGTTTGTTTTTAATTGAGTTTGCCCAGTATTGGGTAGTGCAAGAAAATGCTAATTATGCGCACACAAATTGTAAATATTTGCCAATTATGCGTTTGTTGAATTAGAAATGGCAAATGCCAAAATGAAAATTGCTCTGCGAAGTGGCCAAGGTATTTCCGGCTATTGAATGGGCGGTTGAGACTTGCAGGTCGCAAGCGACAGGACTTGAATGCAGAAACCGCAAAGCAGCTAGCAAATGTAACTAGATATAGACAGGACACGGCCAGCGCCAAGGACAATAAATTATGTGGCATGCGCGCTTCGCTGGGCTAGTGCAACATTTGTTGCCAGGCAGCCAAAGCCGCAGGCCGTGACAAAAGTGCTTGTCACGAATCGTATTTGTCTGTTTTCTGTCTGTGTGTGTTGCGAGTGTTGTGAGTGTTTGCCGCCGCGTTGCGTTTATTGAGCACTTGAGTGGCGCGCACTCAATCCATGCGGCAAGTGCAACAATAACGGAAGACTGCGGACAGGCGCTGTCGCTGAGCGCAACGCTGACGCCATATTTGTCAGCGGAAGTTGCCGCTGTTGTTATTGTTGATGTTGTTGCAAACATGGCGACGCGTTGTTGCAACAATCCGCCGTTGAATTTCGCCAGGCAAATACAAAGCCAATGCAAATACGAGATTCGTTTGCGTATGCGTAATGTGTGTAGAGTAGAAACACAGACCCAAAACTCACACAGCACTCATCCAAACACACACACACACACATACACACTGTACACAGAGTTTGAGTTTGTGCGGCAAATACAAAAAGTTGTCGACAACACGTCGAAAATTGTTTTGCGTTTTGTATTCTAGTATTTGTCTTGCCTCTCTTTCTAGTCATTTTAGGGGTGCCGTGCGAGGGGTTGTGAGTCAAGTGTTGGGGCGTTTGTTGCTTTTATTTATGTACTAGCTGCGCGTCCCTTTGCCTGTTGCGAAATTTATTAATAACAAAATGCAAATAACGTCACCGACTGACGCGCTTTGTGTGCCGACATTCGCGCAATTGTACCGCACAAAACCCTCCCAAGCCCCTCCAATCGCCCCACGGTCGCGTTTGCCATGCGGCACATAGAAAGATGTGACCATGTGCGTGGAGATTTTGCCTTCGCTTTGTTTTATGAGCGCCATAACGCGAAACATTCGACAAGCGAAATGAATTTCGTTTGACTCGAATATGTCAAAGTGTAAATGCTGCATATTTTCTTCTTTTTTTTTTGGCTGCACAGGACTTGGAACTTTTGAGGGATATATTAAATTGTTTGGGAGGATAGTGTGCTTCGAATGGACATTTTTGTTTATAGTGCAAGTCGTTATTAATCGAGATTGTTAAAGCGAACTTTATTGGAAAATGTCATATCGAATACAAAGGAATATAAAGTCTACCAGATTTTTAAATTATCCTCTTAGTCCTGTGCTCAATATTCTCTCCTTATTTACCTTACACAAATTAATATTTGATTTTAAATAGCATAAAATAATTTAACTGTCTTATTATTCTAGATCTGATATTATGATTTTGTAAGCCATTAACTAGCTAAATAGCATATGCTCTAGTTTCTTTGATATTGTTTTAGAAACATTTTTCTTATCTGAAAACTTAATTCTAAAATTTCATTTTCTTTAGCTGATATAAGCTGCTTTTCAAAACGAGACTTTTTTATTCATTTCCATCTGATCGATTCTTTCTGATTCTTTCGTTTCCACGCACTCATTTTATTTCCCTCAAAATAGCTCCACTCAAAATTCCACCTTGGTTGACAGTTTTGCTCTTGACCACATAATCAAAATTTGCATAATGGTTGGAATCTCTGGCAAGTATTGTCACCGAATAGCCGCCGTTCAAGCCAAACTGTAGCAATTTGGTAAAGCAATCCAATGGGTGTCAGTCGATGGCGCATGAAGTGTGTCATGGGGCATGCCATGCTGTGTGGCAGCACGCTCGTTGCAGCAACAATGCAGCGGAATCGAAACTAAGTTGACCAAATCGTGGTTACAATTGCCACACATAAGTCCCATTCGCATGCGATGCGACGTTAACTGAAATGCCAAAACCCGACCACAGTCAACTTGTCCACAGTGTCCCGAGTGTCCTTTGAATGCTGCTGCTGCGCTACACTCACATGCAGGAAGCATCCTGTTTATATGCCACTGAATGTGAGTGCACGTTTGAGTGTCTGTGTGTGAGTGTGAGTTTGAGTGTGGCTGCCTACTTGTTTACGGCGCTTCCAAGTGTCCGGTGACCAAGTTACATAAATACGAAATTGACTTTGTGCTCCCCAAATGCCACGCAAACCGATCGAATTCTTGTTTTCCGCGGCAACCCAGAGATTGGAGGTCGTAGCGGAAGTGGAACAGTGTAAGAGGAGTGGGTTAAAAATAGCAAGTGTGGAATCGTTGGTTATAACTGGCACAGTGGGTATTTTAGCTGGGTAAATTTAGTCAGAATTTAGAAAGCTATTGTTTAAATACAAAGTTGTTTGCGTCAGAAAGGAGCCTATTTTAATGAACAATTGGTGCTGGGTGTCCTTAGATTACAATCTCGTACATTATATAATATTCAGTAATATTATAATACATTCAATGGGTTTAAAGTCATCTTTATTACAATTTAGATTTATTTTTACTTATGATAAACATTTTTATTTTTATTCTTATTAGCATTGGCTTTAAAAAATATTTTTTAAGTAATATTACAATTAATTGATATCTTCTCATTTAGATAATACTATTATTTAGCATTTTATAGGTCTTATACAATATTTTATATTAAAGATGATAAACAGAATAATCTATTCATAAAATTTCCAATTTCATTTACATTTAATACTTGTTGCCCCACAGTGCTTGGCTACTGCGACCACTGGTCGAGTGCCAGTGAAAAAGTACTTTATGAAAGTTTGTTTTAGCTTATCTAATGTTGCAATTTCACTCCTTTTTTTGCATTTACCCCCTTTCCGAACCCGGTTTCGTAGGCGCACCACTGCCGTGGCAGGGTCTGAAGATAGCGCGTCATTTGCCGCCGGTTTGTCCACAGAAACTGCCGGATGTGTCAGGCCCGAGCAGCGTGAATATGTCACGTGGCCGTTACAAGCATTTGTTGCGGCTGATGCCCTACCTGAAATCCGAGAGTGAGGATTGTTTGTATCTGAATCTGTATGTGCCTCACGAGGGTAAGTTAATGATGCATCTGGTTGGTTTTATGTCTGGAACTACCTTTTTCTTCCCTCTAGAAACGCTGGAGGTGGCCAAGCCCCGTGCGGTGCTTGTTTATTTGCACGGCGAGTCCTTTGAGTGGAACAGCGGCAATGCCTACGATGGCTCAGTGCTGGCCAGCTACGGCGAGGTCATTGTGGTCACCGTCAACTATCGCCTGGGCGTGCTGGGTAAGTGTAATGTCGCCTGGCCGGGCCTAATGGACAGTCTGCTAATTGCATATCATACAAAATGATGCCACGACACGCCTCAGGTTTTATGCGGCCCGGCATCGATGCCCACAATCTAGCCAACTATGCGCTGCTCGATCAGATAGCGGCCCTACACTGGATCAAGGAGAACATTGGCTCCTTTGGCGGCGACAACACGCGCGTCACTCTGATGGGCCACAGCACGGGCGCCGCCTGTGTCAATTATCTAATGGTTTCACCGGTGGCATCGGGTGAGTTTACCCCGCCCCCTTTCCCGCTGCAGCTCATTTGATTATGATTGCATTTCTATTTCGTCATGCAGGTCTATTTCATCGCGCCATCCTCATGTCCGGCTCGGCCATGTCCGACTGGGCCGCCAGCAATCAGTCGCTACAATTGACCATGCAAATAGCCAATGCCCTCGACTGTCCACAGGGCGACCGCGAAGGGGACGATGCTCTGCTCGATTGCCTGCGTCAGCGTCGGTGAGTCAATCAATTTATTGAATTATTAAGTGGTGCGAGTGGTGTCTGACACACACACACACACACACACACACACACCGCGCGCACAGATACCGCTGTGTCCGTTTTAATCGCACCACAATGCGTGCTAATGCCTTTTACTGTTCCTGTCCATTATCCTGTTTGCTGCTGAATGCGTTAATTTAATTTACGTTGCCGTCTTCCAATACCACGACGGCCGAGTCCTGTGCTTTGATTCATTTGCCGCGAGGCCTTTGTGCGCTGCCTAATGTTGCGATAAATTTACGAGTTTGTCGCGCCGCGTTCTCAATGAGCCGTAGAGTGCCCGGCCAGGGTCAGGGCCCCTCCTCTGCCCTGCTTTAGCTGACCATAACTAATCATGCGTGGGTTGGAGCCGCGGGCGTGGGCCTCGTTGTTTCGCATCTCGATTAGTTGTAATCCCTTGTGTCCATGTCCATGTCCATGCTGCCCGGCGGCTCTTAAAACACGCGTCTAATAAGCGGCACGCCTCTGCTGAGGGTGGCGCGAGTGGTCGCAGTTAATTGCTTTTCAATTAATCACGTTTTTGGATCGCTTCTTCAGCTGCTGTCGGGGTCGAGGTCGGGGTCATCCACTTAGCTGCCCATTAAGTGTCAGGCTCAATAAATTATACGCTTTATTTGCATATTTTTTGCTTAGCTTTGACTTTTCGGATACACTGACGATTGGAGTTTGTCGTGTTTGTTTATTTGCTTAGAAAAAGTAATTTTCAATGAAATTGTTGTGACCAATACAAATATAACAATCAATTATTTATACATTTAATTTTTATTTTTGACTATGTTCAGTTTTATTTATTTATTACATTTTTTATAGTTTTCTAAATCAATGTGCTAGAGGTGTTTTAAATTTATTTAGTGTTTATTAATTTATATTACTGTGACTTTTCAACAATTCAACAATAAAATTAAAATTCAGGTTTTTTAGCTTTTATGAATATTTAATGAATAGAGTTTAGTTTGTAATTAAAAATATGTATTAATATTCACAAATTGCAGACAATATAGAATTTTATATTTAATTAGTATACATATTTTCCCTTTTTGGGTTTTTTTTTGAATAATTGTTAAATTTAATTTTTTAGAAACATTTTATAAATATTCAAGAAGTTTATAGAGCTTTATTTCTGATTTAAACATTTGAATATATAATTATTATAATTTTGCCTGCTTCATTGCAATTTTAATTTCCCATTAGCAGAGTCGAAAAACAAATACACATATCCTCTTTATCCTGTGTACATACACATAATTATAATGTGCGAAAAAGAGCGAAAAGGAAAACGAAAATCTAAAAAACAATTTGCATACAAAGCGAAATAAAAGTGCATGCAGTAAAATAATATATGTAAAACAAAATCAACAACGGGACAATAATAGTAATTATGTTAATTATGCCGAGCACATACACACACACTCACACACAACCACTGACACCCACTCGCAGACACTCTAACGCTGTCACCAGACAAACATTGCAATGCAACGTCGTTACTTTATGTGTGTGTGTGTGCGTTTAAGAGTTGTGTGTCTGTGTGTGTACTTTCTACTTGCTTTCTTTTGCCAGCTACAAATTGACACAGTAAGTTGGCAAACTGTTGGGGTTTTCTACACCCAACCCCAAGCTCAGCGCACCTCCCTCGCAATGAGCAAGTGGCAAAGATGAGTTTCTAGAAATATGGCTAACCGACACCTGTATTCCCTTTCGTCAAAACGATCACAATACTGAGAAAAATAGTGTAGGAAATAAAAAAATATATACCCAAAAGAGAGTGACGAATTATATTCTTCAAGGTGCAAGATATTAACATCCATAAAAATGCGTAAAAATATATAAAATATTTTATGAATTGGTTTAGTAACATTAAATAAGAAATGGTCTGAAATTTTAAGAAAATTAAATTGGTGTGATATATTTAGCTGGTTACTATCAGTATTAAAATAAAATATTTGATACTGAAAGAAAACGATAATTAAAATAAATGCAGTTATCCTGCCTGTACATTTCATATTAACCTTAACAGCAATGGTTGGAAATGTGTTAATGAATGAGAAAAGCTTTGGGGTATATTTACGTCTGGGTGTGACTGTATAAAGAAGTAAAGGAGTGAATGGGTGAATAACTGGGCGCAGTGCATGTGCGAGTGTTAAATGAATGCAATGAATTATGTATGAATTACTGTGCAAATGTGCGCCACACCACACACACTTACCTTAACTCAAACAGGTAACAACAACGAGATGTGCAAACATTTTGGCCACATTCACATTTGCACTGCACACACAATCACTCAGATAGAAATACTATGCTGTGAGTGTGTGTGTTTGCAGCCTTTGTGCTTTGTACCTACACATCGTATTAAATATTTCATTATACTCAACTCTGTTAAGGATTTCTTGCAGTTATTCAAATGATTTGCTCATTTTCAATGTTTAATTTATTTGCCCCCAAAACAGGGCTTGTGATCTCTATTTACATTCGGGTTGCAGCTTGGCACATACATGATTTAATTATGAAGTATTACAATGGAAATTACAGTTTGCCTTGAAGTGAGCATTTTGCATTTCATTTTCTTTGTAATTATTTATTCACAAGTACATTTGCATTGCAGTTAACTCTGTGCTAATATTTCGTTTAGCTGATTGCAGGGCAATATACAAATGAATAATTTATGCAAATTGCATTACTAAAAACACATTCACAAATATTGCAGAAAATGCAAATGAATGTGGCAGCTAATATAAAAAAAGTATTATTTTATTATTAATTCAAATCATCTCTTTTCTAATTCGCTTAACGTTTTTATGTAAAAATAATTTTCTTTCTCTTATTTTATTAATTTTTTTGTCTCGCTTCAATGACATATAAAATAAATACATTTGGTGCGCTTTTAATAGTCTTAAAAATGGTTACAATGCAAACAAATGAGTAACAAAGAAAAAGGGAGAAAGATAAACTCAAATAAATTCGAGGCAAGAATAAAGAAATGTGCATATCAAGTATACGTTCAGCATGGCCGCAAAATAATCCAGCGCGCAAATGTTTGCGTTGTGCTCGTTGAGCTCACTTAATTGACAAAATAAAAAGCAAAGCATATTAAAAATTCATTAAATAGAAAGCATGAACTACGACAACTACAAAGATAAAAGACACTCGAAAACAAGGTCGATTTCAGGCTAAATAAATGTTGGGCTCGGGCTTGTGCATACAACTGAAACAACAACAGCAACCATGAGTACGAGTTGTTTAAGTAGCTGCATGCAGCACACAAGCACAATCATCAATCTTCGTGGATGCCACTCACACACACACTCATGTGGATACAAAGAGTGTGTTGCCTTAAAGTTGGCCTGACAAATTTGTGCATTGTATGCGAAGTTGCCTGAACAAAACTGTGGCAATATATATATTCAGTTATATGACACAATAGGTTCACACATAAAGTCACTTGAATAGGTACACAATTGTCACTTGTAATTTTTATTAGAGAATAATTTATTGCGCATTTATCCTTAAGACTTTAAGTGATGCAATGATTATTAATGTGCCTTTAGTTAAAAATAAATATAAATGGAAACAATTACATTCTATGTGCAATTAGATAGAGACGTGATGCACAAAAAAATTAAAAATATCATAGAATATGATATAACATTTTTTAATAATAATAAATATATTGTTTTATATGGAGTAATATTTTCTAACACTATTAAAATGCACAGCATTGTTTCCCCCAGATATATATCCAAGCCAACTACATCTAACAAGTTAATCGTAGTCGCAGTTGAACTTGTGACAGTTTTGCGCTAGAACGGAGTTAATAAGAGCCGCCAGAAACAAAGCAAGTCACAGAGAAGAACGGATAGGGAAAGAAAGAGAGTGAGAGGAAAGATCTCCTCTCTATATGAAAATCATAAATCACACACGACATGCTCCGAAACTTTGCACTCTGCAGCTGAAACTCAATTGAAGCTTTAAACGAAGGGCAACAACAAGGCGATAATTCGGGTTGAGGCATCGTTGCACGGTTGTTGCAAGGCAGCCGCAAATTGTCGAGCGCACTGGGGGGAAACAAAAACAATGCCTGTTAAGGCGATAAACTTGGTCATGTGTCGATAGCCACGCCCACAGACAATCGGTGTTGACCACAGCACAACCGGTGCTGGAACATGTCCTGCAATTGACAACACCACCAGCAGCCGTATAGACGACTCCTGTGGTTGATGGAGTCTTAAAGTGTTTGCGATGCTCTTCAGTTGGGTGGGTGGTTGTGTGGCTGTGTGGGTGGCTACTTAGGTGTCGGCAGTGCATTTACAGTGCAGCTTAAACGGTTTAAGATAATATCGCTTGGTGCTGACCGCAATTACGGCATTAACCGAGCTTTAAGCGGGCTTACGTTTAATCACACGAGTTAATTAAATCTTTTGCACTTTAAAAATGCTGCTGTTTACATTTTATTTTTACAGCACACTCTCTTGATTAAGTCGGTTCATGAAGTACTTTATTTCAGCCAAGTGCATTCTCATTAGGAAACCCTCGTTCTTCCTATTTAACCACATTTCCTTCTTACAGCTGCTTTTAAAAACCACATTTGACAATACAACTTCAAATGACATTTTGCAAATGTGCACATGCAAAAATTTCAACCGAATCCCGACCTTTGCTCTTTCCAATCATATAAATTTTCGTTTTTGTGGCATATTCTGTTCTCCTAAACTGTGCGATAAAGTGAATAAATTAAATATGTGTTGATATTAAATTTGTTTGCCTATATCTCAATTCTTGTTCAACTCTGGCAAAACTGATTTGATCAACTGATTTCGTTATGAATTTTTTATTATGTGTGTTCATTTTAGGAATGTGTAAAAACACAATTTCTATTTTAGAAATATTTTTCAGAATCGAAAATGCATTTAAAAATTTAAATTGGCAATATGTGAAATATCATTGCCAAGCGTATCATCTAGTCGAGCAGTTGGAAACTGCATGTTTCGACTATGTCTGCATTTGCGAGATAAAAATTTGCTGCCTGGCAATTGAATATTTGCTCGATTTTTTCTTAATTTGTACCAATCGCAATGTACTTGCGCTGAGTGGAGCTCCGGTATCTGAATTTTTATGCAAACTATAACAGAAATTGGACCCAGTCGAACCATTTGCCAACGAAATGTTGCATCGACCGGGCATTTGTGCAGCTGCTGCAAGCAACAACGCCGCCAACATCTACTGCAACTGCAATACAAAATGAAATTCACTTTGAGGCAGCAAATGCATAGGTTTACATGTCCATGTATTGATATCTATACATGTTTATTGTATTTCAAATATGATATTCAGTTGGCAAAAGGCACAGGCTTTATTGTGTTGTTGCTGCTCGAAATGGCTGGCAATCAATATATACATATTGATATATAATATATGCGTATTTAAACTTTGCAAAGGAATAGCTGAAAGGCTAGAAAAATTGATGTAAATGCAGTTGCCGCGGGGTTGCGGTTTTCTATTTGTATAAAATAGAAACATGCATGTTTTTATTCTCTATTCATTAATAAAAAATTTATATTTCTGCTTGCTTTTGATATATCCTAAATTACTTTGTTTATTAATTTTTCAAAAAAAACTTTAACCGACATCTGCGTTTAAGCACTTCAATAGCAAAATTCCCCTACAAACCATATGTGTATCTATTGGGTTGTATCTTTATGTGGCGCACGTGTGTGCTACGTCCAGGAGTCGCCTTTAGAGGCGCCGCTGTGCGTGTCCTGCAACAAATCACACATAAAATTTATTAGAAATTTCAAATCAAAGTGAAAAGTAGCCGCTGTCAGGCGGCGCATTCGGACAGTCGCTCACTCGCACTCAGTGGCACTCATTCGCACTCATTCGCACTCAGTGACTCATTCATCCAGTTATATGACCTTTTTACGCCATTTCTCTGATGCTTTCTATTACTCTTTGCAGCTACCAGGATATCTTGCACATACCAACATCGTTTCACCAATTTTCAACATCATTGGGTCCAATTGTCGATGGACACGTAATACCAAATCAACCATACAAGGTCATGGGGCATTATACGGAGCATTTCAGCCGGTTTGTTAAGCAATTGCTGTCACAGTTCTCTGTGTGCCCCTTTGCTATGTCTTTTCCATCAGCTTTTGATATTTGCCTTAGACCTGACCAACGAAAAAACCTGCCAAATAACCCAAATAACCCAAGGACTATTTATTTATTGTAGCGTTACTTGATTAGATGTTTGGCATTTCGGCATTTGGCATGTAGCATGTGGCATGTGGCATGTTTAACCCTCAGGTAAAATCAAATCGCTCGTGAAATCCAAGTATGCATTTTAAGCGAATTGAGCAGCCTTTGGCTATCTTCAGCTGAATAGCACCTCGAGTGCCACTCGTTGGTGCCTAAAGGCAGGTTAACACTCCACTTAATGGCATGTTTTAATAGCCCGCCCTCGACCTTCGTGAGGTCATGCAAGAAGTTGAACAAAGTCCTTAAAATAATAAATATTTTGTACAGCATATGGCAGACAAGTTGCAAAGACTCCATAGAAATGGGTAATCGTTCGCCCAGACATGTTAATCATTTTTAACAAATATTTGCGATAGCAAGTATATTCTGAGAATTTTTTTGGCTAGGTAAACGTACGCTGAGGTCTTGAAAGCTTTACGAAAGACAAGCATTCACTGAAATTATTAAAATTTTAGAAATATGCCTTTTATTTCTTTTTTTTTTTGAGTGCCAACCAAATTGTCGGGGCTTAGCCCGGATAACGTTATATTCGAAGGCAGATTAGTCTGTGGTAATGAAAATATATACGTTACTACAACAAAACTACCGATATTGGATGCCACTACTATGATTTTGTACATTTGTACTTTAAAAGTATGAAACTGAAGCATGAAATATATAATATTTAATTTTATTATTATTTTAAAATATTTTTAAAACACAATTGAATATGTATAGGAAATTAATTTTAACAGAATATTTTGGTAGTTCTATGAAAACTTTGTGATAGCAAAATATAATGTGAGGAGAACCTTATGTAAGGCTAAGCTAAACAGATATGAAATAAGTTGTGCTTGTATAAAAATAGCCTAATATAAACTCAAGCCTGTCGAACATTTCAACAGAAAAACCTCTCATCTTCTCACAAAATCAATTTTTTTTTTTAAATTCGACACAGCTTGAGCTTTAAGAATTTCATTTGGCCTCTTTATTGATTTGAGATACTCTAGCTGCCTAATATTTTAAGCTCAGCAAGCATTTGCGATAATATCGAGCAGTGTTTGTGCGCGGGCTCGAGTTTGTGTTGTATCCACATCAATCAATCAGGCAACAAGTAATAACTCAGGCCTTAACAAAAGGGTTCATTTCAGCATTTTTCTTGGTCCTATCAGCTTCTTTTGTTATCTGAGTTCCTCTCGTTCTTTTCTCTGCTACTTTGTCTCTCGTCCCCCCTTTGACCAAACGAACAAACATTGTGGAACGTGTCCATTTGCTTTTGGGATGCTCCGCATAATCGAATAAAATGCGTGATTAATTGGATTTTAATTGTTATCCTTTTGCAAGTCGAACGTGTTTTAGTCGTCGACAAGATGCTACATGCAAAAAAATAGAATAATAGCTAAAAGGAAGTCCCATTAATTACGGTTTACGGGCAGGCGGGCGATGGTAGATGGGGCGGGCCGGCCCTAAACTGCCGCACAGGTTACTGAAAACTTGGCCAACGTAAATGAAAGCACGTCTCGCTCGTTTTCAGTTGAGAGTTTTGCGATTTTAGTTCGGTTTGAATTTCAGTTTGAAGCACTTTAATGAAATAGCCATAGATCAAAGCAGCAAATAAATAAACCGTTAAGCAAGGACAGCAATTATCGGGCAAGCTGCACGTTGAAAGCTCCCACCATTCCTTTTCTATTGAACAAGTTTTGCATTTAGTTTTATCGACAGGACGCAAAACTTGCCCAGACACTAATAACTTTGCCATGCGCTTTGTTAGTCTACAGCGGGATATCAGGCGCGCAACAGAAGACAAAATATGTAGTTGAGTGGTGCTGTTTGTGGTGCCTGACACCACCCTTTGCGTGGCCTGGGCATTACCATTTACCATTCAGCATTCAACTAGCCAAGTTAGTTTTCATTGCCGCACGGCGCTCACCATTTATCAGGCAGCGTAACAAGTAACGCCGCAGGACCTCGCTTTATTCTAGTGCTTTTAAATGCCGTTTATAGCAATTTCATGGGCTTGTCTGCAATAAGCGATTGATGCACTGAGAGAAATTTAGGCGTGTGTTGAGAATGTGAGGAAAAAGCCTTATGTTTGATTTGAGTGATTTGATTTTTCTTAAAATATGGCTCAAGACACTTTTAAAATGAAAATTAATTAATTTTTACACTGTTAGTAGCTTAATAATTTTAATAGCAACATAGTTTCCAATCATGAGTAAAGTAAATATATAAATATAGTTGAAATGCTTAAGAGAATTATTTTGATTTGTTGAAAAATTTCTTATATAAAAGGTAATATTTTAAATTTTGTTTGTTTTTAATTTTGCAACATTATTAAATTTTAGAATATACAAGTATGTATTTGAATATATAATTTAAAACTAAATAAGTATGTACATGTATGTATATACACCCAGTTTCTAACTATGCATATATTTTTTATTTTATTGTTTTATTGAATTTAATACAGTTTTATTGTTTAATATTTATTTATTAATTTATTCTACCTAATGGAATAATTAATAATTTCATTTATATTTATAGTAATCATTTTATTTTATTTTTTTATTTTTTGCAATAATTTGTTGCAGTGTCGAAAATTACTTTTTACATATATAAATGTAATGCACGCCTAACTACTCACATATTTACTGTAAGCTATAACTCTTTAGCTGCCCACCCAGTCTAACCTGACTATGTCTCCCCGCTCTCTCTCCCTCTCACACACACACACACTCACTCCATCTCACTCTCTCGCTCTCACTTATAGTCCTATTTGCTGTCTCTTGCAGTTATGATTTATTATTCGGCATCACGGAGTCAGAATCCTATCATACATTGGCCGCATTAGCACTCGAGGAAGGATTACGTGAAAATGAACGCGATAATTTATTGCGCTTCTATATGCAGAGTCGCTTTGATGTACGCCCCGATTTGGCATTGGCTGCCACGCTAAAAAAGTAAGTGAAATTTATGCGCTATTTTATGATATGGCATGAAATACAAGCCGTCATCGCCGGAGGGATCGGGTGGGGGATAGCTATCGGGTGGGTAAAGTTAAAACTTGGTTTGCATTTAACACTTTGCAAAGTGTACACATACATATCCATATCGTTCATCTCAATTAGAATTGTTTATGTGGCAATTTGTTTGCTTTAAGTGGCAAGGATTAGCGGCGCCGGAGCCTACAAAGCGCCTCAGCAATTTCGCGGCGCTGACGTCAGAAAACGCAGCGCATTAGCTTTGCTTTAAATTAAAATTTATTTGCAGTGTATTCTAGCTTAAAATTGGAAAAATAGAGTAAATAAATTGGATTGCAATGTGATATACAGCTGAGTTCAAATAGGTGGATGAGGCAATAAATGGTATTAGAGATATTCGTATGAGTCTCGATATCTTCTCACATACATATACAACTCAAATTTATGGCATTCATTTAAAGCCAGATGGTTTGGTTCTTCTATTTTTTCTTCTATTTTTAATAAATTATTGTTAATTTAAAATGCATAATTTTGCTTCGACGCTTCTCCAATTTTAATAATTTGAAATAATGCTAAAAAGTATGCTCCATTTATTGTATATTTATTTTTTGCGAAATTTGGCCCCCAAAAAGATTTCCACAATATATTAAAAAATATTTAATTGAAATATTCAGATACCTTTGGTTTTCAATGTATTGATTTGGCAAAATGGAACTAAAACAGAAATGCAGGAAATAGGTTTATATTATTGTAACTGGAACTTATTTATACAATTTACGTATTCGTTTAGATAGTATATAAAAATTCCTACCATTTATCGCATTTATTAGTTCGCAAAAAACGATTTTGTTTTCTTTTTTTTTACCATATTTAGCACTATAATAATATGTGCCTAATTAGTGTCAAAGCTGACACAACCAGCAGCTTTTCACTAGAGAAAATAGAAAAATGCTTGTTTGCAGCCATAAATAATAATCAGACTGTGAGACTGTACTCTATAGGCTCCACGGGTCGGGCCAGACAATTATGCCAAGAGTAAGTTAGTTATTACTGCGAGTCTGTTCAAGTCCCTTTCGACTCCTGTGCACACATTCATTATATCGTTCATTTCATTCCATTGCGGAGCAAAACAATGCCAGTGACTATCTCATTTCCAGCAGCCAGCGGAGCTCGAGTCAAGTTTTGTGTGCGGTCCTGTTTGTGCCGTGCAATAAATAAATAGCACAATGCACAAAATTCGAACCCTACGGCCCCGACCACGCCCCCGCAATGTCAACGCCTCAGCTGCAATTCGTTATGTGTGTGCGTGTTTGTGTGTTTGGTAGAATTGGATTCCTTAGAGATACGTAAGAGTTTGGTCAGAACGACACTTTATACTATATATATAAAGTTATTTGCACAAAAGAGCGCAATTGTTTCTGAAGATGCACGGCAAGGACTCTAAACGGCAAGGCAATGGTGATGCAACAAAAATATTTAAGAACTCTAGCAGTTAGTCGAATTTTAGATACTCTCTAAATAACCCTAAATAACCCTTTGCATGTGGCAAAGAATTTTGTGTTTAAAGCTTAAAATAACAAGTCAAATTGTGTTTAGAGGTGATTTAAGGCTACTGTCAAAGTGATTTAATGCAGATTGTGCCTTCAGTTGCCTTATACTTTCAAGTAATTTCTAATCAGAATTGCTCTTGAAAATTCCCATTTTTAAATAACGTGCAAAAGGACAGCTTAAGTTCCTCACAAAAAATTATAAAAGCTTTCAGCTCGGGTAGAAAAAACCCGCTTTCAAAAGAGTGTAAAACAGGTTGTGTATAAAAACCGTTTGAAAGCTGCAGGCCAGTTGCCAGTAGCGGATAACAGCAATAACACCCACAACAATAGCAACAAAAAGAAACACCAACAACAAAAACAACAGCGGCAACAAACAAGAAGAAACAACGACAAACAAACGATTGAAAGGAAGTTCACACAATCAACAACAGATGCGCTTTTTCACATGCGAATAACTGAACATGGAAACTCTCCAGGGAAATTGTTTTGTATGGCACTGCCTGACGCTGCTTGCGAGGCTTTCCTGCAACACACCCGCAAACACACACACACTCATTCCCGCTAGCTTCAGCTGAACAGCTGCTGCACTGCATCCCAGTGGCAATGCTTTGTTGTCCGTCATTGAATTAAATGGCAGTCCCAACAACAACAACAACAACAACAACAACAACAACATCAGCGGGCAATGCCTCGGCACTTTTTGTTTCGTATCTCAACATGACGCACGGACTGACGGACAGCTGGACCGTTGGACATCTCGACAGCTGGAGAGCTGCATAGTTGTAGAGCGTCATCGAAGCGAGTCGCCTGATTCTCCCAGCTAGGAGCTTTGGCTGTTTTTAACAATATTCTGAAATCCCCCCCAGCCTGAAGAACTTGCACAAAACTTGTCTCATGTGCCCGACACGTTTGAAATGCATCCCTGATAAGTGAGGGGGGATTGTTTTGGGGTTGACATAAGGAGTCGACGGGTCACTCTGATAAAAAATACTTTAAAACGTCATTCAATGCATCAATTGAGTTATTGTTTGCGGTTGCTGTCATCTGACAATAAGTGCAGCTGAGAGCTACACGAGATGTTCAGTGAAATGTTACAAGATGCTGAGTGGGCGAGCGAGTGAGAAATAGCAAGGGAAAGAGAAAGAGAGCGAGAGTATACTTTTCGCTGATATTGATTTTTCTTACCAGAGCGTAATAATATCAAATGTTTAACATTTATTTTGATAAAGGTTAAAGTTGAATATTGATTTAACGGGATTTATTTAATCTTGATTAAACAGTACGCACTGCCTTAATAAAATACTTGAGATAGACAAAAAAACATAGAACCTAATTCAAACATATCGGCTTTTAAATACCTATCAAAGTTGTGAAAAACAAATAGCATTTTAATGGCTGATAATTATCAGCTAATTATAATTAACTATTATTTAGAAAAGAGAAGCCCACATACAACAACAAATTCTTACGTGCCTCGGGTATTACTCACCTAATCTGCAAGTGTGACAGCTCAAGTGCTGGTTTCAATAAGAGGAATCAATTCGATACGATTGCAACTCCAATATGCCACACGATTGCCTAAGAAGCTTAGCTTCATCACATGTTGCCTACACACAAACAGACTCACATACACACTCTCATATAAATGTATATATATATATATATATATATATATATATATATATGTATATATATATGTATATATATAGTTTTAATGCTAGATACTTCAGACATGCTTTAATTCATTGGCCAGAGGAGACAGCAGAGTCACCGTTCAGAATGCGAGCCACTAAATAAATGCCTCTTGGTTATCGCTTCACCTCTCCTCTTGGACCATTTCAATGGGCCATTAATCTGAGTTGGCATGGCGAATGTGTGTCGGATTTACGTTTGAGACTGGCGCACAAGTAGAAGTGGTAGTAGAAGAAGAAGACAAAATGCGCTGTAATGTCGAAATGGACAATTTCATGGCTAGTGTAAATCAAACATGCCTGCAATTAGACCAGAATCTCGCACACACCCAGCCACACACGACCTGCTTCACCTGGCAGCACCAGCAAGTGGACAGCCCAATTTGGACGCAATGTGGCAGGCCCCAAACAATTTGAGGCAATTGCTTTGAAACTCATTAGCATGCGGCATGGGACCTGGGTGTGGCAGCTGTGGTCCTTTTGGGAACCGCCCCCTAACCTCCTAGTTGTTGTTGTTGGGCGATTTTTGGTGTTACTCGATTCGTCGAGCAGCTAATATTGGCCACCTGCTCTGGTGCAGTGTTGCACAACATCGCCGTTGCTGGGCTCGCCCGCGCCGGGTGCTCTATGTGTAACTGTATCTGGCCAGCCATTAAATGCAGCACGAAAACATGTTCGAAGCATGCTAAAAGGGCCAACGCAACCAAACCCAAATCCCAGCACTAACACCCGCTATTCACCACCCACTAGCCTAGATGCCTGCGCCGGCGACAAAGCCTGGCAAAAAAAAAAATGAAAACAAAAACAAAAATCCAGAGAGCCAAAAAGGCCATAAAGCAAAGTGTTGAACGTGGCGCAGAGCCTAGAAGTTAAAATGTTGGCCCGAAAACTTGCGACAGCGCCGCAGATAAAATGACACAAAATACGCTGCGTGGAGGATGCTCAAGTCCTGACCCTTTAGTGCGAGCATGTGCTTAAATGAAATAAAACTAAGCCAAGGTGAACAAAAGAACTGCAAGTGGCCCCCGACTGAAGTGGCGCCTCAAAGTGAAATTATTAGAAATTATGCACAAAGTTGCAACAGACTCAGCGAAAGGCACAAAAGTTGGCCAGAAATTGCGCTACTTGGCTCACAAGGAAGGGAGCATTTATTAAATATATATTGAAGTAGTCTGATCCGAAGGGAAAAGAATTTTATTTTCAAGTCTTTGGTCGCCTGTGCAGCTCTTGAAAGTAAAATCTGATTTTTTTCTCTTTTCAAATTTATTTTTTATTTTAGGTGGTTCTATGGAAATTCTTGGGCAGTTAAATAAAATTGTCCGGAATTTTCTGGGGCTTATATTGTATTAGACTCAAAATTTAGATGTTTAATACTTATTTTATTTCAGCCATAACATATAACATACAAAGTGATTTTTGTATCAAGTTTTGTTTTGTATGTCGGAAATATAAAAGTCTTAAAAGTGCTGATAGCATTTTACTAAAATGTTTAAAATAAAGGCGGTAGTTTCAATTAATTTTCTTTTTTATATAATCAAATAAAATTTTATTGGGTTGTAATTCTTTTTGCGATAGGCATTTTCATTTTCTGTTAGGTGACCGAAAAAATATATTTTGAAGTCTTAATATAGAAATTCTAAACAGATTCTCGAGCAGTTGATGTATAAATATATTATTTATATTTATTGTGATTTAACAATTTATATTATTTCCTACAAATATAATTAAAGTTGTTGCTTAACTATAAATACCTAAATATCTGAGACATGTTAAAATTATATTTTCTACGACACAACTTATCAATGTTCGCTCCGTCTTTTAAACTGTTGCATTCCTTGAAAAATGCGCAGCTTATCTTAAAGTCAAGCGACAGGACGGAAACTTAATAGCAGTCAACGGCGCATGGAACCAGAAACCCAGCTCAAAGTATCGCTGACAGCTCTATTGTCATTTTAATTTTGCCAATTTATAAACCGCAACGGCCACACCGAGCTCTTTAATTACCAGATAGCCATGTCCATAGTAGCCACAGTGTTGCCAAACATGCGCCGCCAGACACGTAGATAAGGCAAAAGCTTCGAGCAGCTGTGGATCTGGGGGTTGCTGGGGTCCTGCTGTTCTGGGGTCGTGGGGTCACGGGGGTCCAGGGTCATAGGGTCGATGGCGACAAATGCCGCAGGCGTTTCTGGCCAGCAGACGCTTAATGGCATAAACTTATTTATTTTAATATTATTATTTATAAAAAATATGCAGAGCATCCCACGAGTAACTGCTGTCTGCGTTGCGTTCGAGCTGTTGCTGTTGTTGTTGTTCCTGTTGTTGTTGCTGATGTTGGAGCCTTGGGGTTATGATGACAGCGGACGAGCTGGAGCTGAGTATGCTGCTTAATTTATAGTCCTCAGGCTGCTACCGGAAGTTGCATACATTATGTGCACAGCGTCTGGCCTGCAGCAGATCGGATAAAAGGGTGCCCAATACAAAGAGGACATAAACTTTTAAACGCCACTGTCTGCCGTTGTTATTTTTTCTGCGTTTTGCCTTTAATGCGTCGGCTAAATATGCACATTGTTTGCCAACAACTGACGCCCACGCTCTTAGTAGCTCTCTCTCCCTATCTCTTTCACACACTTTCTCTCTCTCTCTCTCTCTCTCTCTTTCTCGCCTGTAACATTTCAGATGCGAGGGTGGTTAACACAGTTTGGTTAATTGCTACAGTAAAATACAAAAGACATGCGAATTTATTAAGGATTTGGAAAAATTGCGTAAGCGCTGAAACGTTATATAACGGAGAAAGAAAGGTTGTCATATTTCCTGTTATCAAAAAAATCTTAAGTATAAAACAAGACAAAACAAAATAAATTAATTAAACGGTTTTTATATATATTTCAGTTGTTACTGCTCTTTAGGTTTATTTGAATTCATCCAATATTATGCGATCCTATTGGTTGGTACATCTTTTTTTTGCCTCTTTGATATAATTTAATAATGGGACTGTGAGTTAAAGATAGATATTTTTAATGTTTTAATAAACATTGAGTATACCCTTAAAGTTAATTTTTATGAAAATTATAAATTATAAAAAAAGCATTTACAATTTTTTAAGTTCCAATATTGAAACTTTGGTGATTGTCTGCTATTTCATAGATATGTATGTATACATAGATCCGACATAAAATTAAACTTTAATTTTAAAATTTCAAATTTCGCAAAGTTTTATAACTTTCTGCTCATATAGATGTTTATTCTCGCACATGCGATCCCATGTGCATAAGTGTCACTCCATGGAGCTGATGCTCTTTAGTGTATATGTATAGAGTATGTTGTATGTTCCATAAAGTTTTTCGGCTACTGCAGCGGCTCTTCTGTTGCTTCTGCAGTTTCTGCTGGCGAACGTGTTGTTTGCTCGCTGAAACATCATAAATTACATGCGTGCTTTTTGCCACACGCCTCTTGTGTGTACGCGCTCAAACTCAATCTGCTGCCGCCGCCGCCGCCGCCGCTGCTGCTGCGTCTCCTTCAACAGCTGCCCCCAACAGCCCCCCACATGACCACTCAACTGCTCGTGTTATGCATGCGTTCAACGTTTTTTCAGTTTATTTTTTTATTATAGTTGCTGTTGTTATAAAAGTGCAGCATGCGAGGGTGTAAGGAGCAGGCGGGGAGGCGAAGGATGTGTTCTGTAGATGCAAGTATTATATTAATGTTTGTTGGCACTATAAATCTGTGAATGGCAAAAATTTTAATGTCGAAATTTTATTCATGAAGTGCGAACGCAATGCGCGAATTCTGGCGGATTGTCAGCTGCGGGTTAACCCGGCAGTCTACAGTTGCGGATACAGATACATATGTACATACCAAGTGGGAAATTGTGTGAAGTTTAACAGCGTATTATTTTTATTACACCAGTGAGCATGATTGTGCTACTAAAGTGCTTTTTTTTATTTTCGTTTTAATCTACTTATGTATTCGAGAGTGGCGGCTGTAATTTGAAAAACTTAATTCATTTAAATTTTCCACTTGACTGAGTGCACTTCAAAATAGTATTTTATTATTCTCAATTTGTTTTTATAAAATTTATATTTTATCCAACAACATGTTCAAGCCTATTAAGTAAATTACTCTAGGGCTGGCTGGGATATATAAAAGATAGGAATATGGAAACTTTAAGGCAAGGATACAGGATAAAGACTATTATGAGTTTTTCATAAACTTGAAGCCGAAGCCCTACGAACTGCAAATCTAATATTATGCCATATTTATTTTGTTATTTTATTTCACAAAATTGCTTAAACTTGTTGTGCTGTGTAAGTGCTGAAGTGTAATAAAATGATGCTTATTGCATTTGAGGTCTCATAAATGCGCCAGCAATCTTCCACATTCCAACCAGACACCCGCACGGACAAACACTCCAGCCCCCAACCCCAGCTCCCACTCTGGCCCATTGTGCAGCAGTTATTCATAATCGTTTGTCCATATTTTGTGGGCTGTGTAAACAACAAGAGCAACAACAATAGCAACAAATGCTGAACACAAAGCAGCCACAGCCTGCGGTAGGGCAATTTTGGTAAATGGTCGCGGTGCACGCTGGCGTATGAGTAATATGTATATACATATAGAGTACATGGGGCTAGCTAACCGAAGTGCAGAAACGGCAATAAAGCATTGCAATGTGTTTAAAATAAACGTAAATTCCATAAAGAGCTGTTAGTGCATTAGAATGAAACATCAAAGCAATTAAAAACATAATTTATATGATTGTACGCCATTATGGGTCATGTGTGTGTCCTGTAGCGTGTCAAACATCCGACATACACACGAACACGAAGACACACATATCTAAGCACAGTTTTTTTTTGTTCTGTCTGACGGCTCTTTTAGTTTCGCATTCATTTGCGAGAAATCCCAGCGGCTTGTGTTCACTATTTAGCTAAAACTGTGCCTTCGAGTGCTGCCAGACATCGCAATCCCGTCTAATGGGGGCAGCGGCTCGAGTTGCCCCGGCAATGTGAGTCGTGTTAAGTGGGGTCCACGAACCCCTAGCAGCAGCCACTCCTTTAACCCTAGCCCCAACATAAACATTAACGCCCGAGAGTGTTCTCCGGCAGAGATACAACTCGTTTTGGCGCAGCTAGTTATTTAAGCAAATGTTTGAAGTGCTGCCATATCAGTTGGCATCTGTGTGTGCGTGTGTGTGTGTGGCCTGAGGGCGATTAAATGGATTTGATTTTGGGGCTACAGCAAAATGCTCTGATTCGACTTTGTTAATGTATGCTAATGTAGGCTGCATATTTGTGGCTGAGCTTGTTTTGGGATTATGAAACCCGAATTGGAAATTTGGCTTGAAACTCGGAAATGGAAAATGCCTTAGCTGACAGCTAATCTGGCAGTTATTTAAGAAGTATTGTTTTAACCGAGGAAGACACTAATTTGATCGCACAGCAAATATTTTAATAATGCGGGATCTAATTTAACTTTGTTTAGCTTAGTTTCAATACATGAATAAATTTAAAAACTAACAAACTAGTTGTCATAGAAATATACAAATGAATAATTAATCAGATCATATTAAAAATGCACAATAACAGTCCCCACACACAGCCCCTTGCAATAAAAGAAGTATAACAATTACCATAAGCTATTAACGAAATATCCTCTTTGTCCATTTCGAGCGACCTGTAAGCTTTTATCCATGCCAGTTTAAGAACAATTAGGAGCTCAACTGACAGCGAACAACTTTCACTTAGGTTCATTGAAGCGTAATCCAACGCCAACGCCAAGTGTTAACACCTTCGACATACTGGAGTGCATCCTCGTCGTATCCGGGTGCAGATTCTCATTTAATGCAATTTAAAATGAAATTGCATTTTATTTGCACAACTTCATTAGCAAAACCCTTCAGCAAATTCATTACGACTCTGCCAATGACTATCAAAATGTAGGGCACTACAAATGGCTGCAGCCAGCCAAAAGTTGACTGTGACACACATACACACACACACGCCCACATACTCACTAACACACTGTCACACTCACCTACGAGAACTCGAAATGTCTTCTCGAGTGCGGAAATATTTAAAGTGTCACACACGCTGTTCGGAAATTAAATGTGAACATTGCTTATGCTCAGCCAGTAAAAGTGGATGTGGAGGATGAAAACTTGCTGTTCTGCGACAAACAGACGCTCCATTACACTGTCCAACCGCATAAGTAAATATTGAATTTATTGTGATAAGCCCGTGAGTATATTTTTTTTAAATGTAGGGCATTTTTTTAAAGCGGCAGTAGCTTTCGGTTATTTAATGTTTCTCTTTTTATTTGCTCTACCAACTTATCAAGAATTTCCTTATTGACTGGATACAGAACGCTTTAAAAATACAGTTTATTATGGCCTTCAGTTCGGACATCAATACATTCAGAAAAATACCTGAAATACGAACAAGCATCCTTGTTGTTCTAATGTATTTTAAATTTAAATATATTTATATATTTATATCGATGGTAAACACCAAAAATATTATGTATATATACCAAATATGAACCAAAAATATTCCATATAGAGTTAATCATAACTTTTAATTGCTTTCCGATTTTCCTTTGTTTTTACTTCTTTAAAGGATACAGATTTTGTATAGAACAAGACGATAAAATCGTCATCGTTTAATATTTGGCTAAAGCCAAGTTGGGCATTCGACTGTGACTCTGGAGGTTGCTGAATATTTGGTTGGCTGAGTTCCTTAGAGGACTTGGGACTATTTAAAAAAAAAGTGACCTGACTGGTTGTTCACTCAGATTTATATATTTTAATTGCTTTCGATATATAATTATTTAATGTATAATAATATAGGTATATAAAAATAATAATATAATCCCCTCAGGCTTGACGAAGTCTCTTAAAAAAAGTCGCCATGGTGGTTGTCAGACGTCAAACATATCACGCACAAACTATTTCATTCTTCCGCCTCATCAATTTCAATTATTATTTAAACTAATTCTATTCTTTGAATGTCAACTGACCATGGAGGTGGCTCAGCCACTCAGCAGCAGTTTTGTTGCTCAGTGTTCTTCTGCAGTTTAAACTCTTGTGTTTGCCGTGTGAATGGCCACAGCCAGCTCAGCTCGCCGGCAGTCAAGGTGTCTGTCTGGCAGTCTGTCTGTCTGTGGTTGTGTCTCTTTTGGTGGGCGTGGCATGAAAACCAAATGACGTTGTACGCTTTTGTTGTGGCATCTTCCACTTCGTGCTCCTTGCGCCCACCCATTGCATGCTTTCGAGCGTTTGTTGTGCATATTTTTGTTGGCCGTCTGCCGGAGGCGTTTGGCGTTTTGCGTTTTGGGTTTCAAGTGTTTTGCGGTTAGTTTTTTGAGTTGAGAGCTTTCGTAACGTTTGTTTGGCCTCTTTTGTGGTGCATTTTGCGGTGCGTACAGGTAACATTGTGGCACGCAGTGTGTAGCAGTATTTATTAAATTAAACTGTCGTGCTCGACTTAGCTTTTGGTCAAATTTCCGCACAGTTTAAGCTGCATTTGCTTGCCCCCAAAGTGCTCACATATGATTTCAGCTGTGGATTCCGGTGGTTCCTCTTTTTGCTCCCTGTGCATTTGCCCCACAAAACTTTTAATTACACATTTGCTTTGGTTGCTTATGCGATTTGCGTTTTCATGGGTTTCCGTATTAAATTTGCTTTTGTCTTTTTTGATGCGTTTTTGCGGAAATATAAAAATAAGGACGGTTTGCTTTTGGGGGAATTGGTGGGATTTAAGCAGAGCAGAAACGCAAATTCTAGCTTAAGCTGTATGCTGATTAAACAGAAGCGTATTTATTTTTCAAACTTTTGCTTTTGTTTGTATGAACTGTTTATTATGGGTAAAACATTATTTTGAGTGTGTGCAATGTTTGTTATTCTGAACATAGAACCCCGTACTATATGATATATAAGTAAATACAAAATATAACATTATTAAATTGAAGCTAAGTAGTGTTTTTAAAACTTTTACATATACGTACAATGTATATATATATATATATAATGAAGTTGGAAAATCCAAATATTAATTCCTAAATTACCATTCCTAAATATAAGAACAGTTTTTTTCATATCTTGAAGTTATTAAATTATTACCCTTCCGATTATGCATCATACTCATACGTTTTTTAGTTGTCAAAAGCCCGTTTCTTTTCCAACTATTTTTATACAAAAATCTTGCATCCTGGCAGCTTCTGCCAGCAATGTTTTGCTTAGCTCGGCTTATTAAATAATTTAAAGAAATCTAGCTAAAGAAGTTTTGCCCAGCACGCTGTTTGAGCTCTTTTTTAAGTAAACATAGACTTGACATCTTCACTTTATTTATTGCATACACGTATATGGACGCACACATCCTGCTGGCTGCTAGAAATGATAACAACAAAACCAACAGCGAGTGGAGATGCTCTAAGCGCTTGCTCAAGTGTGTGAGATTACTTAATAGAACCCGCAAATAAATATATCGCGTACTATGCCACATGACATACGCAGCAACAACAACAATAAAAACAACAACAAGCTGTGTACAAACATGTGTCTCCGGAGACAGCAAGTGCTATGCCGCGCGTCCTGCCACAGGACATGCAGCTCTAAAAGAAAATCAACAGCAAACGGGTAGAGCTGCGGGAAAGAGAGAAAAAGAAAAACGCAACAACAACAGCAACTGATATAGTCTTACCTTGGGCCATACATTCATGATGAGTGCCACCCCCCGCCAACACACCCGCACCACCCGCACCACCCGCAGGCAGTCGCAGCGGTGGGCCAGGAGGGGGGTGTGTGTGGGTGGGGGCTGCCTCTTGCCTGTTGTCTGTATCGAGGTCAAAGCGCATAACTTAAGTAGCCGACAATAAAATGCATAACATGGCGCACAGGCCAAAAGGCAAAAAGCAAACCTGAGCGAAAATGTAGAAAATATGGCTCTATTTATTTGTACATTAGGCCAGGCCAACAAGAAGAGCAAGAAGCAATAGTAGCAGACTAGCAGAAGATGTTGAAAAACGCGCCTGACAGCCATTTTCTATATGTGTCTCTGTGTGTGTGCTGCCGTTATACCCTTATTTGTACCCCCAACACCAGCTAACCCTCCGTGCTTGCACCTGGCTGGAGGAGCTGCTAGCAAAAGGCCAAGTGTTGTGCTTGACATGTGCAGAGAACCCATTGAGCGCACACCCTGAATACAAGTTGTAGTTTTTTTCTTGTTGCGTGTGTGTGTGTGTGTGTTGTAGGTGTGTGTGCGTCCTTCTGGGGCCATAATAATTTCACGCTGCGCTGGAAAAGCTGATGAGATCCCAATATAAACCAAACTCAAAGTCCTTTTGGCAAATACATCAAATAATCAAAGCCAAGTGAAACTGTGACAAACTGTGAAATTGACTTAAGGCGCTTTGTAATGAGAAAATATATTTTTAGAAAATTTTGGAATATATTTTTAACAATGGGGAGTTGACGTTGGCGTTTATATAACCTTTGCAGATATATATGTTTCTGACACATGATTGATGAATTTAATTAAATTGAAATATTTATAGCAAATAGCAAATATATAATATAGTTATCTTTGACCATACATTTTCTCATTGATATGTAACTTATGCAGTCTCAGAGATTTATTGTTTGTATAGAAAGAGTGAAACTATGACGTAGAAGTCCGTTTAAGCTGTAATATGGCCAATCCTTAGAGACTATATTATCACTCGAGCTTATAGAAACTCAATGTTTTTAAAGTAAATTTAAATTTTTTCATCATTTCAAAATTGTTTGGTTTGAAAACATTTCAAAAATACTTTTAAAGCTTTTTAATGCGTATGCGTATTTCGAAGGGATTGGAAACACACGCAAAAGTATTCCCCCATCTTTTTAGGCATACGTTTGCGTATTTCGCATTTTCAGAGAATTGTCGCACAAACCAAACCGCATAATTAAGCGCTGAAGTGCTTCCAACAATGGCGTCAGCTATTCGACAATTGTTAACGTGCACATGACGTATACGCAGTGTGGCGACCGTTCTGTTTTGTTTTCTATCCGTTTTTTTTTAAATTTTTGCTTTGTCAACCCACACAGATACCAGGACATGTACAACAATCCGATAAAGGCCACTAATTTGGAGCATCGCGACGTTGTGCTGGACATACTCTCCGATGCCCGGGTCGTTGGGCCTCTGCTGCAGACGGGCATGTTCCACGCGGATGTGAATCGACGCAATTATATGTACGTTTTCGGCCATAATAGCGCAACGGGTCCCTATGCAAATGTAAGTACAAGTATATGCATATTTTATGTACCATGTAGAGGGTGTATATACATGGATGTATTTGCTCCTTGTTATAGATTCGTAATAGCCGTCAAATTGTGCTTCCAATTACGCGGCGCATTTAATTTAAATCCTCTGGTCAGTTTGCCCAAAAATATAAACAGCACGAGTTGGGCATTTAATGAGTTTTCATGTACTGACAGTGCCAAAAAAAAAAAACAACACCAACTTTTATGCTAGCCCCGTCCACTGGGTGGCTCCACTCTGCTGGGTCATTCCATCATTGGCTGCCATTTTGGCTTTTCAGCAAAACAATTCACAACTTTGCAGCTGTACGGGCCGCGGTCCGTAACGATCGTAATAAAGGCAATGAACTGCCTTTGAGACCAGTCAAAAACAACAAAACGCAACTTTAACTTGAGGCCAAGTCGCTAAGTAGACAGCGAACCACTTCACCAGGGATACGTTTGTTGTTTTTGTGGTCCGCAGGCGGTTTCGCTGGTTGAGTGGCTGGTGAATGGTGAATGGTGGCTGGTGGCTGGTAACTGGTTGCCTTGACTAACTTGTCTGGTTATTTGTGTCTCTGCTCAGGGTCCTGTCTGCCGGTCTGCGTGTCCTCCTCTGGCTGGTGCTGCTGTTATGGCTGTTGCCGCCAGTTTTTATAGCTTTGTCATGCTTATGGATTTGTTACTGATTGCCATTCGGAGATAGCTGCTGTTGCTCTGGATATCGCTTTCGAGGGCGGCGACTCAGTGTTATGATTAAATGTGTCTATCGATTTGTAATTAGGATGTGGGCACAGATATTTGATAGAGTAGTATACAACAAATTTGATGGCTTGATTGCTGGATGAAAACACTTTGATTCAAATTAATGGAAATTGAATAAGCATGCCGAATTGAATATAGATTGAAGATTATATTATGCGAGTAAATCCAATTGGGCGTAAAAAAATGACTTCTCAACTAAATTTAGCAGAAATTGAAAAAGTATAAGAAATTTGAATATACACTAATGTAGAAACATATTTAATACAATGATTACACGTAGGAAGCAAATCAAATCAAAAAAGTTGAACAAAAATATAAAAATAAAAGTAAAAAATATCTAAAAGATGAAAGCCAAAAATGCATAAAAAATTATTAAATTAAATAAGTCTTTTAAGAAAATTGTTTTACATTTTCAAGAAAATCAATTTCATATTAAAAACATAAATTTTGATTATTTTGATAACAAAAATGTGCCCGAATATATTCATAAAACAAAAGTAAAAGTATCGAGAACTCTGTCGTTAAAGTTTTAAAGTAAATAATATAAAACAAAATCACATTGAAAACAAAATGTTCATAAAGTATTGGATAAGTTTTAAAGTTATAAACTTGCAAATTAAATTATTTGACAATACTCAAAATTATTTTTGATTTGTTTATACGACCCTAAATACCCAGAAGAAAACACCCGACACCAGAACTTGACAAACTGTTGGCAAACCGAGAAAAAACGACACAAAAAAACTGTTACAAAAATCCCCAAATAAAAGGCATTGAAACTGAAATAATGAATGGGGAGAACGGAAATAAAAATCTAAATAAAAAGAACAAAAACAAAAAAAAGTTATTATTTCGCATTATATTTTTGGAAAGTTTAGCTTTGGCTGTGGCGTTAAGCGTATTTTTATGACCGTAGCGTCCAGTCATGGTGGGGTCACAAAGTTGACCATAAACCATGGGCCAAGTCAACTAAGTCCCCAACTAAATGAAAATAGACGTCGACTACGCCAACCAAGTGGGTCATAATGCAGGCAACTGGCTTTTTAAATGCGACAACAATTTGTGGTAAATGTTGGCAGCGGGAAAAGTGCAACAACTTTTTAATAGCCTGCAATTAAAGCATAAAAATACATACTTATATAAATGTATAAAAACAGCAGCTGATAAATAACAAGCATACGCGACTCAGGAGCTAAGTGCGAGTAAAACTTTCGGTATAAAGTTAGTTTATTTGGTTGTATATCCGTTTTTTCCCTTCTTCCTTTTTTTAGCTTCTTGCACAAGTAGCTAAATAATAGATGAGAGCATGTGCCATAGCTTTAGCGACATTTATATTTATGTGTTTGATATGAGAAAAAATGCGAGGACGATCAGCGCAAAGCGCCAAAGCGCATTAGTTGCAAATAAATTATGAAAAAAAATGAAATTCACTTAAATAATTCATGCCAAAAGCAAAGCCAAAACGTTGCCAGGACAAACATGAACAGGATTCTTAGGATAAGCAGGCGCTGGCATGCCTACAAATTATCGCTGCGACAGAAAGACAGCCAGCTCTCCATGGCCCCATGTGCTGCGGGGGCGTTCCTAGACAAATAAACAAACAAACAAGCCCATACCCACACACATACCCACACACACACCCACACACACACGCACGCACTTATACATACATATATGTGCAATTGTATAAGGCTAGCTTTAACAATGCCGCAACATTTTTCTCTTTTTAGACCAGACATTTTATTTTTATTTATTTGGCCATTTTTGCGGCGTTTGCCTTGTGCTTTGTCAGAGCCCAAGCCAAAAACTCTACTGAATGCGCACATTTCTGCATAAACTGCGCTTCTGCACTTGTGACCAAGTTTTAGGGTTTCCTATACCCTGCAGATTTGCAACTTGTTAAGTGGGATTGCTTAACTTGAGCTTAACTTGAACATGTTCCACAATGTTTCACATTTTTATACTTATACAGACAAATATTTCCTTTGATTTTTCTATATTTTTTCCATTTTAACTTCTGTCATTAAGCAAAATCTATAAAACCAACTTGAGACTTCTGGCCTAACTACAGGGTATACGATAATACTAATATAATAATTTATATTCTAATTGTATCTTATTAGATTACATTTCGCTTGGAACTAGAAAACAGAGTATCAACCGGCCAATCATTTTCCCATTACGCTGTTTTCTTAGTTATTTTTATGCTAGGCTGATACTTAAGCATCTCTCAGAGGCTACTCACAGCCTCACTAGTGACCACGCCCACACTCCAACGTTAACTGACAAACTGACTGAGTGACTCTACCACCCCCTCATACCCCCATATCCACCTCCCCTGCCATTCTCATGACTATCTCTGACTAAAGCTGCGGGCATATTGTAAAACTTTTTGGCACATGTCTTGCATGTTTGCAGCTGAGGAACTGGCGTCCAAGAAGCTCCACTTGTCCAACGACAAGATGAGTGGGCGGGGTGGAGGAACGGGGTGCCGGAGACACTTACCCGAGTCTGAAGTGCACACGAAGGCGGCTCAAGGCAATTGTTAAAATGGGCGAAAATGATCCGAATAAAAGAAGTTCTTAAACGCAACTAAATTGGGATTTCAGCCACAGCCAAAAATTGCTAGTAAATATCAATTGAATTACAAAAACCAAAAGTTTTAACTGGTAAAACACGTCGGAAATTTTATGAGAAAATATATTAAATTCCAGCACATCGAATTTGCATACTCGATGTTATTCCAATAGATATTTACTATTTTTATATACACGCCAAAAATGTTGGCTAATAAACTCCAGCATCGAAATTTGACTTTGGCACAAGTTTTATTTATTCAGAAATTATTTAATATGCTGTTGCATATGAAATTCAACATTTTTTACACGCACCCTTAGCATCATGCCGGGCATCACAACTATGTCCTGTGTGCTCCCATTTTCTTTTTACTTTGCCTAGGTCTGTTTAAGTTCAGTCGAAGCGCTTTCGGGCTGCCTTTTTTGATAGGAATGCGAAATAAATTGTCAGAGGAAGGAAACAAAATTCATAAAAATATATATAATAAAAATGAAACTAAAATTTTTATTTGCGTCGCGCAGGCGAAAACTTTCTTATTGTAGTTGACCGCATTCATAAAAGAAATGCGACTCAAGACTTGGGCAAATAATAAGAAACTTTCTTTACGTGACGCCATGGCCAAAAATAAAATATGAACACTTGAGCAAAACTTAAGAAACTGCCCAAAATTTCTAATTACGAAATAGAAAATTACAAAATTAAGGACCCCCACAGGCTGGCAACCGCCCCATGTGGGCATGTCAGTTTAAGCTTATAAAAGCCCATTAAGATGAGTTACAAATTACAGCCGCCCACCTTGCCCCCAGGGGGTGGGGTGGGGGAGGTCGGAACACGCCTGCTGTCGTTTACATTGAAGCAAATTTGGCAAACATTTTTGGCAATTTTCGACTCTCAACTCCATGAGGTTTATTAGGACAAATGACGCTTAGGCAAATTGTTGCTTCCGCTGGCTTTAGGCGAAAGCGGATGTAGCTGCAGGACGGACTGCCCGGGGGCATACAGAACAAACAAAGACATAAATAACAAAATTAACGCATTTATTTAAAATTGAATTTCCGCCTTTTCATTTTTTGTTTTTCGTTTTCAACTTTAATGATAATTTTTCACAGGAAAGCAGTCAAAAAAGATTTAATAAGCCGAACAACAGTTTTTCATTTTCATTTTCATAAAATATATATATTTGTATAGTGTACTTATATTAATCTGGCACTTAAAAACGGACAATTAATTTGCAATTGTGTTTTTTATTAACTTAAAAACAATTTATCAAGGCTTTTAATTTATGGCAGGATATTCTTTAAATATTTCAATTAATATGCGTATGAAATAACATATTTAAGTGTTAAAGAAATAACAAAATAAATAGTTACCTTGCATTCTTTAAAAATAAAAATCAGCTACAAGAGCATTTATCTATATCAAATCAAATTGTAACCAATTGTTGTCTGAACAACTTTTGTTATTGAACTCAAATGGCCTTCGAAAAGACATATGCTGTGTACATGGCGACAATTCTGGCCATAAACAAGTATTTATGGTCCACACAATTGCTCTTCGCTCAAATAAAAAGTTTATTGAACCTAAAAATGGCATAAAAACTCGTCTAAGCCAATATATATATATATATATGCACAGAGACTTCTTCTATGTTTGCACATTTCATCAAAATAATAGAAAAGCAAAATCAAAAATGACATTCATCATTCATAAATGCCACCAAAAGCTGCCAACGAGCTTGAAAATGAGCCAAAATGAGCTCAGGAAAGGACAACAATAATAACAACAACAACAACAGCCACAAAAGGCGACAGCTATTTTTATGAGCCCCAAAGCAAAATGCTTTGTGACTTTGTTACATTTTTCATGGCATCAGTAAAAAGTTGGCTTTATTACCTACCTACTTACTGCAGTTGTTGCCCTGGCCCTTCCCTCGCTATGTCTGTCTAACTGCCTGACTGACTGGCCAAATATTTATGCAGGCCAAGCCAGAAAGATTGATGCTGACTGGCCAAAAGCTGGTGAAAAACATTGCAGGCTGATCTGATGTCTGAAATATTTTCACCAATTTTTCAGTGCTAACTACAGCGGAGGGTATTTTGATTTCGAAATGAAAGCAGACAATGGAAGATAAAGTTAAAATAAAAATTACAATCATATAAACTATATTTCAAATTTAAATTTTAAATTAAATTTAATGCATAATAACGCAAATAAATTAGCCTACTCATAGCCACTTTTTCTTAATATAAAATCCATCAATCAATCCACCGCACACATAATATAACCAAATTTTTAATTTTGGAAACTAATAACAAATAGTACAAATATGAGCGAAAACAGTTAATATTAATTAAATGTTTTACGCACTCTAAATATTACTTTATTTATAAATTATCTTTAGATAAGTGTATTCAACTTGGACTGCTACTAACTCTGGCTATTTTATTCCATTCTTTTTTCATGTCTTTCAATTGCTCAGCTCCCGCACAGTATTATGGGCGAGGAGCTGGCGTTCGTTTTTGGTGCGCCGCTGGCGCCGGCCGGCCCATTTCCCAGCCACAACTATTCCGTGCAGGAAAAGCTGCTTTCCGAGGCGGTAATGGCATATTGGACGAACTTCGTAAAGACCGGGTGAGTAGTGTCTGTGCCAAAGCGAATTGAAGAGTGCATTTGGTGAAAGTTTGCGATTGGAAATGCCGCACGGTTTCCGAACAAGGGCAGTGGGGAGCGGGCGTGTGGCGGGGAGGTGGTTGCCGGATGGCGGAGCCATCATCACGACGAGTCGCAGCTCAGCATGCAAATGCGAGTGCTTGGCGGATGCGATATCCATGGAGCAGGGCTGTGGCACGTTCTGCAATCTGCAACGCTCGGACAGTGAAATGAATAGAATTTTTAGTGCCGCTTTTATTATTATTGCGCTACAAAAACAACGCCAAAAACGGCCATAAGCAGGGCAACAACCAAAGGACCAATGCAAATATTATTAGTTGAAATGCGGCAGCCGCCCAGCAAAATGGCAATCAAACCTGAAATCAGAGATCGTTACAAATCCTTTTCTTCTTTGCGGAATTCACTTTAAAATGTGCACATCCCAGTCGGTGCAGTCATTAGCCATATGACCATGAGATTTAAGGGCTAATGTGAAGGGAAATGCGCTACAAAAATGCAGGAAATGTACAAAGCACAAAGTAGAGCAGCAGGAAATTGGGCTTAGTGCGGGCTTGTCATGAATGTTACAGTTGGAACTGCGCAAGATTATCAGGAATAATAAGTGTTGAGTCCTTTTGGAGTCCTTTACACTTAACTTAAGCACACTTTAACAAGTTTTGAAATAGATTTCAAGCTTTTCGCTTATGTATATGATTTTTTTTCATTTCATATTATGTAAAAACTAAAAGCTGAGTTGAAAACTTTAACTATTTGCATTAGACGCTTTAATATCTCCAAAATTTTGTTATTAATACTGTTCTTATTATTGTGCTATATATTTAATTTTTTATTTGATTTGATTTTTAATTCTATCAATTTTAATATATCTTATTCTGTTGACTTAAGTATATTATATTTTACCCTTTTGTATCCCTTTCTATTCTTCTGTTATATGTATTATAATGTATTTCCTATATATTTAACTCTATTATTTCTACATATTACAACTTTTTCTATTTATTTGCGGTTAATTTTTGCTCGCTGTAATTTTGTTTGTGTCCATTTCCAACCCACTTTTAGAAACCCGAAGGCACCTTGGAAGGGCACCTTTCTGAATTCGCATCTGTTGGAGTGGGATCGCTATGATTTGGACTGGCCGGAGTTTAACAAGCGTGCCCAGGCCTATCTCAATATTGGTAAGTACGGCAAATGCCCCGCTCTTCAACACCCACTCATCCTCACTCTCAACCACCCAAACCACAAACCACATTGGTGCGTTGCCTCTGGTTCGAATTGGATTTGCATCTGCTTGGTCCCCGGCAGGAATTCCGCCGACAGTGGGCTACAAATACCGTCAGATCTACATGAATTTCTGGAACAAAGAGCTGCCGGACGAGCTGAATCAGATTGCGGCGATACAGGAGCAGGGCCAGCAGCAGCTGGCCGGAAACGAGGTGATTACGGGCCACATGAGCAAATACGGGGCGCGCGACAACGGCGCCGACGATCCGGTGCGTACGCTCAAATTGCTGCTCCAGGAGCCGCTGGCGTCGGCCAGCGAGCAGCTGGAGACCGCTGCGGAGAACATGTACAATGCCCCGCCCACTTTCGGCCATGTGCACAGACAGCAGGTCGGCGGCGCCGAGGGCGTGGCCACATCCGGCGAGGAGACGGCCACGCAGCACAGCAGCGACTACGGGGAGGATGGAGCCGCGTCGGCAGCGCCGGCGACGCCCCCGAGCCCATTGCCAAATCCGAGACGACGCTGCAGCTGCTCATCGTCCTCATCGCCGTCTTCCTCGTGCTGAACGTGGCCATCTATGCGACGTTCCTGGTGCGCCAGCGCCGCAAGCGCAGCACGTCGCTGCAGCGGAAGCTGGGCGGCAACATGCTCAGCTACGACGGGGCCAACGACGACGAGCTGAAGCGCTGCAGCAAATCGCGCGACGGCGACGATAGCTACATCCTGGACATGGTGCGCAAGTCGAACACCTACGAGGCCATCAAGACGGGCCAGCGCTCGCCGGTCAACGGCTTCGCCATGCAGCGCCAGCTCAGCAGCTCCACGGTGGACACGCACACCAAGGTCTGCGAGTGGATGTCCGCCCAGCAGCCGGGGGCGCCCAAGTCGGGCAGCTTCAACACCAGCCCGCCGCCGCCGCCCGCCGCGCAGGCTGACGGCCGCATTATCATCTGCCAGGACATCGAGGTGGCCGACGCCGCCCTGCTGACCCCGCAGCACATGCACGAGATGCAGGAGGGCATGCACTATGAGCTGCTGCTGCAGCGCCAGAACTCGGCGCTGACGGAGCCCAGCGAGGCCACTTTGCTGCCGCCGCAGCACAGCCACGCCCACTCGCATTCCGATCCCGTGGACATGATCCTGGCTGCCGACGAGCAGGTCACGAGCTTCGTGCACGCCGACGACGTGGACATCAACGTGACCAGCCGCGACGAGGACGCCCTCGTGCTGCAGCCCCTCAGCGCCGCTCAGCAGCTGGAGCTGCTGCGCCAACGCAACTATCCCAAGGTGCTGCCCACGGCGCACGATTTGCGCACGTGCCACAGCCACAAGCGCAACTCGCTGCCGCCGCAGAACTTTGCCGCGCCGCTGCCCCCGCCGCGCACCATCAGCAGCACGCTGGGCCGGCGGCGGCGGCGGGACAGCAGCAACATAACGACGTCGCCGTTGATGCTGGCGCAGGACAGCGGCGAGGACGAGCCGCGCGAGCCGCAGATCTCGCAAAACACGCTGATTGTGGGTCCCATCGTGCCCAAGTCGCCGGCGGCGTCGCTCAAGCGCATCAAGCACGCCAGCACGCCGGCCAGCCGCCAAGTGGAGCCGGCCAACAGCACGCTCAGCGGCTCGTTCCAGTCGTTCGAGTCGGTGCCGCCGGCGCACGAGGCGACGCCGCCGCAGGGTCAGCGCACCGAGTGCGTCTACGCCATTGCGGCGAGCGCCAGCGCCAACTCCCTGCCCGGCGTCGGCTCGCCCAGCAGCTGGTCGGCGCCGAACGGAGACCTCTATGCGCAGCCCACGAAGTCCGCGTCGCGGACATCGCTGCTGCCGCGGCCAGTGTCAACTGCTGCTGATGCTGATGCTGCCACGCCGCAGTTGCCGGCGCCTGACAGGCAGCCGACAGCCAGTGCCACAAGAGCGTCAAATTCACGCATAGACTCCAGCATCTCAAGTGATTCCTCCTCGTGGCGCAACTCGACGACCTCCTCGTCCTCATCCTCCACGGGCACCGTGCGCACGGAGCTGCAGCAATGCCCGCAGCAGCCCGGCCGTGGCATTGCCACCCATATATAGGAGGCGCGCCCAGCGGTGTCCTCAATTTGACACCATCGGCGCAGCAGCCCGCTGGGCGCCGCAATGCGATGACAGCGACAGATCCCGAGCTGCCAGTGCTGCCAAGTCCTTTGACAGCTTGTGGTTTCGACTGCAACGGAAGCCACTCACGCGCGGCAACCCGCTCGGAATTTTCTAGTGTTTGCGAAAATTTAATAATACATTTTGGTCGAAAGTTTATCTTTGGCTCGGCGGTCGGATTGCAGCGGAGGCAGGAGCCGAGGAGCCGAGAATGGCAGCAACCAACAGGAGCTGCAACTTGCGGTCGCTTTGGTTGCCTAAAGTTTTGCTGCAGCTGCAAGTTTCGTTTCGTTTTGGGCTTTGATTGAAATTAGAGAGCTCGCATATCGAAACAGCTAATGAAAAATCAAATAATATGAGTTTGGAGGGGGAATTGTTGGAAAAGAAAGATGGAATAATTACAGGAAAAGTCTTGATAAAAATGGTTAATTCATTGAGAAGGAAAAAGGACATAAAATTTGTACTTGAAAAGGTTAAAAAAAATACCGACAGTAAAAAAATTATGTATTTTGATGTGAAAAAAATGAAAAGAAAGAAAAATATATATTAATTACAATTTAATAGAAATAAATATATGCTTTTGTAATATCTATAAGTTTTTTTTAATTTTTTCTGTTTGTTATTTATTGTTTTGCACGGTCTCGCTGCTTTATGAACACCTTTTACCTTACAAATAATTTCGCCAGGTTTTTAAATAGGTTTGATTTCATTTAAAAACGTTGTAAATTAATTGAGGAAAGTTATATTTTAAGAATTTATGTTTTCATTTGAATGGTTAGAATAAATGCCAAAACTGCAACAACAAAACTTAAAAATATATATGTATTTGAAAAATTATAATTATAAAAGGAAATCAAATGTAAAGCTTAAATTATATAAAATTAGAGATACTATAGGTCAACTAAAGATAAACTGGGAAATCCGTAAATATCGTAAAGATGTAGGTAAACCAAAGATATACAAAATATGTATACGAAAGAATGACTGCAAGTGGAAAACATAAAGTTTAATATTAATGTATATCTAAAATAAATGAAGGAGTAAGAAAAGGTGAAGGAAAAGGAAACCCAAGATGTTACTTAAAAAATCCTCAACAAGTATTATATGTAACACACATATATATAAATATATAATTAATCTTAATTTATGAACTGAGTAAACAACAATTAACCCAAATACAGTCATTTTCTTATTTACTTAGGCTAAGTGTTAATTGCCACAACAAAAAGAAAACTTTACCTCTTTGCCCGTATTGTTACCTGCAAAGAAGCCAAACAATGCGCAATTTCATTGGCAACAAATTGGGCCAAACTATTGTGTCAGCAATTTGGCCCAAACAGAAGCTGCTTATACAGTCCCGCAGTTGCCAACACACACAACACACAATTGTCAATGTGCTGCCAACTTAATTTGAAGTCATGGCAAAATCTCAAGCCATGTCAACATTTGTGCAGTTGCAAATATCTCAAATATTTTGGATTTTCTGTGCGCAGTTGCTGCCGCAGGGAGTTACATCAAACTTGTCACCGCAAAATAGTTCTTTAGCAGTTGCCCAAACTCTATCCTGGCTGACAAAAAGTTTTGTGACCGGCTTTGTCCGGGGCCGTTGCCTTTGCGACGCATTAGTTTTTGATTTTCCACCGAATTGAGTTATTGTGTCGACATTTTCTTAGGGTGGAGGGGCTTTGTATTTTATGCAAATTCCCTGCCAGGTTTTTATTCCGCCTGGAACAAGGCAACAACTTTGGCCGAAAAGTAAAAGAAAGCTTCTCCTTACAAAAGTTGTAATTAAATTGTGCGCCCAATTGAATTGTTTGGGTGGCAAGGTGCAGCCGGCGAATCCTTTTCGCATTTTCATATTCTCACTTTTGCATAAATATTTGTTTTGCGCTAATTTTGTTAAGCTCTTTTGTACTTCATTAGCAGGCCCCGCAGGCCGCCAGTTGTGAAATAATTGGGGTACACAAAAACTTGTCGGAAGCACATAAATTGCTTATATATAGCTATTAGCTTCTATTGCTGCTCCTTGAAGTTGTCGAAGCAGTGTCGACATGATTGACACATATTTGCACTTCAAAGAGTACCAAAGCTGCGATAAAACATCCTGTGGCTTCACATATGACTGCCTCAATTCCCAGCCGTACGCATTTTCCTGCTGGTCGGCTCTGTGTTAATTTTCCACAATTGCCAAATGCTTCGAGGGTTTTCTTCACTCAATTTGAGCGCACATTTCCTCCATCTTTTTTATTTTGGCTTTGGTTTTCAGTTTCCTCAACATGTGGGTTATTGCCTTTTGAGTATTTGCCTTTGTGCATTGTTCAGTCTTCTACGGCATGAAGTGAAAAGTGTTTAAAGCATTTGGTTAATTAAATCAGGCCAGACATAACCATAAGAACAGCAACAACCAGGCAAGGCAGACATGTAAACTCGAGAAAGCTTAACCTATATTTCTGCTGAACTTCAAAGCATTTTCTGCAGTCTCGTTTTACGTTCAAAAAATTTCCAAACAGTTTTAATTGACTCAATTTAGTTCCCGTAGTTTTTCAGGCTGAAGTTATTCCAGCGATTCTGGGCGTTTAGTGCGTTCTTAATAGGTATTTAATAGCACTTGCAGTTCTAATAACCAAAGTTGCAGGTTTTCACAGGCAAAACTTATTTTGGCATAGTATCAACATACTGGGATCTAACAGTTAATATGATTAATATGCAATTTTTTAATTCTCACATTACGGAAAAAAGCAGAAAAATAACTATTGTTTTAAGGCCAACTGTTTTCTTAGAAATTTAAAATACTTTATTGATTGCCAAAACCTATGGTATTACAGATTAAAAACTCAAATGTAAATTGGATTATTTTTTATTTTTTTAAATTGACATTTATTATTTATTTAATATTTGTATTTTATTATTTTTTTATTGTTTGCTAATATAAAAGCTGAAGAGCTAGCATTGAAAATGGCATGCATGAATGTTTGTTCTTACTCTGGTCTTTTTTATATAACTTTAATTTAATTATTTTCGGTTTCACTTCGCAATATTTTAAATCGCTGATATACCAAAAAATATTATTGTTCCAACATTTCTGTTTAAGAAACAAAAACTAATTTAACCACCAGACACAGAATTATGAAATTTTCCAGCCAAGAAACCAATCCCACAAAAAACGCTCGGAAAAAAGCCAAATTATTTACCAAAATTGCTGACAACCACAAATTAGTGTTAGCTCAGGAGTAGATTAAAATGAAATTCTGTAAGCTTGCTAGCTACCCTCAGACAAAAACGGAGCAAAATAACTTTTAAATAAATAAATAACTACGAACAAAAATGGCGAAAAGACAAGAGCAGAAGCCATAACTGAAACTTCCTGGAGGCGGCAAAATTCCAGCATAAATACAGATGCATAAAACAATTTTTGGCCAGGGTTTTGATTTATAGTTGCCATTTTTCCAAGTAATTTTTTGTGATTTTCTGACGGAACTATTTCAATTGAAAACCTCTGGAAAGGGGCAAAAAAAAATATTTGCTACAGTTTAATATTTAATCGCATTAAATTAAATCTGTCAGCGGGCAGGGCAAAAAAGAATTAAGTAAAAATTATGTGAAATAAAATTGCATTAATTAAATGCGACAGGCAGGTAAATAATGATAATTGCTTATAATAAATGCATACGCAATAACATTTTGTGGAATTTCTGTACACACGGCTTAAATACATCATGACTAATTAATGCACTTTATAATTAGTATTATAAGATTAATATTATTAAGCTATTTATATAGATCCACAAAGATACACAATAAATTACCAGCAAGGTCAACGGTTTAAATTCAATAGCATTCAGCAATAAACTGGTTAAACATTCCACAATATGAAGAGCCCCAAACCCTATTTAAATACAAGACCAGAAACAAAAAAATCAAAATATACAGCCTGCAAAAAAGCAAAAAAAAAGTAAACAAAGGCAAATATGCAAATTATGTTTTCTCATGTATTTCACATTGTATGATGACGGCTTTTGTTTTATATATACATATTTTTTGTTCATGCTGGAACATTGTTTGACTTTTTAATGAAAGTTTTCATAATTTAATAGGCAGCACGCGCAAATCAACAAAACGACATAACTTTAAATAAACAAGTGTAAATTATTTAAAAGCCAAACAATTATTGTAATCTGTATTTGTATCTGTTAAATGCAAAACAAATTAAAAAAGTCAAGCTGAAAATAAAAACATTCTATTTTGTTTGTATTTTTATTTAATTTTGTTTGTAATTCCTCTGGGTGGGCTGATTAGTTTAGCAATATGTGGTTAACTATACAAACAAAATGTTATTTCTGCTTATGCTGCAGCAATAAATATTTAAGACTTCTTTAAAACATATTAAATGCACGCTTACCTTACTCTACCTAACTATCAAATTTATTATATATCGTGTTTTTGTTCTATTGTAAACCAAACAAAATTAAATTTTACGTACACATAAGCTGATAATTTTTATAAATTGTTTTGTTTGATAGTAATTTTTATTGACGTGTCCAAAATTAATTTTCAATTTCAATAGAAAATATTTTATAAACCCGATTGGAGCGAATGAAGCTTAAAAATTGTAGTTAGTAAATTTAAAACAATTGGCTCGAATAGTTCACTTAAATTATTTACATTCTAGATATTTAATCACAGCTATTTCTGTTTAAATTTTGAACATTTCCAGTAAAACTATTTTAAACATGAATACTATATTTAAATTTAACCTGACTTTGTGCTCAATTTAGCTGAAATGATATCTACCGGACCTTGATGGTTGAAATAACCAGTTAAACTTAGTTTTGTGGTTAATTTTATATTGTTTGTATTCGCATCATTTTCAAAGGGAAACGCTGTGCAAAATGATTGTCCTGCCATAATAAAATATATAATTAATTAAATATAATTACTTCACTGCGGTTATTGTTGTTGTAGCCCATTTACGAGTGTCGAGTGCTTTTCCAGCACATTTTAGTTTTCACTCATCTACATAATTATTTGTTTGTTTGGGTTTTGCGTTGCGGTTGAAGTTCAATGGAGTGCAAAATTGCAACGTTTATTGTAAGTGGAATATAAACAAAATATTTTTCAAAATTGCAACTGAATTGATCTGAACAGTATTTAAAGCTTATGTTTGGAGTTTTTCGATAAAACATAATCAATGTTACATATATATAATTCAAACTATTTAATTCCCGTAATTACAGTTAGGGAGGATTAAAAACTAAAAATATTATCATAAATAAATATAACATAAATTTAAAAAAGATAAAAAAAATAAATACACAAAAAAATTTAGAAATTCAAACAGTTAGTCGGATTAAATTCTGCAATTTAGCTTAAAGTCAAGAGAATATGGAATAATGAGGAGTTGAGCTTATCCCACACATAGAAGCACTTTATGACCGTGCATAATTTATTTATATATTATATATATTTGTATGACTTTTGTTGAATTCACATTTGGCTTATTTCATGCATGCAGTTCTTTTTTCACAGGAACCAAAGCAGAATTCCAGATAAAAGGGAATTCTTGAACAGTAAATGGTGGAACACCAAAGCGCAGGAAACTTTATAAAACGTGACTTGAACTAGAAGTGAGGCAGCACAGCAGCAGCAGCAACAGTGCGGCATCAAAATGCGCCGCCTGCAACGCGGCGATGTGGCAACGTCGTCTCCCGCCTGACTGCCTCCATGACTACACGAGACTGCCTTCGAGTAGCAATTAACGCCATGATATTGCGGTTCGGCGGCACGTGGCATGCGCCTTTTGCGAGGGTGTGTGTTTATGTGTGTGCGTGTGTGAGTGTGTGGCAATGCGCTGCGTTAATATGCTAAATGAGATGCATTGACAGCCACTTGGAGCCAGCTCTTTTTTCTTTTTTATATTTGTAGCATACTTTGCAGCGCCTTGCCAAGTTGTGCGTTCCATTTGCTTATTGCCAACGTAAACTTGCGCAGACGATGACAGCGATGTCGCCAACGTTGTGGCCCACTTTCAGCCAAATTTGCTGCAATTTGCAATTGGGGTCGTTGCAGCTCCCACCCTCAGCATTGTCTGCCACGCATTTGTCGCTAATTTGGCGCGAATTGCCTTGGCATCTCCGCTTTCGGTCCCCAACAGTTTGTCCCTTTCAGCCAGTTCGGTTCGCGTCTCCCGTTTATAATTGCTTGGCACCAATTGTTTTAAATGCTCGATGAGCGTACACAAATTGCTCGGCAGTCGCTACCACAGTCGGTGCAGGGCTGAATGCAGCCTTTTAACCCAGTTGAGTGCTCTTACACCATGCAACAAAGGTGAGTTTCTATCGGTGTCTGCACGAGCCACACTCCATTACTATTATAATTTATGCATTCTGAGTTAACAATTACCGAAAAAAATTCTCTTTACTTGACTTAAAACTTGCTCTCCTTATACCGTATATCAACCATATTAATTATAACTTTTTATTTTATATTATTTTTATATACAAGAAATTAAATTTATATTTATGCACTCAATTTAATTTAATTTATATTAATTTAGTGTATATTCATTTTAAAAAAACTCTCTGCACCCGGAAGTTCATGCTTCTCACGAAACCTAAAAAAAGGAACTGTATAAATTATAAAAATGTTAAGATAGTTCAATAAATTTAATTTTGTCGTCGGCTCTCTCTCTCTCTCTCTCTCTTCTCTCTCTCTCTCTCTCTATTCCTCAGCAAAACTTTTATTTATATATATTTATATATCTATTTTTCTATTGATATTAATAAAAGTGATCTAAGTTAGCTTTATTTATGTTTACTTTTGTTGTCCAGTGTTAACGTCAATGGTTTCGTGTAGCAATAAGAAATTGCAAATGTTTTTATTATAAACAAAGAGTGTGTGCGTGTGTATGGAAGTGTTCGTATGTTGGTTTGAACTTTTCGCCGTTTCAAGTCGAAATCGATGCGCATCAATATTCAGTATGTTGCTTTTACTGGCATCGAGTGCTGGTAGCTGCCTTGCAGCCCTGCCTCCTCATCCGAAAGCCCCGCTGGCCACGACATCAGCAGCAGCAGCAGCAGCAGTAGCAGTAACAGCAGCATCAGCATCAGCAGCAGCAGCAATCTCAATGCGAATCCTCAACGATTCCATACGCCAAACGCCAGCTGATGTTTGCTTTACGTAATGGAATTGTGCGGTGAATGGTGCGCGGTGGCGCATTTTCGCCTTGAAACCGGGTTTCTCTACTGACTTTTTACTGTGTGAGTGCGTGTGGGCGCATGTGTGCGTGTGTGCGTGAATTTTCTTTGGCTTGGCGTATGGATTGGCGGTTCAGAGGCTTTCAATTGGCTTGTGGCGCGGCGTGTGGCATGCGTCAATGTTTCAACATTTGCCGTGCACATTTTCGATGCCGCTTCATTCAATTTATTTTCGACAGAAATTGAATAAAAATACGCATACATTAAATTTGGACAGGGTCGCATTGACATAAGCTGATTATTCTGCCATGCTTCAAATAGTTGCCAAATGCACTCAACAGCTGTTGCCCGGGTTAACATAAATATTGATGTGCCCTTAATTATGGTAGAAGAAGCAGACGAAGTCGCGCATCAGCAATGCTTTCTGAAACCTTGAGAACAAGCTTTGTCATCTGCGCAGCAGTGTTGTGTAGCAAAGCAAACACGTGCTCGTATTAGCTACCAACTAAGTGTTGTTATTCCACAGTTTTACACCACAATTACCAGCTCCGCACCCGTACACCGTCCCCCCGCATCTTCCAATCGCACTAACTACGTGCCGCACGGCAGCTACGTGTCGAATTCCCGAATATCCCCACGTTACTCATAAATGTTAGACAATGTCTGCAGCGTGCAGGCGTGCGTGTGTGTGTGTGTGTGGCAGTGAGTGTGTCATGTGCATGTTTCGGCATCTTGCCACAGCGCCTCGCATAAAGTGTTTTTTCGGCATATCCCCACAAACTTCTTCCACTCCTGCTCGTCTCTGACACCGTAATCGTATCAGCGCCGCATTTTGTCAGCCGTTAGTCTTTCTGTGTGAGTTTGTGTGTGTTGCAACATGCTTTACATGCTGTCCTTGTAGTTGTTTGCGTTCCACTTTTTCCCGTGTTTTGCCAGTTTCAATATTTTCCATGGCTTAAACATGCCTGAAGGGTTCGCTGTAAGTGCACTCTACATATGTACGGATTATAAATAGTTGACGAACACGTTATGAAATTGCTCAAGTACATTGTTGGTATAATATGCATTCGCAGCCATTTGGATATAAATAAAGATAAAGCCAATAACCAAACTAGGGCACTTAACAACAGCAGAAGAATTATCTATGACAAATATTATTTTATTGAACCAAATAACGTACCTCAATAAAGATATTTGGGTATTTAAATTTTTTTATTCTATGAATATTATTATTTTTTTATCTTAACATTAATTTTGGTTTTGAAAAAACAATCTACTGGATATTTTGTTCCGAGTTTAGTTAATGTAAATGTAAAAATATTTATTTAATTAATTATTTATTTTTTAAATACATTTTTTTTGTAAGAAGTGATTAAAATACCAAATAAATTTTACCATTGCCAATCTTGTTACGACTTATAGAAACTATATAAGGAATATTGAAGTATTAATCTAAGACTAAATAAATATAAATATTATTGACAATTAACTTATCATTTGAAAACAAAAATTGAGCAAAACATCTTAAAACTATGTTTATATTTTATATTTAATTTTGCTGATATAAATAAATTAAGAATTTGATATTTGCTTTCATTTGAAAGCTAAATATTGGTAAAAACAAAACAATTTATATTTTTAAGCTCTTGAATAGTTTATTAGTTACATATTCTTTAGAGCTCTTTTAATTAAAATAGTCACACTTCCTAGGTACAATCACCATTATAACCACATTAAACAGACGGCTCTTAAGCGTTAAATAAACATTCCTTTTGTATAAGTTGTTCTTATTTTATTTTGACCATCTGCTGGCTTTCTCACGTTTATAAATTCGACAATTTTGCAACCTCACGTATTCAGACTCGCACCCTTTAATAATAAACTTAAGCTGAAGTGAAGCTTCCCCTTTTTTTCTTCTTTTTTTTATTCTTGTTAATAAACTAACGATCCGCAGTGTTCAAAGCTGAGCTCTATTCTGGCGTCAGTCACCCAGAAAGCCATACACATCATTTTGATGTCAATTATTTTGCCGTCAAGAGTTGACATGGCTTTTGTATGTAGTCGGGGTGTCACTGCCCCTCCTCCTCAGCATTCCCCTTCACCCCATTATCGCAACCAGCACCTAGAAACATAGCCAGAGTCAAACGCAGTCACACAGCGAGATATTCAGCCTTTTGTCCTTGTAGTTGTTGTTTCTGTGAATTCTTTGTCGTCCGACTTTGAGGCGGGCTCAGGTTTCCATCCAACGTGTCGCCGTTGTGCTCATCATTGAGTTGGCTGCCACGTTATGCTTTTTGGCAGCTTCTGCTCTCAGTTTAAGCTTAGTCAAATTGGAGCAACAGCAAATTGCAGCTAAGGGCACTCGCAAGGTAATTGCCAAAAAATATAAAGCTGAAGCACGAAGAAGAGCGGCAAGATTGTCAAATTGTTGTACCTAATGATTATGGGAGTTGCTAAAGAGATTACAAAATGCAACTAGTGAAATAAAGTTGAAAAGGGAGCTCAGGTTAAACAGCTAACATAAAAAATATATAAATATTTACGTGAGTCATGTTAAATGTCGCATCCATGTTAAACTTCTCTACGAGATGCTTAGGAATAAATAACCTGGCTGTCTAATATAATCATATATAAGTGGAAGACTTGTTTACAGAGTATTTAATTCTTGCTGACATATGAAATTATTTTTGTACGTAATGTTTTTCATACACTTCTCCAATTTTCGACCGGTATTATCTTTTTTATGTATTCACTCAGCATATATATATGTTGGAGAATTCTTCTAAAATTTGTAGCACACGTGCTAAAAATTCATAATCCCCTTGCAAGGGCAATAAAGTCTGGCGTTGCCACCTGGCGCAGGCCAGCTGTCATTGCCCAAGCGTAGCCAGGTGGCAACGCTGCACGCCGTAAGTTTTGCTTAGCTGTTCGATGTTGAATTTGTATGTTAAACTTGAAACACGATTCGGTTTACGGCTCCACTGTCAAACGACAACATCAACAACAACAACAACAATCAAAACGGAGGCGACGTCGACGCCATGTCGAAGGAAGAAGCTGCCGTTTTTGAAACTCTGCTCCAGAGCGAAAGGGACAGACGCAGCAGCAGCAGAGGCGGAGGCGGCAGCGGCGGTGGTAGCGGCAGCGGCAGCGGCAGCGGCAGCGGCGGCGCCGACTGCAGCGACGTCAACCAGAGAAAGCCCAAGCCCAAAAAGATGCTCAACGATCCGCGCTTTCAGATCCGCCCGCTGCAGCAGGTGGCATCCGCCTGCACCGGGGCCATGATCACGGCCTGCTTCATGACGCCGCTGGACGTGATCAAGACGCGCCTCCAGTCGCAGCAGTCGCAGTCGAACAAGTGCTTCCTCTACTGCAATGGCCTCATGGATCATTTGTTCCGATTCGGCCCCCATTCGCACTCCACGCTGGGCGACGCACTGAAGCCGCAGTTCCGGAGCACCCTCGACGCCCTGATCAAGATCAGTCGCCACGAGGGCATCGGCGCACTCTGGTCGGGCCTGGGACCCACGCTCGTGTCGGCGCTGCCCTCGACCGTTGTCTACTTCGTGGCCTACGAGCAGTTCAAGGCCAGATACATAACCATCTACCAGCGCCACTTTGCGCCGCCCCAAAAGTCGCTCAGCCTCCAGCGGTCGAGCAACCAGAAGCTGCCGCTCCTGGTGCCCATGCTCTCGGGCGTGACGGCGCGCATCTGTGCCGTCACCTTCGTCAGCCCCATCGAGCTGGTGCGCACCAAGATGCAGTCGCAGCGGCTCAGCTACGCCCAGGTGCTCCAGTTCGTGCGGAACGTGATCGCGCTTCAGGGGATCGGGGGCTTGTGGCGGGGCTTGCCGCCCACCATACTGCGGGACGTGCCCTTCTCGGGCATCTATTGGCCCGTTTATGAGTACCTCAAGGTGGCGTTCAGCAAGCGCAACGAGGAGCCCTCGGTGGGCTTCAGCTTTGTGGCCGGCGTGCTGGCCGGTTCGGTGGCGGCTCTGGTCACCTGTCCTTTCGACGTGGTCAAGACGCATGAACAGATCGAGTTTGGCGAACGCTTCATCTTCACGGACTCGCCCAGCAAGGACCCCAACAAGCAGTCCACCTACCACCGCTTGGCGGCCATCTATCGCGTCTTCGGACTGCGCGGACTATTCGCCGGATACGCCCCGCGGCTGTTCAAGGTGGCGCCCGCTTGTGCCATCATGATATCGACCTTTGAGTACAGCAAACTATATTTCTTTTACTACAATGTGCATCAGCACAACGAGCAACTGCTGCTGACCAATCCGAATGCGGAGCTAGTCAAGGAGGACGACATTGAATAGTTGGCCACCACGTTTCGAGTCGAGTATTTGCCATCTTTCTTATATAAATAAACCATGTACATATATTTCATGTTAAATTATTAATGTCATGTGCTGTGAACCTTGGTGTAATTAACCACATGGAAATCAATTTACATTTTCACAGCCCGGGGCGAATTTTTAAGGTCGCTGTGTGAAAGTTGTGTTGACTTCTGTTTCCAGTGCTGTTGATTTAATTTAACATTTGCACAAGCTGACACTTAAAAGGATGTAAAGGAAATGAAATTGATGAGAATTAAATATGCAATGGCAAGCAACACTTCCCAGTCCGAAGAGGAAGTATATCCGTAGCAATTCTTGGGTTTTCTCATACCCTGTAATTATAAAAATTAGTTGTTTAAAGGAAATCATGTCATTGCATACAATTCCATATTTTTATGCTGTAGCAACAGAACTGTGACAAACTAAGTACTGTTTTAATTTTTTTTAATTTTATTATACATATTTATTTTTGATAATATTTATTTTTGTTACCTTATACGTAAACATTGTCTCAATTAAATATATAAATAAGTATTATATAAATATTATGTCACAAAATTGTAACTGATTTGATTAGTCCCAAATGTTTTAAAAGGCTTATATTAATACTCATACTCATTCAGGATATATTTCTAAAGCCTAAAGTCTTCGCACAGGGTATTTTTCAGCCTCAACCTGTTTTTGATGCAATCTTACTTCAAACAGATTTATGCATGCTTAAATGTGTGTTATAAGGAAATGAAAGCATGACAGAGTTGACAAATATGAGGCCGAGACTTTATAGGATATATGAACATCGGTTTAATGACAAAAGGCAATACAAAAAAAAACAAGTATATATAATATACATTTTTTTACGATTTTAAACAAGTATTCTTTCTTCTCTCAACTCCCAAAATATTTTGCAAGAATTCTGATTCAATTCAATGCTAAAGACTTAAACAGTTCCTGCTTCACTGAAATTCTCCGTCAAAAACTTAAATTTCAAAGTTGGTTTAATTTCTCTTTCTTCGTTTATCTGTTATTTTAAGTATTTTCTTTAGCTGCTGTGAAATGCTGTCAAGGCTCGAAAGCAATGCCCATTTCAATTCCAGTTACTTGAACAATAATCGAATTGCTTTGCAGCACTCCATAACAGTTCCCTGGTCACGTTCACATTTGAAAAAAAAAAATTGAATGCCCAAAGCGGCAATCGAATTGTACGAAATCCAAATAATTCACACAATAGCCCAATGGAACACGCCGCATTACCAAATTATCGTTCGCATGCAGCAAATGCGGTCATATAAATCAGAAATTTCAAACTAAACATAAGCAATTAAGAAATGCTTTTGTATGCAGCCACTGGGAGCGGGAACGTGGCGCGGGGGTCAACTTAATTGCATTTTGGGAAACGAGTGAAAATAATTAATAATATCTACTTTTAGCTCAACTACCCAATAATAAAACAAAATTTCCCCAGCGAATTTTTGATATAAATACACTTTTTTTAACATTGAACAAGCAAAGTTTGCAAAGCATTTCGAAAGGCGGGCCAAGGGAGTACAAAAAGCATATTTCTGTTTGTGTTGACCGCAATTTGGCAAAGTAGCCAAAAAGTAAAAATTGGGGAGGGTAACGAAAAATAACCGTCAGATAGCGATGAGCACAAAGCTGTGATTTTTCACTGACAGTGACTGACGCCCTGTGATGAGCGGAAAACTGCGATTTTGACTGACAGCCAGAGATAGCTATGCATATATGCATACATATGCATAAAAGGCGAAATAATACTTATTAGCTCTTTAATATAAAAATAAATAAATAAAAATAAAACCAATTAAATTTTTAGAGTATATTTATTCATCATTCTCTGCAATTTTAATAAAGTTAGTCAGAAGAAACTTTTAGCCTATTTATTTCAAATTAATTTGTATTTCATACAATAATATTGGTTAAAGTCTGAAAACACAGTTTAATTTTTAATTTTTGGTGAAAAATTTTAGGAAATAATATTATAATTTCAAGATTTTTAAGCCTATAAAGCAAATCCTGATATTCTCACAATTTTTCAATCACAGTTTAATCTTAAATATAATCAGCACCGGAAAGCAAACCAAGCAAAAAGAAAAGAGTATATATGTAAATGTATGTGAAATCTGCCGGGCAACTGGTAAACTGGCATTTAACGTTGAAGTTTTCTTTGTTAAACGAAAATTGGCAATAAAGCACATTAAAAAATATGCTTTCACTTAAATAATTGAAATTATATTAAAGTGAATTTCATGCGCCTGTGTAAGCCAATTTGTTATTAAACCACATGAAGCCGGCCCCGAACCCCAGACCCCACACATCAAGCCCGCCCCACAAGTTATACAACCTTTATTTTTTGCCTATATATACACATAAATATTTTTTTGTACTCTGCCAATTGCTTCGCTGTGCTCAGGGCGTGGCCATAGTCCCTATATATTCAGTCAGGCTGTTGCTTGTTGCTGTTTTTTTTATTCGCTCTCTGCCAGCTTCAAAAATATTTGCGCTAGCACCAGAAAAAAGTTGTTGATGGCCTGCCCAATTGGGGAATTGTTGTTCCTGCAGCTGCTGCGGCGGGCATGCTTCAACATTTGCCTGGGGTGCGCCTCGGTTGGGCGGATAGGATGTAGGGGGAAGGGGTAGTAAGTTTCATTTTTGCTTGTTGCGTTTGGTATTTGCATTTAATTGTTGTATTAAAAATATACCAGCACACACGGCCACAATGCTTTATTTATGGCCCCTGGCATGTCAGTCTACCCTCTCGTTTTTCGCCTTTTTTTATGTCCTGTAAAAACATTGACAGGAAGTGGGCGTGCCAGGCAGTTTCGATACTCCATACATACCCTGAAATTGATTTGCTTCACGCTTGAGGCTTAAGCAATAAAAATGATTTAAGCTGATTTAATGGGGTTTTATCTAAAATTGGGTGGTTCTTGGCCTAAGCCGAAAGCGCCTTTGTTGGCGACTAATGAGTTCTATGAAAATTTAAGCGACTTTTCTTTGAAAGCCTATTAAATAATTTCGAGGCCAAGAGGAAATTGAAAAATAGAATGAAATAGAATTAATTCGCTGAGCTCTTTTCTGCTTTTAATTGGCCACTCACATTGAAAACTGTATCAAAACTATTTGCTTAATTATTTAATTTTATGCGCGGCGCTTGCTTAAACTTGATTAAAAGCGTGCAACAAAATCCTTGCAGCTAACTAAAAACTTGCTCAGCTTCTAGTTTCAAAATACGTTTGTAGTTTTTACTCAACTAGCATTGCATAGCTGTTGATTTTTCTCTAAGCCAGCGCCAAAGAAAACAATTTGCCCAATGACCTTGCCGGGGCGAGCGCTTAATTAATTTCTAGAGCTTAGCTATGTATATGGCAGCAAGTGCTTAAAAAAAACACAAGTGAGAACGGTTGATTTAAGTGTGTTAAGCTAGAAGGTATCCTGTAATGTACAACTTTTAAATGAATAAAGAATATATTATGAAATTTTTAGAATTTTTGATTATTAAGATTAAGTAAATAACATTTTTTAAATTGCATTTTAATAAATTATAGAAAGGATAAAAAAATTGGATAAAAGACAATAAATAAATTACATGAAATTAATATATTATTACTCAAATAGAAATTTATTGTACCGAATTATGATACTCTAGTTTATATAATCTCTAAGATAAAGCATTTAAATAAATTTCACGGAATATAATATAATTACAATACTTTCTAACATAACTTAACATAATTTAATGATATATTTTCTTACCCATTTAATGGCGACAGGGTATATTTTAAAATAAAATAAAATACAGTAAAGTAAAAGAAAATAAACCTGAAGTCTATTTAAAAACGCTATTAATTTTTCAAGTCCTAGAAAATTGCTGATGTCTTTAAAACTGGCAACACAAATTTTTAATTAGCAGCAGCAGCCTTTTTGTAATTTTTGCGTCGTCCATGCACAGACGCCTGTTATCCTTTTTGCCGTTTGTCTGTGTTTGAACGCACCTGAATCGGTTCGGCCGAGACGCGGGAGTTTTAATTAAAAAATACAAAACAAAAAAGGAAAAATAAAATAAAATGTACACGAAAAATATTTGCTTGTTTGCAGCAGGAGAAAAGAACTTCAAGGCTACACACAAAAGGTTGTCAATATCCTGTGTATATCCTTTGACCCATGATTGCACGTTTGCTTTTGCCGGCATTTTCGAGCACTTGACTATGTTAAGGAAATTTTAAGCGGATCTTTGAAATTATGAAATGCCGTTTATTTTGATTTAAATTGTATTGTGGTTCATTTGCACCGCACTAAAGTGCAGCCATTTGTAGCCATTTGTTGGCTCGCGTTTTTCTGACGTTTTTAGCGCAATTTGCCTGCAATTTTCTTTATGAATTCTTTTTCCAAGCATTTCTTTCTTTTTTTTGGGGCGGGCTTTTCGTGTTTAATTTTTGCGCTCGTTGCTCTATGAGCCATTTGGGTCGGTTTGTTTTGCTCTTTACGCCGAGCCAACTAAATTATTAAAGCGATAATGGCCCGTAGAGCTCATAAATTCATTCGTGGCCGCGAATCGCAAATGGGCGCTGCTAAAAGGTGTGTGGTCCAAACCCGTGCCTGCCATTAAGTGTTGAGCTATTTATAATGGACCAAGGGCGTAATTGATCTTATTCCGGATATCATTTTTGCAGTGGAATGTCTTGGAAATAGGCATTCTCATATTTAATCTAGCACCGAGTCCTGCCTTGCTTGGCAATTATCTGCGTAATTTGCCTTGCTATTTTCTTGCTCTGTGCCTGGCATTGTATGCTAATCGTTTTTATAAACTTTTCATTATTTAATCTGTTTTTCATACTTATACCCATGATATAAGCAGGCAAGTTGAATTGGTCTTTTAAGCCACATGAACAATGTTTTGCAATCTTTGAGAAATTTTTCCGTTTTTCCATTTTGCTCTGCTTACGGTCTTCATGAATAATTCATGAGTCAAACTTTATAGAAAAGAACCAACTCAAGTGGCCAAGAGATGAACTGAATCACAATTGCTTTGAATTTCTTTCAGAAATGTTCTAAGTATTCCAAGTTTGAGATCTATTTTGCAAACAGATTGATAAATTTTGTGAATATATATAATCATTTGCCTATAGTTTAAGCACACAAGCACAAACTCTGTTATGTCTTAAAAGGTCTTTTATTATTTGACGTTTTCATTAATTCCGGTTTGTCTCTTTAATTCATTAATTTCTGTGAGTTTTATTTTATAATGTTAATAATTATCATATTGTGGCTACAGTTATTTTTTACACTACTAAAATACAATTTATGTAAATGTTCCTATTTACCTGTACATCAGCTTCAACTAAGAATTGTTTAAAATCCGTATTTGATTCAAATTTTTGCTTTAATATGCAAAAAAAAAAAATTAAATTTTCGAGCACTGAATAACAATTTACTTTATTCACAGTCAAAGTTTAAGTATAATAAATCTTAAAACAATATTAAGAAAGTTATGTTTACCAAAATTTTTAAAATTATCAAATTGGTTTCACTAGCGCCAATTGTAATTTGCATATCCAACAAAATATTTGCAAAACAAAAATAATAACACCAAAAGTACCTGCAACACATCAGTTAAGAAAACTTTGTGCCTTGCCGCCTTGTAAAAAAGAAAAAAAAGACAAACAAAAAAGGAGAAAACAGAAATGTTATGGCTGGTTTTGGCTAATTTGCATACAAAGTTTGGCCAGGTCGTCACCAGCGAATGTTTTTGGCCTTAAAAAATGCTTTCTGTTTTTTGATAACACATCATATGTAAATATTTAGCTGCACAACCCACACATAACACACACAAACACGCACATGTTGACCCAAGGAAAAAAGGGTCGAAGCTGATGTAAGCTTCGCGCACTTCCGCCGGAACAAAAATGTGGTGCAAGTTGCTTCATTATGACAGCCATTGTTGGGTTAGACAAACAGCAGAAAGGGAGCAAATTTAATTAAATGATGCCAAGTTTATTTAGGAGTTTAAAACAATAAACAATGGCACAATTTTGTAGAATTTCAAAAATATATGAAGAAATAACTCAACGAAAAATTGCACTTAATTAAAAAAATGTAAAGATACTATACATATTTAAAAGACAAGCAGGTAAAATATTTATGACGGAAAATGCCAGAGAAGTGCTTTGAAATTAAAATTGTATATCCGTCTTTCATATTATGCATATAATTCAAAAGAAAAGGCTTATAATATTAAAAAGTGTAATGAGTATTAAAAATTTCTTTCTGAATTGCTTGTGTTATAATTACAAAACAAATAGTATTTATTAAATTCTGGTATTAAACTCTTCTTCATGTTCCATCATATCCCTGAATATGATGTGCAGCTTTTATGGGTGCCACAAAAAGAATTTAAGCTGACAAATATTAATTTGAGCCGCGCATTTTAATTGTAATTTTACGTATGCTGCTCAGTTTCAGAGATGCGTAGCGTCTGAATTTTATACAATTTTACCTTGACAACAGAGCGCTGTAGATTCCAGCAGCAGCAAGCCAGCGACTTGAAAGGGCGAGGGGAAAGCCAGGCACACGGCACTGATGAGCAATGGCAGGCGACGATGACGGCTTGGATATGGATACTGGCAATGGCAGCCGTCTCCAGCTGTTGACAGGCGGCTTTCGTCGGGGCACACACACACACACACACACACACACACACACACACACACACACACACACACACACACACACACACACACACCCATACACACGCACACAGCTAGCGAGACATTCATCAGTCAGTACACAACATTTTTTCGTCGCTTTTGGCTTATGAAATATGTTTTAAATTCCACAGCTGTTGTAATACCCGACACAGGAACTGCCTGGACAATGCCAAGCAAATTTGGATAGGTGAGGGTGGTTCTTAAAAATAGATTCACCATATCTCCATGTTTACATTTTTGTTGTTTACTTTTTGCCATAAATAACATTTATGGCTGCATTAAATTCAAAAGGCCACAGGCATGTTATGTGTTCCTTATATGGATTATAAATTTATTAAGCCAGTTCCAAGTTGCAATACCAGGTAATTTGTTATTGGTGCGCTTATAAAATTAGAGTGGATGCCTAACGACAACTAACTAACTAAGTTCAATTCAAAGCCAAAGCATGCAAAATATAATAGAGCAAACTTGAATCGAAACTGTAATTCGGAATATTTATTTAAAAAATGTAACTCCAACTAGAGTGGAGTTTCATGGGTGTCGGTCTAATCTCATGTATGTAAATAATGCTTTTTGTAGTCCTTGTAATTTAGTTGCGATGCTTTTTTCATGATGCAAACACAACGCCGCAGTCTACGACCAGGACAACGACTAATGACTTGGAATTTGTTGCCCGCCAGCCAAATGAGCGTAACTGGGTATGTGCGAGTGTGTGTAAGTGTGTATATATGGGACAGATGTTGTCACTGCTGTTTGCCATTAACGCCCAGCGCAACCGAAAAAAGAAAACTGCAACTTAAGTGCGAGAGCAGCGTAAAAATCATTAAGCTGCAGCTGGCATAGCTACACATTTTACTCACCCACACTGCACAACACACTCGCACTGCGTCTGAGAGACAGGCAAATGTATCTTTTTCCATACTGGCAGATATGACGTATGAGTTATGTATATAAATTTCATGCCACATCACTCATACGCCCCAGTAGCTTTAATTACATTTACAGCACACAAGCTGAATAGCATGAAACGAGTTCCTCGCATATTCAATATTATTTGAATTATTATTATGTTAAAGGTACTTCCATAATGAATGAAAGTGAATAAAACCTGAAATGTACCTAGTAAGATAATTATGGCCACAATATAAGTACATCATTTAATTCTCTGGCAGAGAATGTATTAAATTATTGTAGCTATTTCAATAATAATTGAATATTTTTGGAAAGCATGAAACAGAAGCAAAAGCAGTGCGTGGGCATAAAGCGGCTTAACTTACAAAATTTTAATGAATACTTTGCGTTTGGTAATTCTTGAATAAATATGAAATACTCTTAATGATCGTCATGTGGTTACCTGCCTACATGTATAACTAATAATTATAATAATTAATAAACACTTCTAATTTGTAATAATTATTGTAAAATCATTTGAATTAACTGCAATAGTAAATCATTATTTGTTGTAGCTTTCACTGGTGAAATTGCGTTAAATACAAAATATGATTTTATTTCATTTCTAAAGTTGAATTTTCTATGAATGGCATTAATAATTTATCCCACTAAAATAGATTCGAAACGCTTAATAGTAATAACAAATTGTTGTTTTCTGCTTTAAATTTGCTGAAAACAGATTAAAATTACAGTTTTAAAGATTAATTTTAAACTTTTTAAATGTATTTTTATTTTTAAATTTTGGAAGATGGGCTTACCACGTTTATTAGCTATATGTTTTAATTTGAATTTATATTTTTATGCGCTTCCTATTTTAAGCAAATTTCACTTGACACCATATAAAAGTAATCAACACCCCAGTTGTAAAGTGCAACCGCAAAGCCGCACGGAAAACTGTCTGTAGTGTGCAAAAATCATTGTATACAATACATTTAATGAACAACAGAGAATGACGGCAATTACTGTGCTTTTGAAATAACATCAAAACAAATAAAAGCAGCGGAGTGAAAGAGGAGGCGATGGGGTTAAAAATATTACTTCAGAGAACGACCGTCAGTGGCTAACACGTAAATATTTTATTTATTGTGGTTATATTATTATTACACCTGCACAAAGGATCCGCCTAAAAGCATGCAACACAGAATATCGAGAGCAAAAAATGTGCCATTGCAATGGCGGGCAATGGCGGTATTGTTGCTGCCAATGTAACAACATTCAGACAGAGAAACAGACAGATAGACAGACAGGCCAGTAGGCAGTCAGACCTACATACACGTACGTACACACACACTCACACATGCACGCACGCATACTCTCATAAAGCGGCATTTATGCTGACTGATAAATAACGACACAATTGACTCGCAATCGCGCACACGTTAACGCTCGCAGAGTGAGAGAGATAAAGTGCAGGCTAGAACGAGAGGAACTGCGATGTAGTGAGCTGGAGAGCGAGATAAGTGGATGGAGAGGGGTTGGCACACATATTCAATAGAGTTGTAACTAGCGGACAAAGTCGTGAGTCACGCAAACCGGATATATATGTATATATAAAAAAAGGCTCAACAAAAATGTAATTAAAAAAATTAAAGAATCCCATAAATTCGACTAAAATTATGCTAAGCTTTATTCTGTTTACATCTTTCGAGTCACATCCAATCTCTTAAAATTTAGATAAGAATAAATCTATTTTTTAATAAAATATATATTTAATATTAACACTACAAAATACTTATAGTATTTTTTACATCAGTGAGTTCTTTTACACTTAATTCATAAACATAGCGCTTTAGCTCACGCTGCCATCTCTAACTTTTCCATTTGTAAGGCTTTTAAGGTTGCCTTTTCACACACTTTTTATTTCATCCCATATTTATTTTCATATTTGTATGGCATGCTCTTTTTTTCCAACCAACTGTGAACTTTATTCATTTTTTGTTGTTTATCAATATTTGTTTTTTGTATTGCTTGACGCGCGTATTGATAAAAAGAGATACTTTTATTAATGACCAATATGTGCAGATTTCCTTTTGACAGCCCTTTACTTTTAGCCTCAAGTTCCCTGCTACCCGCTCTGGATTGTACTGTGCAATTTAAATTGCATTTTCACAGTTTTCGCACTTTAAAGCATGTGTAATATAATTTTTTTATTCACCTCACACACCAAAAAAAATTGCCAAATGCTGAGGTCACATAGATAAAAAATATATATCTTTTGATTGTTTGGCATTATGCATTGTTCGATTTAAAATTCATGGCATCGAAAAAATTGATCATGATTAATGGCCTGACGTATCGAAAATATATTTGTAGCAGGCGCACAGATTTAATTTAATTGAAGAAAAAAATGTAAAAAGCAAATTTCAAAATAAGAAAAAGAATCGATTCCAGGTAATGGAATTACCTACGGCATATTGGCATTGAATGTACCATTTGAATTTGCGGAAAACGAAAAATGTAGCGAAGTGCAGCTTTTTTGTATTATGAAGCAACTGAAAAGAAATTACTGAGAAAGTTTTTAATCATTTAAAAGAGCTTCTGATATGTGCTGAGACTCGTAGAAAATAAAAGAAGTCGCAACTAAAGGTATTTGACTTTAAAAATTAAGGAGTGTGACTTTTGAAATATATGAGGACAAATCTCAATAGTGCATGCTTATAATGACATAATTAAAACATAGTCACCGTAAGTGAAGTAGAAAAATTGATTGATAAATGTATTATAAATGTATACATTATAAAAGTATTTTAATGCTCAACTCGATAAACTATTATTATTACTATTTATTTTATTTTGTGTTTATTGTTTGTTCAATTGAGTTTCCTTATATATTTTCACCCCGAACATAGTTATTTACAATACATAATACGAAGTATTACATATGAATATATATTTATTATTCTTTATTTATTTATAAACTGCTTTAAAGGCCAAATGCGTTTTTTATATGCCTCAAGTGTCATGAAAAGTTCTATATAGATCAAAAAAATTATTTTCATTCATTTAATTACATCGAATATCAAGTAACAGCTTTTAATATAAAAACTTTTTATCAGACGTTCATTGAACTGAAATCTGAATTCCGAAATCTGGCTACATTCATTGGCCTCCGACACGTTGGCCGCCTGGCACGTGGCGTTAAGTTAATTATAACGCACGTTTTAAACTTAATTAAACAGGCCTTATTGTAGTTAACAGTACATGAACAGCTGGAGCAGGCAGCATCACCATCAGCAGCAGCAGCCGCACCTATCGATTAACCATTGTCAAACTTCATTACAATACTGTCAGTTAAGAGACGGAACAATGACAGCTCAATGCATGCTGATATATGACATATTCAAATTTTCCAGGTGGAGACGAAAACCTGAATACAGATAGGTTTCAGTGTCTGGGATTAGCTATGCTAATGACTAGCAGTCTCTCGAACATCTATGCAAATGAATAGATTTTCTCGGCGCACAGATAAAATAGCTAAAGATTATTATAATTGATCTTTTCCAATATATACCAATTCCAGTTCAGACTGGGCAGTCTTTTAAAGCCAAATCCATCTCTAAGCGTTCAATTATGCAAATTAGAATTGCGCACTGACAAAACTTTCGTGTCGCTTGTGGTTGGTTGAGGGGTGGCGCTGGATGGGAGCAGGGGTGTGGCTCGTGGTAAATGTGCGCCACGTTGCTTGCAATTAACTGTAAAGCTATTGTCATTGTCATTGCCTTTGCACAATGTTGTTACAGCTACTTGTTGTTGCAGTTACTTTGTTGCTGTTGCTGCTGCTGCTGTTGTTGTTGCTGTGGCCGCTGCAGCTGTTGTTGTTGCTGCTGCTGCTGATGCTGTTGAAAAATGCATGAGTTTCCCGGAAGGCGTCTACCACCAGCTGCGTTGGCCCCTGTTGATCCCTTTTGGCTGCCATCGCCAGCAGACAAAGCCAAGTGCAAGCTTACACACATACACTCTCTTACCCACAAACACACACACACACACACGAGTATGTGGAAAATTTATACAATAAACGCTTGGCAACTCTAGCACAATTTCCGCATACATCAGTCCTCCACACTTCACTACGCTTTTTTCTTCTCATCCGTTTTCACACATCTCGCATTTCCCATTTCCCCCCGTTTTTGTACAAAAAATAATTAATTTTCATGGTTTTTCTCCTCCTTAATTTTTTGTCTGTTTGTTGATATGGTTACACTTGTTGTGCTTGTGCAGCATGTTTCAGTTGTTGCAACAGGATTTTATATGCTCTTCGGTTTGCTTGCAACACCTCGCAACACTCTCCAGGTGTTAACCAAACTAATTTCGCAATTGTGAATGCCATGCGTTTGTTTATGATGCTGTGTTATTGTTGGCTCTGGTGTCTTGTTTTGTGGCCAGACATTGCTGTAAGCGGTCAGCTTCTTCATTTCAGACTGTTGTTTTATGGCGACTTTTGTCGGACGTTGCAGTTCAGCCCAACAATATTCAATGGCTTAAAAAAAGGAGGACATTTGTTATGAATATTTACAAGTGAAGTGAAAAGTATTAATATAAGATAAATAAATATTTATATATATATCATAGTAATATTAGTAATATTTTAATGTATATTATAAGGTGTTGTAAAATCCATTTAATACAGCTGAAAAATCATTGTTTTCAAAAACAAATTGAGGTCTGTAATTTCTGAAGTGCAATTATTCAATGTTAACACATATTTTATTTCATTTATAGTTATTTACATTATTAGTTACATTCAATTATTTTGATTGAAGTCAAAAAATTTTAGTTTTTAAAGCTATGATAAATGTGAGAACAACATACAGCGCACATGAATTTAAATTAAATATATGTAGATTATGAAGGGTTGGAGGACTTAACTATCAAACTATCAAATAAAGACGCGGCTCAATTGACAATAATACACAGTATATTAACCCTGATTCTTGGAAAAAACGCGTAAGGGCTTCAAAGGAGTTCAAAGGAAATATTACGCAGTGCGAAAATCTTTTCGTATGTCCGTATGGCTTGCTTCATGCTTTTGATTTGATTGGCAATCCCATTAATTCTATTTATATATAGCAGAGCTATATAAAACTAAAATGTCTTCATAATTGAATTATTTATTAAAATTGTTTTTATAAATTTACTAAATGCATATTTCATTAAGATTAATTAATAACCATATTTGATTTTCATAGACAACAGTTACCTTCTAAATTGTAATTCTAAGCTAATTTTATAAAAATGATTAAATAAATGATTGATTTTTATTAGTTTCAGCAATACACGAAAAAATAAACAACTTTTTTTACTAGACACACACCTAACTTAATGATATTTAAATACGCAATAAACCAATTTTTGTGGCCTCAATATTGTGAAACTATATTCAAGTCTACAATAAAAAATTAAATAAGTCTACTGTACATAACATCAGTAACTGCCTTGTTGATTGCAGTTCACTGCGTTTGAGAGTGTGGCGGGTCAGGCGGATTTATTGCAGACTCCTTCAAACCAACTTATTAGTCACTTTGACGTCCTTTCCATCTGGCCCAATTACAGTGGTTATTATATGCTTTACCCTAGCTGTAGCAAACAGGTGGAAACTCTTTGAGCGTATATCCTATAGCCCGCAGAAACAGCACGAGGCAGCAGGGCTGAACAGCAGCCGAAGCAGCAGGTCCTTTGAGTTGTTTGATCCTGCCCATAACGCAGAAGCAGTAATAATAATCGTAAAGGCAAGTAATAACAAGCAGGAGTGCTTAAGGCGAGTATGATCGACTAGTGTGTACCATGTGCACAGACATAATTAAGTAAATAGTATAGTTTTATAAATAATTTTCATAATTATAATAATAATTAATATTTAAGATTTAATCTTTAGTTTTTCTTTATTTACGTAATAAAAATGTATGTTTCATGTACGAAATCCCGCCAACAAGTTCGATGATTTTGAATATGATACAGACTTAATGCAATACTGTTATCCAAACTCTTAACTTTATGAGCTTATATTAATATACCCTCTGGCGTTACTTACTTTTTTGAATAGAGGGTATGACAAATAAAAACTGAAAGAAATCGTTTTCCAGCGCACGTTTGCAAATTTAAATATTTTATTGCTTAATTCTTGTGCGACTGTGCGGAATTTAACGACAGTCTGTCAAGGCGCTGCTGTTTCCATTTCCATCCCACCTCAGACTTGGTCAATTGCTGTACTTTGAGCTGGTATTAATTATATTATGGTGTCCGAACATCTTGCATGCCACGTATATGCGTGCATTGCATTTAATTTTCTGCTTCAATTGTTGTCCGGTTCCTTATTGATGACGACAGTCCGATGTTAATTAAGCACAAAGTGCAGTTTTAATGAGGTTGTCGGCTGAAGGATGACTCGTTCTCTAAGGCTCGTATGGTTGAACACATTTCCATTAGCATATGACAAAGTGTAAAGTAATTTCACTTAGGTGGAATTCAAGCTAAATAAGGACCTAAAATGTGTGTACGGCTTAAAATTAATTTATGTATTAAAATTGCAAATTATATAGCATGAAGATGTTTTTTAAATATTATCTGAAATTAAATTTTTTTACTAACTCAAATTCCTTCTTCTTTGGTTTTTCTTTGAGTGATATCTGGCTCGTTGAAAAACGTGTACATGTTTATTAACTTGAGTTGCTGCTTTTGTAAATTTTTATGCTGTGATTCTTTTTTATATATACCTCTGCGACCTGTAGGTAGATTGTCATATGTTAATACTGTAACTACTTTACAGTTGCCATTTTGCTGTTAATATTTAAATATCCAGTCATTCAATTGGTATTGTTATTGCTTTAAAATAAAACACTCGTTTTAATTTATATGATTTTTAAATCACAATATTATCCATAACATTTAAATATAATATATTTTTATAATTATTCTTAAAATTCATAGCAACACTAAAAATACAATCAGCCAGACCTCTGGCTATTCACTGTAGTTTGTTATATATTTATTGTACCTACATCAATGTTTTTCTTCATTTATTTTTTCTCAAGTTTTTCCATTCGCACCATCATAAACTCGAGCTTTTGTTTTCGAGCTCTTCAGTTCTGTGCCTTTTACTGCTGCTGTTGCATATCAAATCCCACTTGCATAATATTTTATTATCCTAAGCGCCTTTTTCTGTTTGCATGCCTTTGTTCTGGAGTGGCCATCCATAGTATTCTATTCAAAGCAAATGCTGAGGGTATCTTGCACCACTGTGAGCATGGGAACACTGTTATAATCTGGGCAAATACTTTGCTTGGCGCCTGTTAACGAGTGCGGCTTGAATTTAATATTGGCGGTGTCTTTTGTTGTTACCGGTTTTGAATTTCTGTATTTCATTTTATGCGCCCCCTTTTTTTATACACCTACATCCGTATATTTTTCTTGTGCCTTTTCTGGGGCCCGACACCAGCGCCTGCCATACACAGAGCAGTTGGTTAAGTCCCTTATACAAGCTGTTTGCCGCGCATAACAAAAAAATAAATAATCCTGTTAAATGGTAAAAACCCAAGGCAAAACCCAGGCAACAACAGCGACAACGGCTTCGCATTTCGTTTCCAATTTTCTTCAGGCTTGACAACGTTTTCTGCAGGTCCTGCATATGTCCTGTTTTGTGTGTACTATGCACACGTACGCGGCTTACGATTTTCTCATTCATAACGTGATTTAAGGCATTTCTGCAGCATTTCCACAGGATTTCAACATGTTGTGCCCATCGACTTGCTTGCTGCTGCTTAATATGCATTCAAGTCCTGCGTATCCTTGCTACCTGTGCAAGTAACAGATTGACGCCAGCTGCAGGATTGCATTCAGCATTTCAATTGATGCCATTTTTTTCATATTCATTTTATATTTTATTTTATGGCAATGAAAGATGCAAATACAGGAAGCTGAAATCCTCAGGATATGATTATTTGGCGCACACAGCATCGTCAAGAGCCTGGTCTGCCCTGCATTCGAAGCGACGCCAAGCTAAGCGATGGGCACACACTTAACGAGCACTTAAACGCCTTCTCACATCCTTAGCTGTAGCCGAAACATTTTATGTTCAATTTAGTATCAGCTCATAATCGACTTGGGGGCCAGCTGGCAGGTCCACTTTTATGGCCACTTAATCTGTTTAATTAAAAGTCTGGCATTTAATCGCAAATGTTTTGATATTTGAGCGTCTGGTTCCAGTTAAGAGTCCCAGCAATTAAAACGCGCGATGTAGCATCCGCTTAAATGCCACACAATTGCGAAATTGATGCGGCGTAGAAAATCAATAAGGATTTCTATCTACTGAAGCAATGCTCGCAGGACTTACACTCATATCAGCACACTTAAGAGGATTATTCAGCTCGAATTGCAATAGAAATTGTGCATTTCTCATAAAGCCCTTTCAATGAGTTTCCATTTGGAAATATATTGGCGGACGATCGCCTATTTTCATAACATCGAATTTGTTTAAATCGAAAAGTGAAAAAACATCCTAAGATAGATATTATGTATCTTCTTTATATTTATGCCAACACTAGGTTTTATGTAATTAAAGAGGCATTACTGGAAACATTTTTAAACATTATTGAGTATTTCAGACATAACTATAATGAAACAAGTAAGAGCGTTGCAGTCGGTTACGACTCGTATATATATTCTCGTTATACTCGTTCACAGTGCACACAAGTTATTACTGCTATTTTGGGAAAATATTGAATTTTTATATTTCGTAAGGGCTGGGGTGGGTGAAATTTTTTTAACGATTTTTAAAGAGGATGACCAGCCATCTACCTTTAAAATTTGGTGACTCTAGCTCTTAAACTGTGGGAGGTTACCTTGTTTTAATATTGTGGGAAATATTCACATGCAGAAAAATATTAACCCCTTACCTGATGCGGGTATATATATTCCAAGTTGTAAGCCTCTATATTCAATAGAGGCGAAAAAATTGCTTTGATTTAGACTGATGGACAGACGGACGTACATCAAGACATTGCTCATTTTCACAACATTAAAGCCGTTTCTAAGGGGGTAAACTTTGTTGTAAAAAATCATGCTAAAATTGACAAAAATGTTTACATGTACAGCTCGGATCCATAGCTCCCATATTTCAAACGTCCATAACTTTGTCACAACTGAACCGATTTTCATGTTTGATGACTTTCATGGTTTGTCTCTTAGATTGATTCTGCATTTCATATATATTTATTATTGAAAATAAAACTTTTTGGGTTTTTGAAAAAATATCATATCAATGGGAACTTAATTTTGTATATTTTTTTTTTAAATTTAGAAATGAAAATTTTATAGTTTTATTCGATTGTGGTTGTCACAATTAGTATAAAAAACAATATTAACACCGATTCTGTGGGGTCAAATTTTTAGTCAAACTTAATGCCAAAGTTGACAAAAATTTTTACATGGAAAGCTATCGGATCCACAGCTCCCATATTTCAAACGACTATAACTTTGATAACGATTTTCATATTTGATGACATTTTTTCATGGAGGGCGTTCTAGTCGGCGTGGCCGGGATATCACAGTTGCAATTTTTTAGGAGGTTATCGTAGATTGCTGATAACCTCCCCGAAAAATTGCAACCAAATTTGGTGACTCTAACTTTAAAATTGTGAAAAATATTCTACTTTTCTCGATTTGCGATTCGAGGTGTATCGACATGTTATCGATTTGCCAGCCTCCCAGTGGGCATGGCAAGTATAAGTACCTATCTTCAACAGCGCTAAAATTAGTTGCGTTCATCCGGACAGACGGACGGACAGCACGACGGACATTGCAGAAAACCAATATACTCTTTTCACTTCGTGAACGAGTATAATGAATTATTGCTTAATTCAAAAAAATATGTTGGCTGCGTTGGCAAAACCGGAATTGGAATTTATATCACACATTTTCAAATAAATTGTTAAATACAAATATAATTAGATTTTTAAACGAATAAGATATATACTACAAAAATCCTTTAGTATAAAAAACACTAAAAGAAAATTAAAGTAATAATTTTATTGATCGCAAAATCTACATTTTATTGCAAAACACTTTTACAAGGCCCGCATTGATTGTCGACTTAATAAAGATATTAATTTGACATTTCTCGTATTTACAACGGGTTCACGGCACTACTAAATTATCAGATGGGAAGGCAGAGGCTTTGTGGGCAATGCCTTAGAAGTCAGCTATCTGTTATTGCAATCATTCAATTCAAAAACATTTATTTGCAACCCAACTCATGTTTCGCTTTTTAATCTGGGCGAGTCCCAGTTGTTAGATGCCAAGCTAAATTGTGTTGTGGGCCCAAACCTCTTTATCACTTTTCGTTTTGGGGCGGCCAAGCATTTTTATTGGCAACATGTCGTATGCGTAATGCAATCGACGCCATAGATATTCATCAGTCTGTCTGTCTGTTTGCCTGTTCGTTTCTGGGATTTTGGCATCACAGAAAGGAGTCTAAGCCCCAGCGACTCAGTGGCTTTTCAATTTGAATAAAACGAATGTCGTCTAAATATTTGATTTATATTCGTTGACCTTTGTCAAAAAGACGGGACACATGCGAAGAACCTCAGAGACGAGCGAGCTGTAAGCATTTGTCTACTTTTATCGCAACGGAAAATGTCACTCAAATTCAATTTGCCCCATCGAAAAGTTTATAATTTTCATAGCTACTCCCACTTCTCCTACGCTCTCCAATTCCCGCAAAGAGATGCGTATGACAAGCAATTTTCGCTTTATAACTTCATTGCGAAACGAGGTCAAAGCCCAGTCGAGTTGTGCAAGTGCGTGTGTTTGTGTGTACCTTTTGTTGTGTCAAAAACCAATTCAAAATAATCTTACCAATTTCAGTAGACGTTACAATAAGGTCAACCCAGTAATTTCACTAACGAACAAATGATTATTACTGCATTACGGGCTCTGAGATTCAGATACGCAAACACACACTTCCAGCCACACACACACACATGTTAGCCGCATGGAGATAAGCAAATGTAATACAAACAGCTTATAGCCCTGTCCAGCTCCCTTTCTTTCCCCTCCACCACACATCCACAACATTATCGTAAAAGTCAAAGCTAAGCTCAATGTTAGGTTTGCAGCGTTTTTGTGGATGGCTAATTTTAAAGCGACATTTCACGACACGCATCTGGTTATAGAAAGAAAACCGAACGCTGAACTGGGACTCTGTCTGGCAATTCCTGAGAATTCTAGAGCACAACTGGTGACAGGGAAGAACCCCTGGGGGTTTTTTCTGCTTTTGAGTTATCCAGTGATTTGTACTTTCGCAGCTTTAGCTGTAATTTAAAATTAATGTCTAACATTAAAATTCAAAAAATTTATTTATGTAATATACGTTTATACACATTTAATGAAACATTTTTAATACAGGGAGATTTATTTAAACACTTTTAAAGTTTTGGTTTAAAAACAAATATTAAAGGCACACAAAATTGAACTAAAATCTTAGAATTTTCTTATATATATAACATTTTCTCTCGGAATTTAAAAAGAAATCTTGCTCTATATAGATATATTTATTTGAACTCAAATTTAGATACAAAACAATTTTTACCAGTCGAATAAATAGAACTGCAGCTCATGAATAATCCTCAAATCAAATCTCAGTTACAATATTCTTACTTAATTCAAATAGAAGTGAAGTTTAGAAGTTGTTAAAAAAATATTATATTAATATAAAAATATAAAAGTTTGAGAAAGAATATTAGTTGTTATGCCACCCACATACATATGAACCCATACCTTTATCGAAAGTATCCAGTTTCGTTTTGGGGATATTCCTGTACCCAAACTGTCTGACTAGTTTTCACTGTCAAGTGCGACGTATGAACGCGTCGAGCATTTTGTGTTAAAAAAGATTAACTTTCGACTAAATTCGAGCTGCTGTCTCGCACATAAAGGCCATGCAAAATTACGCAAAGGATATTCTGTTATGTTGATTCCCATTTAGTTAGCTGTCCTTTTTAGCCAACACAATGTTGTTTTTTTGTTTTTCTCTGTTTTTGTTTTGATTTTTTTATAGTTGGCCAACTCAATTGAGTGTAAAACAATTTCATTAAACGCGCAGGGTGAGCAGACGGGCTTTGTGTGAGTGGGCTCCATCGAAAAATAGAAAAATATATACACATATACATACATACTGAATAGTCTGGCGCATCCTTGTGCTCGCAGGTCCTCATCATTGTCCTGGTCGGCGCTCCACTTTGTTCTATTTTTATTATTATTTTATTGTCTCAATGCAGCAGTCTGTGGGTATAGGGGTTACAAGAAGGAAAGGGTAAAGTGAAGGATGGGTGCAGGGGCAAGGAGTATCTGAACGCCATTGCAATTTATCGCAAACGCTTTGACAACATGTTTGCAGGCATTTTTATCATTTCCGCATTTATGTGGTTTCCGCTTGAGCTGCAGGCAAACTAAGAAGTCGCTTTCTGCTTTATTGCTTCAGACGCTCGATTGGTCCTGGCAACGTCCTGCATCTCTAACTCTGTTCGGTAAATGTACGGGCTACATACTGTGGCATGTGGCAGCTATATGGGGCCATGTTGCCGGGCAACACACATAAACACACGCCTTCCATTTCGACCAAATGAATTGTTAAGGTTTAATTTATTGAACCGAACTCTAGGCGTAAGTTGGTCTGGCGATCGCATCGTCCCACTCCGCGCCGGTTCTGTTCTCCTTTCCACTTTATTGGTGGGAGTGCAAACAGTTTGGGTCAAGGGTGCGGTTGGGAGACGGGCTTATTCACGTTTGCTGATATGAAATAATGCACAAGAAAAACTTTGGTAAATATATAGTACACGAAGAGTGCAAAATAAAACTAGTTTACTACTACTACATTAGTTTAAGGATATACAAAAACAAATTTTAAACTTAACAACGGAAAATTAGACGTTGTTTCTACACATAAATAAATATATTAAGTAAATTGAAAATAATTAAAGTATCAAATTAATACAAATTTAATAGCACTTGTCATAATTATAATAATATTAAAAAACAAAATAATTATATTAAGGATAAAAATAATACATGAATAGTAAAAATTGCACTACTAATAAAAAAAATAATAACAGCAATAGCAATAAAATACAAAAATTCATAAGATAGAAAACAAAAACATGATGATTAATTAAAATCTTAAAAAATAATATCTTAGTAAAATATTAGAGACTAAACAATGATATAAAAATCTTAAAAATAATTGTAAGCTTCAGATTGTTATAAATTAAATTGCCTACAATCCAGAAAAAAAACGTCAAATAAAATAAAAACTGATTCTGAAATTTAAAGCTTCAAATTTCACATAAGAAAACTACAAGTTTTGTACACATTGTTTTTTAAAAATGATCAATTCATTTAATTGAATTGCCGCCCAACCTCGCGCCTTGCACAACGGTCAGCTTTCAGCGTTGTGAAGAACAATTCGCTTTCATTGCAGCGCGCTACTGGGCAGCATCCTTGCCGTGTAATTTTCAATGGAAAACTAAAGGACCCTGGAGCTCATATTGTCTACTGTGTCGCTTTACAGTTTGGGGGCAAAAAAAAAAAAAAAGCAGCAAAAAGAAACAATGAAATAACAGAAAGCAAAGGCAGCTCTGGCTGGTTGGTTGGCTGTAGAGTCTTGTTAAGGGTCAGTAATAAATCTCAGCAGCTTGTGCTGTAACTTAAATTAAATGCTGAAAATCGTTTGGACGCACCCGCCCTCCCCGCGTGCCCTCCCAGCCTCTCCGCAGCTGACACGCAAGTGAACAGCAGCCGAGGCAGCCAAGCAAAAAACCAGTTGAAAAATGCGACGCGTTGGCAAATGAAAGGACGAGGCAAAAGTGCAGCGAAACGTGAGGCATACAAGAAAAAAAAGAAGAGAAATCACGTGCCCCACAAAAATTAAATAGAGTTTTCAAAACAAGCGGCTAAATATGCTGCAATTGCTTCTGGCCAGGAGCCGCAGCCTGGCTGGGGTTTCAACTCCGATTCCAGCTCTGAATTCTGGCTTCTTCTATATGCATATGTAAACGCCGGCGACGCATGTGGCAAAGTCACGAAGCCAAAACGAAAAACTGCACGTGGCAACAAAAAAACTGTTGTCTACTTTTTGGCGCAAAGCGTTAAATTTATGACTTCTGGAATTTGCGTGTTTGCAAGTTCGGCAATAAAAAAACATTTTGAATAAAAAAATATTTCAACCTACAGATTTCACACACACACGTAAATTGTGGAAAAATATCGCCACGAAAAACATCTAATAAATTTAACTATTAAAAAGCCACAAACATAATTCAACCAAAGTTAAATATTGTTAAAAGGGTCCAAAGCGCATGTTTTATGTTTTCTAATATAATTTTGATGTTCGGACCAAATGTCCGCCACTGACCATTTGCATTAATAATTTAATAAATCAATAGGTTTTGTGCATCATGCATGCAAATCGGTTACACAAAGCTGCTTAGAGGTTGTTTTCCCACAATTTCAATGGATGCAGAAACAATATTTTGGACATAATGGCCTTTTCAAGTAATTTCGGTAATGAAGGCATCATGTACGAAATGTCAGCATTCATTTTCCTAGAAATCAAATAGGCTTGCAAAGAAAATAAATTATAACAATTTTTGCTCTTTTTTTGTAGGGGTATATAATATCTATGCCTTTGCCCACATGTCGTATAAGTTCTACCTTTACCGAATTTAATTAAGATGTAATATTATTGATGAGCAATTCCAAGAAGTCTTTTTCTGAAAGCCAACGTTACCAAAAAATATGAATGATGACATTATTTAGACTTCGTTTAATATCATGGTTCATATTTCAGGTTTTCAATATAATAATAAATTTAAAAGCTATTTTAAAGCTTATGAAAGTGCCAGAAATAAATATTAAATAGCTGAATAAATCAAAAAGTTCATGCATTCGTAAATTTAAAAAAAAACACAGTACAAACAACTTTGTTAAACCAACAGCAATGCAAATTGCCAAGCCAATCAAAAACAATTTTCATTAAACAAAGAAAACTTATTTTTAGTGGCAGTTGCACATTTTTGCAGCCAGGCAACGGCAGGCAACTTTTGGCTCATTTGTTCATAATTTAATATGCGGGCGAAGCTATAAAATTGAAATTATGGCAACTGCCAACTAATGAACAGCAATAAAAATAAATACAAGGAATTTTTTTAACAACCCCCCTTTCAACAATCCCCACTGTAAAAGTGCAACTGCAGCTGGCAGACAAAGTTTCGCATTCCGTGGCACACCTGAACGACTTTGATATGGAACTTTGGGCGGGCCCGAACTTTGAGCCGGGCCATTGACGTTGCCCCTAGAAATGAAAAAATAACAAAAAATTTATAAAAAAAAAGGAAGAAAACTATGCCCAAAACTATGTCAATGTCTTTATATAGACCGACTTTATGCGAGGCTTCCCTTTTAGCTTACTTTCCGCTTTTACTATCAATTTTACGCTTCGCCAGCGGCCCCAAGCAAATGAGCAAATGCAACTTTGAGTTTGTATTGAGTTCCGTTCCGACACTTCAAAGAATACGCCTGAAAATGCTTAAATTTGTCTGCTCGCGCAAAAAGTGTAGCATACTTAGGTGCGTCTGTGTCGAGCTCTCGCTTCGGTACCACGAGGCAGACTGAGCGCACCAGTCTGCACGCACAAGCCGAAGCGAAGTTCGGCTGGCGACCAGAGCTTTCGCTCTCCGACCCGCTCTTAAGCGGCGCTCTTGTGCAGACGCGCTCTTAACTGTGCAAGCGGCACGGCAAGCTATTGCTTGCGCGGCCAGAACGGGACGGCTGCGGCTTGCCGCACTGCTCGCACTACGGAAGCAGCGTCAAGTGCCACTTGTGACGCTCGGGCACAACAAATGTTAATAAAGCATGCGACAGAGGCTGTGTGGCGCAAGCTGAGACTGGCTTTGGTTACGTGTGTGTGGGTGCCACATGCAACATTTGGCAGGCTTTGCTGTTGTTTGTTTTGTGTGTGCGTGCGTGTGTTGTTGTTGTCTAGTGTTGACTAGTATCCTAGTCACCGTTAGCTGTTTGGGGATTTGGCGTTGGCAAATGAAAAGGTTGTGCGACAGTGAAATGCATTTCAAGTCTACGCAAGTGGTCCATTGTTGTTGTTGTCACACATACACACATGCCCAACGCCGAAGCATTAAAGTGAGCATAAATGTGGGTTAATGGGTTTTTAGTTGCTCTTTTCATTACGTTCCCTGTGTAAAATTGCCTTTGCAGCTGCCGTTGTTGTTTCTACTATTGTTTTCTTGTCGTTGTTGTTGTTGTTGTTGTTGATGGCTGCTGCGTACTAAATGGTAATCGAATTGCCCGACAGACAAATTCATGTGCAGTCGCAGTGTTAGCTAATAAATATCAGAAAATTAATCTACTTTTCAGATCTTCGAGTTGCGCAAATTAGCTACAAAGATTAAAGTTAATTTCTGGGCAGAACGAAACTGGAATACCCTTACACACCCGCACCCTTACTATTAAATAATATTAGTGTTTAGTTAAGCTTAAATGCTGGTGTCAAAATACATTTAAATTCAGTGCTCTAAAGTACAAAACATAATACTTAACCTGTTTTATCAAAAACCTTTATTAAGGAAATATATTTAATTAGTTTATCTTATATTTAATTTTCTCATTTATACTTTAAGAGGTTATAGTAACAAATCAACTCATTTATTTAAAATTAATTAATAAAATATTGTTAAACACCTAACATTATATTTTAACACAGTATTTTCTCAAAGTTCCTCTTGAATATACATTAAAAATATTTACTCTTCTCAACTAAAACTTAATAACTTTTAAAAATATGTGGAAATCTACAATTATTACCAAAATTATTTTCATTTAGTATAGTAAAAAATCTTTATAATTATCAGTTTCCCTTTGCATATTTGCAGATTTAACTAATAACAAACTTATTAGGCACTACAATTTAGTATTTGTACTAAAATTCAGGTAAATTACGTTACAGTATACAGTATACAGTGCTGTTAAGCTCCTCAGCAAACCCGCTGAATCATTTGGCTCCATTTAATTTTAAAAGTCTCTGGTTCGCTATCTCCCACTTTCATAAACAAACAAATGACAAAGGAAATACGCTCGCTGCACGACTAATTGAAATTTAATTTAAATAGCCGTGTGGAACAGTTGGGAAAGCGTTCGCTTCCAAATTCGTAGAGAGCCACAGAGCTCCGCAGCTGGCGGCGTTGGTCAGTACTTGAGTGTGGTGGTGTTTGGCGTTTCACAACACTAATTAAATTGCATGCTTGAGAGTTATGCATTCTGCAAATTACACATACGCACCGTGAGCCATAAAAATGTCCGAATGCGCAGTTACCTAATTGAACATGTGTTTGCCGGAGTTGCGGTGATTCCGGCGCTGGGTGGTGCCGGTGGTTTGTTGGTTTTTACTGCATTCTTTTTAGTTCATTAATTCGCTTGGCGGTCGCTGCTCTTGGTCAAATTCAAATTAAAAGGTCGCTGGATAAGCGCATGTGTGTGTGTGTGAATGTGTGCAGTATTTGTGTGTCCCTTGGGCTAATTTGAATATTTTTGTTTGTTGCTTTTATTCTCATTTTTGTTGTTGTTATCCGCGCAATTTATATGCGACACCGGAAAAAGTGCAATTTTTAAAAAACATGGTAAACAAATTGAGTTATAAATTTTGTCTCGTTTCCTTTTTAATGTAATTATGTCATGCGTAAAAATATGTGTGGGTGGGTTTTTTTTAGTTGAATTCGTAGTTCTGCTTACAAAAGATGTTAACTAATTAAAACTTTGCCCGCTGCTTGGCTTTTAAATATTTCAACTCATTTCTAATGCCACGCGAACTTTTGACAGCAGATTGACATACGTAATTATCTCGCATAAAAGTTGACAGCCACATAATATACGTATTAAAGAAATTTGACAATTATGGCTTTGGATTTTCATTTTCAAGGCCTTGATAATTTTCATGGCGCTCCTGCGAATTTGGCTGTGAGAAAGTTGAGAAGCGAGCTATGAAGAAATTCAATTAAATAAATGACTTTGTTTTTTATACTTGTTTTATGTACTTCAAATTTAAAATATTTATTTGAATAATTTACCGTTCAATTATATTCGTTTATTTCTGTCTTCTTTAAATGTGCTAATGTAAACCTTATTAGCTTAAACTGCCTTCAGCTCAGAACTTTTGATAGAAATCCAGAATCCTTCATGGCCAGCAGCCGATGACATAGTTCCCCTTTATAAATCCTTTCAATATGATTCTATTTGTGACAGAAAAGTGTTAAAATTAAATTAAAGCCAAATTTGTTTTCCATAAAACCATTTAATTAAAAAATAATTAAAGAGCACTTGGGTTAAACTCAAGTATAAAAGTCAAGTTAGAAGAGTTTGACTGCAATTGATGGCTGTCATAAAGTCAGGCTTAAAGCAGCTTACGGCGAAATTCAACTGGTGCCGTTAGCACCACCGGCAGGTTAAACCAAAATAAAAAAGATAAAATTGCGTTAAAACTTTGGGTAAACTTTGAAGCAAGTGCTGGTAGCCGACACGCAAATTAGCTAACACGCTGATACCTATCATCAGTTTTAAAAGCAGCTGTAATTTCATCATTATGTCCAGCCACGGTGCAAAGTTGGCCCTGCAACATGCAGCATGCAACAGCAGCAACGACAGCTTTTGTTAAATTTGTGCCAGGCTGCAGAAATTGCCAACAAGTTTTACCGTTGCCCAGCAGCATCCGGGGGACAGAGAAAAGCAAAGCCCTCGGCCAAGCAGCAAAATTATTAAACAATGCAGCAGCATTAGCAAAAAAAAAAAAAAAAAACTGGCCGGGGGGCAGGGGTTATGCTGCGGGTGTGTCGGCAAACAACTGACATGAGTGCTGAAAGCCACTGAATGCAGCTATGAAATTGCAAAACGCTGACCAAAGCCAACACACAAACGAGAAGGATACCAAAGACAACCAAATAACAACAACATTTGGGGGTGCTCTAGGCGCCAGTGCGGACTGGCAAATACCCTGTAGGCAGCGAACCAAGCAGTAAAATATGATTGTGTCTACTAAACAAGAGCTAACATAATAAATTTGATGTCGCTAACTAAAATAAATATTAAGATATGTCAATAAACGAAAATGAATATTTATCGATTATACAGAAAACGAAAGGAGTTATCGTAAAAATAAAATAAACTTGGTATGAGTTATGAGAGCTTAAAGGCCTAATTGGGTGTAATATGCGTTTTTAGTTTTAGAAATCACAATAGCCTATTTTAACTCCACATTGAATCTTTAATAAAGCTTCGCAAAGTGCGAATGCAAATTTATAATACATATATAAAATTATAAAAATATAAACTAATTGTAATACCTACTGCAAGTGCTTAAACAATGCCTAACTCTGATAAAAACCTAGCTAAGTGCACACCTCAAAATCAAATAACTCATCTCTTTTACATAGATAAAACACAATATAAAATATAAAGTGCATGTCAACCGGCAGAATAAGCAAAAACTAATGCAGTTCAAAAAGTGAGACTTTTATGCAGGCAGAAGCCATAGTAAATTTCTTCTTGCCTGTTGCTATCAAACCGAAGCAGAACGAATCGATACGCTTGGCAGCCCCAACCGATCCCATTAACCCGTCTCAGTCTGCGCTGGTAGCCCAGACAGGAATTGAGATACGTTCTGGGCTTTGCCTGTTACATACATTTGCACCACCTCGATATACCCCTTTTTATTTGCAATTTTCAATGGGCACAGGGTATATTACTAACAAAAGGAACAGAGCTGCACAATGGCCGCTTCGGCTGCCCGCCTCGAGCGGTGCAAACATGGCAAAAATGTCATCGCAACAAGCGACAGGCAGAACAACAGAGTGTCAGGCGAGAGGAGAGAGCTGTCTCGCAGCTAGGCTCAAGTCTAAGGCCAACTGCGCAGTCACGTGTTTGATTTAAGCCCCTCCGAACCGGACATAGAATTATGAATGCCCAGGCAAGAGGCGAGGCACAAAAATAGCAACAACTGCAGCCCAACCAAAGCAACAACAACTAACTAGCCGGATAGCTCGTCAATTTTTTCAGAGATTCGCCAGACAAAGTGCAGGCTGGGCGCTGAAAGTATGCAGAGCAGGCAGTACGGGGTGGTGGGGTCAGTTGGGGCTGCCAACTGATCCGATTCGGTCTGCTTCGGTTCGATGGCAAAAGGCAAAAGGCAAAGTACTAAGGCTTGCAGAAACTACATAAAAGTTTCACTTTTTAGCTGCAGTTAGTTTCTGGTCCTCCTGCCTCTTGTCATGCACTTTATAGGGTCTAAGAAAAAGAGATAAGTTATTTGATTTTGAGGTGTGCACTTAGCCAGCTCTTTATCAGAGTTACCACATAATTTAAACACTTTCAGTGAGTATTAAAATCTAGACAACGAATTCGCACCGAATTGCAGTAGACAATTTAGATGCCATCAATTTTATAAACGCCTAGTAAGGATAATATGGGTAGGCTCTCACTGCAGCTAAAACCTGGTATAGATATTTATTTAAGCTGTAATTCGTAGGTTTTTCGTTTTGAAATAAAAACTTTTTAAATTTTATTCATAACACCCAAATTATGGATTTACAAGCTGAATTATATTCTAAATATAAACGAATATTTGCTATATCGCATAGCTCTTAGAGAAACGAAGAAAAAAATGGAAAATAAAATTTTCATATCTTCGGTTAAATATTTTATTTCGTAATTTTCTTTTATTATTATCGATTATTACAATTTATATTATTGAATATTAATAGAAAAAGCAGGTTTAGTTTTAACTTTTATAAGTTTTAAAAAAGTTCTTAAAGTATTTACTCAATATTATATTTTGTAGCCAAGCTTCGTAATATAATTGCTCTTTTGATTTTAAAATTCTTGAAATATCTGCACATTGATAAAATCCATAAGATAACGACATCCATAAAAAATTTAATTCTTTCTTTTATAGTTTCGAGTTCCTTTTTTTTAGCATAGAAAGCATTTTCAAAGCAGCAAACTTTTACGGCATCCAATAATTGGCAAGAAAATGCAAGAGAAATATTCTGAGCATTTGTATGGCAGGCAACGTGCAACAAGAGGCAGCAGTTACCACTCCATCCCCCATCCCCCCAATGCACTGCCATCATCCACGCCCAAACTGTGTAGCTGACAAATAATTATTTGTTGTTACTGTTGTCGATTATAATCGACTTTTTGGCGCAACGCTGCGTATAAGTGATAAATATAAAGGAAGTGCATTTTATTAATTTGGTGTAGTGGCGATTCTTTATTAGGATTTGCATTTCGACAACTACCAAATTGTTAAGCATTTATGTAATATCGGTAACCATAATAGTCTTTAGTCGCCATTTTTCCTTTTCTGTGAGTTGAAAGAAACTGTTGCTAACACGAGTTACCTCGGCCATATTATGTAAAGGCGGCCAAAATGTGGTATACGAAATGCACCTACTCGTATTTTAGGTTAAATATATATAGTTATTTAATTATATAGGGGCCAGCTCACCGTACGAAATAGCAGGCATCAGCTGCCGTTGCTTGAAAATCAATATTTTGCCTGATCTCATGCTCCAATTGTTGCTCGTAAGTCCTAATTGAATCCTGGTAGCGTTTAGCACATATCATTTCACTATAGCGACAATATTACAAGACATTTAATGGCTGATATGTACGCGTACTCACTAGGGTATCCTGAATTTTCTATAGCTGGGATTCCGACTAACTGTATCGGCGTCATCCTTCGGAATATATTTAGCAACTTCTGGGATATGTATGAGAGATTCCATATGGTAGTTGGGTCGGAAGTTATCACTAAGATTGCGAGTGCTAAATTTATACAATGATTTGCTAGGATCAATATTTGGAACTTTTAGAGCAGTTATACGCTGTCCCATTTGTACCGATTTGTGTACACTTGCATACAGCTTAGACATTGACTTTGCACGCGTCGAAACGGATTGCATTTCAAGCGACGTTTTTTTGGAGCCATCTTTAGTTACTGAATTCGCTGCCATAGTGATATAAAAATTGTATGTAAATCTGTATAAAAGTAGAGACTGTTTATTTTTGTTATGTGTGTTTTTACTTTTTATTTTTGAATAGTGTATAGTGTTGATTGTTGCGTTTAAGCCTACTTATTCTTACAAGTTTCTCTTTAAGCTATGAATTGTATATACTAGTACAAAAAATCATACATTTCTAAAGTACACTCTTTCGTGCTTCACCTAATCGAATTATATCGGAATGTCCAACTTATTTGAAAACCACGTAATATCATGCAAAATATATAGATATATTTTTATTGAATACTAATCAATTTCTTTTATATATGCAGCTCTAAGCTAAGCTGGTGTTAATCTTCTGTCTCCCGTTTCCAACTTATACCTTCATTCTAGCTGCTCTCAATCTAGTTCCACTTCCATTTCAGTTCAGACGCCCGCTCAACTCTTGCGCTCGTGCTCGCCGAATTAAGCTCACCATTAATAGTGCAGCGAAGATTCCATTCTCGCTCTCTCGCACTCAAACACTCGTGCTCACTGGTCACAGAGCCGCTTTAATGCGCTCACACAAGACGACAGCTTTGTGAGCAGGTAAGCAGCGCGCTTGTAGGCTGATTGGCCGGCCCAATGTGCTCTCACGCTATTTAAAGATCAGCCGCAGCTGTCATCGCGATCAGTTCGTCTTGACTGGTGACCGCGTCAAGGTTGAGTCGTGTGCGTGTTTACATCGAATGTGAATTCTTTTCTGATTGACGTTATAGTACAAATCGCGTGTGAGTGTTGTTGTACTTGTGTTATTTCCCGTTATGATATCAATCATAAGGTCTCTGGGATTCCTGCTCGTGGCTGCGCTGCTGCAAAGCGCAGTTCACTCACAACAAAGTTAGTACATAGCGCGCAATTAACTTGTTTAATGTGATTCACTCGCTGTGAACTTGACTCTATGACTCCGTTGCCACCACAATCTCCGCTTATATATTTATGCTCCTTCACGAAGTGACAAGAGTATATTGGTTTTGTGCAATGTCTGTCCGGATGAAAGCAACTTTTTTTTCGGCGCTATTGAAGATAGAGTCTTGAAACTTTGGATATATGCTTGTAGTTATCTGCTTCGATACACTTGTCGACACACCTCAAATCGCAAATAGATAAAAAGGTGAATATTTCCCACAATATTAAAGGTAGAGTCAACAAATCTCCCACAATTTTTGAGCTAGAGTAACCAAATTTTAAAAACAGATGGCTAGTCACCGGTTTTAAAGATCGGTATGGAAATGTTTCAGCCCCGCCCCCACAAATCCAGAAAATGTATATATAGAGCCACCAAATTTCACATACAGTCAAAAAATATTGGCCATGCCCACCCCCGCCCCAACGAAGTATACAAATTTTGAATTTTTCCAAAATTATAATAATAATTTCTGCGTATTGTGAACGAGTATTACGCAGTCGGTTACGTCCGACTGCAAAGTTCTCACTTTTTGTGCTTGGGCTTGTCTCTGTCTCCGGGTATCATCAGATCAGCTTTAATTTCAAATAATAATTATTATTGGGTGCTGTGCTCGCGTGGACGCCTCGCTTATGAGAAAGTGAATGACAGGCTATCCACTTTTGACTGGGTCCCAGGGCAATGAATGACAAACTGATTGATTCGATTTTTTGTTTGCATTTAAATCTTTATTTGACTGAAGGGAATGAACCCAACTGAATTATATTAGGATATTTTATTTGTATTAAACTCAATTGGTGAGATAAACTTTTTATTATTTAAATATATTACGAACAACTAATTTTTTCACATAAATTTTTTCACATTTTTTCACATTTCTTTCATTAGGGAACTAAATCTGTATACATATATATGAGCTTTTCCACAAAACTGAACAATTAAAATTTAATTAAGTTTAAAGATAAAGAAGCAATGAAAATGTGTTTGACTTTGATAAATTTTTTTCATTTTAAAAGTGTATTTATTTAAATAATTAAATTTCTGATCAATTTTGCACCTTATGCACAATATCTGCATAATTAAAACATTTCCCAAGACGTTTATGTTAATCCAAGTTGCAAACAAACTGTGAAATTATTGAAACCTGACAACTTTTGCCCTAATTAAATTTGAATAAAGAACCAAATGAAAAGATTGTTCAGGAAATTAGTTTAAAACTAGTTTTAAATATGTGATTGAAGTTGTTGTTTATGGTAAAACAGATATTATTTATAGATTTTTAATTACAGCGTCTAATTGGTTCTGATAACAAAGTGACATATAAATAAATTAATAGTAAGTCTGAGTACTTGGAATAGGTAATGCGACAGGGTCTATAAAGAAATAAATAAAAACAAATGAAAAGACCGAAGAATATGTTATGACATTTTTCCATTTATAATACAAAATTATAAGATAACTAATGTGACCTGTGTTTATTGTCAGGCTGCCGCAATCCTAATCAAAACTCGGGCTACTGCACATCTATCTACGACTGTCCCCCTCTGCTCAACGTTCTGCAGAAGATCTTGCTGACCAGCGATGAGCGCCTGTTCCTGCGAAATTCTCAATGCGAAAATGGATTCGGCCGAAGTCCCTACGTGTGCTGTACCCGAGACACCAACTACGTGGGTCGCGAGACGACAACAATGCCCACGCCCATTGCAGTAGTCACAACAACAACAACGACCACAAGTAGACCAACCACGCCCATCAATAGGGGAAGCGAGGGACAGGGTGGCAAGCTGTTGCCGCGTGCTCCCGCCTGTGGGCCCAGCTCGCTTGACAATCGGATCTACAATGGCAACGATACGGCTTTGGATGACTTCGTGTGGATGGCACTGCTGGAATATCGAAGTCGTAAGTTTCCATTCGTGGATGAAGATTTATATATTCCTTCTTTATCAATGTATTTCAGGCGATGGCCAACTCCTTCTGAACTGCGGTGGCAGCCTGATCAACAATCGCTATGTCTTGACCGCTGCCCACTGCGTGACGGGCGCCATTGAGACCGAAGTGGGGCAACTGTGAGTAATATAAATAGATAGTAAACATATAAATTTATTATATATACCTATTCTTTATACTCTTTTCGCATCTTATAACTCAGCACTCGAGTGCGCCTGGGAGAGTACGATCTCAGCAAGGATGTGGATTGCGTGAATCGCGTCTGCAATGAGCCCATCCTCGAGATTGGCATCGAGGAGATCGTCGTCCATCCGAATTATGATGCAGAAAGCAGGGATCGTCATCATGATATTGCGCTCGTACGTCTGAATACACCTGTCGTGCTCAATGAGTACATTCAACCTGTTTGTCTGCCCTTGCCCACCGTTCGATCGGTCATCAATAATGGGGAGCACCTCGTCGTCAGCGGCTGGGGTCGCACGCTCTTAAGTAAGTTTTGGATTCGCATTTCATACAAATATTTTAAAGAATTTGAAATTAAAAAAAAATATTTTAATGGAACAAATGAACAAATATTTTATTTTAATACCAAATGAATCACAAAAACTGCTTTAGTTTATACAAAGCTATGACATTTCGAAGGTAATGAAAGTAATTTACTATAGATCTAGCAGATTTAATACTTGAAATTTGTATCAGTTTTGAAATGTTCTTTTTTGTTTTTATGTTGCGTTTTATACTAATTTTAATATCTGAGATTTTACATTTTAAATGCAAATTTTTGCAAAGAAAAATTTTTTTCGGAAAACGTTAAATTTTTTAAAATTCATATAGTTTTTGCATAATTTATCCAGAGATTAAACCATGGCTAAATATAGTCACGCATTCAAATCGTTTAAGACTTAACAAAATTATGACATTCCAAAGATTATAGCTGAGATATTTAAATGTCAAATATTTTGTACACAGTGTACAATATTTTTTTTATTCAAAAAATGTACTTCCTTGATTAGAATTTATTATATTATATTAATTGATTAGAAATACATATTTGATTTATTAAATTAATTAATTAAATAAATCATTAATATAAATAATTATTTAGAAAAAAATTAATTTTTAAAAATGCATAAATTTAAAACAGAATTTAGAGGTAAAAAATTGATCATAGTAATCAGCTATGATTTAGATCATCATTTGCCTGTTGTGTTCCCTACCTGCAGAACACGCTGAACTATGTAACCTATTAACTTGAACTCTGACCCTCTTCCATTCCGTTGCAGCCCGCCAGAGCAATATTAAGCAGCGTCTGGATGTGGCTGTCGCAGATCCCAATTATTGTGTGGAGAAATTCGCCTCGCGGCGAATTGCTGTGATCGGATCGCAGTTGTGCGCTGGCGGCGAATTTTCACGCGACAGCTGCGACGGCGATTCGGGTGGACCGCTAATGCGCTTCAAGGATGCGTGGTACCTGGAGGGCGTCGTCTCGTATGGCAATCGTTGCGGGCTGGAGGGCTGGCCGGGTGTCTATACCCGTGTGACGGACTATGTAGACTGGATCGAGGGCGCAATACGTGCGTGACGGGGTCCGGCCTTGATAAATATAAACGAAATTCACCTATTGTAAAAATTAAGTTTTAATTAAAGAGCGAAGTGTGAAGTGCAAAGTGCGAGGGCGAGAGAGCTAAACTTAAACAAGGCGTCGCATTTTAATTAACTTGCATTAAATGCGATTTTATCGGCAGCTGCATGCGGCGTATACGTAATGCGCTTACTGCCGTCGTTTGCGGTAATTAAAACGCTGCCTCAGAAAGTTACTTTGGGAAAACGCTGCCAAGTTGCCCGAGGCGCCAAGTCCTTGCAACTCCTCGGAACGATTTTCTATGCAATTTGGCAATGAATTTCTATTATTTGCACTTGGCGTCCAGAGAGCATCTCCCGCTGCTGCTGCTGTTGCCGCTGCTGCTGTTGGCGCGATTAAATTGTTTGTTAGCGCTGCGTAATGGGTGGGCGTGGCAATGGCCAACAAAGTAGACAATGGATGGGCTGAGCGAAAAAGGTTAATGAGGCCTGCAGGAAACGCAGTCAAATGAGGTAAACTGGGCTTACACAATGAACTGACGGCTAGTGCAATGCGAGCGTGGGCAGCGAAGGGGAAGGGGGTGTAGGGGGTGAATTGGTTTTCAGTTTGGCATTGATTGGCGCCGCTGTGAGGCGAGTCCACTTGGCGCTAGAGACTACTTGCAACTACTTTTTTGCCTTGCAACTAATTATGAAAGTTAAGACATTAAATAAGTAGTTCCATTAGCGGCTTTGAGCCCGGCTGGGGACTGAGGACTTTCAAAGGGGCACAAAATAGAATTACGAATTGGCAAAAGCAAGCGAAGAAAATAAATTGTTTCGTACAGCAAAGACATAAGCAGAGAATTGTTAACAAAGGCACAAGAAGTTCACATGCAGGGCATTTCCTTCAATCTACGCATAAAAATTCTTCATATTTTGGTTTTATATATATCTTTATGAATTGGGAACATTATAAACCAAATTAATGACTCAAAATAATTGTGTAAACATTTTAATTTTTGTTATAATATTTGTATAGGATATACTTATTAATGCTCTGAAAGTGTATGTATATTTTTAGAAAGAGAATTAAATATTTACCGCAAATTTAATAAAATAATTATTTAAGAAGCTCAAAGAAGTAATCACGTAATCACCCTACTACATCCATATTTCATTGCTTTTCGCTCAGTGGATTTCAAATTAAAATAACTTATTTTTTTGTGCCATCCTTAAATACTTTTTAATAAATTTGAACTGCAAAATGTTACAACAAAAAACAACAACAACAAAAGCAGTAAATTGTGGATGAAAAACTGCTGCTTTGAAGCGTTTTAGTTATCAGTTGCCAACAACTTGGCGCAACTGTTGCCAAAAACTCTGCCGACTGTGTGCTTCAAAGTTTGCACTTTCGGGTTCAGCAGCGGCCATGTGTGGCCAAATCGGCCAAATACAACAAAAAAGAAAAGCGCACAGAAGCTTCGGGGTACCGCATTTTAAATACTCTTGCAGACATATCGAAGACAATTTTATACCGAATATTTATTTATAGCGCTGTATTTTATGATAATCAAAAATTCTGTATGAAGCATATTTAAGTTCACAATAGCTGAGGTTGGCTGCGATATTTTGGAAATTAAATAGTTTTTCATACGACTGGTTTTTCATTAAAAGGGTATATGATATAGTTATCCGAAGCTATCCGAAGTTTCACGACGTCACTTTTAAAATTGATACTCCGCTGCTGGTACTGATCAGTAACGTCCCCTTCTACGCGTTACATATTTCGCAAGAAATCTTTTATACCCTCTGCCAGGGTATACCAACAACCAAAGAAACACACAACAAAAAAATAGTAAGAAAAAAACAAAACGCTTTGCCTAAATGCTGGCAAAAACTTGTAATTTAATTTTGGGCAACTTTACACAAATGCAAGCCAAATGTAATTAACACGCACATAGACACTCACACACTCACACACACGCACACACATATACTGACAGGCTCACAAATAGACCAAATTGCAGACGGCCAAAATACTAAAACACCTGCAACGGGCAGACTGACTGCCGTCAATTGGCTCTCACCCGAACCCACACTCCGAGCCATGTGTAAATTTGTGTGATGGCCTCCAGGGAATTGGCTCAGTGCTAGCTGGGGATGGGGGAGGTGTAAGGCGGACTTGCCGGGAGCTTGGGGCTGGCGATTTCGACGTAACGTAATTGAGTTGTGTTTGCAACATTTAAAATAGCCGCCAGCGTTAACGAGCCTGCCTCGTAATCCACTTGGCTTACCGTGGAGTTTTAGCCAGGCGAAGTTTGGCAAATACGTTTAGATTAGTGCCAACTGCAGGGAATAAATATTAGATATAAATACATAGATTTATGTTTAGGCATAAGTATAAGGCGTAGTAAGGACTTTCACCGAAAACATCGGCAAAAGCTGTCTAAGATTTTGATTAATTGCGTATGCATAGAGGATTTTAATTGAAATGGATTGGCCTGACGAAGGACCATTTTCTACTAAAAGGTGTGCCTTTATTGTTTACTCTGGCCAACTCTTTAATGTACAGGTATATAGGTAGTTTTTAGGGTTACTCATTTAACAACTAACGAAATATTTATATTCAATTCTCTATTTTGCCTGAGTTTCTATAATGTTTGGCTTGTATTTGCTTTTCTTTCCTAACCTGTTGGTTTCTTTCTCGCTATTTTTAACCATCTCAACAAGTTTCTAGCAGATTGGCAGCGCTGCACTTTAAGGGCGGCCGTATTTGGATATATTAAATTATCCCAAAAAATGTATTTAATATATTGAATAAAAATGAAAACGAGTTTCGCAGAAGTTCATCAAGTGGTTGCTCGCAAATGTTGCAGCCCACTGTGTCAACTGGCACACACACACTCTCGTAAATCTAAGTCAATTTGTTTGTTGTGCTGTCCCGAAAAAGAATATATCACAACATAAAATGAGCCTGTGACTCGTGCTATGCGCGCTGATTGATGGATTTAGCGAACGCTACGCATACGCCATGTGCGACGTTTAGAAATAAATACGAAAAAAACTGCAATAATTTCATTTAACATGCATAGCCAAACTGTAGAAATGCAGAAGCTGCCCTCCCCCACCAAATCCCGATTTTTGTGCGATTTATGACTTTGGCCTGAATAAACTCGTCGCTTGGCCCGCTTTACGGATTCAAATGCCCGTCAAAATGCCAAAGTGGATTTTGGCAGCAATTTTCGTTTGTACGCCAACCAAAAAAGCTTGACAAGTTTTGAATTTCGATATTCGATTTGAATTCTGAAGTAGATATGTATGTGTGCTTCATTTGGCTTGAATCGATAATAACCTTTATAAACACGCATGGCTTTAACTAATTTTATTTTAAATTACCTTTAGGAAATATATTTCCATGCAATGCACTTGAGAATTATAAATATATTTTTTCACAAAGTTTACCATGTTTTGAATAACGAAGCATTTTTGAAAATGTGCTTAAAATATAAAAAAAAACCTTTTTAAAGAATTTAAAATCAGATTAAAAATGTGAATGTATTCACAAACGATTATTTATGCCGATATTTGTTATATTATATATTCTTATGTTATATTATATTGATAACCAATTTAGATTCTTTTTCGAAAATATAAGAATAATTATAAGCTTACAAAATGTATGCGCTCAAAAACACAGCCTAAATGCTATACAAATAAAATCTCTAGTCTACTAATTTTAAAAATATTTTTATAAGATCTTCAATAATATTTGCAAAAATTAACTACATTTTATTTCATATTTTTTATTATTTTTAGCATTTCTATAAAAATCAAGATATGCGCCCCTATTTATTTATACATTCAAATAAAAAAGTGCTTGCAGTTTCTCTCATACAAAACTTGGCAACCTCTTTATTTGCGATTCGAAACCTGGGAACACAGTTGAGTAAATATTCTGTACATGTGTGCGTGTGCGTTTGGCAGGGAGTGTGTGTGTGTTTGGGGGATATGGTGCACATTTGATTACCGCTTCTGGGCATTTGCAGGACCTTTAATGCGATTTGGCCCCGACCTCGTTTGTCAATGGCATTTGCTGATTGTTGCCGATGATGCAGCGGTAGCCACATCATTTGGCGATTCACATTTTGCACTGCAACACAATTTTATTATTTACTTTTCATTTGCATTTTGCAATTGCCCATGCACGTTCCCCATTCCCCCTCCCGTTTGGATAATCCAGTGGATTTTTAGTGCTCCTGATTATATGTTTCATTTGCGTGTTTGCTGCATGCATTGTCGGACATAATTAAATTAAATACAGCAAAATAACTGATAAGGATGGCACCAAAATATGAGCTTAAAATAATTTTAACTGGCTGTGGCTTCTAATTAAAAATTCTACTATGATTATTAGCTATATTCATAGCCATGCAATTCTTACTATCAGCTTCGCTTTAAAGCAACTATTTTAGTATTTTAAGTTCCATTGCCCGGAACAAGTAAAGGCTGCTCGAAGTACACATAAATCATTGCCAAATTGAGTGTTACGAATTCCAGACAACTGAATTGTCATGAAACCCTCTCCGAGAAAACAAAGCATAAAAGCGCTTAAAAAATCGACAAAGAAAAAAGAAGCAGTAACAAGAATAGTGCATGGAAATGTTCTGCTCTGTTTGGTTTGATTTGCATTTTATGCACTGATTTTTCTTGCAGAAAAAATTAAATTTTATATTGTCAAATGGTAAATGCGGTTCTACTTTGGCCCAAAGACAAATGCCTGGATCTCGTAAAATAAAAATATAGTAGAACTCGGAAGTAAGGTAGATTCAAGGTCAGACATAATTCTAATTTCTAAAAAACGAACTCGTTTGCATATTTTAATTTTTTTGCAGCATTAAATTTTGTATTAAATACTTCAATAAATCATTAAATACATTAAACGGATTTAAACTTGTATTTCACAAATTTAATACTTAATGACTTTCATATGCATAATATTAACTTTAATTATTTACAAATTAGTTACATTATAACGATTAAGAATTTTCTATTTATAGAGGTTAAATTTAAATTTAAAATAAATAAGAAACATATTTTGCATCTCACCTGAAACATTTTCAAACACCTTTCTCCCAAAAGATTACTTAACATTTGGCTAATCATGACCTTCGACCTAGCAAATCTTCGTAAGTATTTATCCCAAACTTATCAATAGCTGACCGCTTAAAGCACCATCAATTACCAAAACCCCTCTAAACGCCAAGTTCAAACAAAATGGCGAGTCATCAGGCATACAAAAAAAACAAAAAAATACTAAGGTAAATATTCAGTCAACATGATGCTGAAACTTTCAGCACGCATATTTTTCATATTTAAGAAAAAAACAAAAATAAATAAATAATATTTTGCACTCAGCGCAGCAAAATAAACGAGAGCTATTGAAATGATTAAGTATTTGTTGGCGGCGTTAATAAATTGGCAGCACGCTTGCCACAGGCAACCATGAATTGAAGTTTTTTTTTATTTGGTGCAACATCATAATGAACTGGGCAGAGTTAAGGGCGCCTGGGACAACATAATTTAAATTTATTTAACAACCAAGTTGTTAAAATCGTAAAAACAGAAAAAATGAACTGCAGCAACGCAGAACAACAACATTAAGTAGCTCATTAAATTTCCTGAAAGAAAAAAAAACAAACAACAAACACACACAAACAGAAACAAGCGACAGCAGAGCGCAGAGCAAACCCACTGACTTCTGGTTTTATTTTATAAGTGGGAAATATTATAGTAGCAAAACGGCGCTAAAAGAGGCGACAGCCAAAAGAAACGGGCGAGCTGTAAAACCGCTCGGCAAGTGTGTTTTTATTGCGTATAAAATGCATTTTGCAATGCCACAAAACTCGAGTGTTGTGCGCCCCGAGCGAAAGTTACGACCAAAGGACCAGGACACAAGCACACACAGATACGGACACATAAACACAAGCGCACACATTGACAGAAGAGTTGTAGTTGAGAAAATTTACCAGAAAAAAATATAAAAGGATATACTAAAGTTGTATGACTTGAAAGTACCCTATGTAAACTCAAAAATATAATAAATAAAATTGATCTATTCATCTATTATTACATTGTAGGTAGACAAATGGTGCTATATAATTTTTTTAAACTGTCATTTATATTTTATCTGGAATATACACATATCCAGATTTTATGTATTCTTAAGCAAATATGGCATATATGTTATATTCTTTCTTTTTTATCTAACTGTGGAACGGATGGACATCTTCATTGTTTGTATAATAAATAGCACCTATATATAGACCGGAAAAGTCTTGTTCTTGTAAACAACGTCTCTTGGTCAAAATGTTCTCATTTTTTTATATATATATTTTCCTTTCTCCGCCTGTTGCATAAATTACCCAAATACTTGTATACCCTATCACTCATTTTAATTGTTACAGGATATTATAAAAGCAGATGATAAGAATTATGCCATAAAAAACGAGGAAAACTCAAAACACTGGCTGGCAATGATTGCACAGGAATGCTGTTTGTTAAATATGTAACACATACTTACTAACCGCATTCATTTCATAAACGGCACATTTATGGGCAGAGCGCGATGGTGGAGTTCGATAGGAAATTGACGGGCAATATGTTGGACAGTTAAATGGAATATGGGATTTAAGCAAACAACTGTATCGGAATGCTAGAGTTAAAGTTAATAAGCATATTTATTGTTGGAAAAATATACATTTAAATTCAGAGAGTAAAAATATTAAAAAGAATTAAAAGCTGTTCTTTCTTCAAAAACGCAAATCTTATCATTTATTAAAATGCTTATTAAAAATTTTTTCTTAATTTAACAGCAAGACTAAATTTAATAACAAGTAAGAACGTTGTAGTAGGGCGCTACCGGCTGCGCAATACTCGTTTACAGTGTAATAACAACGAAAACAATTGAAATTTAATTGAATAAATATAAACAAGTTTACCTTGCCCAATTACGAATAATTAAATTAATATTTAATAATATTAATAATTAAATTAATAATAATTAATAATTAAATTAATATTTAATAATATTAATTTTTGGTGTATTTCATACTGCACCGCCACACTACCAGTTAAGTTTTGACAAAAGTCAACACAAGTAACGTATGTATACAAAATCGCAAGCAGCCACATTTAAAACTATAATAGGAACATGTCGGGCAATTCAGCGTTAGCTATTTATTAAGTTCAACAACAAGAATCATAAAATGTTCGCTGTTCTTTTAACACTTTATCTGACACGAGAATATATTCGTAGCTTCAAGTCTCCAGCTTCAATAGAGGCGAAAAAATTGCGTTCAGACGGACGGACGGATGGACATGCAGCAAAACGAACATTGCAAAACCCCAATATACTCTTTTCACTTTTTGAACGAGTATAAATAATACGAACTATAACAAATTATATAATAATGACTCAAAAATATATAAAAAAATTATCTTGCTTAAATCACTTTAATTATATTAATAACATTTGTATACATATATATATATAATTTTTTATAATAATTAATACATTTAAATATAAAAATCATCTTGTTTAAATAGCTTTAATTAATAACATTTGTATATGTATATTTTTTAAATTCATCATTTCATGTTTGCAAATATGCAGATTCCTATTTAATTTGATCAGACCAATCGCAGTAAATAGCAGTGCAATTATGCTTATATGTGGATTCCCATATGTGCACAGTGCGTATGAGTAATGTTTTTAATTAACTCATTGCTGGTGGTCTTTGACAGTGTTGATGCTGCTGTAACTTCTGTTGCATGTGGTTTTATAAACTCTAAGAGTAGATACACACGAGTAGGTCTAATGATTAGCAAACTGTTTCAGGGCAAATACTTAAATAATTGGGTTGAATGAATGCTGAAGGGCTACAGCGCGCAATTCAAGCGCAATTAATAACAATTTAGCTGCCGTGCTGCTGGCAACATATGCTCCGGTTTCTGCTCAAATAAAAAAGGGAAATATATATGCCAAACCACTAGGCAAACATTTTAAATATTTCAAAAGTAGCCCAAACTCATGCATGTCCACTCACGCCGGAAATTGGCGCACACCTTCCAGCCATGCAGCATACAACTTTTTTCTTCTTCCATAAGCATCATAAAAACGGGAAATGGCCAGGCGAGCCAATGCCCAGCGGCTGAATCTCTGGCCGTACAGGTGTAGTACGCAGGGGGAAACAGAAAAATAAAAAAAAATATATGTGTATATACTGAAGCTCAGCATGCGGAAATTATAATTTATTGCACAAAGTTGCGGATGAAACCGCGGCTACTGTGATGTTTCCCATTCCCCTCGATTGCCCTTTGGAAAAGCCCTCACAGCAGCTCTTAAAATTTAGCTGTACTTAGCATTAAACTTTTAAAAACAAAAACAATCACTCGCCATTTTGAACGTGTGAAAACCGCAAATACTTTGCTTTGCATATTCGCAGCTGACCTCCAAAGTATTTACCCGCCTAAGGAAACACATTACTCGGCTTAAATATTCATGGACTGATGTGAAAATGAGTTCAAGCATGCAAAGTGTTTTAAAATATTTTCCCCCAACCCCTCCACTTTGGTTTTCTGTTGCCCAATGACTATACTAATTTAGCGCGAAATTTGTTCTTGCTTGGGTAGAGTACCTGGTGCCGTGGTATTCACACAGCTTAACTAACTTTTTTTCCTCAATACCAAATTTTAAACAATTTGCCAAATATGCTTTCCTTTTAACTAATAACTCCTTATCTGTTGAATTTAATCAATATTTCATAGTGGCAACTCTTTGAAGAAAATTTAATGGCTTTTTTTTTTTAAATATTTATTGTAAAGTTGTTATATAGTATGGATTAAATCTGTTAATATTGGTAATAGAATACAATATTAAATATGAAACTAGTTATTTCTTTGTATGTTAATGCAGAGTCTACAATTATATATATGTAATATTGCTTTAATTTTAATATTGTTTTTGACACTGTTAAAATACAAACTACAAGACATCATCTTGTATCTTATCTCAGCCGGGCACAATCAACGTTATTCACTCATTTAAGTACAATTTAGTATATAATATAACCGAACCAATTATCGCCATTATACATGTGGCAGCATTAACATGTGTAAACATAGCTTCACTTTTGCACTTACATATTTTTGCTGATTGGAGTAACAAATAAAACATTCGCTGAATTGTAGAACATCCATACAATAAAATATGCGAATATAGTATGTATAATTTAAATGAATAGCAATTACCAAGCCCAAAAACAATGAAGCCAAAGCCAATTTCGATTAAGTATATAATATGCATATGCATATGTATATATCAGCACAAATCATATATTTTTATTAAATACATGCATGAGCAAGACCATTTGCTGGTTTTTGCGCAAACATAAAACTAGTTATAAAATATTATTTGACAAATGGTACACTTCCCGTTACCAGACATGGAGGAAGGAGTAGAGTGTTATATGTGACAAAAAACAACTGTAAAAATAATACAAAAAATTGGAATAGTCATTTTCCCAGCGACAAAGAACAATTTATTTGATGCATTGTTTGGATTTATTTATGATTGACTAAACAAGTGAAAACAATACAAAGTTATAAAAAATATTATCTATAGTTGATAAAATATTTAACACGTGCAATTGTGTTCATTTTTTAAAAGCTTTGCAAGTGCACAAATTAATGGCATTTAAGATAAATAATAGATAGCATAATAGCTAAGTTAAGAAAGAAAATTAAATTGTTGAGCATATTAAGAAGATCAAGAGTAAGACTGTTTAATGCGTAGGGTTTTTCCAGATAAACACATTATTATGTATATACAGAATATTTTTTTTTTCAATGATTCCTTTTAGTTTAGTGTTAAACTTACAAAATTAAAAATGTATTAAAATCTATGATTTAGTTTATACTCAATTGCAAATATACTTATGTTAGTATTAAATAACTATATGCTTAAATATATTCTTATACTACTACTAACATAATTAGGCTTGCAATTAAAATAGTTTGTTTTTACAATAATTTTTAAATGAAAGATAAATCGGTGTTCATTAAAAAATTTAAACGTTTCTTCTGAGCGGGCTCCAGTTGAAAAAACTGTCTGATAAATATAGCCAGTTCAGCTTTTGTATGCAAAGGCGGCCAACGCGTTCTGTAGGATAAACGTCTAAAAGAAATATAGCGGAAAATAAATATGTTGTTAACAGAAATAAAACGAGCCATGTGCCACCTACTTTTTAGTAAAATACTGATCGGCTATGCTAGGAGATGACGTAACAAAGTATTCCATTTCACGTTTAAACTGTGCATTGTACTTTTTCCAAGCCTTCATATAGGTTTGCTCGCACTCAAGATGGCTGTGGTATCAGAATTAAAGTCATAAATATAACCAGTTATGTAAATACACTTACTATGCAACATTCTTGATCGTATAGCTGGGATGTGTGCTTAAATCGTAGTGATCATTGAATACCCTTTTTTCAGGACCCAATTTTCCCAGTCCCAATCAGTACTTCCCCTATACATTGTCTTTTTGATGCTCTGACTGGATGAATGGAAATTGCTTCGGCTTGTTTTTTTCCAATTTCAGTTTGTCGTTTGACTTTGAGGCAAACTCTTGCATCGGTATCTTTTTGGTCCACAACAAATTGGATTCAGGAAATTTAGCATTTTTACACTCGAATGACCTTTTGACAAGGAATACAGACTCGGATTTATATTAATTTTGTGATCTTCCACTATTTTGGATGCTTGATATATTATGGAGTTGATAGACATATTTTGATAGCAAAAGTATTAACAGTGACCAAAGGAAAAATATATATGTATATCGAATTTTGTTATTACAAATATTCTGTGAATTTATTGAACTAATCTTTCAAACTTTTGACATTATGTTATGTTTATTCTGATTTCTAAAAAATAATAGTGGATTTACTTTGTCATGCCTTAGTCATGGCTTAAAGCGTATTAAAGAAATTCCCGGCTAGAATATAAACTAAAAATTGTATATCGTTGCACCTAACGTTGGTAATTTGAAATATTGTTCGAACATTTCAGAATGATCATATAGTTGTGATCGATATAGGCTTTTCTGTATCTCCTTAACATGTTTAATTATGGTAATTTAGTGGCAAAGCTCTTAAAAAATGTTCCTTGACAGATGTATTGTACGAAAAAATATAATAAAAATATCACGAGCAGAACTGATTTATGCGCAGGATATTTTTGTAATTGAAGGCACATATAATAGATAATAAAGTGTGTGTGTGATAAATATAAATATGTTAAAAATATATAAATATATAAAAAATTTAATACACCAAAAATTTTAACAGGATATTTTAATTATAATACTATCCTATGAATATGGAGGAATCACACTGACGGCTCTATTGAAATTTTTTTATTTGCACTTAAAATATTATCGTTAAGAAAATTCACGCTCACCTTTTATTGAAATAAGAATAACAAAAGAAAAAACTGATGCAATTAATGCGCTAATGTGATTGCAATAAAAGCGAAAATAAAATAAAATTCGTTGCGCACACATCATGAATTATATATATATATATAACATTAACATATATAGGTAATCCATATTATACAGCTTATATACTTTTCTTTCATTTGATTTTTCCTATGAGCGTACGGCAAACAGCAGCCCACGCAAGACGTAATGCAATTATGAGCCATCATCAGGCGCCGCACACAAAGCCCGTGGCAAAGAACTGGCGGGCAGGACATGTGGCTTATGTGTGTGTGTGCGTGTGTGTGCTGCAAAAACATTGCCACAAATGTTGTGCCTATTAAGGACGCATTTAACAACGCCAACGCAGCACGTGAGCCAGTGAAAGCAAACGACCACATTATTATTATTATTTTGTCCTCGGGCCGATCGGGAAGGGGCGCGTGCGGGGTAGCTGCTCCCCGTTAATGAAGTGCTACATGTCTGTTCGATGGCAATGGCAACATTTGCTCTTTACCCTGCCAGCCATCAGCAACCTTGAACCTTTGAATTGAACTCTAATTGCAGCTAATGAATAACACGCATTAGGTCAACGAGCCGGCCAAGTAAAAGCTATAATTGGGTGTGAGTGCGCCTAAGTGCCAGCCAGGCTAATGGCAATGCAATGAACTATTTATGAACTTGGCATTGGAATTGAGTTTGTATTGACAAACATATTCCTCAAGGCAAACAAGGCAAATGCACTCCCTGGTCTAAGTTGGAGTTCAAAATCTAACAAACTTTAAAAGCAGCAATGGTTTTATTGGACACAGACTTTAAAAATCACTTAGAAAGTCATCAAGTCATTAGACTTGTATTTGCCAATAATTTAATAAATCATCAGCAAGAACTGGCTGTATTGGCTGTTAACAACGTTAAATTTTGAAAAACAGTTAAATTTAGACTTAATAATTCCCTGAGTAAACAAAATCAATTTTAAGAACGTATTAAATGGCTTGTTAATTTAAATAGCAGCAAAATAAACTAAATTTATGTGTTTTGAAAATATAACACGTCTATGTTGTAATAAAATACAACCAAATAAAGCCAAATAGATTTACAATTTTATATTTTCCTTACAATAAACGCATTAGGGTTTAAGGACAATTAATATATTATTTCAACAATTAATAAATCTCAGCTTATAAGCCCTTATATTATATGTATATAATTGCAGTCCTTTCCTTATAATTAATTGCCAAATTACAACTTTAAACAAACAAACAATCCGCAGCATGTCAACTTTTGTTAGCCAACAATCCTATCATTACCGTGGCTAACAAAGACCAAATGTCAGTTTATTGTAATGAAAGAACGAGCAAAATGTTTGACATTATCAACAAATCCATTTTATGACACGAGTTCGCCGAGCATTAATTATAGATTCCGGCACGTAGCACGTATTAAGTGCAGTGCAGCCCAACCTCCCCACAGCTCCCCGCAAATGCCGCAAATGCCGCAAAATGTGGCTAATTGACCAAAGCCATAACAACAGACAAGCAGCGAAAATAGGCCAACATTTATGTTTATGCCTTCATTTTGTTGTTGATTGACAGTAGTTCCATTAAAGGGCCAAGTTGATGATATTTTTATCGGCAAATTAATCGATATATACATATATTGACTCTAATTAAGTTTTCACTGTTCATTTGGACCACTCAGCTACATTAAAGTGGTCTCATGTTCTGCACTCTGCAATAATTAATATTTAAGAGTGCGCACTTCAATATTGGCTGCATTTGTTTCGTAGCAGGCATTAAAATTTTAATTTTATACATTTGAACAAATTTAAAAAAAAACACTCACCACTTTTGCAAATGTCAGGAATGTCAAACACAGAAAAAAATAATTAAAACAATACACATTAAAAAGGTATTGCTTTTAGGCTTAAAATGTAAATTGTCACATGTTAAAGAGAAATTAACAACAATATGCTAGGGATTATGATTATTCAAAGACAACTGTTTAATTTAAAAAAGTAATAAAAAATCGTTGAAAAAATATAGCTACGGATTATTATTTTTGTTTTAAATTAAGTGCTATTAAATAATAAAGTAGATAAAATATGCTTTTTTCCAACTTTAATAAACGTTTGTAAAAGTTTTCTCTTTAAGTTACATATGTCCGATTTCTTAACAGTTATTTTCTATATATATCATTTTGTATGTGACAGACACAAATGCTCATGTGTTTACAGTTAGGGCCAAGACCAAAAGATATTATCGCACCAATTTGCACAACTCAGCCGGAAACTTAACGGGTTCTGTGACAGCTTTTTGTCATGGTCAACATTTAATTTATTTGATAGCTACAGAAACTATAGAAACTGTTCACCTTGTGGACATGAGAAATGCCCAAGGCATAAGCAGCAAGGATTGAGGCTCAGGACTTTGTTGTTTTGCAAGCAATTTATTTCAACTATTGCAGCCATTACTCAAGTCCGACCTAACATATTTTAATAAAATGAAGTCCTACAATCATCTCAAGCATATGTTATATCACAACTTCTCTAGAAACTTTCCAAAGGAAAAAACTTTAAATGCAAATGTTGAGAGTTGCAACGAAACTTAAACATCTAATGTTAGTTAGAATTGTCAATTGTATTTGTGTTTCAAAAACACATTTCTACACGATATCATCAAATATTTCAATGAAACTAGTTGAAACATAAGCGAAAACGAATGTGGGAACATGTTGCAGATGGCAAAGCTTAATCCGAATTATTCTGTTGTTACAGATATTAAGGGATTACTCCATCAAAAAACAAATTATTTTATATGTAAAGGTTTCAACTAGTAGAGATTAAAGTTAAAGCGATTATTGAAGATTTTAAAATTGGAAATCAGTATTAATAATCACGCTATATAGATTTTGCAAAATTACAGACTTTTTCATAACAATGAAACTAAATTCGAAATTGCGATAATTGAGGTTTTTATCTGGTAAATTGCATTTTAAATCATAAATAATATTTTCTCACAATAACTTTACAAATCGCTAAAAATACTTTTTTCCCAATGAAAAAATTAGAAAAGTTAGTATAAATTAAAACGAACGCGTTCGTGGGAACGTATACGACTTACGGAATATATAACTAATTATATGGTTTATAAAATTGGTTAGGAATTAAATTTAGTTTAAAAATAAAAATATCCCAACAATATTATAAAAGTAGGACAAAAAAAATAACTACAAGTTTTTATTAGAGTGTAATCTGCAACTAAAAACATGTTTTGTCAGACTCTTACGATTACCTAAAAAAAAATGTTAACATGTTGCTACAATATTTCTGAGGCAATAATATTTAGTTCGAAATACGCATTGAAATTGAAGCGAAAGCGTATGTGAGAACGTCTACCCGATAGCAAAGTTTTCATCAGGTTAATTCAATTTTAAGTCATAAGCAAATTTCACACAAATTAAATGCGTAAAGTTTTACAATTGCCGCACTCGTTGCGCAATAAATTCTCACAAATGTCCTTGTGTAAGCGACTTTGATTGTCATTGTAATGTTTATGGGCAACTGGATAGGATGCCATGGCATATCCTGTTCGTCCTCCTGCCGTCCTCGATTTCGTTCTCATTCTCGTTCTCGTCTGGCTGCACTCAGTCATCAGGCAAGCGTAACATAAAGCCGATTTTTTCGGCTGGAAAATGCCGAGTGAGATAATAAATCTCGAGCTGGCGAAACAAATCACAGCAATTCCATTATGTACATTTAATGATGTTGAGCGACACCAAAGCCAAAGCCAAGTCCAAAATCCGAATCCAAATCCATATCCAAAGCAACGAAGCAGTGACAATTACTTGCAGGCCGCGAGCAATTTGTACGGCTGCTGCCAGGGAATGCAACACGGGCCAACTTGTTAAAAATAATCACAAGAAATGGCCAAGCTGCACAAATAACTCCCTATATATATATATATTAAGTGTATATATATGTACTGCTTAAATCTGCAAAGAGAATTTATGCTTTGCCCAGCAGCCAGAGAAGTTCAAGTTCTGCCGTTGCAGTTTTTAATTAGCAAAATTTTCTTTGTACTCCTATCTGTGTGGCAAAGTCTTCCATTAATTAGAACGACAGCTTCGCAAATTGTTCTCTCAGCCCTATTTTTTTTTTAAATATTCTCCTCTTTTGCAATCCCAGCTCACATGCCGCCAGAGGCTGCCATATTGCCATACTCGTATGGGCAATAAACTTTCGCCACCTGCCTGATATCATCACTTTCAGCACATCGTCTGTGGTTTTTATATATATATATTTTTTGTTATGTTTTCTCTTTTTACCATAAATCTGTCATGAAATATAATACACACAGGGTGGTCTGAGGGTGGGGAAGTGCACAGAGCATGCCGGTGGCGAAAAATGCTCAAAGAAACTGCTTATTAGCTTTGCCACTCGTTCTATGCAGTAGTGTGCGTGTGTGAGTGTGTTCTTGTGTGTGTACTGCAGTTTATAAAGAAATTTGCGTTTGTATTTGCGTTTGTGGTACTGAGCATTGCAAATTTTTTGTTGCCCTACGAAATATATATTTTTGTTTTTTTAGTGCCGCCAGCGTAATAATTTATTAGTGTTGTCTATGCAATTTTGCGATATTTTAGATATTTCGTTGTTGACCCCAGGTTGGATGACTTTTTAGCATGCTTTGTCAGCAGCAAAATGTGGCAGTGGCAAGTTGTGTATGTGAGCGCGTGTGTATACACACGTGACTAGTTTTGAAAATTAAACATGCCAAAACACGCAAACTTACACACATGTAAATGAATATACGTGTAAAAACAATAGGCTGCAAAATTAATTAGACAAATTAAAAAAATGAATGACAAGTGCAAAAAAATTTAAAATTTATGATTTACCTTCAAATATTTTGTGTGTATAATTGCGTTAATAGATGCACAAAATTATTAAAAATTTAATAATTGATTTTTGATACTTATTGTAAATTTGTAAACGATTTTATTTTAAAACAAATAATTTAGTGTTTAAGCTATAATAAATGTGTTTAATATAAACAACACCAAAAACAATTAAACAATATAAGAAGGGAGTCGTGCTTAGGTCAAAATTATTATTTTAAAATATAGCAAAATTTTAATACGTTTTTATTGCATTTTTTAATACTTAACAGCTGTTGTATATTAAAAAAAAATTTGGTATCAATATTATTATTCATTATATTTAATGAAATAATTGTTGTATTCAACAGATTGTATAGTATCGTATATATATATAATTCGATAAAATGTATTTATACTCGTACACTCGTACATATTCCGACATTTTAGTCATGCCAATGCAATGCTTTATTTAAAATACAAATTTGTTGAATTTGTTGGTTAAAGATTCATAAATATTTTATTTGTTTATTTAATATTCATGTTTTATTTACTGAATTTTCAATTGTAATTTAATACTTAACAAATTATTTATTATTTCAAAATGGTAAAGATTATAATCATTCGTTAATTCTAGCATTATGAATATATTAAAAGTAGATCAACTATATAAATGCATAGGGTATACAGAAAAGCACTTAAATACCCTAAAATCTTTAAAACACACACACAATTGTACTCAATTTAGCTAGAAGGCAAGTACACCTGGAGAAAGGATATTTGCTGCATCGAAAAAGAGAAAGGTTGTCCGGACTCCTGTTCTGTTATCCATTTAGAAAATCAATGCACTGTAAGCAACATATTCCATGGAATATGTTCGGGGGCTTGGGGCAACAAACTCCAGCAGGCGAACGCATCAAATAACTAAAATATCATAAAACTTTTTAACTTTTTCATGTTGCCCAACAGCTATGTCTATATAGAGATGTCTGTGTGTGTGTGGGAGGAGCGGACGGAGAGATGAGAATGGGTAGCTGGTGTGTGTGGTTGGAGTGTGTAATATCAAAAATGGTTTGCTCACGTTGCGTTGTTGACCACGGCACGCTTCACAGCATAAAGCAATTACTGTGGCGTGAGTTGAAGTTGAATCATAAACCCCGCGCCCATCCCCTCCTCACCACCTCTTACACCCCTCGGGTCTACAAGCTGGCTAGCATGTTACTTGAGTCGCTGCACGCGCAACCCCCTGCATCCACTTTGATTTATGAAATTTTAGCAAAATGCCCGCCGACAGTGGGGCACACCTATGAGCCGGGCTTAAAGGGGGCTGGGTGGGGGCTAAGCGGATGTGTAAGTGCATTGATTTTGTGTCTGCCATAAACTTTGACTTCGACTTCGACTTCGACTGACTGTCAAACTTTTTAGCTGGCCATGTGCAACGGGTGCTCTTCGCTACCTGAACTTAATTGAATATGGCTTACCCCCAACTCACGCCCCCTATGCCACGCACCAAGCCCACAGGCAGTGCACCATTTACGTACCAGCTGCCGTTAGATATGTTTGCTTTATTTCAGCATGTCCTTTGCTCTTATCCTGCGTGCATTGGCGGCTCTGTAAAGTAGCTTAAAACGCTCACAAAACTGGCGCTGCGTTTGTTGTTGACGCAAAACTTTGTTTTGGGCCAGTTGGCTTAACCCTTGCCAGCTGCAATTTGTTGGTGCATTTTTCTAGTGTTGTTGTTTTTCTTGTGCATACCCTGTCGAATTCTTAAAGGGTATATTTGGATACAAAATAATAAATCTCCGATTTCATAAAGTTAATGAGTATTTTTGATCATCAACAATGCGTACTTATATTTCTCTATCTCTGCGTGGTTTTATAGTCTGTCTATATTCATTAATTGACAGTATAAGAGTCGAGAGACAAAACATCTCCCCCACTTTACCATATGCATGTGAAATTATTTTTTATTTTTAAAAGATCTCATCTCTCCACATGTTATTTAGGTTTATAACACCCCAAATGTTAATAAGTAACTAATAATACATATATATCACTTTTTTACGTAATCGATAGATATTCTATTGTTTGTTTTATATCAATGTAATAAAGTCAAAAGTTTATCGAAAAAACAGTTGAGTTACTCAAGACAATTTATTTTGTATCCTAGTCGGAAACGATTTATTTTAATATTAATATTTTATTGGTTGTTGTGACAATGGGGAAATTACATATCGAATGCTTAAATCAAATATATTATCATAAACTTTCAAATTGCATTTTGCAGTTATGAACTTCAAACCTTAGCCTAGGGTATATTTTAGTTCATCAGCCCACCCAATAACACACATCTTTTTATTTTTTGGCTAATGTGACAATGAGGTTTATAGTTGCGCGCGTGACAACTTTTTGCCATTAGAAAAGTTAAAAACAAAAATCCTTTTATTTTTTGTTGCAGAAACCCGCTCGCAACCGGTTTTTAGAGGGTGTTCATAATGAGATTAAGTGGGATGTATTTGTTGTGAGCATCATTGCAAATTAATGAGACTCTCGTTTGGCATTGATATAGTGTAGCAACCCAAACCAACGGCATTTCCATTGAGTAGTTAGACGGGAAAATTCCTTTGCTGTTTTTCTCAATTTGATTAGCGTTGAGGCAACGTTCGAAATGCTTATCGCTAATTGCTTTGGCTTGTAGACACGTCAGAGTCCTTGCAAGTCAAAACAGCTGCACTAACATCAAGTGCCCACTCATCTTTATTGCTTGATACACACACACACACACAAACACACGCACACTCAAGAACTGACGCTGGGTTTCGTTTGTGGCAGCAAATTCACTTGTGATTGTTGCCAGACGCGTTTTAGCCGCAAACACAATGCGCAAATAACAACAACAAGGACTTGGGCAGGACTGAGCCCACAGTGAAACAACCGTGAAAGCCGCACTCACACACACACGCACACCACATAAACTCGTGTGAATTTCTGGCCAAGTAAAAAGTAAAAAAAATCGTGTAGCGCGCTTTGCGGCGCAAAGGTGCAAAGTAGATGGATAAACAAGGACAAAGCTGCGTTTCAGTAACAAATCGAATATGTTAAACACTTTCCCACTGCTCTTGTAATTTTACTGTTTCTGTTGTTGTTGCTTTTTTATGTCAACCTGAACATGTTTATCAAGCACATATGAGTTGACTTTTCCAATGTGTTGTGAGTGTATCTAGAATCAGTAAAAAGTAAAACCAATTTAAGTATGCTAATCAATTGCCAGCACTTGAGTGCGAGAGAATCAAATAAATCTCTTAACAGAATCACATAAATTTAAATTGAATTATATATCAATCCCACACAGTGATTAGGCGTGGGCCTAAACAAATACTTATTGAGTTCTAGCTAAGCAGCTTATATTGTGAAATATATCAAAGAATCAAATCGAAAATTGGTAATTAGCTTACTTTAATAGCATGTAACTTATTAAATATGTGGATAACGAATAAGACAGTTTGCAGAAAAAATTAAATACCTTTAAAATAGTTGGCATGCTTTAAAGATATTTCTTACTCTAGCATTATCCTGTATTAATTTATTCACACTTTATAGAACATATAATAATACATAAAAATAGTCAGACAATCATTAAATTTATGGTAGATCATTTAAATACCCTGAATAATCTATAAGCTTGTAACCGCCAATAAAAATATGTAAAATATAAAAATAGCAACAGAAATGTAATCTTAAATATATAAAAAGTCTTCTTTCTTATTTAACTTATCGCTATATAACACCCACTACCACTAATCCTTATCAAGGCAAAATTCTTCTCCTTGCTAAGCCCACAATAACAAATTCCCTTCCAACTCTTTAAAAAACAAGCTAATTATCATTTTATTGCACAAACTAAAATTTGCAACAAGCCGCACAACAGCTGAGCTTGTAGCAAATGCGTTTTGTTTATCCCGCTTAGGAAGGTGAAACGCCAATTCGAAATGCCAATTACCGCCAAATTCCCATCAAGTTGGCTATTTACACGCACAGTGCTGCAGAATTTCGGACCCGAGTCAAACACCGTTTACAGCTTGGAATCCGAGTAGGAATTGTGTTATCCTGTGTGTGTTTGTGTATGTGTGTGTGTGTGCGTACGCGTGCGTGCGTGTGCGTGCGTGTGTAGAGGAAGTGTTGGGCTTTCCCCCGCTAGAAATTACTTAATGCCTACGAGTACATTACCATTACAGCTGCATATTTGGCTAACTAGATTTGGCCCAAACCAAATGCTGTAACGATGCTTGTAACGTGACTTAAGGCGTTTAGCTTTTCAAACTTTGAAGCTTGACAGAGTTGCCACACACTAACACTTGACACCAGCTACTTTTTAGCTGCCTGGAATTAACTTTAATTGGCACTCATGCCTCCTTCGAGTATGATTAAATTAAATAAATAAATAAAAGTGTAACAACACGCTTAAAAAAATAATATAAAGAATGTTTTAAAGTGTGCTTGATTTGTGGATTCCCTGAGTACAAACGTCCTTAGTTTCTTTAAGAATTTTTCTATTAAATAAAGTTTTGTCGAACTTTTTTTACAAAATTTTAGAAAAAGATTTTATAAAGTGATCTTAACTAGCAGTTACCTTGGCAACAATACTATTTTAACAATATATTAATTTTATATTTATTACACTAGCTTTAACAAAAAAGGGTATTTAAGTGTAGATACATATTAGATACCCAGCCTTGTACATTCAAGAACATATTTACTTGTTTTTGAACAAACTTTTATATAAGAGAACACTTACAAAAACAAAAATATTTTTCAGAGTGTTCTCAACATTAGTTATCCTGAACCGAGCACAAAAAGGTATAGTTTATTCAGGAACTTTTATATTTCAATAAAGTTTCAAATAACTTTTATGAAACAATTTTAATAAAGAGAGCTCAATTATATGCTCTTTGTTAAAACTAAAGTTAGTGTTTATTTAACAAGTTTTCTACCTTTTATGAAAGTTTTCGGAAGTCAGCCAACATAACTAAACATATATTTTATACCTTCCTTTACCATTTAATATTAACAGGGTATACAGCAGCTTACTGATATCTACTATTTGTTTAGCATTTGGCTTTAGCAAAGTATTTTTGAAATCACCATGACAAGATACAGCCATTTAAATGCTTGCAACTCTAATCTCAACAAGCTGATTATAACTTTTTCCAAAATTCATACAACTCGTGCAACATTTTAGATTTGGATTTGCATTTCAGTTGAGGCTGCCACTGACCGCAACCAAAAAAAAAATACACACAAAAAAGACAATTAAACCGCGCACCAACTGAGTATAAATCCTTCCCAGAGTTGAGGTGACAATAAAAACTAAACATGTTGCGAGCTGTCGTTTAGTTTATGGAGGGGCTGGGGTCGGGAATGCGTTTGCGTTTGCGTTGGGTTGAGTTGGGGTTGTGGTTGGCCTACCAACCTGCCCCCACACAGAACAGTTAGTACGTGGCTGGGGCTTAGTTGGGACTTTTGTGCTAACCCATGTTGATAATATCAGAGTAGTCTGGGCAGATTACAACCAAATCCACAGTCGACGTGCTCGTTATCGTCCGTAAGCCAAATAGTTAATGCTGGTTGCTCATTCGGACATTTAAGAGTAGGCGGCAATCGCTTAAAGAAAAGTACTAAAAATAGCCAATGTGTGATTAATTAAAAATTAATTTCTAATAAGCACTACACAATTGGTGAAAATTGGACTGTACTAACTGACAAATAAGAATTTAAAACATGTTTTTATGGTATTTAAAACTAAAAATTAACTATTAACATTTTTCTTAAGTGTTATTTTGAAATATCTATAAACATTTTTTTCTATTATTTACAAGCAGTGCCAACTCTGTGGAATCTATTTACTCGAAGTAACAGCAATTTTTGGGACAAATTTCTGCAGACCAAGCAGTGCGCCTTCCAGTATAATAAATTTCGGAATACAATAGCTTCCTTTTATGCTATAATGAAAGTCATATAACAAATTTTCATTTGGTATATTATGCCATAACGGAAGTCGTATACGCAATATGAATTAGAATTTTAGATCAAATTCGTTTATTCTCAACTGGTATACTATTCTGTTATACTGTATTGTTATACTAGACCCTTATTCGGTTCTGTAATACAAAAACCGCATTTATTCACTTAGTACATTTGCCACTTAACATACAATACAAGCCAATGTCATACCACACAAGCTGTCCTTACATAAGGTGTTATACGTTTATATAAATGAAAAGTTTCACAACCACATTGCAATCCTGAATCCTGTCATATGAGTACTCAGCTGCAGAGCCATACGATTATAACATTTTAAGCAGGGTTGCAAACTCTGATAAGCACATTTACAACCCTCTATCTCCAATATACTATATGCCAGAAGTGTTATACCTAAATTGTTCTACCACTGCAATAACAACCTCAAAATCAACCCCACCAAAATTGTTATACAAGACCTTCCATAGCGCACTTAGTGAATTTTCAACCCCAATTATAATAGAACGTTTATGCAATATGCATAGTCTGGCATACTTAAATTGTTTTGCCACCCCAAAACCAAATTTCAAAACAACCCCTACTAAAACTATTATACAAATTGTGGTTGAACTTTTATACGTCATAGTTTTTTTATAGTGTCATACTTAAATTGTTTTGCCACCCCCAAACAAAATTCAAAATTCACCCCTACTAAAACTTATATACAGAGCCCTCCACAAAGAACAGAGCGAATTTCGAAACCCAATTTTAGCTGAACTGTTATATAACATAAGTAGTCTGTCATATTTAAATTGTTCTGCCACCCCACACAAAATCAAACTCAAAATCAACCCCCACCAAAATTATCATAACCAATTTCCAACCCCAATTTTAGTAGAACTGTTATATACATAGTCTTATTACAGACTCAATTTTATTTCAACAATTCTTAGCTTACGTTAAAAACAAAACCGAAATCTAAATCAACCGTTCCAAAGCTCACTTTTCGAAGCTTTGGTTGATGAAGCCAATATTGCGGCTGTCGGGCGAGAGTACTGGCGCTGGACTCGGAATATTGTAAACAGGATATAAAGGCGCAAATTCGTTGACTCCGAAAGCGTGAAGCTCCTCCTCGTTGATGTTGCCGCGCAGCATGTGCTTGGACTCCTCAAAGGTGGGCAGAGCTTCACCAAAAATGCGAGAAATTATTAGAGGTTGCAAGGTAAAAGTCCGCTGAGGAACTTACCGGTATCAGGAGAATTTGGCGCCACGGCGTTTTCCAGCGCTGTCAGCACGGGCAGCTCATCCGCCGGCGCCTCGTAACGAGCGCTGCGCCGAGGCGGCTGCTGCTGCACCACATCCGAGGCCGGTCTGATGGACAGCGGCCAGGTGCCAATGGTGATGGGCATGGTAATCAGCTGGTGTTCCATCAGGCTCTTGACCAGCGCCTCCACCTCCAGCTGGTAGGCAATCTGTATCAGGTTGCACAAATCGAGGCAAGTGGGCGGCGTACTGGGCACCACCATATCAATGGTCAGGGAACGGGTGCTGCGACGCAGCACGGAGTCGCCCTGCGCCTTGGCTATGACAATCCTATCCACGCGAGAATGCTCCGGCGTCACACTGAAATACCGGACCAGCATGACCAGCGACAGACGCAGCTCGGAGACGGCCACTCCGCTGTTGTTGATGACCAGCACGGTGACGGGTATCCGCTGGCCGGGCACATAGCCCGCCTGTGGCAGATGCAGTTCCATTTTCAGCGGCGCCGTCTTGCAGGGACCACACGAGAATATCCTGTAGTTCTCACTGTGTGCGGCTAACTAAGAGACCAAAATTTGAAATAGAATTAAATACGCCACAACCAAAAGTAAAGGAAAAGTTTTGTAGTTGGGAATACCCTTAATCTCCTCTTTCTCCTCTTGTTCGATATTTGTGAAACCTTCTGGGTTAAAATATGGCATCCAAATGTGTGTAGAAACCAAAACGCAAGGGTATACCTTTTATCATTTAATATTTGGGTGAACGGGTATTTTTGCCCAAAATTTACTTTTTGTTTTTAATCGATATCGGGAGATGAACAATGAAACCGTTATTGAAATCTCAATATCATGTTATTAAAATATCATGTAACGTTCATAATCCCAGTAACTGCTCATTCTTGAGTTCATACTGTCATAACAGTATCAAAACGGGACATTTATGCAAGTTCACGTTTTTTTAAGTGTATTAGAAAAATAACAGAGTTTAAATAAAATGTTCAAAGCTCAAAAAATAAAAATCAAAAAAAATTTCTAAATTTATAATTGTAAATTAATATAAAATATTAACTTATTCTAAGCATGTTAATTTTTCTGTACAAAATCTTGCCAAAATTGACAACAATTTTTTCTTGTAAAGTGCACACAGTGCCCCTCGTGCTGATTCTTAATCTTGAGTATATGAGTATAAGAATAAAATTATATATTATATTTGCTTGTGAAAGTTGCCAACTTCTGCCTATTACATATTTGTACACATTTCTACAAAATCATTATGCCATTTTTACCCATCCTCAATTTTATGTAAATAACTCACCCTTAGCTGTGGCGTTTCAAAGTTTAGATCCATCATTTTCAGTACTGTTATGCCATGCGTATAGGCCTGATCAAATTTCCAGGGCCGCAACAACAGCACCTTGACTATGTAGCGTATGCAACCATAGCGACCCTCAAAGGATGTGGGGCACTGATAGGGTAGCTGACAGGCAAAATTATAGGTGTGCACACCCGCCTGTATGATGTGTCTGTCATTGCCTAAGGGTTGAAAATATACATAAAACATACAAGTATTGAATAAACAACTTGTTAATATATGACTTTATATATATATGTTATACTAGATAAATTTATTTATTCTTGAAACTGTTCCCATACTTACTTTGCTCCGATCCGACCAGATATGTCTGCGATGCTAGATAATCTTCTCGACCCGAGAATAGCTTTGTTGCTGTTAGTCGCCTTTCGCTCCACTTGGTTATCGAGTAGCCCACGACTTTAACTAGCGCGGCTGTCGTTAAGATAAGTATGATATATGAACAAAATGGAATGATAGGAGCCCTATAAACAGACAGGTGATAAGCTGCCTGTAAAGCGAAAATGTTGGCTGAAAATCCATTTAGTCTAGATAATTTTTTTTCCTCTTCCCTCACAATAAATCGATCCATTTGGGGTCGGACCACAAATTGGTTAATAGCTACAATTAGCAATTACCTTTGATAAGCACATAGCAATGGGTATAAGGAAGGGTTAGTAGTTATTATTGGTAAGCTGGCAATACTTAAGTTTCGTTAAGGTTAGCAATAATTTAAAACTAGTATTTGTACTTGAGGAAGATATATTTTCCCAAGGCATATTTGATTTAAAACCTCATGTTTATTTATACACAACTCTTATCTATCACAATTTCGCATTCCTGCACATAAAAAAAACAAAAAAAAAATAATATTTTTACTATCAAAATCAATGTCGTCATAAACATATATATATTCATTAAGTCTAACTGCTATCGTTATCGGGCGAGTATTTATAATTCTCAAATTTTGCAAACATTTTAATTCCTGAAGCGTAAAACCTCACTTGCACTTGAGTATGCTCAAGAAATTGAATATATATGTAGATATTCTGATTATATACCTTGCACCTCCTTGACCTTATCCGATTTTAGGGTCACACAGCCGCTCACCAACTGGCCGGCATAGAAGGTGCCTTGCCTATTATTGTCGAAGCTTATCTCACACGTAACAACCATTTCTCGGCTGTCGAAAACCCCGTACTGGATGACAAATCCCAAAGTTCCCGAACCACAACGCGAACAAGTCCGAGGGCAACGCATTTGGCGTGGGCCACGAACTGCGACTAAATTAAGTAGGTGCCCGTTGGGAATGCGGTGGGTCGGTTCTGTTGGTGGATTCGGTTCTCGCTCAAGTAGAGCTAAATGCGCGATAAGAGGCCGGAAAGCGTTAGTTACTGTACTGGACTGCTACGAAATGGAATGAAATCAGAATTTATAAGAGCCAAGAAATGCTTCAAAAATACCCACAATCTATCGCAAGTGGACAAACCTTGACAATGGTTATGCTGTTTATGCTGAAAGTCTGATAAGACCGAGTAGCCTTGATAGTGGGCTAGTGGAATTTTTGACTAGAATTAAAAAATTAAAAGTATATTCATAATTAATATATTAATGTCAAAGAATATCTTAATGAGAGAACGAAGAAAATCTTATTTTCGAATATATCCATAAAATTACTTAACAACAACTGGGGATTTTTGTCCCTCTTGCTGTCCGGCCGTCCATCCATCAGATAAAGGTTTAAGTTGATGTCGCCTTTTAATTTTTTTAATACTTTAAACTTTTCATATATTCTTTACTATCTACAAATTGGCAATTTTTGTATACATATGCTAGATAAGAGATAATTTCTTAAGGCCACTTGAGCCCTATGTAAAGCATTTGATAACATAAACGAGAAAAATGTGAAAATATTTATAAAATAGTTTGTATATTTTTTCGTATGTATTTAAATAAATTTATAGCCCAGTTAGTTTAGTTAGCAGCAAAGATAAGAAGAAGAAAAAATAGTTTTTAAATTTTTCTTTAATATCAAATTATTCAAATCTTGTTCAGGTTGGTTTTAAGTTTATATTTTTCATAAATATTTAAATGTTCAATTTATTTATTTATTTTGCTCTTTAAAATGTTTTGAATCAAATATGAATATTTTTCTTCTTCACTCTGATCTTTCTATAACCTGTAGTAGCTCGCATACATTTTTTATTGTCATTTATTCTTTTCTCCCCAAACATCATAGAAAAAATTGAAAGCCACGCCACGTACATGATAGAGGACAAACCATGAAAAAACTGCCATAAAACATAAAAATCGGTTCTGTTTTGACAAAGTTATAGGCGTTTGAAATATGGGAGCTATGGATCCGAGAGCTGTACATATAAAAATTATTGTAAATTTTGGCATCATTTCTGATACAAAATTTTACCCTCTCAAAATTGGTTTTAATGTTGTTTTTAATACTAATTGTGACAACCACAATCGATGCAAATATTAATTTATATTTCTACATTATGAAAAAAAAATGTTCGAAAATTAATGAGGGGGGAGGACATGATATTTTAGCAAAAAATCCAAAAAAAAATTATTTTCAATAATGAATATATTTGAAATGCAGAATCAATCTATGTGACAAACCATGAATTAAATGCCATGAAAATCGGAGCTGTGGGAGCTAATGTTGGCCACGCCCACCTCCGACCCTACAAAATATAAAAATTTTATATATTTTTAAAAATATTAATATTTTTTCAATTTATTAAATTGTCATTTAAATTTTTTTTGTATTTCATGTACCTTTTTCTTGAATATAGACTAGATTATGCTTAAGTAATATTTAGTAGCCTGTATATTGTGTCTTTAATCCTCCGCTTACAGCCAAGTTCCTTTGTCAGCATTTGTGTCCGCCTTTGGCAATCCATTTGCATCCGTTCCGGCCATTGGCGCCGTGGGGCTTGGTATATTAAATATGGGATAAAGTGGTGCAAAGCCGTGCTCATCCAAGCTGAGCGTATTTGGCGGTGCAGTGGGTTCCATATTATTGGCTCCATCGAACTCAGCACGCATGTGCAGAGCCTCCTCGTAATTGGGTGGTGCTAAAGATTGAAGTGTGAGTATATCACAGAAAATAGGTGGAAACGAGCAGGAACTTACGAATGCTGCCATCCAAGGCCCAGGGCGCAGCAGCATCAACAGGTGGTGCCGTGGCTGCCGCAACCGGAACACAATCGCCCAGAGCCTTGACATCCAGTCCGAGTGGTGGCTGACCCGCAAGCATGCGTGGTTGCATTTGCAGATGCTCCGCCAGGGGCACGCTGCCCAGGGTGATGGGTATGCTGATGACCTCGTTGCGATGGCAACCCTTGACCCTGGCCTCCACCTCGACCTGGTAGGCGATCTGTATGATCTTGCACAGATTGAAGCAGGTGGGCGGCGAGGCGGGCACACGCAGGAAATAGGTGAACTGTTTCTTGCAATGATTGGGCACAGGATCGCCCATCAACTTGGTGACGACCATGCGCTCGTTGCGGGAGTGCGTACGGGACATATGCTGGGCGTAGTAGGTGACCATCATCGACAGGTTCACCTGCAGCATCTCCACGCGTATGTGGCTATCGTTGGTGACCAACAAGCCCACGGGTATATTTTGTCCGGACACATAGCCGGTTTGGGGCAGCGACAGTTGCAGCTGCAGCGGCGCCGAAGTGCAGGGCCAACAGCAGTAAGTCTTTTGGGTCTCCGCCTGGACTCCCATCTATTAAATGAATTAAATAAGTACTTTTTTATACTGTAGCGAACTCCAAGCTCACCTTTAAAAGCGGACTGTCGTAGTTCAGGTCCATGATTTTGAGCACCGTAAAGCAACGCGTGTAGAATTGATCGAACTTCCAGGGCCTGACCAGCGCCACCTTTGTTATATAGCGCACTCTGCCATAGTGTCCCTCGATGGAGGAGGGGCAGATCACGGGTATTTGACAGGAAAAGTTATAGACATGCACGCCAGGCTCCAGAGAGAGTTGTGCTATTCAACATAATATCAGACTGTATAATAGATCATTGTAAGTCTTGGTTAATTGACTTACAGCTCTGACTCGAACCTGCCAGATATGTTTGGGAGGCTATGTAGTCTTCATGCCCCCGATAAGTATCGGACGAACGATCCTTGCCAGTGCCCCGCGATTCCGACCAGTGTGTTTCAGCAAATCCATTTATGTTTAGTGTAACAGCTAAATAGAAAGGTTGTTATGATAGAAGATATATAATCCATATTATAAAGTATATATGTATATATAAATTGTATTAAATTTTTAAAATAGCAAAAGCTGCTGTTTCCTTTAGCTAAGAGAAACACTATATTCATATCCATATAATCCCATATAAGGATTTAAAAATGTTTAATTTAAATTCGTGACCTTTAATTCAAATTTAAATTATAATGATAATGCCATTTAACATAAAGTTAAGGTAATAGTTAACGTTTAGGCCAAACGATCGCCTCTTCATCTTCTGCCTCACTGTTTGCAGATCAAAGCGAGTCCAACCATTTTCACCATCATCTCACCACTACACAGGAGAACATGGTGAATATGCACGTGGTGAATTTTCAAAGGCCCTCGCTAGCCAGCGCAGTTGCTGCGCTTTTTTCGCAAGAGTGGCCTAATGCCAAAGAGAGCGACGTCATAAAAAGCTTCTCTGAGCGTGCTTTAGCTATGTTTGTTTATTTTTTCTTGAATGCTATGTTTTCAATATTTCGGCAGTGACGTCGCGGGCATCACCAAATTTTTACTTTTTATATGAATTTATATGTGTGTATGTGTTTTGTGTATGTCTATAAAATAAACAGTGTATATTAATGTGAAAAGATAAACAAATCTTGAGTTAATTCCAATTTTTTGTTAGTTTACAAAAGTTTTACTCATTGATATACAACATTTTTGTTATTATTAGTTGTTTTTCTTCAAATTTTTATGAGCGAAAATGTTTAAAATATCTTTAAATATCGCATAATTTTAATAAGAATAGCAATGCTTACAATATACAATATATTTATAAAAATATGTCTACAAACTTTTGTATATTAAATATCAAAGAAATAAACAATTTTTTAAATATGCATGAAGAATAATATGAAAAACTTTCAATCGAAAAATTTACAACATATTTTTTAAATATCTATAAATGTATTACTTAAACATGCAGTAAATTTGTTACCGCCAAAACTTCTAATCTGCTAGTCTTTCAAACTAAGTAAGAGTACGCAAAGCAATAAATATTGTTTTCACTTATATAAAATTCCTAAGAGCTTTTAATTATCAAAGTATTTGGAAGACCGGAAAATAATTAGGCCTTTATTTATGCTAACAAAATGATATGGGCTTGTCAACAAACTATCTAAGATCAGCCACCAAAATTTAGCGCGTGCCAAAACAGTGCAAAACGAATGAATCACCTTATATTGCCTGGTCTACCCTTCATTATTTACAATGTGCACATAAAGTTAGCACGGGTCTTCAAAACCCGATAAGATATGAATGAGTCATGGGGAATAACACTTAACTAGAAATTGTTCTTTTAAAAAAGTTCGCACGAAATAATTCGTATAAAAAGTGTTTTGCCGGTTTTTTACCTTTGACCAGTTTTACTTTGTCCAGTTTTAATGTCACTTTGCCCGTCATCACTTGACCCGCAAAGTAGGTGCCATGCGGATTGTTATCGAAATCAATTATGCAGGTAACACCCATTACGCGATATTACAATGGGCATATGTATGCACTATCTGGCCGTCTAGTCGATAATTATGAGTGTAAGTATTGATTGCTGCGCCGCCGACGCACTCGTCGCTATCGGAATCCAAAACACGACTGATTTGATTGTAATTAAAAGTTCGCTTGTTCGCTATTTATTTCTCGCAGCAAGTTTGGCAAGTTCCACGACAATCCAAACATTCCCTCCAATTGGCCCGTTTGAAACGAACTGAGAGTGAAACAAACCTTTTTATTGTGTTTATTTTATTTTCATTTTTTTTGCAAACTCTTTAACGAACCATTGGACAATTTTTATCTTATCGTTGTGTCAACTATAAATTATATACACTGCCACTCAACTGAATAGGTTCATAATCACCGAGGTAGGAATTGGTCTGAAATTCCTAAACCAATGTTCCTATTGACATGAATTTTTTTCTATAACTCTAAAGTCGTATATCAATTAGATGCCAAAATTTAATTTTCATAAATGTAATATTTGTTCCTTATTTATTTTTTTTCTGAAAGAGTAACAAACATAATGGTTTTTTTTTTCAGTCATCTGAATAGGTTCAACGTACAATATATTAAAATTAATGAAAAAATAAGGCCCATTTTCAAATTTTTTGCTTTTTACTTGCAGTTTAGTACATTTTTAAAGAATTTTAATCTAAGTTCAATAATGTGTGAACCCTCCTTTGTTGGAAATAACTTCAAATACACGGGTGGGTAGGGAGCTATACAAATTTTGTAATATTTGCATTGAAATTGTTGTCCAGGCCGCTTTAATCGCCGCAACTAAAGTTTCCTTGCTGTCAAATTGTCTGCCTCCTTCATATACTTTGCGAGATAACAACCCCCACACATTTTCCATTATATTAAGGTCAGGCGAATATGGAGGCCATTCTAGCAAGTCCACCTTTTGAGCCTTAATCCATTTTTTTACCACCTTAGCAGTGTGAATAGGAGCGTTATCTTGCTGGTAAGTCCACTGCAGAGAGTGAAATATATTTGTATAGTGAGGAAACGCCTTCTGGATTATGAATTTATAGGTTTCCGCGTTCATTTTGGAAGTTACAAATTCAAGGTCGCAAGTACCATAAACTGATACCGATCCCCACACCATTACACCTCCTTCACACGTGTGACGACGACTCAGGAAATGCTCTTCTTCTCGAAGATCATGGTAGTAATAGTTGTAACCATCTGGGCCGTCTAAATTAAATTTCTTTTCGTCGGAAAAGACTACTTTGTGCCATTCCTTCGTCCAGCCCATGGCTTGCGCGCAAATTGCAGTCGTGAAGCTTTACGTGCATCATTTAAAGGTGGTTTTTTTTTAAGTTTCAATCGCTTAAGATGATCAGCCGACAAAATCACACGTCTTACAGTAGACACACTTGCTTTAACACCACAAATTTCCTTAATTTTGGGTGCTGAGAGATGGGAATTGGACGCAGTTCGAACAATATGTCTCCTGTCTGCCACAGTGGTCGCGTATTTGACTCCGCCTTTCATATTTTGGCCATATTCGGATTTGTTCCTTAAAAAGTTATTCACAACATTTTGGCTTCTTCCAATTTTTTGTGAGATTTTGCGATGACTAAGACCACTTTCATTATAGGCTTCGATTTGTCCTCTTTCGTACTCGGACAATTGCTCTCCGCGACCCATATTTCATTAAACATAAAGAAAAAATATTAAACTTTGAAATTGCAAAAAAAGTGTGTCAATATACCGCCGAATTTCATCACAAACTGAAAATCATTCAACTAAACCTATTCAGTTGAACCAAAAAATTGCATAGAATTTAAGGAAAGAGATAAGAAAAGAGAATATGCAAAGTAACGGTACTTAGTAAACTGTACATTACAAGCGCACAGTGATTCACAAGAATATAACATTGCAATGAATTAAAAAAAACATGTATACATTCAATACGTAATAAGAAAATCATGAAAATGCACGCGATATTATGTGAACCTATTCAGTTGATCGGTAGTGGAATGGGAATTTGGGTACTTTCCTGGTAAAATAAATAAATATAAATATAAATATCCTGGTAAAATAATTATATGTAAGAATATTATGTTTGAGCACATAAATAAGATGTGAGATGTAAAGGTATATTATGATAATTTATTTCGGTGATTTACCGAAAAAAGGGAATTCATTATAATTTAAAAATTTTTATTCAAGTTGACTCTGAAAATAAGGTGTTTGAGTTACTTTTACAATAAATAAAATAATAAGTTAAACAAATATTAATTTAGTTCTAAAAATAATGTTAAAATAAAATACATAAAAACTATTTGGAACAACTACACAAATATTATTTAAATTAAACATAAATAAGTGATACTAAAAAAACAAAAAAATATATTGTTTTAAAATGTATATCTATGTATTTGTGTCAATGTTGAATATCTTTATTTTCTATAAATTTAAGAATTATTTATCAACTATTATATCAGCTTTGCTTTCAGTAGTTAATGCGTATTTATTTATTTATAAAAAAATTGAAACAATTTAAGCGAGTGCTGCATCAACAAAACCGTATTTGAGAACCCAAGCACTATATTTAATTCGATATGATATGCAGAAGCTTAAAATAAACAAATAATGAGACGTTGTTAGAGGTCAGTTAAGCTGAAAACCCGAGCACCTAATTTAATTCGATATGATATGCAGAAGCTTAAAATAAACAAATAATGAGACGTTGTTAGAGGTCAGTTAAGCTTAGCTTAAAAAATCCAAACAAAGCTTAAAAAATGCGTAAATAAATAAAACTCAACTTTCATGAAAAATTAAATCTAAGCCTTAAATTTTTCTTATAGAAATTTTATTTACAATTTAATTAATTTTTCTTTATACAATTTGCTTTTATACTCAGAACCAGGTGCTACGATCGACATCCTCTGGCTTATCGCGCTCCCCAATCTCCACTGAATTGTTTATGTTAAATACCGCATAAAGCGGGGTAAAGGCACAGATTTCGCCATTCTGTGTAGCTGACGGATTAGAATCTTCTTTTTTGGACTTTTGAGCGGAGTTTGATTTGGAGGATTTCTCTAGACCTGTGCGTATGTGCATAGCCTCTGCATAACTGGGCGGAGCTGAAATAAATAAATTATTAATAAATAATTGTAATAAAAAATTTAAAAATATAAATGTAAATTTAATATATATTATATATATGTATATACATAATCTATAATTATATATTATATGTGAGATATTATTTGTTATATATTATATATCATATATTATATATTATATTATATATAAATGTATTGGACATACCTATGGTAGCATCTGCAGCCCAGGGACTGGAGACGGGCGCCGTTGCACCACCCTCCCCATCCTCAACCAGCACCAGGGCCTTCTCGTCCAGCTGCTGTGCCACAACCTCCACTTCAACGGGCGTTGGGCGTGGCTGTTGTGTCAGCCGCCTTGTTAGGGGCACGTTGCCTATGGTCACTGGTATGTGAATCCGTTCGTTGATGTGCCAGCCCTTGACCTTGGTCTCCACCTCCACCTGGTAGGCGATCTGAATGATGCGGCACAAATCGAAGCAGGTGGGCGGCGTTGCGGGCACGTTTAGGTCAAAGGTGAACTGTTTCTTGCAGTTTCTGGTGACGCCGTCGCCCTGCTTCTTACTGACCACAAATCTCTCACTGATCGTCTCCACGCTGCACTGACTGTAGTAGAGCACTATCATGACCAAACTGGCCTCGATTTGCTCCACACGTATATGACTATCATTGGTCACCAGCACGCCCACTGGTATCGTCTGGCCAGGCACAAAGCCTCTCTGGGGTAGGGACAACTGCAGCCGGAGGGGCTCTGAGCGACAGGGCCAGCAGTTGTAGGTCTTCTGGTCCTCCGAGTAGGCAGGTGTCTGCAAAAATTCAATTAAACAGCATTCAAAAAATCTATTTTCCAGCTTACGTTTAGAAAAAGTCCTTCCCTGTTGAGATCCATGACTTTCAGCACGGTAAAAGGTCGCGAGAAGGTCTGATCAAATTTCCAGGGCCTAATAAGCTTTACATTTACCATATAACGCACACGTCCATAAGTGCCCTCGAAGGACGAAGGACAAACGGCGGGTATTTGGCAGGCAAAGTTATAGACATGGCTGCCAGGCTCAAGGGCGACATCTGTAAGGGAACAGAAATATATATGTTTATCGACATATACGTTAAGCTCGTGCAGGCTCACCTCGTCCTTTAGCTGCGAGTAGTTCAACTTTGGAGCGAATATAGTCCTCGTGACCACTATAGCTTTCTTCTGTGGTCTTATTATCCATGTCGGTTTTGCTTTCTGTCCAATAGGTCATCGCAAAGCCCTTTATCTTTAAGACAACAGCTATATAGAAAATAAAATATATTTTAGATTAGCTCAGCAAATTTTGAGATAATGGATAACATATGATATAGATTGCAGTCATCGTTAGATAAGTCGAATCCCAGGCATGACTGAATGAAGTACTTTTAAAACTTGAGTAGATAGCTTATAACTATATCTTTCTATATGCTATTAAATGTATTATTCTTAAAGATTGTTGTATGGATATGAAATAATATTAATTGAATAAAAATAGTTCTTTTTTAAGTATTCTTAACATAGCGTTATAAAACTGAAAATGAAAATAATAATAATAAGGAAGAACGTTACAGTCGGACGTAACCGACTGCGTAATACTCGTTCACAGTTCTAGTGGGCGTGGTCGGGATATAAAGGTCGCAATCTTTTGGGGAGGTCACCAGCAATATACATATCTATTTTGATGACTCTAACTTTAATACTATGGGAAATATTTACCTCTTATCGATTTCCGATATGAGGGGTATCGACATGTTATCAATTTGCCAGCTTCCCAATGGGCATGGCACAAAAATTTTAACACTTTGTCTGAAGCAGATATATCAAAAATATCAAGCCTCTATATTCAATAGCGCCGACAAACGTTGCGTTCATCCGGACAGACAGACGGACAGACGGACTGTCATGACGGACATTTTCACTTCGTGAACGAGTATAAAAATAATATTAATAGATTCTATTATATTTAATGTTTTTATTTATTATGCCTTAAAATATATTTATTTATCTAATGCCTTGAAATATAATTTTTTTTAATTTTAATTCTACAACGCTAATTTAAAGTGGACCTCCTTATAAATTGCAATTGAAATAGATAATAATAGATAGCTAAAAATAATTATGAATCATATTTTACTTTAATTTTACAACTATACAAACAACTATATTAAAAAAGCTACGTCCTTTAATTTTAATATTTAATTTTTTATTTACGAATAAATTATAATTTGTAAGCTCTTACCTTTAACCAACTTTTGTTTGTCCGCATTCAAAACTACACTACCAGAAATCACCTGACCCGCATAATAAATGCCAAATGGATTGTCTTTAAACTGAATATTACAGTTAACAGCCATGAGTAGATTTATTACTGGCCCAACTATATACACAATAAATATTTTAAGAACTCCTTTCCAGATTGTCTGCGTTTGGTTAGCTGGCAAAAATAGCACTGAATTTAAAACATATTTTTTGTCACTTAACAAGAATTGACAAGTTTTATCTTATCAATACGATAATTTGGAATTATGTACTTATTTATAAAAAGAGTGGAAAAAATAAGTTACATTTGACATGTGTAAGCGAAGTTCAGGGGTAAATGGAGATATGACAAGTTGAAATAGAATATAAGTGTGATAAAAAAATAATAAGTATAATAAAAATAAAAATTTATAAATACATATTTACAAATAAAATCTATATTTACGTATTTTGTAATTTACATAAATCTGTAAAAAGACATAATGCTTTGAGTCATCCAGTCGTCAACTCTCACTAATATGCAGCAGTGCGTCCGACAGCACCCAAGTCTGGGATTACGGAGAATATATTTTTTTCTAGATAAGATAGCACTTAGCTTTTATTGTATGCTCCAAATATCGTGTTAGTACCTGAAAACTAGATCAGTTAACGTTTAGCAGCGAGCGGGTACGGAAAGGCCTAGTCCATTGGCGGTCCGTAAAACCCTAGACGAAAAACTGTAGCTGAAAAGCCGCCACAAAATGTCCAATAATTGTCAGATTACATTCGATCAAAATGAACATGGCACTTACTTTACGGGCCAGGTCGTAACTGGCAAAGTGATAGTTAATTTCAATAAGACCAAAAAATTGCGAGGTATGTGAACTATTTCAGGGTCCACCTTTACAACTATTTTGATTTTGTTTTAACCTTACTAAAATTGTATTATAAGTATACCTAGCACTGGCTAGCCCCGCATTTATCAGGCTGTTATCTTATCTGTGGACTATGTGTTTGTATTTATTTGACTCTGCTGTATTCTCTGTTTTCTTTTCTGTCAAAGCCCCATTATATTCGTAATTTATGTGATAGCCCGAAATTGGCAAAGACACACACAAAATGCATGATAATTGATGCATAACAAAACGCACGAAAAATACAATTCTATTTGCGGGCACAAATGCCTGGGGGATCTACACAAGTGTTAAACGGTCTGTAGTTCAGGAAATGCCAATGTTTATTAGTCATTTTCATAAGTGTTTAGGATTTCGTTTGGAAATGTTAGGGAATTTATTATCTTTTCACTGATTTACTTAAAAAAGGTGCACTGTTTTCTAACTTTTTTATATAAGTATAAGTTTTAAATAATACATTTTAAAGATACATATATGTTTTTAAAAATGACTGAACGATATATAATCAATTTGAATACATATAATTTGAAAGCAATAACAGTTTTTTATTAACTTTCACAAATAAAACAAAAATTTATTAATGATTAAGTTTAAATTTTACGGAAACACTTTTGATTATATAAAAGTAAATAAAATAATATTTTACATAAAATAATACTGTATCTTTAACTATTAAAACTAAAAGTTAAAACATTTATTTTCTTCTCTTTATACTTTTAATGTTTTTGGCTTGTTTAAATTTTTTATATCGCTAAAAATATAAATTTGTTTTAAAACGAAATTCTGCTGTCTGTCGATCGATTTTTGGTCTAAGAATTTCTTAATAATTATTTTCCAATTTATTAGTGGTGACGTACTTTATAAAAAAAAATTTCTTTTTCTCGAAATTCGTATAATATTCACTTCATAGCCAATCTAGTGCAGCCTCCAAACTTTACAGCCGTTAGAATAGCTGCTTCTTTAAGCTTTTATTATAGTATTCAAATTCCACCTTGCAATCTTTTGACCTGCTATATTAATGTCGTCTTGCCCTTATCTTTCCCAGGCATTAAACTTCAAGTAAGCGGCTATGCCTGCGCTCAATGGCGTCGAAAGCATGGCCGAACGATGCCCACAAATCAGATTCGACCGGGACGCAAGCGCTACTTTATGGGCCGGGAGGATTACATAGCCTCGACGACATATCTGATGGGCTCGGAGCAGGGCCAGACGTTCAGTATTGATGCGGGCACCTACACATATACGTTCGCGTGCCCCATTCCTAGTCACTGCCCGTCCTCGTTCGAGGGCATCTACGGGCACATACGCTACCTGGCCAAGGTCACGTTCATACGACCCGGTGCCTCCAATCGCACCACCAACGTGGGCTTCACCGTGCTCAAGCTGCTCGACCTGAACCATGAGAACAAACTGCTGCGCGAACCGGCCACCAGCGAGGGCATGGAATACTTCTGCTTCATGCACACCAAGCCGGTGCACATCAAGGTGACGCTGCAGCAGCAGGGCTATGTGCCCGGCCAGTTTATGCTCGTCCACGCGGATGTGCGCAACAATTCCAGCAGCGACTGCAAGAAGCTCCTGATTATGCTGTTCCTGCGCGCCACCTACACGGCCGACACGCCCGCCCTGCGCAGCGTCTCCGAGAAGATAATGCTGGCCAAGCGAGAGGGTGGCCCAGTGGTCCACAATGGCCAGAAATCGTACACGGAATCGCTGCGCATACCGGCCACGGCGCCCACATGCGAGCACCTCAGCAAGGTGGTGCGCGTCTCCTACGAGGTGCGCATTGTGGCCGTGATGAACTGGCTGATGGCCAATCCGAAGGTTGTCATACCCATCACCATTGGCAATGTGCCGCTGGCCACCGCCGCGCCGGCGGCATCGTCTGGCATTGCGGCCGTGCCGAGGGACTTGCCCTGCACCTCGGCCAGGGCCATGGAGCTGGCCTCGGGCGTTAACAATCCCAGCTATGAGCTCACCGAGGAGCTGGAGGACTACGAACTGCCCGAGGATGGTGACGACGAACTGGAGACCGAGGAGGAACTAGTGCCAGATCTGCGTACGTCACTCCAGAACCCAACTTAACCTCCATTCTCAACCCACTTCTCTCTCTTCTCGTCGACCACAGCGCCGCCCACCTACGAGCAGGCCATGTTCATGACCGCCGACATCGCGGACACGGATGCCAACACGGTCAGCGAGGCGTCTCGGTTCACGCCACGCTATCCCGTCTTCGATGTGGATACGTTCCAGAGTCCGCCACCGAATCCGCCGCAAAAGAAACGCCGCCGACGTCGCCGTCGAAGCGAACAACGTCCGGAGAAGAAGCAGATGGCGAAAGAGAGACAAACAGTGGAGGAGAGAGAGCCCGTGGAGTCTCCCATTGAGATTTGAGTGCTTATCTGAATGCAATATCTTATCTTGACAGTATTTATATTATGCAGTGCAAGATTCTGTTAAAGCCCCGAGATTGTTTATGAAGTGTCGTCAACAAAGATATTTAATAAATAAACAAGCCGTATAAAACCGACTTCCGCCAAAAAGCTGAAGTCATGCAAACGCGAGAAAACCCAGAAAATGTCGAGTCAACCTTTTAATTAAATTTGCCCTGCTCTTTAAAAGATGTTTAATAAATTGGACCGTTCAAAGTGTTAACTCGTTTTAATGGTGCGCATAGACAACTACAAATATAAAACATTGCCTTGCTTTAATATTAATCAACGAAAAAAATATTAGCACATTCTACATAAAAGTGTTTTAAACCACATTAAAAATGTAATATCAAGGCTGCTCGTTTTTGTGAAAAACACAATTGTTTGCATTTTCCCACAAAAAACTTAAACATTTGAAATATAACACATTACTAAATAAGAACTTCTTATTAAACAATGCAAATTCCTCAAGCTTCTGCAATTCCTCAATTCCTCAAATTCAGAAACATTTATTTTTATGACTTTTACAGCCCTTTTTAAAGGTGATAGTATTTTAGTTTATTTCACTTATCAAACAGCTGTTTCCCAAATAGTAAATCTTCTGTTTTTTGTTTACATCAGCTTGTTCTTGAAAGCTACGCAGTTAGCATCAAATTTTATAGGAAAGTGCTTCCAATGACGCTAGCAGCGCGAAAGCTCAACAGCGCTTGCTCAGCGCCACTCACACTCACACACTCCTCTCTCTTTTGCTCGCTCTCTTTTACAAACTAGCGAATTTTGAAAAGCTTTAAATTTTGTTTCGGTTTACTAGCGCTCGCAACTGATGATGTCACATTGTTTTCGCGCTCTCGCGCTCTCAAACATTTTGTTTTTAGCGCATTTTGAAATTCGTCTTTTCATTTGCGTTTGGAGCGTTCGGTATTGTGGTTTTTTTTAACGTCGCGTGCTCTGCTCCATTAATAGTTGAAATTCCAGTGCCGTAAAATATGGTTTAAACATATGTTTATAGATATCTATATATACATATATATATAGTTTGCTTTAAATATAGTAGTACTTTACCATTTGCGTGGGTCAGCACAACGAAATATAATTAAAATTGGCTTATTACTATGCCCTCGAATTGTGTTTTCGAATTTGATCGGCCCAATCCGATATACTACAGCGGCGAGACAATTAATGGACGCATTGTTTTAACTACAACAAGCAACAAGTCTGTAAATGGTAATCTTAAAATTCTTGTTACTTATCACATATGTACATAAGTAAGTATGTATGTGTATCGCTTTACGATTAGGAAAATCTGTTGCTTTCTCTACCAAATTAAACAAGATATGCAGTGAAATACAGTGCGACTAAATAAAAACCAGTTTGGGCAACTACAAATTCAATTTAGAAATGTAGAAACGCAGCCATTTGCGATCTAATAAAAGCATTTAATTAAATTTAAAAAAAATGTTTATCCATTCAATATATAACAAAGTAAATACCAAAAACACATTAATCATTACGCAAGAACTTTTGCGACTATATTTTAAATGACATTTTTTTAACACTTATGTGCTATGTATTCTAAAACATTCACATGTATCATAATTATATATGCTGTTACTATTAGAAGTCGAGTTTTATTCATTAATCATCACTGAGCCTGTAAAACAGTTAGTTCGGTAAAAAATAAACACGCCCGCAAATAAATAAAAATAAAATAAAAAGCAAATAAAATTCAAAGTTCTGCTCTCACATTATGCGATAAACGAGTTTCAGATGTGTGCTATTCAGACCGCTGTGAGCGATAAATGCAAGTTGAACAAAACAACATTTTATAAGCTCATAATTATTAATTATAATCAAATGTTTGACAGCTCGGTTCCACTGTGCGCCCCACGTAAACAAAGCGCAACCGGCAGAACAACGACACAAAACGAAACTTGCAAAACGCCAAAGCTCAACAACAGTTAGCTTAATTATGCATTATATATATATAAACATCTATCTTTTTTATTTTAATAGCCGTCTATATATTGTTCGTGGGCGAGGCGAAGGTGCGTTGGGAGGAGCGTCGCACGCGCACCGTCAACGGCAAAACCGAGTCCTATACGGAGCATTATCGGGGCAACGAAACGTATTTGAACACCCGCACAAATGTGTTCGGGGAGGGGGAACTGCCGCTGGGCACACACACCTACACGTTCTGCATACCGCTGCCGCTGGAGTGTCCGACATCGTGTGTAGAGAAATACGGAAAAATATCCTACGAGGTGTCGCTCGTCGTGGATCGTTCCTGGCGTTTCAATAACGAGTTCAAACAGCCGCTGACCGTGCTGCAGACCTACAATCTGAACATGTATCCGGAAATGCTGGTGGGTGCCGAAGTGTTCATTATAATAAATTATATTCACATGAATATTCTTCTTTTTTGTCCAGGTACCTATTAGGAATGAGGACATCAAGTACTTCTGCTTCTGGCCGTGTTCCTCGGGGCCCGTCATTTCGACTCTAACGATACCCTTTGGCGGCTATGCGCCGGGCCAGAGAATACACTATACCCTGCACGTGGATAATCAGTCGCATGGCTACGATCTGGAAGGCATTGAGCTAAGCCTGGTACAGATCTACGAGTTCAGGGCTAGTGTGCCCAGCTATAAATCACGCACACATAAGAATACCCTGTGCGAGGAATATCAGCCGGAGCGTGTGCGGCGTTTGTCCAAGCGTCTGATTAATGCCAGCCTGGTAATACCACCCGTGCCGCCCTCATCCCGGCACAATCGCATCATCAACGTTTCCTATCAGATTAATATGGCCATCAAGACCGGTGGTTGCCATACGGATTCCGAAATCGATATGCCCATCATCGTTGGCACAATACCTCTAGCTCAGAGTGCCGAGGATCCGACGCATGTGTCGGATTGGATACCCCAGACGCCGGATACGCCGGCGGGTGCAGCCGCTGATATGCCACCGAGCTACGACACCTGCAGTGAGTACTTGGCTATTAGTTTAAATAAATATCGGGTTCACGTGAATATATGTATATCCTTTTTAGAGCCGCCTTCCTTTGAGCAGGCCACGCATATGGGCGAAAAGTTTGTGGATACGGATGTGAATGAGCACAATAGCACCGACGATTTTATGCCACGCTATCCCATGTATACAAACTTCGCCACGCCCTCTGCCCCACCCGACGATGTACCAAATGTACCGCTATTGTCACTGCCCCACGCACCCACTGCACCCACCCAATAAAAGACGCATAAAGACCTGGGAAAACTAAGGGAGATTTGTATTTCTCTGTTTCTGCGCGAATTTAAGTTTATAAATATTTAAAGAAACCTTGAATCATGCTTGAAGATATTGACAACCTCATTATTTTATACGTTTTAAAAGTAAAAGTGTTCTATGCCTGCAAACTTATTGTAATTCCTATTAAAAATATGTATATCCATGGATTATCTTTATTACAAACATACCTCAACATACCTCGATTCCAACGACTATATACAGTAAGAGCTCTCTTCAGCGGACTAGTAAGATTTTACTCCCTCTCCAGATATTTTCTTAAAAATTGGTTCTTAAAATGAAGTGGCTAATAAGAGCTTTCATTGTATATTAACTGCTTTGCTAAAGCCTTCTGACTTATAGAAACAAAGTCCACGTTTTCGTTTAGGTATTAAGACAACTATCTGAAATGTGAATATACAGAATCGGAATTCGTTGGATACGCACAATATATGATTTTATTTTATATTTCTTCATCTTAATAAAGATTTGTTGAATCTCAAAAAACTATAAGAAATGACAAAAATGTGACCAAAATGTGTAGTATATTATTACAGAAAAAATAAAAAACGATAATTATTTTTGACTTTATTTATTATTATTTTATTTTATTACATAATTTTTAATTATTTTTTATTCAACTAAGTTGCTGTAAAATTTTTAGAAAAAATATTTTTCCAATTTAAACACTTAAATTGTAAATTTTCTAAACAATTTCGAAATTTAATTGAACGCACAGCGCCTTTAAGGTAAATCTTGTATACAATTTAATGATAATAATAATAAGAATATAGATAATCTTAAAATATATGCTTAAACAATTACACTTATAAAGTTGAAAAATATATAATATATGATAAAATATATATTATATAATATAAAATATATAGTAATATATGGAATATTAGAGCACCTTTTCGGCATCAGCATGTTCCATTTCGTAGTAGAGATAACGCGGTCTAAAGTCGAGCTGTTCCCCGGACATGGCATGCTTATCTTTGTTCAGATTGGTGGCCATCATGAACTCGGCCTCACGGAAATTGGACGCTATCGTTAGGTAAATGTAAATATTTATCAAATATATAAAATTAAAGCCTTAGCTTACCCAACGAACTCATGGAGGCGCTTAGATTGGGCGCAGTTGTGGCAACAGTGGCCAGAACGGGCGTCTGATTGGCCTGCAGATCGCCCAGGGAGCGCGACATGGCCTCCAGCCGGGGTCCAGGCTGGCAGACGATGACCGGCATGCGGGCCACAATGGAGCGATCCGAGGATGTGGTCTGGACACAGACCTCCACCTCGTAGCTGAGCTGCAGGCAGGCGCAGACGCTGGCGCTGAGTGTGGACGGCGTTTGTGGCACTTGCAACGTGTGCAGATGCTGAAAGTGCTGCAGCTCGTTGCGTGGACACGAGCTTAGTTGATGGCTGCTGCTCACCAGATAGCGCCGCTCCACTTGGCTGGCCACCCGCTTGGGCTTGTCCTGCTGCCGGCCCACATAGCTGCTGACCAGATTCAGCTTGTAGACGATTGCCTTGAGTGGCAGCTGCTGTGCATTGTGGAGCCGCACGTGCACCGAGATGCCCATGCCCGGCTCGTAGCCGGAGCGTGGCATGTCCAGCTGCAGCTGCAGCGGTCGCTGCCAGAACTTCAGCGATGGCGTCAGCTCCACGGCGCTCACCTCGCACGGCGCCAGCAGCTGCCCGAGCTGTGGCGCCCGGTCGCAGCGCTGCAGCAGCTGCAGCTGACGCGTCGCCGACGCCTCCACGGGCAGCTCCGCGCTGCGCTGCACGTTCAGCTGCAGCGTGTAGCGTATGTGTCCATGGGCGCCCTCGTAGCTGCTGGGGCAATGCGGCGGCAGCTGCACACTGAAGTCATAGCGGTAGGTGCCCGCCGCCATCAGCTGCGGCAGCGCTGCCTCCGAGCCCACAAAGTAATCCACCTTGGCGAAGTAGTCCACGCGCTGGCCAAAACTATCGGCGGCTTTTCCACCTGAGGCTTGCCCTTCGGCTTTTGTTTCTTCTGCTTTTGTGGCTTCAGCCAGGAGCTGCACGCATAGCCATTGGATTCCAAAGCAATGGCTGAAAGAAGTATTTAAATAATGTAAATGAACAAGTAAGAACGCTGCACACTACTCGTGAACAGCATAAAAGCTAGCGAAATCTGTCCAAATTATTATTATTTTGGAAAAATATAGATTTTTGTAGTTTTTGGGCGCGATAATGGGCGTGGAAGAACATGTTCGGCTCGATTTTAAGAGGAGATTATCCGAATACTGCTTGCTAATATTGGTAATTGAGGAAGAATTGGATTTTCAGGATTTACCCACCCCAAAAAATACGATTTGATCAATTTCCCAATTTTCCATCAGTTATCTGCCTGAAAATTATATGCAGCTTCAAAACTAAGGGATTTAGATTGATTTTATCGATTTGCCACGCCTCAAATGAGCGAATGCAAAATATGTGTAGTGCTATTTTTAGAGGAGGACATCAGAAATCTATCGATAAGTATTTTATGCATCCGCTTTAAAACTTAGGGAGATATATTGGTTTTCACGATTTGGCACGCCCCCACCGAGCGTAGCTAAAATATCTTAACACTTTATCTGCCGCGGATATACACAAGTATATAATTCAAAGTTCAAGTCTCTAGCTTCAATAGCGGCGAAATAAATTGCGTTCATACGGACAGACGGACAAACATTGTACAAACTTAACATACTCTTTTCATTTATTTTTCACGAGTATGAAGATGCATTTTCTTATCATTTGATTTCTATTGGCCTAATAAATACTTGATTAGCGTGCTGGAGGCGTGATTCATGCCTCGCGACTTGGCTTATCGCTGGGCCTATGCGTGACTCATGGGCTCTTACCTTTGATTAGGGCACGCTCCGGCAGCGTCAGGTAGATGTGACCATTGACCGTCTCACCGGCATGATAGACCCCACTGGGCCGCTCCAATTGCATGTCACAAAATTGGCTCATTTTTTGGAACTCTTTACCGTTCGACTGTCGCGCGATGTCTGCCGAATTGTTGACACTTGTTTGGCCTATTAAACGGCGACCTTATCGGCATTAAACATGTTGCCCGACTGTTATTAGTGTCTTTATCTAATCGATGCGAACGGGTCTGTGGCCCTGCTGCGGGTGCAAACGCCGAGCACTTATTGTTCCACGCAAACTTGTCATAAACAATTAGCAAATTTAATTAAATAAGCTGCCTGCCGAACGCGACAGTTGCCAAGCGTTGCATACATCCAGGCGAATCAAAACAAGCCAATAAATACATACACATATGAATCTATGAACACATATATAAGCCTATATATACACAGCCAAAACCCAACTTTTAGCACATTTAGTTCTGAAAATGCAGGCATCATTTTGCTCACTTAAATAATTACAATAAAACAATTCTTTGCAATCAAATAACAACAACAACAAAATTAAGCAAATAAATTCTTTGTAGACAAAATTAACAAAATTCGAAAAAAAAAGTTATGAATAAGTTTTCAACCCACAAAAGGGATGTAAATGATAATAAGGTGTATGTGTTGTTTTTAAAATCTATATAATTTTTCGGTTTTAATGCCTATTAAATGCTAAAGCAACTTCAAGCTGAGCTAAAAATACTACTTATGAAAATCTATTGACTTTTGAGAAAGTTATTAAATTTGAAATTTACGAGAAGTTGGAAATATTTCCGAGCCAAAATTTATGAATTTTCGACATAATTTTCAAGCAAAAAATGTAAACTTCAGATTCAGTTTTGAAGTTGTATTTTTTTGAGCTTGAGCTTATTTTCACCACCGCACTCAATTAAAAATATAAATTTGAGATTCTTAGTTAAGAATATAAATGTTCTTCAAAATTTAATTACACAAAATTCATAAATGTTATATAGGACCATAATGCCAGCATGCATGAAAATCGGTAAAGTTCTAACAAATTTATTGCAGTTCGAAGTCTATATTTTCTAAAAATCTGACAGATCGCAATTTTTTAAGTTTTAACAGAAAATTTACTTTCCTAGAATCACTTTTACCGTTGAAAAATAAAATTTTGAGATACCATTTTTTAAAAAAATTTAGTTTTGAAAATGTAAAATAATCATACATTATATTTTTCAAAAGAAAATAAAGGATAAATTTGATTTTTCAAAATGTGTTGTATTTTGACGTAAACTTGATGTAGATGCTATAAACAAACCAAATTTTAGAGATAAACAAAATCTGATAAATTTTGATGTTTAAATATAAGCTTCGACTTGTGACAACATAATAATATCAATGCACTTGTTTTGGTATACATATTTATTGTTCAATTATGAACGTATTTGTCTTACTTTAAAAATATGAAGTACAACTATATATCTATGTATATATATATTAGTTATTATATTATAATCGTAAATATGCATGTAAAAAGCCATGGAATAATCTGCTAAAAATCGTTGTTGGCACATAATAAGTTCGCTTGGATTAATATTTGGACTTGGATGGCAGTAAAGTATAATATTATATGAGCTATGAGCGTTTCCAATAAGACGGATAATGATACACTCTAAAAAATATCTGAACACTTAAAGTCTATTGGGATCTTACGTATAAATTACCACCATGGATTAGTTTAAGACACTTGCATTTAGAATTGGTGCTCCTCGTGAGCCTGTAGCGGAGCTGGCTGTTGATGCACCTGGGCCCTCACATCCAGCACGGCCAGCTGCTGCTCCTCCTGCTCCTGCTCCTGCTGCTCCTCAATCTCGCCCTGCTCGGACAGGGGACCGCAGAGTGAACCGAAGGTGTCCAAACTGCGACCCGTGTGATCCGTATCCAGTGAGCCATAGGAACGATAGTGGTGCATGTCCACGCCTGAGTCCTCCAGCCCGGCCAGTCCATGCGCCGGCGCCGTGCCGATAAGCGTGCTAAAGCCCGGAAATTTGGGCAAGTGTATGCGCGGCTGGACCGACGGCTGACTGGCCAGCGTCTGCTGGCTGCCGGCCAAGGTGGCGAAGCTAAAGGAAGGCGGCACTGCGATAGGAAAGAGAGGAGAGCAAAAGCAAAGATGATGATGTGGCATGCAACGTATTGCAACACACTCACGGCAACTGTCGTACGAGGGCGGCTCGTCATCCTCCAGCGCCCGATGCGGCTCATCTGCCGCCGTTTCCGCCGCCTGTGCCGTCTCCTCCTCCTCCACCGTGGCGGGTCGCGGCTGCACCCGCTCAATCAGCCGCTGTCGCTCCGGCGTCGTGCTGCAGCGCCCCGGCTGCTGAGTGCGCACGGCGGCCCGCAAGTGATGCAGCGGACTGGTGCCGACAACGATGGGCACCGACAGATCCGTATCGTAGTGGAAGTAGCCCGTCTTGAGCTTCACCTGGAGCGTATAGTGCAGGAACACAATATAGTTGGGATTCAGCGTGGAGCGGGGCGTGTCCATGGGCACACAAATGCTCGACTCGTACACCCGCTTGGACAGTCTCAAGGTGCGGTCCGCGATGAGCTCCTTGCACAGCGTCTTCGTATAGAAATTGCGCTTGACCGGCTTGCGCGAGAGGAACACAAAGTGCTGCTTTATGGACACCTCCAGGCCAATGATATCGTAGTGCGGCGACTGGTTGTCCACCTCCACGCTGATGGGCACATCCTGCAGTGGCGTGAATCCGGAGGCGGGCAGCGCCAGACTGGAGCTAATCGGTCCCGAGATGCAGGGCCAGTGGCAGAGGTATTTGATATTCTCGTCCTTGACGGGCAGCTGTGTGAAGGGATTGTAAGCGAGCTGCTTAGAGACTAAAGGAATATTTTGGAAATATTTTTCTCTGAATTCCCAAGTCAGTGTAAATTGAATAAAACATCTTCCTTATATACTATCAATATTCCCGATCAGTAGCAGCACCCGAGTTGATATTTCCGTATCCATATTATTTACTGGCCCATTCTACAATAGCTAATTTATCAAATGTTAACATATATTTTTTAAGCCTTTAACAAAGAGCTTTAACATTAGACTATTATATCAAATAGCTCCCATGGGATGAAAAATAGGTAGCTTCTAAACAAATGTATGTGAAACTTTTAGTTTATTGTTAAAGATAACTTAACCCAACTCAGCAATTGTAAGAGATCTAAGCTCAGAATCATTTCATTCATTCAACTTCGTGCAACACAATCATAAAGATCCTATAGAAACAACCCAACCAATATATGAAAACATTGTGTGACTTAGTACTTAGTACAATAATATATTTCGCAGATCCAATAACTGCAAAGCTATTCAATTCCCAGCGGCCCGTTTTAGCCTTTTCTTTTATGCTACGAGTATTTTTAGTTCCTATTCAAACAAAACGTAAAAATATAAATTGTTTTATAACTTTACGCCATATATACTATGTATAAGCGATTTGTGTATTGAAATATATAATATTTTTCGCACTATACATATAGTTAATATTATGCCATTCCCCTATTTTGAAGTGATTATTAAATATTTTATATTATTTTTATACTTTATGCCATTCTTCTTTCCTGATTTATATTATCCCATTTTTCATTGTTGACATAATATGTTATACTATATTTTATGCATTTCATCTTTCTTGTTCAAATATTTAGTACCATATTTAATCCCACACCCACACACACAGCAATTAAATAATATTTTGTTCCTGCCACGTCACTTTGCACTTGGCCACACTCAACAAAGGGAAAACCTACCGCAAACTCCGCGTTATAGTTCAGATCCAGTGTTTGCACAACCATAATGGGCTTGCGGAAGACCTCATCGAAGCCCCAGGGCTTGTCGATGGTCAGCGAGATGTTGTAGCCAATATAGCCGTACGGGCCCTTGCAGGTGCTGGGGCAGTCGGGGGGGATGCGCAGGGTCAGCACGTAAACGTGAACCCCGGCGCGGAACAGGGAGTTGTCGAAGACGTTGGTGCGTGTGTGCAGGTACTGCTGATGGCCCGAATAGTTGGAGGTCTCGCCCTTGCCGCTCATGGACCACTGCACCTTGGCCTCGCCCTCGAGGGTCACGTAGACAGCTGCACGGGCAAAGTATCAGATTCGATTTGAGCACTCTTCAAAGTGGCTTCTCCCTTTTTGGAGGGGGGCCAGCACCCACCGTTCACACGCTTCACCTTGTCCGTGCGCAGCAGAATGCGTCCGCTGATGTACTCGCCGCTGTTGTAGACGGGATTCAGGCGATCCAGTTGGAAAACACAGGTGGTGGGCATGGCTAAAAGCGCTTCACATCACAGCGCAAAATAAATAAAGCAAACAAGGAACTGGGCAGGACAACAAAACTCAACTGAACTTTGGCACAGCCAGACGCGCACTGAGCTCCTCCTTTGTTCTGCGACTGTGCGTTTCAGTATTGCCCTCTCGCTCGCACGCGCGCCCAGCATCCGGCTGGGCTTTCGCTTTTGCCAATGGCGGCTGCGGGGGGCGACGGGCGCGAATCAATAAGCTGGCGCCGTGCGTCTGTGTAACCGTCTACTGTCTGCTTCTGGTCTAATATTTCAAAGCGAAAACGTTACCAAATGGAGCAACGCTTTGTTGCTTGGCCCCTTTCGGTTTCTTTGTTTGTGCGACGCCCAAAAATGAACCCCCAAGAAGTAGCTATCAACGAAATGCCAAAGATTCTATACCCTCGCAGACATATATCGAACTCAATTTTAATTTCATACAATTTTATTCCAATTGATGAAGTTTTGCTCAAATATTGGTAGCATAGTAGAGCTTCCAATCTATGAGTTTGTTTGAGATTGTCTTACAATTACATTTTTAAAATATCAAAATAAAAGTTTGTTTAAAGGCTTTTTTCAAACTTTAAAAGAATAAGATTTTTGGAATAAGAATTTATTCAAGCAATACATAATAATTGGCTTTAAAAACAATAAAGTTTAAAGTTTTTCTTATAAACATTTTTGATGATAATCCAATGATAACATTATCCTCAAATAATAGAAGCGAAGTTTGGTTAAGATAGCAGGAACCACAATAGTTACATATTTAATTCAAAAATTATCACAATATTTTTTTGTTATTATTTGCTTACTTTGCAAAAATATTAAAACTTAACTTTTACTTTAATGCTTTAAAAATTTAATTTTTATTTCTTCCCTTAAAAATCAACAATTTTTTTTAATTTCCATTTTAATTGTATTTTTTCAAAAAATTTATCTCACAGCTTCAAAAACAAAAAAGGCGCTTATATACGCACTCGAACAATTGCTAGTTATTATAATAATCCGATCCGGCAGACTCTGATAAGTATATGTTTTGTCGGCAACAAAAAGGTCTCATAAAGATAACTTTAAAGCTGAGAGACTAGTTGCCTTTATCAACTCAGCTCATCGAGCTTATCATGAATATATAAATATATACAACCCTATGGAATCTGACCCATCTCCCTCATTGCTCATTATACCCTTTAGCAAGGGTATACCAACAATATAATGCCAACTACAGCGACGCCACGGCCCAAACGGCGAGGTCAGCGTCGGTCCATGAGTTCCTCTTTTTATTTCTCTTCTTTTTTTGCGCATGTTTTTCATATTTGCTGCCCCAAAGCAAAGTCAAAGCCAAAACTGACAGCTTATATTTTTGGCGGCAATAAAAGCAGCCAAAACGTCACACGCATATTCGATTTAAATGAGCTTCGCACCATTTTGCAAAGACCATTGCTGCCACAAAATGTGGCAAGAGCATTTTACAGCATCATTGGGCACTCTTAATATCGAACACTTTGCGGGGTGTCCGATGAGATAGTTTGGGTTCCTCGAATAGCCCACGCGCACTCAGTTCACTCAATTTACTGTAGATAATTGTGGTAATGAGCTCGCCTTGACCCGCTCCTTCAATATGGCTTCGGTATTTCATTAAGGCGCAATAACATTGACTATAAATGGATTTGGGCCTTGGGGGTGCTTAAGGAAGGAAGTATTGAAAGCAACTGCATTTCAACCGCTCTTCAAACAAAGACTTCCTTGATTATTTTAAAGTCTTTTTTATTGTTGGTATATTTTTAATTATTCTTATTGTTACCATAATTATTTTTAATACTATTATTATCTCTAAGGTTCTTAAAAATATTTTTTTATTTATCATAGGAAGTCTAAAAAAATATGTATTTGATTTGTTTTTTTTTTTGTAATTCTTTTTGTAATTCTTAACTTTTGATGCTCGGTAATTGGTGAGAAAAATACATATGCACTTTGATATAAAAGCAAATATTAATAAGCTTACGTATGACTAATTGAATTTATTTAAAATTTTATTTTTTTATTTTAAAATATCTAATCTAATCTTAATAAATTTCTCTAAAGATCTATGAAAAATTCGCAAATTCGCAGATATTAATGAATTGGACTACAACGGAAAAGGGTGTGAGATAAAACTAAATTTCGTTCTATGCTAGATAGTATTATATCAAGCGAAAGCATTCTGACTTTTTCCATTTTTTTATTCAGCAAAATTACAAAAATAAAAATGAAAACAATAACCTTATCAAAACTGCGCAGATACTCCAAGATATTTCAAGACTTCGACCTGCACGTACCTATTTCAATTAATTGGATACTTCGAGGTACCCAGCAATACCGTTAATTAGCGGGTAGCAGAGTTTTATGGAAATACCGCAAAGCTAAACGCACGTACGACAGTTTCTTCTGGCGCCTCAGCAATTTGAGCTGTTCGCCGTGCCTGGTATAAGTCGGGGCGTTAAGTTCTCTAGAACAGCTGTGGGGCAACAGCTGATTGATGGATGATAACAACACATCATTTTCACACAAAGCTGGAAAATTGAATAAATAAAGAAAACAATTTTAGCCGAATGTCGAAACTTAAATGTTCTTTTTTGATTAAATTGCGTATACCTAAAAAAATAATTATATTTTAGATAATGACATATTTAGCTAAATGACATTTTTTAAAAATTATTATATTGTAAGAATTTGGAAGGTCTTCATACTTTCCATTTATGAAAACAAATTTGAATGAAACAAAACAATTTGATACAACAGTTTTCAATCCAAAAATGATAATGATAACTTGAACTTTAGATCATTTTAATAGAAAAAAATGTATTTCAAGTACAAATTAAATTTTAAGTATATTATACTTTAAATTATTAAAATAATATTTTTACTTTGATCGAAAATGAATCTTTACGAAGTTTTAAGCTGCAGCCACAATTCAAACAAAACAACTAAATTTTCAAGCTATCTCTCAAAAGTTCTGTAGTCTGAAAAAAATGACACCCACAGGGTCTGTGATTTTCGTCTCCGTCTGTTTCCTTAATACTATCTATCAAATACTGATTATTATTATTAACATTTTTTTTCACTTTTTCTGCATATTTAGTATATTATAGACCAGATTAAAATTTATGAATATATTTGTGCTTCTCATGTCTTCCTATTTACCTAAAGGTTCTAATAACGTGTTGTCATTAGAAAACTTTATAATTATTTAATGTTTTTGCTTTAAATAATTATAAATATTTTTCTTTTGTACTTATTTACTTTCATTGGAACTAGCTTTGTTGTAAACAAATAAATAAATAGCAGCAGCCAATGTATACATAGATCAAGTTAAATTAAGAAGAATGTATATATGACTCTATATGGCCTGCAAATATGCCTCGCTCCAGGTGTTACACATTGAGTAACAAATTAGTAAAACTCACTGATAGAGTATACAATTCATGTAAACATTGTTTAACCATGCACCAGGCACTTAGGCACTTAGCCACTTACCAAAGTTGACACAGCCCAGCGCTGGACCCTCCATTGGGCTTTCGATGACGTCAACAGGTGGCGCCACAGTGCCCACCAGTAGGGGCACTCGCAGAGGCTGCTCGCCGCCGTCGCACAGCGTCTCCACATAGTAGGCGATCTCAATGGGCTCGCCGGGCAGCTGACTCATAATCGACGCAGTTAGCGGCAGATGCAGTGCGTCCGCCAGTTGACAGCTCTCGTCCAGCACGCGGAGCACACGCTTGCACTTGGGCCGGGGTTGTTGGCTGTGGTAGCTGACCGCTTGGCAGAGACGTGTGCGGCATGAGGCGGACAGTGGGGCCTGCAGCCGATAGGCAACCCGTTGGCCAGGCGCAAAGACGCTGCGCGGCACGTCGAGGCGCAGTGTGGCACTGGTGCAGCTGGCTGGTAGCAAGTCGAGCAGCTCGATGCGATTTCGAATGCGCAAACGCTGCTGAAAGTGTTTGTCTTGCTTGCCACGCCGTTGCAGCGTCGCGTGCAACGTGTAGCTAGTCTCGCCCAGTGGCAAGCGGCAGCTGCCTGGCAAAGCGTGGGGCAACTCAAACTCAAAGTTGCAACGCTGCGTGCCGCCCGGTGGCAAGTCGAATGCCTGCAACAATTGCTGCGTCTTCTGCAAGTGCGTTTTGTTGGCCGCAAAGTGGATGTGGCACCGCTCAGTGGATGCTGAGGTGCTGTCATTGTGCTCGATTTGTGGCAAGCTCTGATCTGCTTCTTGCCAGCTGATGCTGCTGCGGCCCAGCAAACTGATGCTGAGTGCTGCGGCGGGAGCGATGGGGAGGGGACACATTTTGGTAGTTATCTAATCAGTTGTATGTACCAAGGAGGTAAACACGACCAATCCATTTATGAATTGATAATTCAAACTCACCTTCCACACGCAGCGGCTTTTTGCCGGCGCTCAATGTAAATGAGCCGCAAATTTGCTCGCCAGTGTAATAAACCGCCGATGGACGCGACATATTAAATTGACAATAGATGTGCATTATTAGACACAATTATGGGGTATTTATGGAAATAAAAATTTCACTAGCTTATTTGCGACACGCGATAAAATTCAAGTGCGAGCTGCTCAGCAGACGGCGCGCGAGTGAAGACGACAACGACAACGAGAACGCCAACGACGCGAACAACGGCAACGGCAACGGCAACGCCAATGACAACAACAACTGCAACAACAAAAATGCTGGTGCCGGCAACTTTGGCAACCGTTTTGCCTCAATTGTTTATTTTTTGAAATTTGTTCCAGTCATGACATAAAGATAAATTCATTTTACGACAGGGCCTAACTGAATAAGTCTATTTTCTTTTTCTCTTTATTGTCATTATTTTACTGGCGATTAGCTCGCGTCTCTGGCTTACACTCGTAATTGTACAACAACCTGTTGCTTTGCCAACCTGAATGCGGTTAAACAAACAGGTTCTAATAGTATCGCGCCTGTTTTTCGTAAAAAAAAGGAATTTCCTAAACGGCAACTTTCCGCAAGTGCTGCATAGCAGAAATAACATCAATGATGAAAAAGAAAGAGTTCAAAGAGTGCCTAAAACCGTTAATAAATGGCGTACAAATGCGAAAACAAATTTATAAACATTAAATTGTTATTAATATTTATAATACAAAAAAAACAATCATTAATGATTTATTAACATTTTTCTATACGTCACTTACAAAATGCAAAATTGTAATACAAATAATATAAATTTAAATTTTTTTATTTCTGTTTAATGCTAATGAAATATTTATATGACGTTAATATAAAATTAATTTTCTTGAAATTATCATATTTTAATTCTATTTATAAGCATGAAAAAAGAGACTAGACAATATCCTCTACCATATGTATACACATTTTTTAACATTGAACGATTATTTTTTTATAAACATTGTAGACAATTTTTTACGTTTTTACTTAAAGACCATGCTTTTACTTACCAAATACAAAAGGCTTCTACTGAACTACACTGCTTATAAATAATAAAATATATAAATAAAATACAAACTGTACAAAAGTAATCGTATAAATATTAGTTTGCGCTTAATATTGAAATATGTTTTATTTTAAACATTTCAAATCATTTCCTGACGATGACCTCTAGAAAATCCAAAAAACTTAAAATGTGAATACTTATTATTTAATATTTAAATTTATCTAGATTTATATACACGTTTAATTAATAAATTTGTACAAATTCAAATATATATATATAAAACAGTTAAAAACATTACAAATATTAAATTAAAATATTTTTTAAATTTACCATTTTTGTAAATAATAGATATTCAAAGTGCATAACAGTCTTTTAACCCTTAGGTTTGGGCTGACAGAAATTAAACGTCGTCTTAAATTTTACAGCCTTGGGAATTTAAATTGACTTTTTTAGTCACGCACACATTTTATAACACAATTCTAGTGGGTATTTTATACCGCGTGTATATTCCAGAGTTTCTTAGTAAATCATTTATTTTTTGTATCATAATTAAATTGAATTTAGTATGCGTAAATCGAAAATAATAATTATTTATCTGTACTTTTTTTCTTTATTTTCAACAAGTATTTTACTTACCCAACGAATGACAAGTTCCAAATCCAGTCCGAACAAGTCATTGAGCTCATATAAAATGTGTTTCGTTTTTTCCCCCAAAAACAACTTCAATGTGGGTATACATATAATAATATATATTTATAATATTGTATTATATATATTATATATATATACATATATATATAATATTGATATATATATATATATATATATATATATATATATATATATATATATATTTATATATATAATATAGCTCATTTTTTGGTTTATTTTGAATTAATTGAAGACAGAGTATTTCTTAAGAGTATTACTGGTTAGACTGGTTACAAATTAGAGGAAGTATACACGAGTTTATAATCATAATTGTAGAAGTAGGTATAATAATAACTAAAATTAGATACTTTATATGTATGATGATGACGTGATCAAAACACCATACAATAATAGTCAGAATTACATTTAATTAGTTAAGATTGGAAATAAAACCAATATTTATTTTAATTTAAATTTAAATATAGGTTATACGCTAATTTAAGTGTTGTGTAAATTTTCTTTAATAGACATAATAAACATTGAAAATGTTAAGTTTCTTCTTGTTGGTAAAATTGTGCAATTTGTTATATATTTTGCTTAAGCCTAAAAGTTTTTCTATGTACGCTTTGACTACGTTTATTACTTTATATAGTATGTATCGTATTTTGCCAGTGCTAGATCATAAATTGTTCTTTGGAATTAGGGAATCGATTTTGGGAGATAGGCATAGAAGAAAACGAAATTCTGAAATAAAAATTTCTGTTTCCTAGGAAGTTTGATGTGCGCTTAAGATTAAGATTTAAAATAAATAAAAAAAAATGATGTAAAAGTTTATAAAAGTGTTGACATGAAATATATTTTCAAGTAGTTTTAAAGGGAAAACGAAAAAAGTTTACAATATTGCATTTCTAATAGATTTTGATTAATTTATGCGCTCTACTACATGATTATTTGATATTTTCTTTTGCAAAATATATATTTTGTATGATTTATAAAATTGGTAATCGAATGTTTTCTCAGATCAGACTTAGAAACTAAATACGCGCCATGATTCTTTAATGTTTTTTGTAAAGTTAATTTTTTTTGATTTTGGTTAAATATGTAAATTGTTGTTATTCTTCTTCCATGCAGCCATCATTTCTTCTCGTAATTCAGTAAATCAGCTGTTCCTGGGGTATTCGATCCATTTTCATCCGTTGCCAAGAGCGTTTCCTGCTGTACTGCGAAGCGAAATTGTGTATTCGAGGATTCACTGTAGAGCGTCTCTGTACGTTGTTGAAATCGGGCAAAATGTTGCATGTATTTTGAGGTGGGGGAGCGGTAACAAGAGAACAAATTTACAATTTAAGTATTTTTGTTAAACCCTTCGGTTTGGCTTAAAACTAGAATAAAGATTTTTTCCAGAAAAATGCAAACTAATTAATTAAAGTGAATAAAAGCTAGGACAAACGCTTATTGGATATTAAATGATGTTATTTAAATTATATTTTGAACTTAATTGCTAAGCACAAGTTACATAAATTTCAATATATGATATTATAATTGTGTTTTATATATTTTGAATATAATTTTAGGAAAGTTTTAATGAATAAAAAAGAACAGAGCATACATACTTATTATGAAAATACGATTGAATGTTGTTTCGGAATATACAATAAAATATACTATATGTATAAACGGCGTGCAATTTTCAAATTCAATTTTAAGGAATAAAAAGTTATTCAATCTGCTCTGCAAAGCGTTGATATTTAGTCTTTGAAAGATGTGGAAAGCGGAGCACACAGTAATCCTAGAATTTGGTAAGAATGAAAGCAGACCAAACAGATCGGGAATACATATATTTATATTTATTTTTTTTTTGCAAATAAGCTGAACAGTAAGATTGTGTTTATACACTAAATAGTTTAAAATCCTTTCTCAAAATCCTATACAAATTTTTGCCTAGCGAAATTCAAATATTCAAATTTCTAAAAGCCAAAAAATTGTTGAATAATAATGATAAAGGATCTTTAAAAATCGTCGGTGTATCAAACCCTATAAAATATTTAACATTATTTATAGTTTTTTTATATTATCATATAATTCGGACGATTGGAAAACGTCTTATATTTAGTTAGAAACATAGTATATGTTTGTTGAAAAACAATCGGATATTTATAAGGCATCTTCTTTAAACCCAACACTTTGCAGTTATCAAGCTTATAGTAAAAATTTGATCTAACTACTTTGAATGGAAAGGAATAAGAAAAATTAATTTGAATAAAATGCCACTCAGCCATTCAATTTGTTTTTTAGTTTTGCTTTGCTTGGTTAGTTTTTGTTTTTTTTTTAACAGTTTTTGTTTTGTTGTAACAATTTGGGTTTAGGTGTCGGATTCAGTAGAATCATCACTACCGGGCGGTATGGTCGGTGTCTCATAATCGTAATAGACCGGGTAACGCGGTTTAAAGGGCTCACGCTCACTTGTTACATCGCCCTGAGCGGACATAATGCTGCTCATGCTAACATTTGTCAGGAATTCGATATCATCGCTAAATTTTTCGCTTAGAGCCATGGCATCTTCATACGAGGGCGGCACTGGAAATAGGATAATAATATAAAATATAAAAAATATATATAATTGAAGAATAAGAAGTAAATTAATTATAAAATATATTTAATGCGTTTACGTATTAAAAAAATTATTATGCCCTTGCTTGTTATTATTTTCTAATCCTTTTTTAGAGTTTTCTTCGAATCCCTGCTGTTTATATATATAATAAATTGGATATTTTTATTTTAGGCTTGTTTGAATAATTTATATTCTTGCAGAGGCTCTATACGAGTTTTTATACATATATATGTTATATATACGTATATACATACTAAGCAGATTAGGAGGCTCTCAGTGTTTCTATGTTAATACAACTTGGCATAGTTACTTCTTTCAGCAGCGGCTTACAACCATGTTAAAATTATAACTCTGTCATATAGCTGCCATAGCAATAATCGGTATAAACAACTTACTGCAAGAATTAAAATGAGTCTTTTAAATATAATTTGACCATTGGGCATTTTAAAATGCTTCTTAAATAAAATCTTATCAAGCTTATATCATAAAGCTCCCATAGCAACATCCGATCTAAGACTAAGTTCTTTTATGCAAAACTCTTTCGTTATTAAAGATGTCTTAACTTAACCTAACTTAATTACAAACTTAACGCATACTTCTAACAATTTATTAACAACCAATAAGTATTGACTTATATCATAAAGCTGGATATAAAACATATTTATTCTTTTATTTGTATTGCCATTTAAATTTTGGCAACTTTTTTGACTTACTCATGGGTATATAATCTGGGGGACTATCGCTATCACTGGTCACTAATATCGCTGGCATGGCGGCCATGGGCCTCAGGGCGGCAGTCGTTGGCGTTGATGAGGGACTCGATTGGGCCGGCAGTGTTCCGCCCGAGCGTTGCATGGCCCGTGTTGCCTGATTGTTGTTGCTGTTGCTGTTGTTGTTACCGCTTTGTAGGCTGCGCTGCTCGGGCCGCGGCCTTTGGTTCTGCTGCGTGGACATTTGTAAATGTTGGCTAACTACTTGATGCTGCTGCTGCTGGCGATTGAAGCGCAACAGGGCATCGGGTCCATCCATGATGGGTATGCTGCCGATGGTCAGCGGTATTTTGAGTTTCAGTTTCCAATGGAATTCCGTTGGATTCACAATGATCTTAATCGAATAGTTAACGCTAATGGGGCAGGTCGGCTTCACCGATGTCGGCGGTATCGAGGGCAGATCCAAATAGCCCCTGTAGACCTTTCTCGACCAGCGCAACACGTTGCCGAACTGCTTTAAGGCTATCAGATGCTTATCGTAGCGATATTCATGCTGCGGATCGTGCGACTCGTAGCTAACCTCCTGCTTCAGCTTGACCTCGCATTCGGTTATATCGATCGACGACTCGTTGTTGATGTACAGCACAAAATGTATCTTTTGGCCGGGCGCATAGCCGCAGTAGGGTGTCGAGAATTTGACGGTCAGCGGCCCGGTTGGGCAGCAAAAGCTCCAGAAACGCTTGCGATCGAGTATCTCCAGCGGCACCTGCAAAACATATACACACATGTAAATATTTATATATTTATTTTATTATATAGATACTCACTCTATAGATGGCATCGGCGTTTAGGTCCAACGGTTGTATCACGGTAAATGGCAGCTTGAACACTTTCGGGTAGCGACCCGATCGCTCGATCGTCGTTATAATCTCATAATGTATCTGGCCATACTTGCCATCAAAGGATGTGGGCAGATTGTCGGGCAGTATGACATGAAACGTGTACGAGTATTCGCCGGCCAGCCAATCGATGCACGAGCTGCCCGCACACGAGCCAAGCACATATGATCTCGATGACAAATACGATCGATAGGCACGACACATGGCGCGTTCGCTGTCCCGCGGATATCCCTTTTTTATCCAGCGTATCTTGGCATAGCCGCTGACGGTGACATGAATGCCTGAAAAGAGAGTGCGCAAGGTGAGAGTAGGTATTAAATGTACATTACTTAAATAAAGAACATTAAAAGAATGCGTATGTCGTGCAAAACATAAACAATATGAAAATATAAAATGAATTTCCGAGAAAACATGGAAAATTACATTTGTATATTTAAAAAAAATAACAGTAAAATATAAATAAAAGAGTATTTAAATGACTATAAATACTCTTAAGAATTTATTAAGAATAATCTTAAAATAAAAATAACAAAAGTTATAACAATATGAAACTGTGAGTAAGTTACCATGGAAGACATGTGCGTTATTTCAAAAAGTTGACGTTTATGTTGGTTGTGAAAGCTGAGATTGTATGAATTTGATTTAAATAGTATGTTACTCTGCAAAGAATGAAGAAAGAGGAATGAGTGAACTTTTTTAGGAAAAAAATCTAAAATTTTTTTTGTTGGAATATGAAAAGTTGAAAAGCGTAATTGTTTTATTAACATTATAAATATCTTTGCATTAAATAAATGAATAACATGTTGTTTATAAAACGGAAATGATATCGAACTTTCAATAAAAATTTGTAAAAAAAAATATTGAAATATAAATATATTCTAGGTTCGGACCAATACGTCATCTTAAGGTTTGATTTGTGAACCATTGTCAGATCAATTGTTTAAAAATTGCATCGGCTTAAATTTTTTTAAATTTTACAAAATAGTGTAATACCATGTTTGAGCTGATTCGGTGCAGCCTTCATTAAAATATATTGCACACAAATCGAAAAGGCGAGCCCACTCGCAAAGCTCGTCAGTAATTAAATGAAGATGCAATTTTTCAAGGAATATTCGTTTCCTAGAATTTGTGCATTTCAACCCCTTTCTCCAACGAGTCAACTGAAATGTCAGGCGACAAAACGTACTACCACAAAATTAAAATGCACTGCACACGGACAACTTTATCGTCATCATCTAGAACAACAGCGACAACAACAACAAAAAAACATGAATTGCACTTACCACGCCTTTAACGAGTTCATGGATAAATAAAAAATGGCGGCATGCCAAAACAGACGCCACACAAAAGGGCAACAACAGCAACGGCAACAAAATGGAGAATAAAAACTAAGAAAGAGAGACGGAGGCAAACATCTAACTGTGCAGTGGGCAAACAACGGTAACGAGCTGGTCAACTCAGCAGGGACAGCAGGCGACAGCAACAACAACAAGAACAACAAAAGCAACAATTAATTGCATACCACATTCAAAATGGCGACAATTATTTAGGGGTTGGGTTTAATGCGGGTTTGGAGCTTTGGCCACTTGCCGATAGAATTTAATAAGTACAACAACGCGTGTCCTTCGACAATTTAAATGTGTGTGAAATGTGAACATGACACAAGCAACACATTACTCATTCGCCGCGTGTGAGTCATGTGTGAAGAGAAGGGGATTAGCTTGGGCTGGGCTAGGTGAGGTGAGATTAGTTTAGGGTAGGGCGGGGTGGGCTGGCATGGGGTATGGGTAGTCGGCTTACCTTTAATGCGCTTGGTGGCATCGACGCTGAGATCAACGACGCCAGATAGTTCCTGTCCGGCATAGTAGACACCTTGTGGATTATTATCAAATGATATAAGGCACTCAATGGGCATATATTGCTATATAGTTTGCGTGTGTGTGTGTTTGTGTTTGTGTGTATCTGTGTGTGTATCTATGTGTTTTGTACTGTGCTAAAAGCAGGCCACAGTTGTAAAATATCACGTTCGTTTTCGGTTACTATTTTGTTGTGTTTCAATTGAATTGAAATATTTAAATATTCAGTTTCCTATCAAGCCATTTGCTTTGCTTCGTTTTTGTTTTTGCTGCTGCACTGCATTTTTTCACTGCTGCTGCCCCGCCGCATACACACATGCAGCCAACGTCTGCAACGCTTTTTTCACTACTGAAGGCGCTTTTGCGAGCGACCTCCAAAAGATTAATTTCGAAAAGCTTCTCTCGTGTCCGTTTTTAACCTACTTTGCTGTTGCACACAAATCGCAAAACGTTTTTACGCACGCACAGACAATGCCAATAACAACGAAGGCAACAGCAACAACAACAACCGTCACTATTAATAACTGTTATTGAATTAGGCTTCGATGCTTAAGCTTTAACGGAATTCAACTTATTTTTGTATTACAAATTTCTGTTGTATGTTGTATGTTCCTGTGTGTGTTTGTGTGTGTGCCTGTGTGTATGCCCCGCTTTAGCCTTTCTCTATAAATTCTCGCTTGCGCTCCGCACTCTATACGCTTAGCTTTCGCACACGTCCAGCAGCCGCTCGTGTTGAATTTGTTCTATTCTTTGTTCGCAAGACGGGCGCAGGACAAAAGCCAACATAGGAAGTCACGACGGTGGCAAAAACAACAATGCCATCTCCCTCCCTCTCTCTCTCTTTCGCTCGCTCTCGTGCACTATGCACTTTGTTTTTGTGCACATTTTGTGGTCGGTTACGCAGGGCTGTCATGTTGTCGGAGTAAGCATTTAAATCTGGATTTAGTATAACATTTATTTAGAATTTTACAAAAACTATTTTTACGGCATACTTTTAAGGCATAAAGTCACTAACAGTTGTGCAACAGTGGCTTAATGATTTTTGGTATTTTTTAGTGCATTTCGAACCACCCAAGACAACAGGCTGGCAACGCTGTCGCCCGCGTAAACAGCTGTTTATTACTTTATCATATCACAAGCTCACAGCGCATTGTAAACAAAGTACTTTAGATTAGCAATTGCATTTGACCTTCAACAAGTAGGTGGCTGTTGCCTTTAAGTTTGATTCCAATTAATAAACGCACTACCAAAAACACAGTGAGACTGCCCCAAATTGTACGCAAAATGAGCCAAGCGGCCTCAATCGAACAACTTTCGGGTGAGTTTTCAGATTTGTCGCAAGAAATTTCGAGAGGAAGTAAATCAATTGATTTTCCAGCTCTGCGCATGAAGTACAATGAGCGCAAGAACACCTTTCTGGAGCAGAACATCAAGATAAAGGACCCGTTCTGCGTATTTCGCGACTGGCTGACCGATGCGCTGAACACGAAGGAGATACTCGAGCCAAATGCCGCCGCGTTGGCCACGGTGGATGCGGCGGGCAAGCCCTCCAATCGCTTTGTCCTCGTCAAGGAGGCCAGCGCCGAAGGCTTCACGTTCTTTACCAACTACGGCAGCCGCAAGGCCGACGACATTGCATGCAATGCCAATGTGGCCATTGCCATCTACTGGATGCCACTGCGGCGCAGCGTGCGCATAGAGGGCGTTGCCGAGAAGATACCGCACGAGGCGTCGCTCAAGTATTTCCACGAGCGGCCGCGTGCCAGCCAAATCGGTGCCGCCGCCAGTCCGCAGAGCCAGCGCATTGCGTCGCGCAGCTGCCTAGACGAGGAGGAGGCGGCCCTCAAAGCCAAACTGGGCGCTGATGGCGTGGTGCCGCTGCCCCACTGGGGTGGCTACCTGGTGCGCCCCAGCGTCATCGAGTTCTGGCAGGGACAAACGGATCGCCTGCACGATCGCATACGCTTCCGACGTGGCGACGGCGTCGCCGCCGAAGTCGACGGCAAACTGGTGCACAAGGGGGAGAATGGCTGGGTCTACGAGCGATTGGCGCCCTAAAGGGAAGAGGAATGAAGGGCATCCAGGTCCTGCGCTTTTGTCATGTCTTCCAAAATGCTTGGTGAAGTTTTATATTAAAAGTTAATGAAATCTATAAAAATAAACCTAAATTAATCGTTCGATTTTGGAATTTAACAGGAGGAATTAGCTGAAATATACAGTCCACGAGGCACATGGAATAAGGAAAACAGGAATAAGAACAAGCAGCCGAAAACATATTGACAAAGACAACATGACAACAAAGACAAATTAGGAAAAAACTAGAGAGTCAATCGAAACAAAAATCAAACAATCTTAATAGCCATGAAATAATCCCATGCAAAAAGAACATCCCATATTATTTAGATAAATTCTTTAGAGGAAGTCAGTATTGTGTTTGCAAACATTTAATGTATCAAGCTTTAAAACTGAGGGAAATATATAGATTACATCGATTTTCCTTGCCCCCACTGCGCGTAGATAAAAAAATCTTAACACTGTACCTAACCCGGATATACGCGAATATGTGTTGAAGTGTAGTATATATGTGCATATGTGTATATGACAGAGAGACAGACTACACAAACCCAATGTGCCTTATTCACTTCGTGAACGAGTATAAAAAGCAGCTAAAACCTAGTTTTACTCCTGTTTAAATATAAAAATTTCAAAAGGAAATCGAAATCGTGAATAAAAGCCATTCAGGATAAATTGAAAAATTCTCTTCAGCTTTAAAATCCGATCTAAAAGAACATACTCCTCACTATTAGTTGAAAACTCAATTATCCCATGGCTGCTTCCTTAGGAAATTATCCTACTTTTAAAAAATGTCTAAGAATAGTTAGATAAGATAATGGCCCATATTAGATGCCATTATTCAGAAATTAACATATGCTAAGCAAGTATTTGATAAAAGCTAAGCTAAGTGAAGTATTTAATAAAATCAAAAATAATTTACTGGAACAATTTCATTTAATGAAATTTCCAATTTTCCAAGTCCACATTTTTATTTCCATATGTTCTTTTCCATTCCTCTGCTGACTATTTCTGAAGAACCTGTTCGGTTCTCGGTCGTCTTTAAAAGACGACCGAAATGGAATTTCCATTTATTAAATTATAGTTGTCGAGAAACCCCAAATATTTCTCTTCATTAGATTAATTCTCGTATTCATAAAAATCATGTTTTAAGAAATTTGTTTTCCTCTTCCTAAACTTTCAAAAGATTATTTTCTAAATTCTGTCCAACTTATTGGCATGTGTATATCAAAATTGGTTTCAAATGAGGCTGACGCCAGTTTTTAGACAGAGGCTACGGGGAGTCGCAGCTGCGAGGCATATACTGTCACCCCGTGAACGGAGACAGGCTCCGGAGTGTAGGACGGCCGCCAGAGCAGCTGTGGAGATTGGGCCGCAATTGCATGCTGGTAACAGCATTGCCATCCGGGAACCCTACGTCATACTGCAGCACTGGCTGTCAACTGCCCTGGTCGCTGAGCCGAAGGGCAGGCCGCGGGTGGCCTGCCTGGCCACGGTGGATGTGGCCGGGCAACCAGTCACGCGAATGACCGACGTCGAGCAGATAAATGCCGCCGGCCTCACGTTCTACACGACGATGGGCGGTCGCGTGGCGGGCGAGATCAGCACCAATCCCCACGTCTCTCTGCAGTTTTACTGGCCGCTCCTGAAGCGCAGCGTCCACGTTGCCGGCGTCGTCAGTCCCGTGTGCGCTCTGCAGGCACAGCTGCAGTTCGCCCGCTATCCGCGCGAGCTGCAGTTGGGCATGCACGGCATCCCATACCAAAGGGGCGGCGTTTTCAGGAGGATCGCGAAACGTCTCTCCAGGCTGTTCAGCAGGCAGCAGCAGGGGGAGCAACTGCCGGTGCCGCACAACTGGAGCGGTTTCCTGCTGAAGCCAACGCTCTACGAGTTCTTCCAGGCCAACTTCGAGCATCCGGGCATGCAGTGCATGCGATTCCGACGCTGCCTCACGCTGCCACGCGTAAGTAGCCGAGATCCGGGTGCTGTCCAACAACTGATTTATTATACTCGTTCACGTAGTGAAATTGGCTTTTTGCAGTGTCCGTTTGTCCATATGAACGACACTTTTGATGACCAAAAGCTAGACTCTTGAAACTTGGAACATATATTCCTGTATACTTGCGTCAGTTAAAGTGTTAAGGTTTTTCGATTTAATTCGATTCAATGTAAATATCTCCAGTTTTAAAGCGAGATAACACAAATTTTTACAGACATATTTTTTTTTTTTTTTTTTTTTGCTTTGCATTAGGCAGTTAATATCACGCACCGTCGGTTTCAGCCTAAATATAAATTTTAGTATTCGTTATTATTAGAATTTGTAGTATTTAACGCTTGCCTTTATTTCATTTCCGATTAACATCAATTAAATTACGTCACACCAGAAACAAGTAGTGGATTGCATTGCTGTCGAACACGCGTCTTAAGTGCTATGTGTCCTAGTTTCGATTCCCAATCCGGACAGTCGCAAGTGTTTTTCTTGTATTCCTTAGAATTTTTCCAGTTTTTAACGATTTCTCACAATTCTTTTCTTACGAATAATGTCACTTGGGAAATTACTATAACGCGCTGTTAATGTTTGCGGCCAGAATTGAGATTTTTCTGTTTTTCATAACCTAAGACGTTGGTTTTATTATTATTTTTACGTGTACAAATAAAGCTAGGGTACACGTGAACAAGTATTGCGCAGTCCGTTGCACCTGACAGTAAAGTTCTGATATGTTTCACTTGTTTCAGGGCAAGAGACTTCAAACTTACAACGCTGATCGGTATGATTGGATCTTTGACACCTGCATAAAACACGAGAGTTAAGTGGGCTGTGTTTTTTTAGCTTTATTCAAATAAAATTTCTTTGTCCAAACGTAAAAATGCATATATTTTGAGGTTATGCCTGCTTTTGACATTCAAAAATGGTGCGCAACAAATGAAAAACAAATATGGCGTCGTTTAGAATTTAATAAATACGCGCTGTACACACACACACACAAACACACACACATATATAGAGAGCTTTCTTGCAGAACTGCAGCCAAGCGTGAAGAGGAATGCCCGACGGGATGTGCAGGTCTCAAAGCAACAACAACAATATCAACAATGAGCATAGGCCATTCGACAGCAATGTAAATAACGAATGCCACAGCAAAGCGCAACACCGGAAAAGTGAACAGCAAGAAAAAGATTACCCCAAAAGAATTCGCCCAGCGGCCGCGCCGCCATTGCTTTGTGATTCTGCACGCTGTCTCGCTCTGGCCTGTTGACTTTGCTTTGTTTACTTTGTTGTCATCTACGCTTTGCATACGCATTCCGTTTGCGCATTTTTGTTTTGCTCGCTTCATTTGCATGGATGCGAGCTTAGCGGCCGCTTTTAAAGCTTCTAGCTTGCCTGAGTGAGAGAGAGAGAGAGAGAGCGAGCGAGAGAGAGAGAGAGAGCGAGAGCGAGAGCAGCCGAATAATGGGAGAGTTCAACTGGGGCTGGGGCCTGCTTTCCTGCGAGAAAGTAGCGGTAAATACAGAGAGCATAAAAACTTGTTGGTTGAAGGCTATTGTGCTCTCACGGTGTAGAGTTATCGAATGCTCTAAAACTGTTGCGAAGTTTGTTAGGAAAATTTTAAATGAAAAATGTTTGCTTATTTTTAATTTTTAATTTAACTGAGATTTGAAATATAAAAAGTTTTACTGCTGTGCAGCCTGCAGTCATCCATACTTTTACATTTTCTTCATCTGTTGGTATTAACAGGTTTTGTGTATTAAAGCTCTGGCAACCCTGTGAGGATAACGGCGGCCGCTGCCCGTGCCAGCAGACCAAAGCCTATGCGGCGCTCGCTGGCCGTCAGCAGTGAGGGTTGCGGTCTCGTTCAGTACGCCGCGCGGCTCACGCTCAGCACACAGCACGCAGCTCGCAGCTCGCAAATAACAGCGGAATAAGGCAGCTTCGATACGAAAATTGTTGTCAAGCAAAGATTCAACAATAATTTCCCAGCGGCAGAACTCCATAACGTTTTTTGTATCATCCATTAAATATTAAATAACGAATAAGAAACAACAATAACTTTTCAATTATTATAAATGTAACTGTGAACTTTTTGTGTACGAACGATTTTGCTAGTGTTTTTTCTAAGTGTAGCTAAATGAGTGTGCGTTAGTTTAAGGGCTTTTCCAATTCTAAAAAAAAGAAAAAAAATAGTTAGTGTTGCTTAATTAAATATATGATACTCAAATGTATATACCAGCTATTCGTATATATACAAGTTGGTGTGACGGTATTTTTGCTAAATTTATTGTTATTGCTTTAAGCGTGTAAATTTATACACTTATTTATGTAGACTAGCTTTGAATAATTTCGAATTGAAATTAAGGCATTTTCATTAAGTAAAACTCAACAAAAAATAACTGTCAGTTCAAAAGGGAAACGGAAGGCGTGTCTGTTACTATGTGAAAGACTCGCAGCGCGTGTTTGTGTGAGTGTGTGAGTTACTTTGCTGTTCTGCGGGTGTGCGTGAGCGTGTTTATTGTTGGATTTTTACATAAGCAGCTCAGCATGGAAAGCAGCAGCAGCTGCAGCAGCTCAAACGGCCACCTGCGGCTACTTGTTGGGTAGCCAACAAAGGGTTTTTTTATATAACTCTAAAACACTCGGCGGTCTGCAACGTGACAGCTAAAAAAACAAGCGTAAAGCGTAAAGCGTAAAAAAGGCGAGCAACGTGAAACTCGCCTCAAAGCATGCCCAGAGTATTGGCAGCACAAAGCAACCCGAGCACAGCAATAAGAACAGCCTGAAAGTTAAGCTCTCAGCCAGGAACAATGGCAAACTTAAAACCCAACACGCTCCACGTGGACAGCTTGAGTCCGCGACAGCGCAGCCTGAGCAGCGGCCTGAGCAGTGCCTGCAGCTCGGGCAGCGTATCTCCGGTGCCCATCATACCGATCATTTCAATTAGCCGGGATGGTGATGAGACCGAGTCGGAGTCGGAAATTGAAACGGAGCCGGCGCGTATCTTTCACAGACGCATGTCCACCACCAACAATAAGCGCAACAACAATCTGGTGAGCATCCGTTGACAATGTTCTTGTTGTTGTCCTGTTATCCCGTAGTAGCCTTAGCGTCGCGTATTGCCTATGACGCTGCAGTGGAGCATGTCAGCAACAAAAGTTTCTGGAGCGGAAGTTACATGCCCTGCCATGCAGACGCACTCTGACGTACGAGGGGTTACTGGGTAGAGAGTGGGGGGGCAGGATTAGTAGCAGAAGTGGGGCAGGCAATGCTGCTTTGGAGTGTTTGTGTTTGTATTTGCGCTCAGCTCGAAAGGTCAGCTCGCAGTTGCTGCTGGGTTCAAGTGGTTAGTGAATATTTTAATGGGCGCATCAGCAAACGTGCTTCAACTGTTATAGGATGTATGGGACGCGAACTCCATTCGTATTGCATTGCCAGCAAATTATGAGAACTTAGGTCAAGGGTCAAATAATCCATAAAACGAGCGGCCTGCCTAATAACTCCACCGAAATGTGCGAGGGTTTGGCCAAATTAAAATGAGGCGCATTATGTCTTAAGGATACATATATACATATGTACATATATGAAATTATGTATTTATACATTTGTATTTCATTATGCGCTATATGGAAAATTATACTTTGGAAGTTTAATATTTCATTTTGAATATTTATATTTAACATTTTTAATCTGAATAATGTTCGAAGTATTTAAAATAGTTTGCAGTGTCTTATCGCTCAACCAATATAAAATCCTATTCTTATTTATAAACAAATATTAACTATTTTTATTTATAGTAATTGTAATTTATTTCGAAAAATCGAAGCAAAAATGTAATTAAGAAATAAGTCACATTTTAATTATGTTTTGATTATTTTTACTCATAATTACGAGCCTAAGCAAAGACAAAATCAGTGTTAATTAATTTATGCGACAGGAAAACCGGCGCAAAAATCTTGCCTTTATATATTTTAATTAAAAGTTACCATAGTTACAAAGCCAAAACCGTAAAATAAAAGAATGAAAAGCCGCGGAAAATGCGAAAACCTGAAAATGCAACAGGGGCAACATTTGAAACCAAACGAGCGCCTTAATTAAGTTGTTCCTGTTACCCACCAAGCGTTTTATTTCTTTATATATCTATATACTTTTTTTCATTCCTTTATGCATTGCCTTTCGTTGGGGGGTCAGGCGGACAACGCGTTGTATGAATAATATGACCATTTTATGTTAATCATACGCATCGTTGCACATTGCCATCCGACTAAGGGTTGGTTTTGTTTTTCAACCCAGTTGCTATTAAAAATATTTATAGCTATACTCGAACTGAACAATGGAGTATATCCATAATTAATAATTGGGATACAAGAATTCATATAAGTATCTATATATATGCTTGGAAAAATTATTACTCCCCAATGGCAACCCTTTTCAATTGCTCGTGGCTTTTCTTGTTTTTCCGCCGCAATTTGTATTGAAATTGAGCGCATTTATCACTTGTCATCGCTCCCTGGCAAGTTACAGTCGTAATCTATTTGTTTTCATTTCCTTTTCTTTTTTGTTTTGAACCCACAAAATACATTAGCCTGATTGTGACAAGCTGCAGTCAAGTGCCCCATAAGCGGGCCATGCTCCGTACTAAACGGGTTCCATATGAGGGCCTGTCCTGGGGCGCCGTGACGGGTTGAGGGCTTTAACATATGTCAAACCGCAAAACAATAAGCAACGCTAAACAAAAGATTCTTAATGCCTCTTGGTCGCGTGTGCCGCCAAGAACTCAACGACAACGACAACAATAACAGCTACAAAAACAATTCAAATATAAAGAACAACCCACACACGTTTATACACTCATATAGAGGTACATTCATGGGAATAGCAAGGACATTACCATTGAATATAATTGTGGTTTCAGACTTGCAGGTGGTAGAAACTTATTAAACAATGGGTTTATTAATTTCCCTGACAAGTTCAAAAATATGTCCAATGTTATCAGTTGAAAGCGATATTAATAAGTTTCGAGAACTTTTATTAGGGCAGCACTAATGAGTTTTTAATTGAGTTAATATGGTCGCGCTGGCCCTCTCGGAACACCAATTGAATGTTTCTGATAAAAACCATTAATTGATTAATTTTATACAAATGGTATTCGGTTTAATGGTGTTGTAAACCAATTACAATATGATTTAAAGCTACTTCAAGCTGTTTTAACCTGCATTTTGAAATAAATCAATAAATAAATCAATAAATTGATCATAGATAAAACCACTCATCATCAGCTTATATATTAAACTTGATTACTTAAAACCACACATCATCAGCTTATATATTAAACCTGATTATTCCACAACTTTATTTGCCTTTGTTTTAAAGTTTAGCATAGTATATATTATTAGATTTAATGGTGTTTTGAACCCTTCTGAATCTAGTTTAATGCTGCTTTCAACCTGTTATTACTCAGCTTTCCAGTATAAATAAATAAATTTCAGTTTATTTTTCTATTAGTTCGGAACCTATTTACAAATGTTTCGTAACTTCATTTTGACAGGTTTAAACTGAATATGAAATTTCTATATATCTTACCAAATTTAAGCCATTTTCACTGTGGCATTATATGGAATCATATTCTTTATACTTATCAGCCTACTGAAAGGAAGCTTAAACAATATACAGGATAATATTCAGACATTTATAGTATAAAAACCTATTATTTATACTTATCAGAAAGCTGAAGGCTATCTTAAATAATGTAAAAAATTTTCCCTAAAAGTTGCGATTGATACTTAATAAATTACCGAAATAGAAACACCAAAAACCTGAGCTGAATTTTAATTTAACTTCGCCCCCTCTATTTGTCTATGTCTCTTAGCCCTCTCGTAGACTGTGATTCACGGCCAACCATTTAAAAAAACAACAACAATAAAAACAACGGCAGCTCGTTCAACTTCGCAGAGATTCTGAAAAGGCTTTGTTATTGTTGTGCCATAGTGTCTGCCACTTGTAGACTTGCCGCAGCATCTTAAAGATACATACAAGGCACTCAGCCACAGCCGCGATATACACACATATGTGTGTGCGTATGTGTGTGTGTGAATTTGTGCGTGTGTTTGTGTATACGATTGCATAGGAAACTTTGGCGCCGTCTAAAATATTTACGACTATTTACACAGTCAATTGGCTGCGCCTGGGCTCACGTGACTTCGAAAGCAATTTCATATATAATTTCCAGTCGGATATAATTTAATGTTACGCTTTGTCCTGCCCGTTCGTAAATAAAACAAAAGTCCAGTAAGCCAAAGAAATTCGTAGTGAAAGCATGCGCTTATAATAAATAACGCAGCAAAGCGTAAGTTGAAATAATCAAAGCGAGCCGAGAAAAGTTGGCGAAAAAAAATGTGTGCGTAGAAATGTTTACGTTATGTTTACGTGTGTGGGCGTGATACTGCCCCTAAACAGCGAGTACCAGGAAAAACAAACAGCAACAACAATTCATTGTATCTGCTTATCTGTGTATCTATGGCCTGGACCGGCTTTTTTTTTATTTAACTTGGCCAACAACGGCCGCATTAACTTAAAATCAATAACCAGCTAACGAAAATTTCAAATACGTTTATCATCATGAGGCTCGTTGCGCTTAGCTGATTTTTTGTTCTTTTTTAGGTATTTTTCTTCTTGGCAACTTGGCGTATACGTGATATGTTGCCTGATTTGGGCTCCATGATAGCCATTGTCTGTGTGGCCAATGAAAAATGATTGATTGATGTGAGCTGATCTGAAACGAAAACCGGAAAACTTTGATTTTTAGTTAAACTAAACAAGGGCAGAGAGAGGAAAGTAAAGGGTGGGCAGTGGACTGCGAAAGGAAGGCAGAAATACCGAGAAGGATAGCGAAAGGGGGCGGATGAGGCTTACATTAATATTAACTTTTCAATTTTGCGCGCCGAAGGCCGTACAACTTTTGAGTTCATTGAACCCTGTTATGACTAAGTCCTGTTGACAACCGGTAATGAGATTTCAGAGAATAATAATTGGAATTCATTTTTTTCATATACAATGTATATAAATAACATCAATATATCAATAGAATTGGAATGAAACCCCAAATAAATAGGTTCAATAATAAAAACCCAAAGATAAGCTTTAATGATGGCTATAAATATATCAATAATAACCAATAAAACAGCTTAAAAAGTGGAAAGTATGAAGTGTTGAAGGAAAAACTGAATGACGATAAATACATCTCGAAACTAGAAAAAAACCAATTTGAAACTTAAATGACAGCAATAAAAGAGACAAAAGTAAATAAACTCAATTTAAATTGTTGCCAACACACTAAACTTTGTAAGTTTTTTAAGTGAAAAAAGTTTTAACCAAATATTAAGTTTTTTAAACTACTTAACCAATACAAAGCTGGTTAAATTCGCACATGTGAGTTGTCTTTGCAGTATTTTCTGCCTGTTGAGTAGCTCAAAAGTGCTAAAAAAAGTTATTTAAAATAACGTTAGGAAAAATTTACAAAAAAAAGCGTAGGCATAAAGTTAACATTTGACTTTTGCGTTTTTTTTTAAATAGTTCAAAATAACATTATTTAATTAAAGTTTGAGCTTTTAAGCTATAAATTGGCTTTCGAAGTAATTTTATGATACAAAATTGTGTCGAAAAGTTAAATTGAATAAATATATATTTAATGTAAATATCATATTTTAATAAACTCTGAAAGCCACACATGTTTTTAATTTTTTATTTTATGTAGTTTTCATATATTTTAAATAAAGTGTACATAAACCACAAGTCTCGTCATGGTTAAACCACTTGCTAAAGCCATAAGGTCAAACGATTGAACAACTTGCGGCCCAAGGCCAAGCAAGAAATCAAATGCAGCTAAGCAAACATTTCCGTTTCCGCTTCAAAATACGAATAAACGATAGTAGAAAAGTGAAAAAAAATAAAAAAAGTGTGCAGCATTTTGATTTTGTTATTGCTGCAATTGCCAACATTTCCGTTAGCCATGGCCAATTGCATTGCCTTTTGGCCCGGCTCAATTGTGTCCAGCGTGGAATTAAACTGCATTTTGATTGTGTGTCGTAAATGGGCATCAAAGTGCCATCAAATTTCTAATCAATTGATTTATTTGTCAATATTGTTGAACCGAGCTCAATTGTGAATTGTGAACGGAGTTTACTTAACGCTCATTCGCACTTCCATATTCAGCGAACAAACACAAATTGCAAGCGCAGCGAACTCAAATAATAGCCTGGTCAACGAGGTGACTGTGCGCCAGTGAGTCTATGTCTGTGTGTGTGTGTGTGTGTGTGTGTGTGTGTGTGTGTGTGTGATTGTCCTTTGTTTGCACAATTGATTGCTGGCCGCATGGACGCCACACACAGCTGCTTTTGTTTTCCTGCAGCCAATTAATGTTGACACACCGCTGAGAATTGCAAGCGACGAGTCCTGGGTCTGCGTGTCCGCATGTCCTGCGACTAGTTACTTGTCACTGCACTCATTATTCTTGGGCAATGACTCTGCTGCCTTCTAATTGCTTGGCAAATTCGATAGATTGATTGTTTTTCATTTTTTTTTGTGGTCATATTCATTGGCACTTTGATTTTACTTTTACAAATTTCTTTTATGTCTAGGCGGCCATTATCAAGGAGGGCTATCTGCTGAAGCACACTTGGTCCTTCCAACGCTGGCGACGTCGCTATTTTCGCTTAAAGCGTAATCATTTGTATTACGCCAAGGATGCCAAGGTAAGCCGTGCATATAATATTTATTTTATAACGAAATGCATTTTGAATAAGTATACAGCAAATTTGGAGGCTTAAACTGAATTTTATAACTCTCTCTAAAGAAGTAAAGTATTTCAAATAAGCTTCTTGTTAACCCCATTATTTGTTAAATTAACCAGTTTTGTATCAGATTTTTACAGGCAGTTTACAGCCTTTTTAGCTGTTTTTAATCTGTTTTCGTCTCGTTGTCAACACTTTTTCAAGTGGCTTTCATCTCGTTTTCAATATATTTTCAAGCTGTTTTCAGCCAGTTTTCAACCTGTGTTCAACCTGTTTCTAAACTGTTTTCACCCAGTCTTCAACTTGATTTAAATCTGCTTCCAACCTTGTTTTAAACCTGTTTTGTACCTGTTTTGTAACAGTTCTAAAACTGTTTAATACAATTTTTGAATCGGACTTAAAATGGAAATTTTTGTATTATATCTGTTTTTAAATTCAAAGAAAATGTGGTCTACATATTAATATAAGGACTATATAAAAGTGCGCAAACATAAACAGTTCTAAACACATTTAATTCGCCTCGGCAAAACGTATAACCTTTTAGCTAGCTATTTAATTATTTATACATTTTCTGTACCCGACCCCTTTTTAAGTGCAACTTCAACTCCACACAGCTGGTTGCGTTGGCAACTAAGTAGGTCAAAACACAAGCGTGTCCTTCGAAAAACAGAGAGAATAAATAGGACGTAGCCTTTACAAACTGTATAGAACTATAATCATATTGCAACTTTGCACTTACATTAATGCTTCCTAATTGCCAATTCAACAGCGGCTATACGGCGTATACGTAATGCAGCAGCATCCGGCACTCGGGCTGGGAGGGGGCGCTTAAAATTCGTTATTTGTGGCTCATGCGATTTCCTTGCAATTAGGAAGCGCTGCAAGCAAAACCTTTAACCAGAGACCTCGAATGTGCTTTTGGCATTGATGTTGATTGATTCAGGAGCCGAGTCTCGTACAGATAACCTTTCACATTTTCCAGCTTCATTTCACCTTTTAAATTGCCATAGTCTGCAATTACGAAATGAAATTACCGCGACTTGAAAGCAAACAATGACAAACGGTAAAAAAAAACTTGGGAGACATGTCAGGGGACAGATGACCTGAATGCCAGCCAAATTGGTTTATAGCGTGCAGTAACCAAACGCTCTCTGTGCATCAATAAGTAATGTTTTACAATATAATTTAATCAGTATGCCACACCCACAAGCCCGAACAACCCCCACCTTAGTCAGTGACGTAAAAATTTCGATATGCAGCACACACAAAAGCAAAGTTAGCCCAACGACTTGATTAAAGGTATCGAAACATTGAACGCGACTTCAATTTCAATATGCGGAATTGTCGCCTAATTGTTAATTTGATTGCCCAGGACATTAATCAACATAACCAAGCTAATTAACAGACAAACCTAGAGTTGTTACTGATATCCAGTTACCACTCACCAGTTGAACTTAGTTGAATTGGGTCATCAATGCAATGTTCAAGGCCTCTCCGCCTGTGCCTAATGGCATTAGTGCTTGAGCTGGGGGCGTGTTGAGCCAGCGTTATGTCTGCCGACTACAGGATATGACATACTAATTGTGCAAGGGCAATGGGCAGCAGCAAATAACGCCAGCAACTTGGCAAAATGGAAGTAAGCAGAAAGAGGGCTTTCATGACCTGACAATAGGAATACGTTTCATAAGTTATAGAACAAATCTACTTAAACATTTATTGAAATTTTTTAAATATTCATTAGTTTTATCAAATGTTTTAATGAATTATTAGTATTAGAGTTATGAATAAAATAATACCAAAAATATATATTTTAATAATTATCCTACTTCAAAAAATATTTCAGATTAATAAAATTAATCTTATTACCCACTCGAAATAATTCCACTGCAATAAGTGCACTACAAAAAAAAATAGACTTGTCATATACAACAATTAAAATACAAGCTTCACTTTCTTACGAAATACTTAAGATTTACACAACATCATTTTGTAAAGGATTCAGGAACTGCTAAGTCATGCAAATACTTGCAAATACTTGCAAGTTTCTGGGAATTTACTTCGTACTTACAATTTTTTATATAATCCCATAATCCACTTAATGTCGAACTGCTTAGGAATTAGCTAATGGAAATTCCAGAATTTACTTTCTGTAATTCTTGGAAAACTTATTTTCACATTAAGCATTATATATATTAAGCAAATTTCTTAAACGTTGACTTAAATACAAATTCTTAATTCTAATAGTCAAGTACAGCTACAACTATTAAACTATTTAATCAATCATCATATTACGCATAGTTGTGAATGATTTACGCTTTCGTATGAATCACCTGCGCCTGCGAGTATTTCTGATTTTAATTTGATTACATTGCACAACAGCAGCAGCGAAACTGTTCATAAACATTCATTGTCAGAGTTGTTTTCAAATTGCATTGAGCCGAAAATAGCAGCGGGGTGCTGATGTCAAAGAGGAGTGCGTCATGCAATTGCGTGTATTGTTGGGTTGCGTTATGAAACTGCAACAAACAAATTGCGCATACGCCATGTGAACACTGGTCCGTTGACGTTGGTTAAATGCGTATTTGCATTTTTTTTTGCCTTGTCAATATGCGAGTTATGTGACTGGCTCAAGTGTTACGCAGTTTGGATGCTCGCTGTCGAAGTGAATCTAGAAATTGTGTTTGAGTCTGCTCTTGATAGAAATCAGCTGAGAGGCATGGATTCCTTTTGTTAACTGTTTGTGTTTGTCGTAAGCACTGTTTATATTAGATATCTTAGCATTCACTTGTCGCGTAAGCCCTTGCAAGCTCTTTGCTTATATAAACTATGATATAATCATGACTAAAACTATAATATAAATATGATCTTTATTAGAATGCAAGGGCTCCGCTTAACCCCTATAAATACTAGATTTTTGCAAATTTAAAAACTGAAATTATTTTCAACTAACATTGTACCCCGCCCAATTCGATTGTTAAATCTGTAATAACAGTAGCCTGCATACCAAAAATTTGTATTATTAACTTTATAAAATCATTCTGGAACCATTTTCAAAGCATTTTGTAAAAATTGGAATCAAAAAATCATATATTAAACAGTATATGATTTCTACAAAGAGCCGGTTTTAACAATTTCATTTCCTGAAAAATTAATTTAAACAGACTTTTATAGAAGAGATAAGAACAATTTTAAAGACTAATCAGACTATATAAGCAGAGCTAGCGTAACTACAATTCCTTCAAATCTCTAAGCCGAATTCAATTAAACACAGATTAACTTTTCTAAATTTTAATGAATTCTCAAATTTGATACCAATACCAATACCAAGGATTTTCCTGTGAAATTTTTAATGTAGCTAAGATGTAAAACACGGCTCGTTGTCAAGTGTTTCCTATTTTAATCGCACTTACCATTTGATTAACAAAGAACAAACAAAATAGGGAAGAAGTGCTTTTATGCTCGACAAATAGATTTGGGGCGGTGCTTTATTAAAAGGTTAATATCGTGTAGCAAACAATTTTCAAAACCGGCAGCAACAGTTGATGGAGTGGCGACCCAAGTACTTAGAAACTCATTAAACGTTGGCACGAAATTTCAATTATAATTACGCATACGCCGTGTTGTGCCTGCCACAGTGCCGAGTAGCTTAAATGCTCGGTAATTTGTTGCTGGGAAAAGCGGGATAAACTACACAAACAAACGAAAGAAAAAAACGCGTGGCTGAACCTAAGCCTAAGCAGCACTAAGAAGGACGCACCCAAAAAGGGATAAAAAAAAACCGACAAAACAGATGGAAACAACGCAACGCACAAATGATGACAATGATGAGCAACGTCAGATTCCACTGAAATGTCGCTGATGTTGATGTTGATGTTCATGTTGATGATGGCGTTTGCCGTCGTAAAAGCGCAAATTTTTGTTTGCATTGTACGCGTTCTTTTTCACGTTCCTGCTGCTTCTTCTCCCGCTTTTACTACAGCTTCTTATTCGTCTTCTTCTTCATAAGCTAGTTTACACGCGACATGCGGCCGGAGAAGCAGCAACAACAACATTTGCTATATTCACCACAGTTGTAAATTGTAGCGAGCCGAACTCAGGCGGCGTTAACATGTGCGTTATATATATATGTGTGTGTATGTGAGTTTTTGTTTTGACACGTAAAAGCTCTGCTGTTTGCTGAGAGCGCCAGGAGTGCGAGCTTTTATCCAGCGTTGCCAGACTGCATTATATGCTGCAAATAAATACTACGAAATTAGAACTAAACGCTATACACAAATAAGTTAAAACATAACAATAACTAATACCAAAATAAAATATCTAAATTTTAATTGCAACAAATTCAACAATTTTTCAGATTTTTAAATTTTTGAAATAATTGCATGAAAAGTACAAACTCTTGCAGTGCCTAATACAATATTTGCAAATTTTCCCAAGAATTACCCAACATTTTCTGCAAGTGCATAACACTTCAGCTGAAAAGCTTTCTGAGGCACTCACAAGCACCCCGCTGCATGTCGCGCGCACCTGTAAATATTTGTATCCTTCCAACACCCCTACCCTACATTGGGGGTAGGCTGCTGCTGCTGCCGCTGCCGCTGCTCAGCCAGCCTGTCTGTGGTGAGTTTCGGATGGCGGCCAATAAAAGCAACGGCCACGCCGAAGACGAGCTCAGTGTAAACTCAACAAAGCAACGTGGAACAACAAAAATCAACTGGCAGAAGAAGCAGCAGTCAAAACAAGAGCAAAACTCTAAGTAATAGAACCAAAAACAATAAACAAATTCAAAATAATAATAATTCTTACAACAAGAACACAAAAGCAAGCTATAAAAAACTTCTTTAACATCATGAAAAGTATTCAAGTTTCAAAATTTTAAACTTTCCGAATATTAAGTGTGCCCTCAACAAAAAATCCGTATAAAACAATTTGTTTTGCTTAAAATTTGGCCGCATTTGAGGCACTTCCCTTTGTGCAAAATGTAAGCTGTTAACCCAAAAAACTAAAAACATAAAATACATTTTAAACATTTTATGAATCATAAACTGAAGCAACAGCCTAAATCGTTGGCTTAAGGCTTTTAGCCGCCGCAAAGCCGATTTTAACCGTTTGGGGTAAGTTCTGATGGAGTTTCTTTTTATGCCTATTTGAATAACATGCTCATGCTTTAAACTATTTAATGAGCCGCTGTATTATGGCCTTTAGGGTCATAGGCTTTTATAAGTTTTAACTGAATTCATTCCATTAACAGGGCACTTTAATTTTTTTGGTTTGCCGAAAATTTAAATTGACTGATTGAATTATTGATGCTAAGTGCCCCCAAAAATGTCGCGGTTTATTAATGTTCAGCTGGAGCTTTTAAATTTAACTGTCATTTCAAAATTAAATTGTGTTTAATAACTTTGCTTTAATTTTGTGTATCGTTTTGAAATATACACAAATTATAAATATGAAAATCCAGCTAGATTTTAATATATGCTAAAACTATAATATTATATATATTTTGTGACATATTTTTAAACTTTTAGTAATATCTATCTTTAATTGAAAATCCTCATCTATTTGACACCTTTATTTAACGAATATTTTATAAGAAATTAAAATAAATAACTTGTGGTGCAAATTAAATTGTTTAAAGATGCATTAGTATAAAATGAAATTATTTTTTTTAATAAAACATACTATAAAAAGATAACGTATATCTTTAACAGGACCCAATTTCACTGTAATTATTGAACATAGTTTTATTGTTGTGAAACGCATTTACGACTTATTTCTACTAAATAAATGCTATCAGTGTTGTTATATATATATTTATTATTATATTTACTGCATTTCTTAGCATTTAATGAAATACATTACTTTACACATTCATAAAACGTATTACAATTTGATAAAAGATCTTTTAAACAAAAAATTATTGAGATGTGAAGATGAATATTCGCAGACTGCAAAAAGAGAACAAAAATGCTATTTGATAGACGCCGAACGATTGGCACATACTTAAGTATTATCCTAATAAATTGAACACCGAGCTCGAACACTGACCTTTTTTTGTGTCTGGTCTGTCAGTAATCGTCCTTACTGTTAGCTCATGCCTAATGGCGGGCAGCAGCACTTTGTGGCTAATTACAACAGCACACAGAGACAGACGCAAGGAAAGAGAAGGGGGAGAGGGAGCGATGGCAAATAAGAGTGAGAGTCTAGTTAAGATACGCTTGCGTGGCACGCAAAGTGAAGGACGGCGCTTTGGGGAGCTGCCAAACAATCAGCTAAAGTGACATTTATACCGAGATAATTACCCGAAATTGTATGCACACACACATATACACAGAACCAGAAGATGATGAAGAAGAACAGCGCAAAGAACAAATACAAAAAGCACAAAATGGCAGCAAGTATAAATTGCAAAGATGAATCACTGATGGGTGGCAAAAACCAAAACAAAAACTATCAAAAAAAGAAGCGAAACATGTGTTTGAGGCACACAGGTGAGACCCGCAGACAGACGGCACAATAAGCTCTGCATTTGCAGCATGTCCTATGTGTCCTGATAATAGACTACTCTAGCACATAAAGTCCTTTATATAAGCTATGTATGTGTATTTTTGCTTGTGTGTGCGTGTCTGCAATTGTTGCGTGCTTTGAATGGTAAAAGCAAAGCTTGGTATACCCAGTACCCATTAACACTGAGTAAAAAGGCGGGTATTAAGGTTTCGTGCAAGGAAGGCATACCCAAGCCCTTAAATTATACATATTGACGATCAGCATTAACAGCTGAGTTCAAAGCAATGTTTAGTTGTCTGTCCATCAGTATATATGTTTTTGGAGAACGCCTTGCATGTTTCCAAAATAGATCAATTTCGATTATCAGTCTTGGCCTTTTACTTTCTCGACAGAATATAAAAAGCTGAGACGGCAGTAAATTGTATTTCAGTTCTCTTAAAGAATAAACATAATCAACATATTTCACTTTTCCGCACTTCTCAAATTTACAAAAATGTATTTATTTTAGGAACACTCATAATTGAATACCACATTTAATCCTTGATACTTTCGTAATGATCAAAATATAGATGTAAAGAAGAAGCACAGATTTTCGATAAAGGGCATCTTCCAGTCGGTCACACCCGACAAGAGCACTCTAAGTTATAATCGTGTTGTCCTGTTGGCCAGCACAAACGCACACACACACAAGCAGAGACATGCATGATGTTATCCTGCGCATGTTTATTGTGTTTACACTGCCTGCAAAAATTTAAATGACACCACACAAAGACACACACAATAAGTACTAAGCACAGTGTCCCATGTCCATTAACATATCCGTGTTTCAGTTGTGTTCAGGTGTTTTGTTTTATTTTTAATCTTATTTTCTATCCTCTTTGTTTTCTTTTTGAAAAAGCGATTAAGCGCTCATTTTATGGCCGCTCCTCTTAACGTGTGTGTGTGTGTGTATGTGAGTGTGTTCAGCACAGTCTGTTAACATGTTGGCTAATTTGGCTCGTGGCCGGATAATGTCCAATAAAATTACCAACACATACATCCTGCTGCTGCTGCGGCGTCCCTTTTTTATTGTTATCCTGCACGCAGCGAGTTGCGTTAACAAAGCTTTGACTTAAGCCAAAGGCAAGTTCAAAGTCATTGACCAGGACACACACGTAACGTGGCTGCCAGGATAATAAACAATTGCAGATTTAAGATAAACAATAAAACCTTAAAGCCAAATTACATAAGAGGCTGTGGCACATTCGGCGTGACATTTTTATATCAGTACTAAAAAATGTACAGTCCGAAATTCAAAAATATTGTAAATATTACATATTTTTTCAGTATTATATTCATTTAAAGGTGCTTTTATATATACATTTTTTGATTATTTATGTTAAATCAAACATTTGTTTTGTTAATATCTTTACATACTTATTGCAAATCAACGTTTTTTAGCTAATTATATTTGAACAATCAATCGTGCTAAATTGCCTTTACGCCTTCAATTAGTCCAAGCTAAATTGTTTCAATTATTTACTCAGGTTCCAATTGCGCTTTATTGATTTCTATGAAATTCTGCACACAATCAACAATAACACCACAAATTAAAAATTCAATTACCATGACCCGAAAGTGTACGGTAAATGCACAACGAGACTAATTGGCATTTAATATGCGAAAGCATTTGATCGGGACTTGACTGTTTTAACGGTAATCCGATGACGTCAATTGCAATTACGGCCCTAACAACATAATGACTATTTTCATATGCATTAATATTATTGAAATGGCATTAAAGTGGGATAAGTGTTTACTATATGTAAAATACTCTTCAATAAAAGTAATAAGCTTTAAAATGCAAATAAGTTTATTTATGTATATATATATATATATATATATATATATATATATATATATATATATATATATATATATATATATATATATATATATATATATATATATATATATATATTATATTTGCCAAGCCCTTTTGCACATTTCATGGTATTTTAATGTCAAAACTTAAATAACAAAGGGTATCTACTAAACTGGCTCCACATTTTAACATAATGTTTTGGTTTGCAGGTAGAGTATTAAATTTTCATAGACCAACCCAAATTGACATGGCTTGTGTTGCCCTAATAAGATGTAAAGGTCAAATTTTAGTATATTTTAGCATATAAAGAAGGCCAACGCCGTAAAACAATCAATGTGAGACAAATAGGAGTACTAGGTCTTAGAGTAACTAATCATATCGGAGATGAGTCCATAACAAATATAATATATATTTATAATATGCATGCAGATTAAGGCTGAGTTAAGTAAGTACTAGCAGTAGTCTATTATAAAAAATGCAAATTACATGCCAGTGTAAACCAAAGCCATGCAATTAAGTTCTCAGTGAAATATTTTAATAATTATAAATACATAATGTTGAGTATATACTACTATCAGCTCAAATTCAGATTCCAACTATTTATCTGAAACATTTAGTTATATAATTATAATAATACATAATATTAAGTATTATATACGCAACTATTAGCTTATATTCGAATTCCAACTATTTATCTGATAGGATGCAACGAAATGAAAGTACAGGCTAATCTCTAGTAAATTGCGCTGATTGCATCAACCAAAATTCGTAAAACTAAGGCTGTTTTTATTGCATAAGCCAAAGCGATATTACGTTACATAAAAACCAAACACAAACAAAAACACACGTACGCACACACACACGAATACACACACTCAGGCAGGCAGGCAGTCAGGCTCTCAGGCTGTCGCACAGTGCGTATGAGCAACGTGCCTAAAAGGATAACTAGCAGCAGGCACTCATCCGTGAGTGCACCAACTAATAGTAGGGAAAGGGTTGGGGGTAAAACTTAGTCAAGCAGTTGACTTGCTGACATTGCATTTTGCAAGTATGTGTGATAATATTTACCAGCGAATTTAAATAAACGAAAAGCTTACAAATATTTTGCCAAGCAAATTCCAAATTTACAAATTGCCAAGTTGCCTAATTTATGAGCATATATATTCAGATATACACAAATATATATATATATATATATATATATATATATATATATATATATATATATATATATGCATACATTTTCCAAGTCAAAGTCACAGCTGTGCGCTGTATAATTTTTGGCTACTTTTACTTTTGTATTTGGGCTTTCAGCCTTAATTTATGTGCCACAATGCCACATGAGGTCGCTGGCACGAAAGTCACGTGCCACAAAAAAAGGCTGAACACTTTGTTGATTTTCTCATCTTTTTTGTTGGTCTGGGTAAAATCGATGGCACAGCCTTGATGTGGGTGCCAGGTCAGTAGGCAGTAGGCAGTAGACGCATTGATTTGAAACAAAAGGGCCCAACCACATGTGACACACATTTGTGTACAATTTCCTATAGAGCTTAGCCGAACGATTTTTCAGTCCAATTTCAATTGTTCTTTTCGTTCTGTTGTGTGAAAATCAAACGTAAACAATGGCGAATTGTTTCAATTCATAAAACATGTGTTTCTCAGTTATATTTATTTTTATTGTATTGCGATTTTTTGTAATAATTTAATTTACTTTACAAATAAGGAATGCAAATAATGAGGATCCAATTGCTGGGAACTTTTATTATGGCATGATTTCAATATTTGTGTATTTTGCATGCCAAATACGAGAGCAAATGCGAAAAAATTACAAAGTAATACAGAAGTAATCTATAGTTTAAACCGTATATTAAAAGTCATTCCTTATCATACCACTTGTTTCCATATTTAAATAATGAATAAATATAAATGAAAAGTCATAAATAAAAAGTCATTCCTAGTTTTACAAATGTTCCAAGAGTTTACAATTTGAACCCCTGCCAATATGGAATTATACAGGGCACATGTTTAACATAAATTTTGCCAAACGTTTTATTTTCCAAATTTAAATACAGAATTAATTTGATGTCCAACACATTTACATAATGCCCACACGCTCGACCAGGCCACTCAGTTTTCTTTTTTACTATATTTGTGGTCTGCACAATATACTTCTTTAGCCCTGTATATTAGTTTGCTTCGATTGGAATTACTGAAACGAAGTTTGAAAATGTCTCCTAAAATGCCAAATTATATGATTAAAACAGATATAAGTCGTTATATATACGTTCTCCACGCCTGTCTCATAAAAGCAACCTCATTTATATTGCTGCCAGCCAGCAGATGGCGCTAGTTTAATCAGCATAAACATTGACAACACATGTTGTCTCCCTGTTTTGAATAAGGCTTGTTGTCTCTTTATTAACTTCTACTGCCAAACATGGGCATAATTTGAGCCTAAACTGCGCGCCCCCTTGACTCTCTTAATGAACTTGTTTATTTGCTGCACGTGTACCGAATAAAAGGCCTTGAGAGTGCCGCACTACAAATATATACACAGATATGGCCAGGTCCATATATATGTATGTGTGACAGTTTCAACTTATTTCTATATTTCTGCAGCCATTGAAAGGGACGTGACGTGTTGGCTGAGACAGCCGCATCAACATACAAATATGTTCTTTGATGATGTTGCAGAGATGCGCACGTAACTGACATTGAAAACTATTTTTCCGTTTTCCTCTTGACTGGTTGCTTTGTTTTTATTAATAAATTTTTATATTTGTATTTTTTTTTCTTTTTGTTCGATATGAAATGCAAGCTCATACGGAAACTATTGTGTTGTGTGTTTGGCCGAAGGCACAATGCAGCTTGAATAGATAAAAGAACATTTTCCATTGATGCTCTGCCTATTAGTATACATTTTCTTTTAAAATCCGGATTTTAAAGCTGCCACTATTCTTGCAGAATCTGTCGGATTATTCAGAGAGTAAAAGTGCTCAAATAACAAAAATTGTACACTGAGAGGGAGAGAGAGACAGAAACGTGGCAAGCTCTTAGCAACATGTTCATTAACATAATGAATGGCATTCAAGAGTATTTATTCAATTCGTGCTTTATTATTAATTTTAATGCCGGATAATTGCTGCTTTTAAGGAAGATTTGGTTTCATTTACTATCATTTATAGAAGCAACCGAAATAGAAAGACACAAGAAAGAGAATTTATCTTTGCACTGGCGAAGATTGAATACCCTTGCAGACATAAGAAAAACTTTACCATTTCTTCTATGCTGCGGCAGAAAAATTTTTTTTTAAATGTAGTTGTCAGGCGACCTGTCCTGTCCTGAATATACACTTCATGGAATCAGCGATAAGGGGGCGAATATACCGCCATTAGATTACTATACCCTCTGCAAGTGTATAAAAAAATGTTGTATTCTATTTAGTTTAGCTGCGGGCATGTTGACAGCAAGATATATCCAAGTGTCCTCGTCATTGTCATGAGAATAGCACACAGACAAGCACACGCACTCACACACAAACACACACACAGCTACCATTACCCGCTTTCTGCTTCCGCCTGTCTCGGCCAAAAGGAACAAAGTTTTTTCTCCACAGTGCTTTCTTTTTCCTTTGCTTTGCATTGAACTGTATTGCGTGCTGCATACAAACGACAGATTAGTTGGGCCCTGAGCGTTAACAAGGCGAGGATGTGGTTGTGGCCAAGTCTAAATAGATATAATCATGGGCGTAGGTTAAGCAGGGGGCGTGCTCAGGGCAATTGACCGTTCGCTTGGCCACAGCTGCGTGCGCCTTAGTTTGATATATATCTTTATCTTTGTATATGTATAGGTATACTTATTCGGTTATTGACAGTTGACAACGTGTGGTATGCGTAATATTTCGCTTGGCTATTAAATTGCTGGCAGCCCTCCGCACCTCAAAGTTTTTGCATTCTTTGCGTCTTTTCACATCGGTTTGTTACGCTTATTGTGCGCAATTATTTATTTGATGCCAATCACATTTGAACATATGACAACTTTGAGTCTGACAACTTTAGCTTAGCATCAGTCGGAGCCTTGTCTTAAGTTTTATTAACATCGCATTTCATTTGTGTCATTTGAGCCATGTCAAAGAAAGATGTCCAAAACTCATGCTGTGTGAACGCACAGGTGTTAGGTATATAGAAACAAGACAGAGTTCTTGGAAATAGTTAAGGATTCCTGGCTTTATTTCGCACTTAATGATGTTAAGTTTTGTAGAGAATTCCTTGAGGCGCTGATTAAATACGTAATGAAGTTTTCAAATACATGAAAGCAAGATAAATGTTATTTCTCATTTATTCCGCATTTACAACAAGAACAAGTTCTTGGAAATAATTGAGGATTTTCCGCTTTACTTGTTGTTGAGCATTTGGCTTACAAATACAAATAAAATAATATTGATTTGCTTTTTAATCCTATTTAACGGTTGCTTAACCAAATCAGCATACTATTGTGCTTTTATGCAAGCACATATTTTGTGCAATTCAATGATAAGGCACGTGTTTGTCATTCAGATTCACAACAGTTGCTTATAAACTATTTCGCACATTATGCAACACTTTGCTTATCTAAATTTGCATTTTGATTGCAGCTTATATTTTATACCCTAGCAAAGGATGTTGTAGTTTAATGACGAGATGTTTAACGCATAGAGGCTTCTTCGACCCTAGAAAGTATTAACATATTTTTGGCTAGCATCAACAGCTCAGAGGATATAGGAGTGTACGTCTGTCTATCTGTGTATCTATTTCCCCTGTCATTTTATCGTTGTTACATATGTAGAATTAATTAAAGTAAGCCAGATCTGACCTTAGGCACTTGAAACATCCATCTGATCCCAACATAAAATATACCACCCAATGGAAACAATCGGTCGGTGTCCAGTATTTGTATCAAATATATATAGTGCACATATAGCTGTATATTTGACAGGGTAGTGTATCTTCGGTATTTTTTCTTGTTATTTCTTGTTTTGTATACAAATATGCAAATGCAAAGCTGACACTCAAGTAAGTAAGCAACCACCCCGGGCCCCCTCTCTAGATTAATTTAATAAATTATATAACGACATGAGCTGCAGATCAGCCGCAGCTCGAGTCCACAGTTGAATATCTATATAAGTATTTGCTTAAATGCAGCCTGCATATATATATGAATACTTATATATATATATATATATATATATATATATATGTATATATATAAATGGAGTGGATGCGCAAAACCATTTCACATGCATGCATGGCCTGAAGGGTACATTTGGCTAACAAGCGTACTAAATGTACTACAAAAGCGCTGACGGTTGACGTTGACAGTTGAAGTGTTGCCAACACAAGTGAATGCATATGTTCGTGTGTGTGTGTGAGTGTATGCGACACACAAATGGCATAGGATATATATGCCAACATTTGGCAAGGAACCGCTTCCACCTGACTTTCAGCTTTGAGCAATTGATTTTAAAAACATGTTTTTAAGAAGCTTGTTAAATTTACAGCCCGGCGCGAAGCAGAATTTGTCGGATTGCAAAACTTTTTTCGAATTGTAGGCCGTGTTTTCAGCCTCCTCCCAGAAACTCATTAGTGCGCCGAGCCGCATGGAAATTCGTTAGCCAAGAATCCACCACTGTTCCGGCCTATTGAAGTACCCGCGACCCGCTCCTGCTCGGCCGCTTGGCGGCTTACTTTCAATGGGCCTGCATTATGCATTAGGGGAGGGAGCCGCATGCAGGAAGTGAATATGCACTGCAGCAATTGTGGCATGTGGCAGCAGCCGACAGCAGTTGCAACAGACTCAAGGCCATGTACAATTTCTGTGGCATACTTTAAGTGTGCACTGGGGGTAAATGTTGCAAAACCAAAAAAAACTCAGCACGGCGCGCATATATCCAGATCGCGCTGACCGTTCTAATTGACAGTTATGTGCAGCCAAATTGACATATCACCTTGATTAATGGTCAACACGGACGAGAGTTCGCCACACACATAAACACACGCACACAACAACTCAATCATTCAGTCTCACAAAAAGCACAAGGTCATGGTCTTAAATTTATTGTGACGCATTCACAGACACAAATGAAACGCAATTTTCTATTACAACTCTCCATTGTATAACTATATCTCATTTATATAGATATATATTATATATTTCCATTTGTAGGTAATGAATTTGAATTAAAGATGGACTTTATTTGTAAAACCTATTTGCAAGCACTAAAACTAAAGCTTTTGTCATTTATATCACTACTTCAAAATTATTTTAATTTTTGTTTAAATTTTTTTGTTTTGTTCGGTTATTATATATATATATAATAATAATTATAAAATATCAAATGTCATTTGGACTGACATGTTTTCTCGCATAGTCTTACCTTATTTTCGACAATCTTATTTTTATTTTCGTTAATTTTTGGATTAATTTGTAGTGCCTTTTTTAATTCAATTTGTATACAAAAAAGATTATATTAAATAAAATTTACTTTCCCTTCTACAAATTTTCATTGTATTTATTGCCTCTAATTTATTTAAAAGTTTTAAAAATCATTCAAGCCCAAAACAAAAACACAAAGTAGCGAAATTGTAAATAATGCAAAATATACGCTTAAAATGCAAAGAAGCAGAAATTTCATTCAACGTGCAAAAGCAAAAAAAAAGGAAAAGGTTGAAATAACTTTGCAACCTTAATTTGTTTTACCTGGGCCAAATGAGGCGCTCGTGCGACAAGAGAATGTTTAGTCCAATGCTTTGAATGAAAGGCAAATTCATGGTATAGAATTTATCCAAAGGTTCCTTTATTCTCGCATTATTACATTCGATAGGTAATAAGGCATTGGGAAATGACAAAAACGATTTTAAGAGCCCGTGGAAACCTTTACGGTGCCCAAAACTGACAGGCGACCGCCTTCATCTCCCAACAAAAAAATAAAATAAGTCTGGTCTGCGTGGGGGAAACCTGAATCATTGACAGCCCAAATGGGTGTTGAATGACGCATTTGTAGAGTGCTCGACGGTCAGCTTTCAATTACACGGCCATTTAGTACAAGTCTTTGCCCTGACAAGCTCGTTGACATGGCAAACATCTTTTAAGGAACGGGACGCTATAATTGATTTATTTACTAAAGTAAATTTTCTTCTTCCCATCGAGTGTAGGCTGGCGACAAAAAAAAATTTCTCATGAAGCTGCTAAATCAATCAAAAATTTTGTTGGCAAAAATTTGATCAGTTCTTTCGCTGAACTTTATATATGTTTAATCATATTTCAAGTGCCACATCAATTTGTGTCAACGGCATTAACTTTTTAAATCAAATTTACTTAAGTACTTGAGTGTTCTATAACGCCAGGAGTCTATTAAAAAAATGTAATAAATGTCATTTAGGGCGCGTCAAAAAATAAAGTTGGCTTAGCACAAGCTAAAACGATGATAGAAACAACTATAATATGAACCTTGTAAACTTTTTCATTTGCATGCCAAACAAAAAGTGAACAACATTTATTGGAAGACCTTGACAACTGGGGTGGAGGTCTGCCCGCACTGACAGCTGACCCTAAAAACCAAAATAACATTTTTGCAACAACTCAATTAAATAGTTATTATACCCTATATACATAACAATGGGCGAATGTAAGAGTTGAAAGGATAAACCTAAAGAGAAAGCATGTTTCCCTACAATCAATATTCAAATTTGTTATTAGGTTTATTTTACATATTTAATAAATCTGCCATTTTAACCCAAAAATAGTTAAAAACCTTTTTCGGTTATTTAAGTAGATTAGGAAGATGTTAATGAGTAACGGAACTAGAAATAGTAGCTAATTGCATTTTTCATACACAATTTTTTTTTAGTTTTGATAGACCGCCTAGTTTTTCACATCAATAAATATCGATAAAGCCCATTTTTGGCAAAAAATGAGAAAATTTTAAATATTAGAAAAGCGATTGAGTAAAAAATAATGTAGAATTTCGCAGTACCAAGCATACAAACATATATTTTTGGATATCTTAAGTATGCCATTGAGAAACTTTATTAATAGATTCAGGATGATTATTTTAATTTCGTCACTTTTCTCTAAATTGAAAATTGCTTAATTTCTATAATAAATATTGTAGTAGTGCTTAACCAAAGTTTACACAGTTCCCACACAAAGAGAAAACCTGGGAAAATTTGCCACATGCCTAGCTTAAATGGCCGCGTAATCATTAACACCTCACTGATCCGGCTTAGGACCCGAAATATTCAAATGGTTTCGACTGTTTGCACAGCCCGCACATTTCTACCGCAGCACGAACTCAAACCCAAACTAAGGCCTCAAGGACCTGGGCACCCCGCTATCACTCTGGGTCCCATCGTTCGACTCAAAGGTGTTGGCAGACAGCTAAAGGCGAATGATGCTCGAATTGACGTGTTACGTTAAGGTTAATGTTACGTCTCTTACGTTGTGGCCTGTTACGTGCCTTAAAATTTATGCACGGCTTTATGTTAAATATAAATCTTTCACGCGCATTAAGAAGATGCGTGTTGGTTACAGCTTTCAGCCATTAGTTGGAAGGATTTAAAGGATTTGTATCTGATTTTGTTTGCCCTCACGGTTTATGTAGTTTTGATGAGGCGGCTTTTATGAATATTAATTTTGTAGGCTACGTTAGCAAAAAAGGACAGTTAAGCTCTTTATTACATAGCCGTGGGATTTGTATGTTTTATGTTAGCTTGAAATAGATTACAGCTCAGCCCGCTAAAGGAAGAAAATAGCAAAAATATTAAAGTGAACTGAATAAACTTTCTTATCCATCTGTTGAACCAATAAACAGTTTATACATATATATAAATATATGTGACCTTTATATCAAAATTATAATCTTGGTAGGTGAATGTTTAACTTGGTTTTAATGACTTTCGTTTGGGCAGGACTGTTTGTCCAAGACTAGAAATTTAGTTGATTTATGATTGGCTTATACAAAACTATGTACAACATTTTATGACTATAGCTCGCAAAGCTCCATTTAGGTGGCTGTGGACAGAAATGGATACTAAAACCAAAATTACAATTTATTGGCTTGAGTGGGGTTAATCGATGTACCTAAATAGCTTTGCGTATGCAATATCTTAACCCACACATAAATTTTAAGAGCTATTATTACATGGGAAAAATGTCTAAATGTGACTTATGAAAATTGATATATTAAATTTAAAAGTATTTTATCCAGATAGGATTATTAGAGAACTTAAATACCTAGTCGTTCTTTTTATATGTTGCTCCGATATATATACATACATGTTATTTGCCAATTATATTCCTTAAACACTGCCATATTGTTGACACTATAATTAATAAAGTTTTTTAGGAATAGCTTCCGAAAAACTTTTTTTGTGTAATTACGCTCGTAATTAGGTAAAGTGCCATATACATTTTTGATTGCTTTAGGGTGGTGCATTTTATCTCTGGGCATTATGTGAAAATCCTTGCTCGGCAAAAATCCTTCAATGCTGAATTTACAATGTACTGCCTCAGATTCCAGGCCTACAAATGCCCAGCAAGGCAAAAACTTTCACCCTTTATGCAAAATTAATGCGCATGTTTTAGGCATCTGGTAGCGCTGTGTAGACTTGCCAGACAGTAAAAAAATCTTATTTGACTTATACGGTGGGGCAAAGGGGCTGTGTGTAAATTGGACACGCACATGGCCAAGTTTGCTGCTGGCTGTCAGTTGCCATTGTGGCCTGATCGCTCCTGGACGGATTTCCGGCATCGTTTTCTGGCTTTTATCAGGCTGCGCAGGCTGCTGAGGGTAGTCGATGGAAGGGGGCTAGGTTGGGGTTCGACTAAAACATCATTTTATCAAACCCAAAACGAGGTCATGTGTATTTTGTGTCGCCGTCGCTGGCGCTGCTCAGCAAATGTTACTTGAAATATGTGGTCCTACGATGGGGACTCGTTTTCACTTCGTTCCTTTCGTTGTTTTTTTTTAGCTCACGCAAAATGAGACTCATAAATTATGTTGCATAAATCACGGTGCAAGCTTAACTGTGTGTGTGAGCTTTTTTTTGTCATCAAAATATATTCGTTTTCTGAGAATGAGATTAAGTAATTAAGGTTACTTGGCTATATGGGCGTAAATAGGCATTATTTATGCGATTTGTTGTGCTTATTATAAGAGCAGAAAATTAGGGTTCAGACATAAAAACAAAGAAAAACCCTGTATTTATTATTTGATCATTATGAAAATCTAAATATAAATATTATATGTCAAAATGTATCTTACAAAAGAACTGCTTTTAATTAAAAATGAAGGTTTGGCAGATATATATGGGTAGTATAATAATTATTTTTTTGTGTTGGCTACACTAAATTTGCTGACTTGAGCTCATTAACTGTCCAAGATGTGATAAATAACAAATATCTAATATGCTTTCATGAAAAAGTTTTAAAATATAAAGAACTTACACATGAAAATTTATCAAGTCTATACTTTAAAATAATATTCTAAAAATATACTAAAACACTATCCAAGCACGCACAAACAAGTATTTTCTTAGCTTCGCAAGGTTTTTGCCCCTAGCTTTAACGCTTCAATCAAATTTAGTGCATTTGACTGGCTCAACTTGTAGTGACTGAAAAAGACATTTCGAGTGCTTATGAGAGAAAATGAAATAAAAGAAATAAATAAAAAAAATCCATTAAAATGGCGTCAAAATGAAAACTTCAAAATAGCTGTCCGGGAGATGAGGCCAACGGCGATTGGTAAAGCCATTTCCATTTCACAGAATAAAGAATAGAAAGCTAAAAATCATCGACCACACATTTCGTTCCAATCAAACTTGGCTTAAAAGCGCCCGCCACGGTTGCATATGTCCTATTGTTGTTGTTGTTTTAGGGGCTAGAGGGTTGCGCAAAAAACATACGAGTTTGTGAGGCGAGAGCATATTTCTTTGTTAGCTGCCACTACTTAAGTGTTATTTATGGATTTTTATTCGCTGACAAATACACAACATACACACCTACACATGTAGTTTCGTGTGGGCCTAAGCGTAAAAGGGTAAAGTTGAATGTACGCCAGCTTTATGTGAATGGTCCTCTAGTCAAGAGCATACACACACTCGACGCGCATAATACTCACCAGGCAAAGAGCAGAGCCATGACGAGGACGTAGAGAATGTAAAGGCTATATCGCAGGCATATTTACATATTTTGTAGCATACTTTTTGGGGCAAACGAAAAATACTTATACAAGAAAATTATAAATATATAGATTCACTTAAATTCTTCTTATTTCAATCAATTTTATAGAAGACCCGTCGTCTTATTAGTTGCGATATTTGCTGAAATAGCAACACACGGCGTATACTTAACACGACGTATTAATATTGCATTTGTCTCTTGAAACCAATTTACCGCATACCATAATTGCAACATTGCGGCACAAAACGTACCTCAATTTATCACAATTATTGTCACTAAAATTGCCTGAATGTCGCCTGTGCCAAATGCGCCCCGAAAAACAGACAGAGCCTACAGTCTACACCCCCAAAGGGGTACATTGGCAGCTGTGCCCACGGGTGGCGAATTGCTTTAAAGGGCCTATAGGCCTAACACAGTGCCTGCCATTTCCGAGTACTACTAATTGACGTTAGGGTTTGTTGCCGTCAGTTTTATATTTGTATTCCAACGCATGAACAGGCAGGTTGGATTGATTGACATATAAATAATTTATTTGAATCGTTTAAAGGAAAACATAAGGGATTTGCAAATGTCACTTGTATGCCGCCTTAATTTCAAGCTCACTATAATAAAATTAAAATACAAATCTATAAAAATTGAACAGAAATTGAACACATAAAAAATACTCAACTTTATTGATTTCAACAATTAATTTTCCAAATGCATGAAGGGTCTCATAATGAATACATTTTGTTTTAGATTTAATTTAATTGAAGCCTTTTTCATAATTTTCCCTTTATTTCCACATAATTATCTTAGGCCTTTTTTATCTGTTTCCATTTTTAATTTTTTAAAATATTTATTTTAGTCAACCCAGTTCCGCTTTAAATAATTTATTTCAAACATTTGAAATGTTGTTGCTGTTACCAAAGGGTATTATGATTCCCATCGCATTTTCCACTCACTTGAATTTAATGCGCATTTATTTCAAGCATTTCTAAATATTAACTTTTTTATTTTTATAATTGAAAAGATTATAATGCAAAACTTAATGCTTTTTTCCATATTTTTAGATTCGCTTTCACGCCACCCAATTTGGCATTAAATGCTTAATTTGTAACTCTCACCGCTTTCATAATGCCCATGGCCATTTAGGCCCCCTCCCGCCATGCTTAATATAGCAATTATAATTTTAAATGAAATTCAAAAGGTGCCAGCCAACTGCACAGCCATTCAAATTGTATATATGTATTTAAATTTAACGCACATTGATTGCCTGAAAACACATGGTGAACATGGTGGGGCTGGGCCAGTGGCGAAAACAGGGTGCGACAAGTAAATATAAATATTATGGCACATTAATTACTGGCTTGAGGGCAACACGCTTAAGTGTTGGCCATTATAATGTAATGCCATTAAAATGCGAGCAATTTCTAGCCACGCGACTTACGACACGCCAAATGAATTGTAACACGCCCACGCGAACAGCCGTAGGTAAGACCCCTCCCCTCGCCCCTTTCAACTGCTGCTGCTATCAACTTCAATCAGTTTGAGTCACGCGAGCTATCTAGTTGCCAAAATGTAGACCCAAAATTGTTGGCCGTCCCGTGAGATGTTTTTACATCTTCTGCCAAGGGTTGTCATGCCACTTTACATTTTCCACTTTAGGGGCTCCATTCTGTTGGGCCAACTGTAAGCGGCTTAACGCGCAAATGTACAACTTTTATTCATTTTCTTCTTCTTCTACAAGTAACATGTTACCGTCAAACGGTTTTGCTCTAGTTTCTCCCAGAGCAAAGTTCTGCTCTCAACTTTCAATGCAAGCCATTGCAATATAAAAGATGAAAATTGCAGCATGGAAAGTGCAAAAGTCATTGCAAAGTATGTTTTTTAATACTTTTCTTTTCTCTTTTTCGTCGGTTTTGCTTTATGCTGGCATTGAAAAGTGTAATAAGAAAAAACACATAAAATAAAAAGTTTTTAGAAGGCAGAACTTTTTGGTTGACGAGTTTATCTCGGTCATGTCGCAGTTAAACTGTAAACAAATGCGAGTATGCAGCAAAGTTCAAGGATAGTAGATTAGCAAAATGATATCAGAAACATTTTATGTCTAAATGTTTAGTGGTCCATGCAATTGCAATCTGTAGCTTGTATTTTATTCCTAAGATAGATGAAATAGGCTGATTACACGTCCTTCACTTTTTGACCTTCTTCCTAGCTGTTTTCAGCAAATCGTCCCTTTTATTTTTCTAGAGAGAATATATAATATTTTACAAAATTTCTGCTTGTCATAGTTAAACAAGCTCAATTATTACAAAAACTAATACCTTATTTATAGTTTCTTAAGTATACTTTATGTAAAATTAATAGAAGTATCATTCATTCCATAAGACCGATACTTAAGAAAAAAAGTTTTTCATTATTTTTTATGAGTTTCAATTATTGTATAATTTGCCAGCTATTTGCTGTATTTTCTGGGATATATAACCTTTAGCAAAATTTGGCTTTAAACTTTACTTACTGGCCGATTTTCTTAATTTATATTACATATTTCTATCATTTATCTCTTCTACAATCTAGTGAAACGCAGGTAATGCAAAACGCTTGAATGATTTTTTTCTTAATAGATAATTACCAGATTTCAATGTAAATTTCTTCTATTTACACTTAAAGCAAAATATTTAGTGCCAGGTCGACTTTTATTAGGTGTCATTTTGAATAAATTACGGCCAATTAGTTTCTCGCCTTCATCCCAGCACTCAACTGGCGGGTCAGCACTTTTTTCTTACCTCTACTTAATTCTAATAAGTTATTGGTCACTTTTTTCCACTCCCTCCATTCCCCCATTAGCCACGCACAATTCGCGGCGAAATGTAAGCGCCATTAAGTGATTTCGCAAAAAGAAAAATTAAACCAAAAACGGAGAAAAGAGGAAAAGAGAAAAATGCGGCACAAAAAGTAATGCCAAGAAATTGATATGAATGAGCAAAAGTTTTCTGCAAGCTGTGGCAAAAACGAATTGGGGCAACAATAACACAAAAAAAGGCCAGAAATAAGTGGAAACTTGTTCGTCTTCTTCTTCGACTACCTCTTGCGCCAGGTGGCTGACTGGACGTCGAAAAGTGCGCAAATTAATGATTATGCCTCGCAGTTTAGCCCACAGTTGGGGCGTGAGGGCAAATCTCGGCATAATGCAATCAAAGTTTTTCACCTCCAGGGCTTATTGCCCGTTAGGCCAAAGGCAAAACAAAAAATAAAAGTAATGTACCAATTTGCTTAATGTGTTTGTGATTGACCTGCGAGCAAACGACCAAACACGAATTCCAATCAATTCCGAAGAACTTTCGTACATCCAGTTCAAGTTCAGTTCCCAAAGGTCAAAAAGGGATCCGCCAATGCAAAAGGAAAAAACCGAAGAGAAAATAGCAAAAATGGAAAAAGTTTGACTAGCAAATACCCTGGGGATGCGTAACGCACATCAATGGCTGCATTTTAAAGTGTGGACTTTGATCGATTTTGCTGAAAACGGGTAAAGTTGAACTTAAACTTTACTATAAATTGACTTCTTTAGGATATATGAGAACCCGGATAACTCTCTGTGATAGGTAGGAATGAATAGCCTATATACCTGGCCATTAAAAAATGTTATTTTTATAATTATCGAAAAGCTATTGAACGCTTATTTTGTAATTTATATTTTACCTAAATTCTACTTATTTATCATGCGCTTCAAGGAAATTTGCATGGCCCAAAGCACTTTTATTATTTTTAGTTTTAAAGAGTTTATCGGACTTATTCCCTGCCTTTGTTTCATATGCTTTTTACTCATGTCCTTGGTAACAGAGAATAAAAAAAAATTGTGACAGTTCTCATATATTTTTAATTCCTTGTTAAATAGTTTAATATGTATAAGGTAAAAAAAGATGAGGCAGCTGCGTCTTTCTATTCTAAGACTCTCGCACATTATTATATTTACAGGGTATAGAAAAATTTTTTAAGCCAGCCTTAACAAATTTTCAATACTCTCTAGAACCATTTCTATGACTGCAGGGTGTAGAACGGATTCCCTTATACAAATTGGCTTTTCATGCCTGTGCTGAGTTGCCTAAACACTTCGTTTACTTTTTAATTACGTTTATTTATTTATTGATTTTTTTTCCCATTTTACGCTTCAACCACAGCTGCTGCAAATACACACGCACACACACCCCCCATACGCAAGAATATTTGTTGAGGGCTCTCCTTATAATTTCTGCGAGAACTGAAATAAAACCTGGCAAAAGATTTATGATAACCGTTCAAGCGGAAAATGTCTGGGCTCAAGGCTACGCCCAGGCAAACAGCCATCAAAATGTTGGGGAAATTATCAGGATATAAATGCGAGCAGAAATTAAAGCTGCAATCGTTCAACGGACGAAAAACCGAGGAGCAAATCAAACTCGAGCAAGCCATCCGCTGCCATCAAAAGCTCTCATACTCAACCCCTCACTTGCCATCACTTAACATTCCACGTTAAAAGCGCATGAAATCCTTGCTGATTTTTAACGATTTTTTCCCTTAACATCCTGACCGTTTAACGATTCACTCAGGCAGCTCCTTGCCGCCTGCTGATGCTTCGCTGACACTGACGTTTGCTTCGCGTTTCCCGTGCAATTCTCCGAATTGCTGGCAACGAGCCGTCCATTACATGCACACATATACACTCACAAACACACACACAAAAACACACACACACCCACACACACACACCCACACGTACACGTAACACATGTACATATATATAATTATTATAACGCTCACTCTGTTGGATTAAGCTGCTTCTGTGTTTTAGCCCCAGGGTATTCCATTCAACTACGGTTTGAGTGATTGCCAAGTTTTCAATCAATTATGTTTCATTAGGGGATCCGTTTTCATTGCCATTTATTGATGCTACGCATTTGGTTTCAGCCATGATTATTGCGCTAGACGAAAAACTTTATCCTTATTATGGCATAGTAAATAATAGGAAGGAGGTAGTAAGTGTAATGGTATGTCTGAATTTATCATTTAATCATGCTTTATTTATTCTGATCGGAAAATTATAAGAAGTCTTTTCCAATTGGGAAGTAAGTTATGGGTGGTTTACAAAAGTTTTAAAATGATATTAAAATGGTTTCAAGGTTTAAAGTGCTCGGGTATCATAATTAATAATTTAAATTAAATTTATGTATAGGCTGCTAGCATGAGATAAAATATGGCACGCTTAAAACAAAAGGTTTAATTAAAACCTTTGATGAAATGGTTCAAAAACGGTTGCAAGTGAATCATTTTTTTCAATGAGAAACCTTTATTTTATTAAAGTAATTTTTAAGGAAAAATCCTGTTTTAGGATCAAACATTTAAAATATAAGAAAAATATTTTTGAATAGTAGAGAACTTGTCTTGTCTTATAGGGTTCAGCTTAATATTACCTCAACTATTGAGACGCCAGTTAAAAGGTTGAAAATAAACTGCACATCGCCTATGGAGCCAAAAACATATAATTGACTTAGGCACATACTGCCATTACTATAAATTTATTGGAAAAGCTTATAAAAACTAAATACCCTTGAATACATTCACAAATGTAGACACAATTTGTCTGCAAGGCACAAATGCTTCGAAATTCCGTCAATTTTGTATTATAAAATACCAAAAGAAATAAATAATGCAAAGCTCGCAGGCTCGCAGCAGATTAAAAGTTAAAACAAACGAGCCAAATGTGCCTCATATAAAATATAAAAGCCGCACTCGGCCAGACATTCCAGCAAGACAGACAGAGTAAGGTTTGCGCACGTTTTTTCAGCGAATACCATTAGAGAGCTGAAGGCATTTTGCGACCGCAGATACACGGCGTATGAGCAATATGCAATTTGTGTTTGCCACAAAACTTTCAGCGTCAGCCACGAACTGTAAAAACAAATACTCAAGACAAACGAATCGAAAACTTTAATTTTCACACAAAACTAAAAAGCAAACAATACTCAAATATTAATCGAAGTAGCAAAAATTGAATATCTACCAAGGCGAAAGTTTATTTGCGTGTTTCCCCACTTAGTTGTTGAAGAGGTGAAAGCGAAACGTAAAGAAAACTTTTTGAAGAAAACCAATTTCCAACATTGTTCAGAACTGCTTGAGTATATGTCAACCTTGGTACAAGTTGTTCGATTCAGTTTTTCCACTGTCACACTTGTATTATATGGGCAAAAAGAGTTGCTTTTCGCTTTTGTTACCACGCAAATACACATTTATATGCCCGACGTGTGTTGTGTGTGAAACATTTCAATTTCCGTAAGGACTACCAAGTATGCGTACCCTGTTCATATAAATACATACATATTTATACATATACAACGCCTGCAACAAAAAAAGTAAAAAAAATAACAAACAATTTGCCGCTGGCTCCTCTTTTGTGTATTTCATTAAGCAACAAAGCAAAGTCCAGAAAGCAAAAGAAAACCAAAGAACAGCAGAGAAAATAATGAAAAAAAGTATGGTTTGGCACGTTGCCAAGTAGCATTTATGTGGCCATTGGCAAAGGCTTTCGTTTCCAAAACAGTAAAACCAAAACAAAGGGAGCAACTTTTTACATAAAATGTTATGGCAAGCCTTTTGCTTGCTGTACTTAAACAATACTAAGCCATATATATTATTTACACATATATAATAGTCATTGAAATTATACTTACATTTTAATCTACTTAGAATACAAATAATTTCATTTTACATCAAACAGCAGATTGTATAAAATGTCATTTAATTTTAATCCTATCGATTTTAAATTTATGCCATTTGCAGTGCGATGTGTTCGATGAGATTGACCTTTCGGAATTGTGTTATTTCGAGTGCAGCATCAAGAACGTAAACCATAGCTTTCAGGTAAGATTATTCAAATTCTGAATTGTGTTAAATATTAATGAGATTCTTAAAAAATATGAAAACAAAATATTTACATATAATTATAGCTAAGAATATAAGCAGACCCTTAGAAGAACTTTTGTATTTTTTATAATAGATAAAAAGATGTGTCGAGTAGGTGCAAATTAGATACTTTATACCTCTATATTGCATTAACTCGATCGTTTTTTTTTTCTGAGATATTTAGATGAGTTTTTTTAGTTTAAGATAGGTTAGTTCGACAGATGAGGGTAACTTTCCCCACTTCTGGCCATTGGAAAGCCACAGAATGCCATCCTGAGTCCTAAACTAAATCAGATAGACATATTGTTTGTTGTTGACAAATATCTGCCAGATCAGAGAGATTATTATATTTAAGATTAGTGAAATTAAATTCAAGCATTTTTATTCACAAAAAAAATAATATTGGTATAAATATATATTTATTCAATTTTAATAAATTAGGTTTATATATGATACAGAAAAGTTCAGGACTCAGAATGTATTAACACTTAAGCCCGTAGTTAAGCGGTAATTACACCTGTATATAGTACTTTCTCTTGCAAACACGCGCATAGGAATGTTGGCGTAACATATAATTAAACTATAGATGGTAATAAAAACTTTAATGCGCAAACTTTTTGCCGAGCTCGTTACGCAGATATTTTATTTGCCACTCGTGTACGCAATTAATTGTTGAGCTACTTTTATTGTGCCTACTGTTGTTGCCACAAAGTTTAAAGCTTTAAGGAACATTTGTTAAATTCCCAGAAAAGATTTAAAATCTACTACAGATTTATATTCTATGAAGTGTCAAAAGATGAAAGGCGAGAGTGAATAAAACAACTCAATAGACACACACACACACTTAATATAGTCTATAAGTTGTCTCTAGAGCCGTCTGCCTTGTCAAACGTAACATAACCAAACTCATTTCCTATTTGCCTTTGTCTGGCCTCATGCAAATATTGCAAAGCAGAAGCAGAAAAATCAACCCCTGGTTCAACATTATCCCTTTATGCCCAATTACAGAAGCAGCAGCTGAAAAAGGACCTTTTATTTCAAAACAAATGCCATTGATATTAGTTGGCAGAAACAAAGGGGCGAAATCTAGGCAAAATGTTTACATTTGACGCGCTCTGCATGCCAAATTAGCATAGGCAGCCACATTCCCTATACACTGGTATATGTATGTATTTATGTATGTATACAGTGCAAGCATCTAGAACCCAAGCAGCATGTCGAGCCTAAATATTTAAATTTATATTTCTTTATACACGAACGCGCAGCTTTTGATGCGCAAAATTAGCGCATTTATTCGCCGGTTTTGGGAAATACAATTTACATGTACGCACGCAGGGCTAAGGACATAAAATACCCTGTATAAGCATACATATATATATATATATTATATATATAAGTTAAATATCATAAACTTATACTGGCAGGCTCTGCAGTATTAAGCACATATTTCATATATTAAATAATTCTTGTCGCTTTTCCTTAAAACATAAAAAACAGCCTCTTATTTTGAGATAAGCTCATACAAGAATTAGTTTTAAACCTGCTAATTTGTTTGACAATTTATACAGAATGGATAATGAGCTTCGATATTATTTGAATATTAAATTTTGTTGTATATCAATATATGCAAAGATTAAACAAACCTGTCTACAGGATATTTTCTAGTTGGTCACACTTGTTTTCGACTTTTCCACTTGTTGTCGTTCTTGTTGCGTGCATAAGCGCCATAATAAAAGTACATATAAGCATATACTTATATATTTTCAATATTAATAATAAATTCACCATCCTGCACTCAAAATATACCCGCAAGCCTTCACGCGTTTAGCGCTTTGATGGTAAATGGCATTAGCTAAGGCGGTTTTTATTGTTTTTTATCAGACAAATAGCAAAGAAGCTTTTCGGTAGCAAATTCCCCCTAAAGGTAGAAGGTATACTGAAAGGTGTGATATGGTTTGTAGAGGGGTGAGACTTAAGAGATTTCTTGAAGTTGCCCGAAAGCCGAGAGTTAAGTGCATAAAATAAGATTTACATTCAATTTAAGAAAGAGAAGAGTATATATGTATATTGCGATATATATATATGCATGCTTTTTTCTGTATATTTACTGTAAATGGAAATGAACAGAATATTAATATCGAATATCTGCTGAAACCGTAACCAAAAAGCAGTTAAAAAAGGTTTAACCGAATACAGCCAAATTGCATTTGCACAAAGCATATTTCATGGAAAATTCGAATTTTTTTGTTATTTTGTAACAACATTTTTAATATCCAACATATGTCAACAGCCACAAAAACGAGAGGAAAAAGCACTTTGGTTACGGAAAAAAACCCGAAAAATATATTTAATTCGAGTACAAACGGCATTTTTGACAGCATCAACTTGTCATAAAAACCATTTACACTTACTTAAAAAAAAGATATATAAAAAATATAAAACGCAATTTGCACAGGAAATAACATGAGAAGCTCCCATAATAAAAAGCAAAAGTAAATAAAATGAATCGGTAGATAAAAAATTTATTTAAAAAGGCTTCAACGACTATTTGTGGCACGTAAAAAGGAAACTTGCAGCTTACAGCTTTAAACTGCGGCACTAACTTACAGATACAAACCTAAACACACTCAATTAAATATACACACTTAAATTATTCTGATTCACGTATACATATATTCATACATATACAAATACATATATATACACATCACCTGCAAATGACGCCATTAGATTAAGCGGTGTGTGTGTGCATTTGTGTAAATAAATACATGTGTGTGTGTGTGTGTGTTTGTGTGTGAGGCATGAGCTGTGTTAACAAGCGCTTTGTGATCTCCGATTGTCAACCGTTTATATGAAAGACTCTCATAATACGGCTTAAGACCCTACAAAATGTTGCTTGCAATTCCTGAATGCAAGCGCATTGTTTGTGTGCATATGTGTGTGTAATGTTTGTGTTACTTCTGTTTTCTTTCTTTTCTAGCAAAACCATGATTAAGCCCTATAATCGGCTTAGAAAGGCAAATAAAACACAAAATAAAGTAAATTTTCATTTCTTTAATAAATCAAATTCAAATTTAATAGTTGTTTGCTTATGTAAAGCCTCTTATAATTTAATCTAATAATTGATTTCATTAGTGAAATGGCGATTAAAATATCTACCTCATTTTGTCTTCAAATTCAAAAACAGTGCATTCAATATGTATGCGCACAGTTTGCTTTATTACATAAATAATACCACATAAAATTAGTATTCAAAAATCACAATTTAAATGTCACAAAATACACTAATTGGATAAGCTCAAAGTACACTTCAAGCAATTGACAAAAATGTTCATGTTTATCCTTATGCCAAATGATCAAATTCATGGAAATCCAAAATAATCCCAATCAACAAGCAGCAAACAATTAAATAAATGTAAACGACTGACGTTGACATTTGACGCACAACAGCAACATCAACAGCAATATGAAGGAAATTCAATTCCAATTAGAAAATGTTGCAAAAAGTTTTGAAACATTTTGTATTTTTTATAAAATTCAAGCACCGCGTAATTAACAATGGCCAATTTTGACAGCGCTCGAGCTAAACTTTCAACTTTGAGTTTTGGGCTACAAGAGTGGGTATTTTTTTTTTAATTTTTGGCTGTCTTATTAAGTTGCAGCTGGTGTTTTGTTTATGTTGTGTTTATTTCAACTTTTTGGCTTGTTTTTGCTGTTGCCGCTCAATTAGAAGTGTAACAAATATTGCGCATTACGCATACGCCATGTTGTGCGGCGGCGCAATTAACAGGCGCCGCTGTTGTTGCTGTTGTATTGTTACTCATCAGGCTGCCAGCGCCCTGCATAATTGATGTAGCCCCCTCAGCACACATACACACACACAAACACACTCGCTCAATTTCGAATGCAAAGGCAATCAATCAACTTGATTGACTCTTACAAATTCGCGTACTTGAGCTGGGTGTATGTATGTGTTTGTACTTGAAAATTGCGCATTAAGTGCTGTATGTAAATTATATTTTGGCAAAAAAAAACAAAATTACTTGCCAACTTCATCCAACTGCTGATTGACAGACATGTGCAAATAGTTCAAGTCTGGCATACTCGATTATCATGGAGTACAACTCTATGTAATTAATAAAATATTTGCAATTTACACAAATTCCATTTAGCACGTTATCAAGATTATGTCGTAATGTAACTGACGGCCCATAATTATAATGCCCTTCAAATAAATTAAATGAGCAAAGCAAACAATAAACAGAAAAGCAAACAGAAAGCAGTGAGTAGCAAAAGAAGCCAAAACAAAATCAGTTTTACCATTTTCCAACAGCTGAGCACAATTTGGGGCCGGCATTTTTGTTGCCTTTCGCCCTTTTGTAGATTGATGGAGAAAAGTGCAAAAGTTGTACACAATAGCTCAAAGCTGGGAGATTTGTCAGCCTGATAGGAAGAGTGGAGCAGGGCCATAAAAGTTGCTAAAAAGGTTTAGATATTCGGTTCATGAATGCAAATTTTCAACTTTTACAAAAGCTTTTAGACTAATAAATAATTTTTAACAAACAAAAATTTGTAATAATTTAAAATAATTAAAAAGTTTTAAAATAAATCAGGAAAAACACATAAATTAGAGTCAACATGATGTTTAAGTAGAATAGAAAATTATATTTAAGACACTCAACGGTTTATTATTATCGTTCGTTTGTAGTTTTCGATTTGTTTTCATTCAATCTACTTTGATTTATGGACTCATAGACCTATTTTTAATTAACTGAATATATATAAATAAGGCTTATACGATAATATGTCCTTTAAGATCTTTTCCAAATTCATTTCTTTTCATACTTTCATTTTTATAATAAGATTTTCATGTGCTTATAATTTAAAAATCTTTCTGTTTAACATTCATATCATTATTTTATGTTTTTCTCTTTTATATGCCCATACGCTTACAACATCGAAACCTCTCCTGCTCACACATACACATACATATTTATTATTTCAATTTATTATGCCATAAATTTCATTTTCGATGTGCCAAAGTTCAAGCACCTTATAACCCCCGTCATATTTGTATGAATGGGTGCTCACATGCTGATTTCCAAGTAAAAATGTTGAGCACGAAGCGCAGGATTGTTAGTTCCTTAAGCGGTTGGTTTGAGGCAATTGTCCTGTGGCGCTGACAGCTGCTGGCAAATATGAAATTTGAAACAATAATAGCAAACAAAGCGCAGACGTTTTCTTTTGGTATTACTTTATGAGCTCAGCATGATGCCAGGTAAGGCGCATACACACATATCGCTGAACTTTGAAATTTGACTGAAACTCATAAAAATGTTGTCATGTACTCGAGCACGCTGTTGAAAATGCGACGCAAGGACTTACAAGACGGCTTTTGATGTAACCGCTGCTTGAAGTTGGTCTGCTCTTTGATATTTGCCTTAAGTTTAGCTTTTCAAATTCGTTTATTTTTACTTTTTAAAATCTTCAGCACACAGTTTGAGAAACTTATAAATATTTATGCATGTAACACATACGCCTCGTTGTACATTTTCGCTGCCATGACAACGTGTCTTTAGTTGCGTCATAAAAAGTCTTCTTTATATGTATATATTTCGTATATATTTGTATGTGTACGTGTTTATATATGGTGTGGACGTTAACTTAATACACAGTTGGCGAAATAGCCGGCGGCCATTAAAATTTCAAAAGTAATTTCAACATTTCGCTGGGTGGCTCAGAGTGTTAATGAAAAAAAATAAAAAAAATGTATATATATATATATATATATATATATGTATGCAGGAAACGTGTGCGTGCACTTGGGGATACACAGAGGAAGATACAGAGAGAATACCCAGAAATGCTCAGATGCGGGACAAAGTATCCCAAAATGATTTCGCTTTATTTCCCCCTCGCCGAACCGTTTGCGCTGCTGCTGCTGCTGCTGCTGCGAGTTCAGTTCTCCAACTCATGAATATTTGGACAAAATGATGCGTAGCAGCCAAAGCTAAAGCCAATGTCGACGCCCTCTTGTCTTCATTCTAATGAATTCTGACAGCGAGCGGTGCCTGAGCCTTGTTTTTGTTTGCTTATTTGATTGGAGTGCACAGACAGCGAGAGTACTGTGGCTTGTGTCTGCAGCCGGAAGCGATATACAGTTATACTAACATTTACTGCCACATAGGGATATATACGCAAACTTAATATCATAATGTCCAAGGCATCGCATGGCAAGTCAAACTTTGAAGAAATTTAAATGGCTCATAAAGTTTGAGTTTGAAATAAATTGTGGACTAAATAAACGTTTAAGTGGTTCGTTCAAATTTCAGCAATAAATCGCGTAACAAAATGTATGTACAAAGATTCTAGATATTATATCGTACTCTTTTCCCGCTTCTCATTTGTAGTGCCAATCATTAAAGCATTTAAAGTACTTTGTGCGCATTATCTGCTTATCATAATAATGCATCACAAATTCTCATAAATATTTACGAATAAACACATTAAAAACAAACATTTCCCTAACTTTATGCATAAATTATCAAGGTAATTGTAAATTGTAGGAGGTGTGCTTTCTGCTATTTATTTGTTTTCGTTTTATATTTTGACAAGGTACATCGTCAGGGCCTAACTTGAAAGCATTCTAAAAGAGTATATCGTTCAATGAACCGGGCACTATTCTGAATCTTACGTCAAGTAATTTATATTTATTCAAAAAAAATTGTTAAATTAAAATATTTATCTTTAAATATTTTACCTCGATAGTTAATTAATTATTTTATTTCTCATTACTTTTCCTATTTCATCTGAATCCACTTTCAAAACTTCGCTACAATTTTAATTACTTTTAATCCTTTCTTTATATTTTTCCTTTTCATTTGCAAGAAAAATTCTCATGTAAAACAACATCTGATTTTAACGCACGTCGCTTCATTTCCAAGAACTTCAACTGCATTACAGTTATCGCCAGCTGTTTACGCCACCTTTGATGTGCTTGTTTGTATTCGCACTGCTCTCATTTTAACAGATTTCCATGAATTGAAAACGTGCTATTGAAAGCGTTTGGTATTGAGCACAAAATGGATTTCTGCTCCTTGTCGCTGAAATGCGAGGAATGCCACCAAGGACAACGCACAAAACGCAGCAAAGTGGGAAAAGCAAACAAATAGGAGTCCTCCGTGTAGTCAAACTGCATTGTGCCTAGCCAGCGCGTGCACCTAATAGAAAGGAAGCTTTTATCGTATCAGTCATTCAAGCTCTTTAATTAGAAAGGGCTCCTACGAAATATTATATAATAAATATTCCAGACTTAAGACTCTTACTATGCAAGATATTCATTGCTTTTCCGGGAGCATAAATGTTTGTTAAATTGCTTAATAACTTGATTTGAAGCTGAGCTGATTTTTATGCGATTTATTAAGGATTAAATTATATTGATTAAGACACATCAATATTGTATTGTAAACTTACAAAATCAATATTAAATGCTCCCTATAGAAATTTTGCTTTTATAATTGCAACAAAATCAACCGAATATTATGGAAAATACCATTTTCTTTTTTGTTTGGTCTAAATATTTATTTTACATTTTAATGATTGTAATTGATATATAGCCTATTTTTCTAAAATTTTCTCAAAATACCATGTTAGTCATTTATTAGTTATCAGAAAATACCATATTGATAAATTTACTGCATTAAAAAAAGTATCAACCTGCTAACTTGCTTAAAATTTTAATTAATAATGTTAAAATAAGGCCAACGCTGGGCTTCACTTTCGGAATGTTTGTTGTGAAAATGAAATGAAAATTAATGGGGAAATGGAGGTGGATTGAAATGCAACTGTAGAGAGGCAGGAGGATAAGTCGAGAACAATGAGTTGCATCAGTTTAAAGGTAATTGAATCCTTTTTGCAGCCCTTACAACTTTTGGCAACTGCCAAAAAGCAAACAACGCCCGCCCATTAAAATCGATTGAAATGGGTTGAGATGCTGGGCTGTTGGGCTGCTGGATATTGCTCGGTGTTGGGTGTTGCAGGCGACCAAAGAGTGAGTGACTGACAAGTAAACCGCACGCGCCAGCCAAGCTTAAAAGCATATTCATGTTGCAAGTGTCACAGGCAGGTGGCAAAACAGAAGGCACGTGCAACTGTGCACTAATTGAATGGGAATGCCATGAGCACAGCCCGAAGTCGAACCACAAAAGGTCAGAGGCAGAGCATGAGCTGATGTGAAAATCGGTTTATGCAGTTAGATTGTGGCATTGCCCGCATTAATTGAAACATTGCAACGTTATGCAAACAGTCGGCAACTACACAAAGCTGTTTTCCATTTCCATGCCTGCAGCAAGTTTCAAAATCCTGTGTAATTAATGCGTTTAAAATGTAATTAGGGCTAAGATTGTCTTGTGATTGGATGCCTTCGACAAAGCTCGCCTGAATTGACTTGTCTGCCAATAATAATGCTAATGCTAGAGATAGACAAGAAATTAAATACGCGCAAAATGAAGATTTCGAACACGCACGCGATAATATAATATAAATAAAGATATTTATTTACTTATAATAATAAATTCCATTTTTTTACAACTCTTTTAGTTGTGATAAGGCCAATCAAATTGCGATTAATAAATAACTTACTATCTAAGTTATTTTAATTAATCGGCAATTTATGTAAGTTCTTGACATCATATTGTTTGGTCTTTTTAAATCGTGTCGAGTCGTAATAACTTGTTGTTAAATCATGGCAATTATTTTCATGTCTAGTTAACTTACAAGAATACATCCTATTGAGCTCTAAAACCTCGTGTCACGCGGTCAACTCCCATTTGCTTAGACTTTTCTGATTTTAAGCTCTTCATTGCGCACTCACTGCAATGCTCTTCGAGCTCAACGAGCTTCTGCGGTAAATTTCACTGCTTGAATTCACTTGCAGCCTGGCCTGGGATAAGCCTCCACTATGCGGCCCATTGCCACACCATTTGTGGTTAACTTTTGTCATCACTTTGGCCTTCGGACATTGGGTTGGCCTCTGCTTATTTCACTGTTGCTGTCAAAAGAACTTTATCCGGCCATTGCAAGAAGATTATTATGTTGACGTGGTCATAACCTTTTACTCCTGTGTTGTTGCTTTTCTTGTTATGTTGTTGACATCTAGTGTTGGGCTCGGACATTGTGTCCGCTATAACATTGGCATATATGGCATGTCAACTGCCGTTAAATGGGTCAACTGTACCTACAACAGTTGGCATGGCTAATGTTTGTTGAGAACTATATTGAATACAATAAAGGACTAAATATATGAGGTTAAGAACGAATTTTAGTTAGTGATACACTTAAAGAAAACAATTCAAAGTTTGTAATAAAGTCAAGTATATGTTGTGCCAAAGTGACATTTTTTAATTAAGAGGAAACACTTTATTTTAAAAATGAAATTTAATAAATCCATTTAATTAATTTAAACTTTTTTAAATTAATATTTAGCATTTTTCTTTGAATACATTTCCCCCACGCTTTTTCTATACCTTATTTCTTATATGGCCCATCAATAAAAACCTTCAGACAGGCTTCGCATTATCCGCAGCAACTCATAACTCAAGGTTTGTCCAAGGTTCTCGGCTAGACGCCATGTTAACTCATTAACTTAATAATACAGAAGAAAAAACGAAGAAGCAAAAGAAGAACAGAGAAAACTTTCCGACATCAATTACTCGAATGAACTTGACCACAAAAGAGCACAACAAGTTTCTGCTACACGGCAGGGATGTTGGCATGAAGGACATGTTCACCATAAATTAGGCAAAATGACAGACAAATAATAATCAGGTAGTCGACGTGCTTTAGTTTGCATCATCATTACCTTTACCGTTATGCATGCTATATGCCCGAGAAGGTCGTTCGTTAATTATGACTGTACAGCGCACGTTGTGTTCGTAGAGGAGGGGAGGCAAGATGGGTTAGTGGGTTTTCCAAGGATTGAACCACAAGCCAGTTAAGGGCTTGGCGCATTGTTTTGCACATTCCATATTGGAGGTGTGGTCGGCGCGCCTGTCTGCATATTAACATTAATATGAGAGTTATTTGCATGTTAATGAGGCCATAGAAACTAATAGACCCATCTTTGATTACACAACTAATAACACTGGCCCCGCACTGTTACGTATTTTATCTGTGAATATCTGTGGAAATAGGAATACTTATTATAAGTATATGTGGGCACTTATACACTCAGCGAATAAACCAAGTACATTAATTAAGTGCAAGCATAGTCAAATTACGGCCAAGGTGTAATTTGTTTAACTTGTTATTTGCTCTGATTTCAAGTCGGTTAAGCCTCCTTAAAAACAGGCTCAAATAACTTACCTAATTTAAGAAGCGCTGTACGAATATTTTTGAATGAATTATTTTGCGCTTAATTCAAAATTTATCTTCTGATTTATATTTTCTGAAAAACAAGATTATGAAAAAAAGAACAATTCATTCTTGAATATGAAATATTTAAAAACAAAAGGATGTATGGACAAAATAGTGAACGGCTACTTTCCTATGAGTTTATAAAAGCAATTAATATATAGATTGACCAATCAATGTCCGTATGAACGCAATCTTTTTCGCGCTATTGAAGCTAGAGACTTGAAACTTGGAATATATTCTCGAGTAAGCCCGCGTCAAAGAAAGTGTGAAGATTTTTTTGCCTCGCCCACTGGGACGCTGGCAAGCTAGACTCACCAAATATGGCTTATAGATTGCTGGTGACCCCCCTAAAAGATAGAGACATTGATATCCCCCCCCAGCGCCCCCGCCTTAAAAAATCGGAAATGGCTACATCTATCAAAGTTGTTTAGCTAGAAGCTCCCGCAAACAGCACAATAGAGGACAAACCATGAAAATAAATCCAAAAATCCAAACATGAAAATCGATTCAGTTTTGACAATGTAATGGGCGTTTGAAATGTGGTAGATATGGATCCGATAGCTTTACATGTCCAAATTGTTTTCAATTTTTGCATGATTTTTTACAAAAAAATGTACCCCCTCATAATCGGTTTTAATGTTGTTTTTTATACTAATTGTGATAACCACAATGGATTAAAAATGTAAATTAGCATTTCCAAATTTTGAAAAAAATATTTTTTTCGAAAATGAGTAAGGGGGAGAACATGATTTTTTATCAAAAAATCCAACAAATTTTAATTTTAATAATGGATATATTCGAAATGCAATCGGTTCCGATTTGACAAAGTAATCCACTTGGATTCGAGGGAAGAAATGAGTAAGTAGCGGTGTACTGTGAACGAGTATTAGGAAGTCGGCTAGTTTCCTATAGTTATTACCATAAAAAAATAACAATAATAACAATAATAATAATGATAATGATAATAATAATTGAAATAAAATAATAATAATTTTATTCACTTTGACAACAGCTATTTATTCTGCCATTAGTTAAAATATCTAACAGCCCATTATCAACTTCCCATCCTTTGCAGTTAATCACACCCACACGCTCCCTGGTGCTGTGCGCCGATTCCAGACGCGACATGGAGGATTGGCTGGGCTCTCTGAAGACGGCAACGGCGCTGCAGCGACCGCGTGGTGATAGCTTTCTGATTGATCAGCATGATATACTCTCGAATCACCATCACTGGTACGCCACGTCCCATGCGCGACCCACCTACTGCAACGTGTGCCGGGACGCGCTCTCCGGCGTCACCTCGCACGGCCTCAGCTGCGAGGTGTGCAAGTGCAAGGTGCACGAACGCTGCGCGGCGAAGGCGATAGCCAACTGCAAATGGACGACGCTGGCGACGGTGGGCAAGGACATCATTGAGCAGCCGGATGGCAGCATCATAATGCCGCATCAATGGATGGAGGGCAATCTGCCCGTATCGGCGATGTGTGCCGTGTGCAAGAAGACCTGCGGCTCGGTGCTGCGTCTGCAGGATTGGCGTTGCCTCTGGTGCAGGGATACGGTGCATGTGGCCTGTCGACCCCAAATGGCCGTTGCCTGTCCGATTGGGCCCGCCAAGCTGTCCGTGGTGCCGCCCACCAGCGTCCATTCGATTAGTACCGATGATGCCTGGGATGTGGCCAGTCCGAAGGGCAACTTTTCGCCCCTGCTCGTATTTGTCAACTCCAAGTCGGGGGACAATCAGGGCGTCAAGTTCTTGCGCCGCTTCAAGCAGCTGCTGAATCCGGCCCAGGTCTTCGATCTGATCTCGACGGGTCCCAGTCTGGGCTTGCGTTTGTTCCGGCACTTTGAAATGTTTCGCATACTCGTCTGCTCCGGGGACGGCTCCGTCGGCTGGGTGCTCAGTGAGATTGATCGCTTCAACATGCATGTAAGTTACCCACTAATAATCTGCAGCTCTTTCAAATCGAACTAATCGAGCTGGTTTATGCAGAAACAATGCCAAGTGGCTGTCATGCCCTTGGGCACCGGCAATGATCTCGCCCGGGTCTTGGGCTGGGGCTCCAGCTGCGATGATGACACGCATTTGCCACAAATCCTGGAGCGCTATGAGTCGGCCAGCACCAAAATGCTGGATCGCTGGAGCATCATGGTCTTCGAGAAGGCCATCAGTGTGCCCAAAATACCAAAGATGTCCATTACCACGGAACAGGAGGCGATGCTAACGGGCATGGTCACCGCGGCCAATCACCACTTGCGCTTCATAGTCGAAACCAACGATACGCAAACGTTAATATCCTCCACCCGCACCCTGTGCGACACCGTTGACGACCTCGTCTTTCGCATCTGTGAGCATCACAAGGACGACGAACAGCTGGCCGTCAAATGCGACATTTTAAGGCAGAAGTTAACAATGCTGCTGGACGCCCTGCAGGAGGAGGAGATGGGCGCCCACAGTGGCGACGACTTGGTAGCCACCATTCGCAACCTGATAGCACGCAGTGTGCCCTCCATGACGACGGCAGGCCGTCCATCGCTTCTGTAAGTGTGCGATCTGTAATACATGACAAATATAGACATAGATATAAGGATGTATAATAGATGAGTCACTGATATTCGTATCAAAACTTATGGAATGAACAAGTAAATATTTCGATAAGTTTTTATATAATTATATTTTTAAAATATTTTAAATTTGTTGGTGTGTTTTCGAAGCATGTTCAATTTTCTGAATTCTTAACAAAACAATACTTAATGTTTTTCCATAAACAATCAATTTTGTTTTTGAATTATTGCAGTTCCTTATAGTTGATAAAAAATAGGATTTTTATACTCATTCACGAAGCGAAATAGTATAAAGAGTATATTGGTTTTGTTTAGTGTCCGGTTAACCGATCGTCCGTCTGTCCGTATGAACGCAATTTTTTCGCCGGTATTGCAGCTAGAGACTTGACACTTCTTTTAGATACTTGTGTATACCAGACACAGATGTGTTACGACTTTTTGGCTACGGCCACTGGGGGCGTGGCAATCTTATTTAATGTACATCAATTTTAAAGCTTAAAACATCAAATATTGTGGACAGAGTGCTAATGACCTCCTCTTAAGATCGTTCCTCCCCATGGAAGGGATTTTAATAATATAATATAATTTTAGAGCCAAGGTCTCCAAATTTGATACTTTTCTCATGATCACCGTAATACGCCCACATAAACGAACAAGTATGGCGCAGTCGGATATACCCGACTTCAACGTCCTTACTTGTTTTTTTTTATAAATTTTTATTTATGCATATAAATAATTATTGTATTTTATATAATAATTTTTATTATCCAATGCAAACTTGTCTCTCACTAAATTTTTTATTTCTATCGATAGAAATTTTTTTTAATTTGCTTTATTTTATATCATTAAATAAATTAAATTAAATTATTTGATGAAAAAGTTCACCTAAATATTGCAAATATATTTTAGAAAGTGTGAGTATATATATTTAATTTTGATTATAATAATTAGAAAAACAATTAAATTTAAAACAAAATAATTGCTTACTTTTCCATCGACCTCCTTAATTAGCACTCCCAACATCTCGATTGAGAAAACCGAGAAGGATCACATAAACACAAAGGAGCGCCGCAGCAGCCGCTCCCTCCGTTCCAGCGAGAAGGAGGCGCTGCAGTGCCGGGCAAACAGCGTGAAGCGCGCCATCTACAATGTGGTCGAGCACTCGGAGCCGGGACGGCCCAAGCGGTATCAGCGCAAGCTCTCGATCACGCCGTTTGAGGCGCTTAAGATACCCGTTAATAACTCCGGGGATTCGACGCCCTGCAGCTCACCGTTGCCGATAATACCACCCATCAATATTATCTCGCCGACCATGGAAACATCGCGCCTCACGTGCATCTCGCCGCTGCCGGACACTCGACGCGATTCGGTAGATGAGAATTTCTTCAACAGCATCAATTTGCCGGCGCCGCGTCAATTTGCGGACAGCCGACGCAGTTCGGGCGTGCCGGAGGTCATACAGGAGATGGAGGAGGGCGCCAACGGGGAAACAATCTATCGCATAGGCCGCCTATCGCTTAGCGGCGGCGCCAACATCGACGACGCTGGCAATCGTCTGTCACCGACTAGCGAAGGAGGCGACACCACGCCCACCGAGCGCAAGGTGGACTTTCTGCGTGTGCCCATCCTGACGAGCGAGCCGATTGTCGATCCGCTCTCCAACTATCGACCCATTGAGGTATTCGAGCGCACCTACTATATGACCCGCGAGCTGGACAAGGACAAAGAGAAGGACAAGGACAAGGATAAGGACAGGGATAAGGAGCGCAACGCAGCGAGCGGTCAACTCGATTGCGACAAGGATGAGGTCAGCGGCAATGAGAAATGCGATGCAGTGCAGCCGCAACGCGCCCTGGTGCACACTTGTAACCTGCAGGTACCCGGCATTGTCGTAACCCCCCACTCCCAAAATGTTTATACAAGCGCAAGCCTAACAATCATTGACACCGATGCCCAGACGAACACTGTACGGCATTGTCCACCAATAATCGAATAAATGTAACTCATGCACGGTTTTTTTCAACACCAACAGGAGCAATCGTCATCCGAGGAGCTGGGCGGCGAGGCAAGCGATGTCCTGTCGGCCATTAGCAATGAGGAATGCAGCGTGGCCTCCGAGATCTTTGACAAGCCCGAGCCGGGTCATAGCCTGGGCGATATAATACAGGTAAGAACAGGTCGGAAGTGTCCGACTAGGGAATACCCTGAACCAAAGACAAAAAAATAATAGTATTTATATTGTGATTGCCTGCGAGCACACTTTTTCAATGGGTTTGGGGTATAATGAATACTAAACAAGTTAGAACGTTGCAGACGGGCGTAACCGACTTTGCAATACTCTTTCACAGTATAATAGTCGCATTAACGTCTAGAGTACTAGGCTACTAGGCTTAGACTTGACGAACATGTGTTGTCATAAAAAAAATATTTTTTTATTCAATACAATAAAACAATAACAAAAGATAAGAATATTAGCTGTTTAAAACAATCGGAAATGTTCTTAATTATTATTGTTATTTTGGCCAATTGTCGAATCTTCGATGTCCGCATAATTGGCTAGATCTTAAATTGTGGGATATATGAATTTTTGCGTATTATACGCCCCGAAGTAAACATGATAAATAAATGTTTTCTTAATTTTTAAAGGAGCTCATCCGTAATATGTTTGCAAAATTTAGTATATCTCGTTTTAAATCTGAAGTAGTTAAACAGATTTTAACAATTTGCCACGCCCACAGTTGGCATACCAAAAAATCATTTTCCCATTTTTAGAGGAGGTCATAAGTATTCCGTGTGAAAATATTTTATGTATCTAGCTTAAAAACTGAGGAAGGAATATATTCAAAATTTCAAGTCTGCAGTTTCGGACAGACAATATACCACTTTCACTTCGTGAAAGAGTATACAAATATGTATGATTCGTTATCCCTCTCTAGAATCTCGATGCCAGCAACTTTACGCACATCGACAGCCCCGAGACGAGCGACGAGACGGAGGCGATGCCCGGCGAGAGTCTCATGGACGACATCAGCTCTGTGCTGGGGCATGACATAACCAATGCGCTGCAGGACAACACGATTACCGATGACACCACCACGCTGTGCTCCGAGCACGCTGGTCCGCCCAAGCCACCGCGCAAGAAATCGCTGAGCGCTTTGACCCAAAGCAAAACGCATCCGCGTCGTCGCAACTCGTCGCCGCCGCGGATGGCCCGGCTGGCGCGCATGGACAGCGATGATAATCCGCAGCAGTTTGGGTTCGAGAATATCGTTTTTGAGATCGATAATCGCTGCGATGATCAGAAGATCCGGGAGCCGCCGCGCTACTGCAGCCTGGCGCAGTTCGTGGAAGGTAACGATATAGCGCGTCAGAGTTTCAAGGTATGTATTGATCGATCGGCGATCGTTGCTTAAAGTAGGTAAATTGTATATACGTAAATGCATATATATATACACATATATAGAGCTATAGCTATGTTATCGTTTATCGGAAGTGCTCGAATGTGGCCACTTATGGTAAAAATCTTTGTTGCTCTCCATTTGCTTCTTTCTTCGAACTTTTCTTTTTGTGTGCATTTAACAAAACCTAAATCCAACTCGTAAAAAACAAAACAATTGACCAACCAACTAACCAAAACCGAAACCGAAACCGAAACCGCAACCGAACAAAATGTCAATATATATATTTATATATATATATATACATCTCAAACAAATATCTCCTGCTCCTGTCGACTCTCTAAACTGAAGCGTCCCAAAAAGCGCATCTCACTCAAGAAATTGAAAGCAACTACAACAACAACAATCGTATCTCAACAGCAGCTAATGCTTGAATGCAATAGCAACAGCAACAACAACAGCAACAGCAACGAAGGGGCGGACACGCCCTCAAATACAACCCTAACTAGAGCCTATCCAAATCTAACAACAACGACAACTACGACTAGCGATGAACTAGATGAACTGTCTACAGCAACGGCCATAAAAATAGAAATATACGAAGCTGAAAGCAACACAATACGCAACACAACAACAACAAGCACAACAACAACAACAACAACAACGAAACCACTTGAATCGGCTATGGCCTCATCGACATCGCCCACGAAGAAATCGGGCCATGGACAAGATGTAAAGCGCATTACTTTTGATGAGTCGTGTAAGAAAGAATCCTTTGATGATGTAAATCCCAACTATCCACAGATAAGTGTTGTTGTAAGGCCGCCAACACCATTGCGCGGCGATGCCATAAAACCATCCTCATCATCATCCACCATACTGGCGACACCGTCGTGTCTGCTCGGTGTGCGCACATTGAACTCCTCGGAAATACGACGTCATTCAAGTCATGCGCCCAGCTTAGCTGTCCGCGAATTTGACAAGGATAAAGATCGTCGACATTCCGGTTTCAATCCAAATTTCCTCACATTGGATCCGGAGCATGCGCGCTTCCTCAGCAGTTCACCAGCGGCTAGTCGTAGAATTAGCTGTGGCAGCCTATTCAAGGTAAGTCAACCCCAAACAGTTCCCCCACTATCATATATATATATATACATATAGTATATGATTTACGTTGGCACTACTGCATCAGCAAGTGAGCAAAAAAAGAAAAATAAAACAAAAGACAATCTCTAAAATAAACGAATTTTAAAATGTGTCAGCTGAGCAGTGAGAATGCAGAAATCCAATCAATATACTCGTACACACAAATGCGAATTTAGGTAATTATTTCCTTTTTTTACGTCGCGATATTACAAAATTTTGTAATACGGAATGCCTTTGTACTGAAATTTTTTTTGTTTTGACACGAATTTAATTTCCTTTTCATTTACTTTTCCTTGTTGATTTTTGTGCAATTCACATGGGAAATGCTTTGAAATTTATTAAAAAATACCCTTCTTATGCAGAAACTTATGCTTAATCTTCAAGTTCTTAACTAACCAAAAAGATTTTAATTATTTTTAATAGTAAAAAAATTATTATATATATTTTTATATTTTTTATTACGAATTCAAGTTTAATATGTATTTAAGTACATTAAAGTGAATATAATAAAACAATTTTTTCATTAGCATACGTAAATTGAAAATATATAGATATTAAAGTATGCTTAACATAAATTTGTTTTTGAATCCAGATAAAAGGAAAATTGCATTGCGAAAAGCTGTTCAAACTTATCTTTAAAGTCTTTGTTCCAATTCATCTTTAAAAGATTTGCAGCTTTGTGCAAAACTGAAATCAAATTTAACCCTATTCAATTGCATTGTGTGAATTGAACAATATATATAAATAAACATATAGCATTTTTATCAGTTGCCATATTATTTATAATTTAGCTAATTACGCTTAAGTTCTAAAAACAAATTCAAAAAAAGAAAACACTACATATTCAACCAAAATAATACAAATACCAATATACTATATATATAAAGTAATATATATATATATATATATATATATATATATTTATATATATATATATATACCAACTTATATATAAATACAATATATGTTTTACAAAGCACAAATCAATTGGTACGTATTTCAAAATTATGTCAACTACTTGTATGAATTTCATTTATAATTTCACAACACTGAAAAGCTTTCAACACACACATTCTAATCATTCTATATACATACATATATAAATCACATAGATCTTTAAAAAAAAACACATAAACAACACATTATTTGTCTTATTTTTTGTTGTAAAAGTCTTAAAACACTACTAAATGTATTTTCTTAGAAGAAAAACCAAAAATATAACACTAAACGCACGTATGGACTGTTCAGTGTGCGTTTCTTTGTGGTCGCCGAACCAGATATACGCCTGGCAACCCTGGCGCTAATTAGGCCGCTGATACCGCTGGTAAGCCCGTAACCAGAGGTCGGGTCCTTTCTTTCTACCGAGTTCCTGCGTTCGTTCCAAACGTTCCATGCGTTCGTTCGTTCGTTCGATGTGTATTCCGTAAACCCCCAGCAATAATGAATAACTCTATCAATGCAATATGTACCATATACTCGTAACATATCCTCTGTATAAAATGCCAGTTGAAGTGCCAGCTTCAGTTTCAGTTTTGTGGTTTCAACACTCGCGTCAGTTGAATTTATGATTTGTTGATTTACACACATGTTGTCGTCTTGAACAGTAGTGTTGCTTAATATCCAAAATATAAACTATCGTTAACCAATACTTAACAATTTCCGTAACAACAGCTACGTATAGCCTCTGCTTTCTACTAATTTATGATTTTCGTTTTTAAGTAGTGCGCTGTCTCTCTCACTCTTATACTCTCAAAACTAACTGCTCTACACTCTTGAACCCTGCGTCCGTTATTACAGAACACTGGCATACGCACACGCACACACCCACGCACACACACTCAGCCACATCCACATGTTTCTTTGTATCGTAGTTAGTGCTGACTTTCCAGTTGCTCTTTGACACGAACTTCTCACCGATCCTAACCCCATCTAATCGTTGCCTTTTTCTTGCAGCCGAACGAAGCTCTGCCCAATCTACAGACGCTCAAGGGCTCCAAGTCAAGCTTATTTATGGGCTCCACTCTATTTGGTTTTGAACACTTCAATACTGGCGATAAGGACGAGAAGCTGGGCAAGGATAAAGAGAAAACTCCCACGGACGAGACCAATCGCAAGCTGCCCATTATAAATCCTCTAGTGCGCTTGCCCAATTGGCCCAGTAAGTGGATCTTTTATTCAGTTAACTGAGTTTTAGGAACTTGACAAATATTTGGTCTCACATAAGAAATCCATTTCTGATAGATCCAGAGAAATGTTTATCTTATTATATATAAGGAAGTTAATCAAAATCAATCTTAGACTTATAAATCTTTCGTAGAAATTATTCGGTAAAAATATTTAATTATCAAAAACTATTTTTCAAATATTTCTTTATAATATTTACTAGATTTTATTTCACTCAGTCAAAAACAAATTTTAAAAATCACTGAGGAAAAATTAAGCAAAAGCGATTTGAGTTTTGTGGGAGAATTTAAGACATATGTAATATATCTGATAATTTTTTAATCTTTTTAGTTTTTATTTAAATTTGAAGAATTAGATATGTGGAATTTAAACTTAATACGTCACAAATTACGTAGTTTTTTAAAAAAATTAGAAAGAATTCTTTAAAAATATTACAAAATACTTTACAAATTAGAGAATATTAGAATTGAAGAATATGTAAAAACTCAATAATACCTTCTGTGTTTCTTAAATATTTTTAATTAATTATGAATGAGACTTTACGAGATTACTAGGTACGGTACCTAATGGGCAACTCTTCAAAATATTTCAAAGCACAAAAATATTACTTGATTAATAGTTTAGAATTTATGTGCTGTTATCTCATTTACTGCAAGAACTTTCCGTTCTGACTCTGAACTAAAAAACATGTATGTATATAATATTTGCGCCTTAGGAACCATAGTTATAAAATCTCTGAGATATTCGATCCATTCCAGCTAACCTTCTGCAACCTTCCTCATTTCTAGATCTAAGCAATGGCACTGGCTTCATATCGAAGTGTCTGCTGGCCAACGCGGACACCCTGTGCGCTGCTGTTAGCCCCCTGATGGATCCGGACGAGACCCTGCTCGCTGGCTACCATGAGAAGTGCGTGATGAACAATTACTTTGGCATTGGCATCGATGCCAAAATCTCGCTGGACTTTCACAACAAGCGCGAGGAGCATCCGGAAAAGTGCCGCTCCCGGGCGCGCAACTATATGTGGTACGGCGTGCTCGGCTCCAAGCAGCTGCTGCAGAAGACCTGCAAGAATCTGGAGCAGCGGGTTCAGCTGGAGTGCGATGGGCAGCGCATACCGCTGCCGGAGCTGCAGGGTATCGTCATACTGAACATACCCAGCTTTATGGGCGGCACCAATTTCTGGGGCAGCAGCACCAAGAAGGACGACATCTTTCTGCCGCCCAGCTTCGATGATCGCGTCCTCGAGGTGGTCGCCGTCTTTGGCTCGGTGCAAATGGCCGCATCGCGCTTGATCAATCTGCAGCACCATCGCATCGCCCAGTGCCAGAGCGTACAGATCAACATACTGGGCGACGAGGAGATACCCATTCAGGTGGATGGCGAGGCCTGGCTGCAGCCGCCAGGCATGATACGCATTCTGCACAAGAATCGCGTCCAGATGCTGTGCCGCAATCGCAGCCTGGAGGTGTCGCTCAAGAGCTGGCAGGAGAAGCAGCGCCAGCACAGCATTTCCATACAGCGGGATGCCTCTTCGACAGCCTCCGAGCATGCCCAGTCCACGGATGAGGTCATCTCGGAGCGCGAGTGCTATGTGCTCCTCAATTTCATAGAGGCCGTCAGTTCGCTGGTGAAGTGGGTCAAGTTTTTGATCATCTCGCATCCGGCACTGCAGCACGATCTGTATGAGGTAGCCTGTCGCGCCAGCGAGGCCCTGGAGTCCATACATCCGCAGGGCAAGCTGCTGGAGGGTCCCTCGCTGCGCACACAGCTGGTGGAGGTGATTGACTCGTCGCGCCAGCTATACGACGATGCCTGCACGCTGCTGCGCGATCGCGGCCACAGCCTGATCCTGCGCGAGGATCTGGAAACGAAGCTAAGCGCAGCGCTGGCCAACATGGAAATGGAGCTGAAGAAGTGCTCCGTCCAGAAGTGCATCGATGGCAAGCTGCGCGCCTACTTCAATGTGCTGGCGCCCAACGAGGAGGTAAATTGCACCTATCGAAACAAATTTCCTTTCTCTACTAAATATTCTATATCCACAGAGCGATGGCCGGCGCAAATCGCGTCCGTTTTGGGTACGTTTACGGTCCGGCTCCACCGCCGGTCAGCAGCAGTTTAAGCCGCCGCTCAACAACACCCGCGAGGCGGCCAACAACTGGAGCGTCAACGAGGTGGTCACCTGGCTGGAGACTATGCAGTTATCGGAATATGTGGATAGCTTCCTCAAGAACGACATACGCGGCAAGGAGCTGCTCACGCTGGGCCGCCGTGATCTTAAGGATTTGGGTGTGGTTAAAGTGGGTCACGTCAAACGCATACTGCAGGCCATCAAGGATATTAGCGAGAATTAAGTAGTACAAAGTTCAGTCTGCGAAACATAAACAAAAAGATGAGATAATTTTGTTGTGCTGCTGGCTTAGTTAGCGTGGGGGCGTGGCTGTTTAGTGTTAGCATGTTAATTTTATATGGGATAAATGCATACAACAATCACTATTTATAGATTAGCTTAGCTAAAGATGAAAAACCCACAATGTTTTTCCTGTATTTTGGGCTGCAAGACGCTTAACTAACGAAACAAACATTTATCTGTACTTAATTTCAAAAAAAAAAACAAACAATACTCTATATACATATATATTTAGCAATAACTAATTTATTTTTTCAGCATAACATATATATATGTATATATACTATATATATATATATATATATATATATATATATATATATATATATATATATATATATATATATATATATATATATAACTAACTATGGTTTGATAAGACTTATCATCTTCTGTTCTAGTCATGTAAGCGAAACTGAATTTCATTTTTGGATATGTACCTACATACATATATACAAAAACATATATATATGTATATTGAATTATATAAATGCAAAATTATTTAATTGACAGTTAAACGAATTTAAAAGTAGTGGCACATGCAAAGACACTAAATAACAAAAAACAGCTAGTTTTAAGTGCAGTTTGAAATTCAATTTACGCTTAGCAAAGATGTAAAAGCCCCTAAACTATACCCTCTCCCAAAAAAAAAAAAAGCCCATCTCAAAGATTATTCTAAATTTATAAGCAATTTCTATTTTACAATTGTAAAATATTACAAGACAAGCATCTACTTATTATAAAAAAAACACAATCTTAACATATTATTAAATTTAAATGTTTACCTAATTCCTAACCCCCTATATGATACCTATGCAAATATTATAAGTAACAAAGAAAAGTCTGTTCAAATGTGTCATTTTTTGTGTATAACCAAAAAAAAACAAAACAAAGCAACTCTTAATGCGTTTATTTAAATTAACATTTAATTTAAATTTAGCACCTAAGTTATAAATTAAGTATGGGGATACGGCTTGGTGCGGGGCGCCAGCGCCCCATTTATTTGAATACAAAACAAAATTTAGCTAGCATGGAGCACAGATTATTGTGTTTCAGAACTTTTTTGGTATATCTTTTAATTGTTTACTTAAGTGGTAACAGGTTTTGTCCTAGCTGTTAATGTTTAAGAAATTGTGCTAAATTTTTATAGTTACCTATTTTCAATTAGCAAATGTACGAATACTACATACCATACATATATATTAATATATATATATATATATATATATGTAGCTGCATATATATAAATGTGTTTTTGTGTATAGCAATCCATCAATCATTTCAATACATCAAGCATGCACATATATTTACTTACGTTTCTTTCAAAATATTTGCTCAAGCTGTCTCCAATTGAGTGAGTTCTTTTGAAAAGTCACAAAGATAAAATGTATGTCATACCTTTACCTATATACATATATATAACAAGTCTCTTGAGCGACGTCTATACATTATATATTTTGATATTGAAGTATAAATGAGCCCAGACCAACTCGATTGATTTGTTGTACCACCACCTTAAAAAACAACAAATTTCCATTGTTTTGATGTAGCACCACCAACCGCCCCCTAAAAGTTTGACACATATTTGTGAAACTATTTACGCTTATAATAAACCTTCGTCTAACAAGGCAAAAATTCCATTTATGTGTAACTTTTTAATTTAAGAAGTTAATAAGCAAAAATCATAAAGATAAATTAATAACATTCGTTTCAACTGCATAAATATTTACAATCAATCTAAGCACAAAACTAACTCAAAAACAATTTAAACATTTTTTCGACACATGTATTTTCGAGAAACCTTTAAAAACAAACCAAAAAGTTACTTATAAAAAAAATGTATCTAAAAAAAGTTATCATTTTCTCGTTCGGTTCAAAACTGGTAACTATTTTATATATATTTTCATTATTGAGTACATTTCAATCTACAAACAATTAACCTAATGCATTTTAATTTCATTTCAACAACACTGTGATAACAGCTTTCTAAAAAAATCTCCTTTGAAACTAAACTTAATATAAATCAAGTAAAAACGAAATAATTAATTTAAATGTTTTTGAAAATGCATTAAAAAAAATAAAAAAAAATATATAAAAAATATAAAAAAATAAATTGAAATAATATAAACCTTTAAAAATGAACACAAAGTTTAATTGAAATTCATGAAACTGAAAAATCCCATTTTATTCAGAAAATGTCTCTGAAAAATATAAATGCCTGAAGTATAAAAATCTATGCAATATTCTTTAACTGTTAAAATCTATATTTTAAATATTTTAAAACAAACTCCTTCACAACCTGACAACTTTTACCCAGATATAATATGAAAATTATAATAGACAACCATTTTCTTGATGAAAATTTTAATAATAGCAATTATAATAAAAACAAAACACAAAACAGAAACTTAATGCTGTTTTCTTTATTATTTTAGAACTTCAAGTAAGTACAAGAGACCATTAAAATTCCCGCTTTTATTAAAATAAAACCATGAAACATTGTTTAAAACGTTTATATGCACTTTTCATTTATTTGATTCATACAATTGTTTCCATTTTATTTTTAAACCATCACTTGTTTTGTTTTCTTTTTTATAAGTTTCTGTTACACTTTCTGTAGGTATTTTTGTTTTATTTTTTAAATTGGAACATATGGTTCTATGTCCTTTTATAAGTTCATCTATTAATCTTTGCAAGGCTATTTGGTGTGCCTTAGTTTTTTTATGAATGACAATTGGGCAAAATAACGATTAGTTATAAAGTTGGTTTTCTTTAGATATTTATTGCATTTTCTTGTGTTAATTTTATTTTTTAAAATGCGGTCGCATTCTGGTGTGAAAGTTAATTTTAACAAAATTTTTTTGTCAATTTTCAAATAAAAATATGCAAATTTTTGGAAATTTCATGCAACGTATATGCTTGAACCCACTATATAGCACACCAATCAGATCGTACTGTATTTTGTATTATTATATATTATTTCGATTTATTTGTATACATTTTATTTTGTAAACAAGCTAGAATATATATCAAGTTTGTTCTTAAGTAGATTCATATTAAAGTTTCCTAAAATTTGTTAAGTACGATAGTTAAAACTAAATGAGTTATGTTATTTGTTTGTTTTTATTTTGCCATTCTGTAATATCAAACTGTAATTGGAAAGAGAGTTTTGAGTGTGTGTGAAAGTATGTGCTTTAACCTGTTGGGTTATTCAATTTCACCAAAGCTATATTTAGTTAAGTTCTTGCTTTAAATGTTGTCTAACTAATGCATTTTAGAGTTTGGTTTTTGTTTGATTTGAAATCTCATAGATTGGGCATAATAAACAAATGTTTGTTTATTGAGGTTATTTTTCTGTGTTTTATGGGGCACTGGATAACATGGGTTTTTTAACTGGGAGAGTTTTCAACACAACAGTTTCAAATAACAGATAAGCCTTTCAATGAAAAACATAGAAAAATACATATTTTAACTGTTTTATAAATACCACTGAAGCTTTGTTTGTTTTTTTTTTCGTATATTTATGTATTTGTTTTTTTTTTTTAATAAAAATATGCATATGCAAGCAACAATTAAGCTCAATACTGAAGTTAATCACAAACTTACGGGTAGTGAAATGTTAACTTCAGTTTAATGTTTTTTAAATACTACATTAAGCATTAAATTTTTATTTGTGAAATTATACAGTTAATATAAAGTTAATTCATGAACTTAATATTCGCTTGTAAGTTTATTGCAAATTTATTGTAAATTTAAAGCATTTAAATATGTTTTGTTTTGTACTCAGAAAAAAAACAATACGCTTTTCACGCTCCAAGCAAATTACTTCTCAGTGACAAATTTAGTGTTTTTCATTGGGAAGCATTTTAGTTAAGTTAGCATACAGCATTTTTCTTCACTAACACTTTTATCGCATCTTTTTTAGATCTATTACATAATGCCATATAAGTACTTTAAATGTATGTCGCAAAACTAGTTATACGGTTCCTTAAAGCTGAACGCTTTGCAAAATCGTAAACGTATTTGAATTATCGTATAACATTTCGCATTTTTGTGTAGTACAGTACAATTGTGTCTGTGTGTGTGTTGGCGTGTGTCTGTGTGTGTTATAACCATCATAGCCAAAAATTTTCTTAAAATATTTATATCATTTGCTTTTGTTGTATTTGTAGTTCATGTGCAAAATCTATTTTCAAGTTTGTGTACTATTTGCCGGATCAGCTTCGATCACCCTATGCATTACCCAATATACTCAGCTTAAGTATTTTGCCATTGGATTTTCCTGTTTTTTTTTTTTGTTTTTCTTGCTTAATGAAAATTACAAAAATTTTAGGTTTTTCCTTAAACACTTTTCTCTTTATGTTGTTCACTTTTTATTGGACGGGTCTCTGCGGTGATGTTGTCCTTGCTTTAATGTTTTATTATAATACTTCATTTATTCTTTTGAAATATATTGAAGTTTTTTCTTTAGTTTTTGGAACAGCTTGTGTGTATGTTTGCAAAATTCTTGGTGTTTCTTTGGGGGATTATAGGCAGTGAAAGTAAGTGTTTTACTTTTTCTTGAGAATATTGCACGTGCTGCGCAGAAAATAAAATTTTTGTTGGGCATAATACGTCTGATTTCTTTGACTAATATATGTATATATAATCTAAGTTAAATTCAGCTGAAATCCTATTTATGTTTCTAATGGAAACTTTTACGTATGTCTCATTTTGAAAATAATTGAAATTTGAAATTTTTAATTTTTTGTTAGATTTACTCAAAGTATTTTGTTAGGGGCTTTAGAGTTGTTTTTTTTTTATGTTGCTTAGCCGAAATAGGATAAAGAGTAGTGCTGCAAAACTTTCGATAGCAAAAACAGGTGTCATTTTAGAAAGTTTTCGCCATGCCAATAGTTTTTCAACGTAAATACTTGAATTCAAATATGACTTTCAATATTTATACTTTTTAGAACGAATATTAGAATTTAAATGCCCGAGTAAAAATATGTGAAACTATCGTCTCATCTATTATTATCGCGTTGATAGCTTTGCAACACTGATTTTTCAGGTTAGAGTATGTGGCTTTTGCATGCTTGAGGCGGCTTTTCGTGTCAAAATTTCGAACGCTCTTTGGATAATTGAATTTTGCTAATTACTTTTTGCCAAATACATTTTGCACTGAAACACTTTCGACCCTTTTGTTTTTTTAGACACTCTCTTCCTTGGTGGCACTGCTGCTGCTACCGCCCCAGAAGCGATCGAAACGGTCTCGAGCCTTCTCCAGCACATCGGCGGCGGCGGAGCGAGCCGTGGATGGAGTCGCTGTCGACGAGGATGACGAAATTGCCGGTTCCGGCTTGTTGCTGGCATCGCAGCGCACCGCGCCGCCCGGTTGGGTGGGCGTCAGCGTTTTGCCATAGACAGCGGCGGCGGCGGCGCTGGTTGTGGGGCTGCCGCTGGTCTTCCAGGCTGTGTGTGTGTGGTACGTTCAGTGGATGGCAGTGGAGGGGGGAAATAGTTGTGGAAATAGTGTTTTGTTATGTTACGCAAAAGGAACTACGTATTGATACGCTATGTGGAATTACGCATTTTGGCTTAACGATTTTTTAATTTTTTTTTTGCGAAATATTGACTTAATACTGAGAGATAGGGGAAAGTTGTTTGCATTATATTTACGCTTAGTTTTTGAGATTGGCATTGGCTGGTGTTGCGATTTGTTTTTTGAAGATTGCTTAACGATGATTTGATTTTTGTTGGTTTTTTGGATGATGGTTGTGAGTAGCGATACATACATATACATATACAGATATACATATATTTAAATACGAGTTAATATATAAATACTTGTAAAAGCGATTTTTTTGGTTTTTCTTGTGTGTGTGTTGCTTTTTTTTACTTATGTCGACTTCATATTTTTTGTTGGATTTTATGGAAGTTGCGTTTATTGAAGCGTGCTTAAAGGCTTACCGTCCATTTTAGCCTGTTCGGTTAGTTGTGGCGGTGCCGATTGTGGTGGCGGTGGTGGCTTTTCCACCGGTGTCGAAGCTTTTATCTCGCTCTGAGGTCGGCTGTAATTCTCGCCTGCCAATTTAGAAATGCACATTAATTGAAGGGACATTATAAAATTAATTTTTATACAAGTTACCCTCTTTGACATTTTGTGTTACGGTAAATGTCTTGCCAGTGTCCAAGGGCACCGTCCAGTTGACTGGATCGGGAGAGCGCATTATAATCTGCTCTGGCGACTTAACCCTTGTGGGCTCCGGTGGCGATTTAACCAATGGCTCATCGGGCACCTCGGGCACTGGCTGTGGACTGCAGCTGGAAATTGAAATTGCGGTCTCACGGCCATCTTCGGCATCGTCTGTTGGCGTTGAAAATATTTATAGAAAATTTAAAATACAATTTTAAATGATTTATTGGTTTATATCGAAATTTATTATAGGCGCATTATATGTTCGTTTTTTTTAAGGCTGCTGCAGCTGTTGAGTTTTTTGTTTTCTCTTTTTATTTCTTTAAGCAAAGTTTGTGATCGAGTTTATTGAGTAGGTTAGTAGTTGTAACTTAAAATAGAAATATTTATTTTAAATTTATTTCTGTTTTCTTAAACACAAAATGAAAACTTAGTTTGTAACTTAAACTTAATAGAACTTAGTAAAATAAAGCACGTATTAAGCATAAAAGCTTAAAATGCAACCAAATTTGTTAGTACAAAATTGAATTAAAATAATAACATTTTTCTTTTTTTTATTTTTGTTTATTTATAAAGCGCACAAGATAGCAGAAGAAGAACATGCCACATTCAAAAGACATTAAACACTGAAAAGCGGCAAAAATTACAAATAAATTAATGATTTATATACGTACTACTTAGAGCACTCATAAGCAAAAATGTTATGACTCAAAAAAAACTTGGGTTTTTATGTTTCAGTTTTGTTTTACTTGGACAGAAGCTTGTAAATGTGTAACAGGCAACGACGACAGCTCGCAAGGGTATCGACAAATTGGCTTATCGATAACTGAAAATATTTTGGTCCTTTTTATTACGTATTATTACCCCCAGTTGGTATTTGAACCTTTCGTTTTATATTTTATTATGACTGTCTAAATTTTTATTGTTTATCACTAATGTATATTTCTAAGATTTAAATCTTGAAAGCCTATCTCTACTAAGAGAGATATGATCAAACTTCACTCCATATTGATTAAAATGATTGACCTTAATAATATTTAAATAAATACTTTACGTTACCAAAACATATAGCAACAACTTTGAAATGTTTTGGTTTTTAAAAAGTTAAAAAAACCCCACTCTTCAGTTTGAATGAAGATTCAAATACCCAAGTTACATTAGTTAAGAAAATACCTGTTCATAGATTTCAAGAATTTCATAATTATTCTTATTGCATATTAAATGCTCATGTTCTTACTCCACAAATATAAACACAGCCCATTTTGTATATGTGTGTTTGTACAGTGTTTTGTTGTAAAGTTATTAATAAAAACTTAAAAACAAAACACTTAGATTATGATATAGTTCACTAGACAGGCTCACTACTTGAGAAACTACAGACACATAACACAAAAGAAAGAAAAACTAGAAGTATTGGGTCGCAAAATTAAATTGGAATAAATTACTACAAATGATATGAGGCATAGATGAAAACCATATTTGGGCTGACGTGGACACACGGCTGAAAGACAACATGTACTAACATTGATTACAACAACAACTAACATTAATTAACACGTAACGCTTTTTTTTGTTTTGGTTAACAACTTTGCAACAAATACGAGAATTTTTAATTTCATGTACTTGAACAACCCTGTGGAATAACGATACACAAACAAAATACTAGAGCTATGCCAATTTTCTAACAAAAATACTTTAATACAGTATTTATACCAATCAACTAACACACACACACATGATTCCACATGGCTGATAGAAAAACCAAAACAACAAATGTAGGTGCCGCCCAATTTCAATATGCCAATTCGTAAATCATAAATATAATTTCATTACTCAACACTAGTTTGTGTACAACACAGTTTTTTGACAAGGTGTAAAATGCTCAATTATTAATAGTTAATTAATTTTAGTTTTTTTTTTGATTTTGTTATTGTTTACAAAAGTTGCAACACAAACATTTCGCGCATCAGATGTCATTTTACAGCATTTCCATTTTAGATAAGATTTTTTATGGGTGTATCAAATGGTTTTTTATTGCAGAGAATTTTTTGTTTTTTTTTCAAGTTTTTCGGACAAACTCTACTCACTTTCAGCCAATTTTCTATCCTGACCTGGTACCGTTAGGCGTTTGATGTTGATGGTGACAGGTCGGGTGGGTGCCGTTGTTGTTGTTGTTGCTGTTGGAACCGATGTTGTTGTTGTTGCTGACGTGGCCGCCATGTCATTTGCTGCTGTTGCTGCAGCAGCTTCAATTGGTTGCTGCTCTTGTGGTTGCTGTTGTTCTTGTTGTTGTATCTGTTGTTGTTTTTGTTTGTTTTGTTGATGCTTCGCACTATTTGCTCTACTACCGCTACCAGCACCAACTTGACTAATGCAACTAATATTCGATCTATCTTTGTCTTTCTTACGCATTTGCTGTTGCTGCTGTTGCTGCTGCTGTTGTTGTTGCTGTTTCGCTGTTGTTGCCGATGGCTTTTTATTGCTGTTGTTTTTGTTGTAGCTCTTACATAGTGAAATATGTGATTGATTAGCATGATTAGCATTGGATGTTGATGCTGTACGGGCGGCTGTTGCTGATGTTGCTGCTGCTGCTGCGGTTGCTGCTGCTGTTGGCGCTGCGGCTACTTTACCGTTAGGCGGTGGTAGGGAACTACTTTTAATGCGGGATTGGAATGTTGTGGATAGGGTGGCTATAAAAACGTAAGCAGTTTTTTGTTTTGGAATTTTTGTTTGGTTTTCGTTTTTACGATTTTGGTATTTTTGCGTCGAGTTTGATTTTTGATAGTTTTTTTTTTTGTTTTTAGACCAAAAACATAAGGCACATGAAAAAACAAATTTGAATATGAATTTTTGTTTTAAATGTATTTATAAATTTTCATTTTAGTAACGGCGATTTAATAATGCAACTAAAGTAAAGGCAATAATATATATTAAAATATTAAAAATTACAAACAAAAAAACAAATCATATAACGCGTCGTTTTAAAATCTTTTTTGTTAGTTTATGTTGAGAGGTACCAAAATGGGTTAGTCTACTTAGCAAAAGCTACCATTCAACAATTTAATGTTAGTAAATTAAAACATATAGCGTGTTAACTTAATATACCTTAATTGTTTATCGAAAAACATATGCCCTGTAACTTATGATTATAATTGGTATTATCACTTGAGTTTTTGGAAATGATTTAGATAATTATTTTGCCTTATCCTTGTTAAAATCAATAATAAATCAGTAAGAGAATTGTTGTTCTTAAATAGTTCATTTAGCGAAATTTATAGATATATACAAAAACCTCAAATTTGTATATTTCGAAAATATGTTCTCTCTAGTTTTACTTGAAAGGTGAGATTTTTATACCCTTGCAGAGATAGTAAAGAAAAGTACTTAGAAACATTTTTATTACTTTTCCAATACTTTAAAAAGCTTTCGATCAAATTTACAAATTAAGTAAATTACAAATTACAAATCAACTTTGAATTTTAAATAAAATATGATTTTATTTGTAACTTCTTGGTATTTTCATATCTTTTTTGTTTATATTATAATTATTACTGTAATAAAGAAGAAAGCTTTAAGCTTTAAGTAATACCAAGATTTATGTGTGCTATGATTATATGCTACATTATTTTATCTGCAAGAGTATTTAAACTTTGGCTTGCCAAAGAAACACGATTCTTCTTTTCGCATATATGCATATATAATATAATTAACATATGATACATTACTTTTACATATACATCAAAGCCAACAACAACACATTGTTATTAGCACACACACTTATGGCCCAGTTGGAAAAAGATATATACGTATATATAGTACTAAAATCATATGGGTTAAAGTAACAACACGCACAACTTAATGAATGTTTGTTAATCATTGTTCAACACCGACTTTGTTAGTATAACGTACTTATAATTCAGTATTAATATTTAGTATTGTTAAGGTTTAATTATGTATTTTTTATGGTATTTTTAGTTTTGTTAGTATACTGTTCACTCAACATGCTAAACTTAGAATGTTTATTCGTAATACCAATCAAACGCTTCATTACAGAACAATAAATGAAATTTGAAATAAAAGGAAATTATTAAAAACAAAATACGAGAAGTGAACCGCATGACCAGAGACTAAACTAACAGAGATTTATGAAATTTTTATACGTATATTATTTTTTTTCAGTAATTATTAACTATTAATTTGTTTTATTTGTTAGACACTGAACTATGTAAATTTCCAGTTGAAGTATGTTTCGAAATGAACGTACAAACTTGCGGTGGTGATTAAATACTAAAACTATAGTTGATAAGTAAAATTTAATTTCAAATAATTGCAAAGGAAACTAACTAACGAAATCTCAACAAATCTAATACAAACTAATGATATATTTATATATGCAAACTAGGAATAAATTAAGGAAAATTAAAATACAAATTAAAATAAAACACAAGGCAATGAACTAACACACGCGTTAAACGTGCGTGCGTATTGAAGTATTTTAATTAAATTTTTTTGTATTTTTTGGGTGGTTCTGCGCATCGTTTGGCTACTTACATGGACGTGGCTTACGTTCAGCTCCGGCCGATGTCGTCGGTGCCTTTTTACGGCTCGTGGGCGCTTGACTCGCCGAGCGTAACTGACGCTTAGGTGACTCATTCTCAATGACGCCAGGACCCACAGATTGTGAGCGTGCTGAACCACGCAAAATGAAGATGAAGAGATGTGGTTTTGGTTTTGATACGATTTTTGGATTTCGTTTCAGTTGTTTTCGGTTTGATTTCAATTTGATTGATGATAAAAGTTCATGTTTTAATTTCGCATAAAATACTATTCTTAGACATATATGTGAATGAGGTATGTCTACTGATGTGTTTCAAGTTCTGTACAATGCACTACAAATTATTATTATTGATCTTAACTATTCCTAGCTAGTATATTGCATTATCACATATATAACGCAGCACTAAACATTCAGTCTAAAATGCCACCGTTTGATGAGATTAAGACGCAAAATAATGTTTTGTGCAATTTTCAACTATATACATGATTAATATGTATTAGCTTGGAAGAGGAAAATGTTTTTTAAATTTACTCAATCTGGCTTATTACCATTTCCTGCTTTTTATCCCATATTCTTAAATTTTTTGTCTTCAACAAAGTAGTCTTTAAGCTATAATTTAATATATTTTATTATTTATTTTAATTCAAATCCTATTTAATTTTAAACAGAGATTTTAATCATTAGAATTCCCTATATAAAACTAACCCAAATATGAAAATATTTGCATTTGATATGAAACTTTTATACATCCTTAACTCAAATAAATACAACATGAACAATATGATTGCGTTTTAATGCTATATGAACGTTATGTTATAATAATTTACCTTAATAATAAAAACACTCTCCAAAACATTGACCTTTTTTATATAAGATGTATGTATATATGTACAGACATTCTATACAAGTAAACATATAGTATTTTCCAATATAAATACGCAAAAAACAAACTCTTTAAGAAATCAAAACCTGAATTTAAAGCAAGCTACATTTAAAAAATGTTGTGCACAAATCTCATAATCAAAACATTTCTCTTAGTGCACTTGAGAATAGATTGAAAATTCTTTTTAAAAAAATTTCCAACTGGAAACCCTTTGAGTAGAAAGCAAATCAAGTACTTTAAGCAGTTAAGCAAACTTTTTGTTAAACAAATAAATAAAATTAAACAAAAAATCCGTTAAACGGGACGTATACTTATTTTTTTGGGGCGTGTATAATTGTGACCTGCATCGTTTCGTAAATACTAGAAAGTGCTTTGTTTAACTATGTATTAATTGTTGCTTAAAATCAAATTTGCCATTAAAGTGTTATGTGTAGACCTTTACTACAGTCAGAGTTATAGATAAATACTTAAAGCCTAACGTTGGCAACACTACTCACTTTTGAGGACCTTCTTTGGACTGCCCTTCTGGGGGCTGCCCTTCTGCGGCGAGCCATGACGCGAGAGAGCGGTCTTCTTGGGACTGCCACGTTGAGATTCGGATTCACGTTTGGTGATAGCTGGCATCAGCTTCTCCCGCGTGGGTGAAGGCAACAAGGCACCCTCCTCAACATCTGCTAAATAAATGGAAATGGGATTAGGAAACGGGTGCTGGGAACCAGAGTTGAGCTTGTGTCGGTCAAACGCGGTCAAACAAAAGTTTACTGCCATAGTTCATTTATATCTATAAATATATCTATAATGAGTACTTTTTGAGTACAACGCAATAGTATTCACTGCCTGCACATACTTATTTTTATTCATCATTTTACTCTATCATGTAATTGGTACCCATATGTTTCCCATAGTCATGCTATCGATACTCATAACATATTAATGGATACCCATACTTAATAATACTCCTCAAATTTTTAGAGATACTTCAAGAATTTTATTTGAGTGATACTCATTTGTACCCACTATTTCGCATGCTCATATTCAGTAATACTCATATAATTTTGAGAGATAGTCTTAAGTATGCCATTCAACAATGAGTTATATTTAAGTGATTCTCAATACTACTCATTTCTTGCACATAGTCATATACATTTCTGCTCATAAAGTTTTAAAAGCGACTCAAAAGTGCGCTATTTGACAAGAAACCTCTGACTTAAGAACATCGTTGGCCGACACACACCCAACTCTAATTTCTTTATAGCCTACCCGGACCCGTGGTGCGCTCCAAATGATGGCGTATATTACTGAAACGTGCTGGCAGTGCTGAAATCTCATCCTTATTATCAATCAAATGGGCTTGGCCAGGAACTCGTGGCTTTTGTGGCTGTGGCGTTTTTTGCAATGGCGTTGATTTTTTATTATTCTCCTGCTCCTTCTCCTCCTTGGTTATCGGTCTGCACAAAGATTAATTCAGTTAAATATTGTTATTAGATTAATTTGCCTTGTGATTTTTACCTGTGCACAGTGGATGCTAAGGACAGTGCTGATAGCGAGCTGCGCTTGGAAACTTGATCCCAAAGATCCCTTTGTTTCTTATACAACTCTGGATCGATTTCTACGCCCCAGCCGCGACTCTGAAAGTCAAAAATTGATGAGTTTAACTTTTCATAAGACTTTTATTTCATTAACGAACCTTATATTCGCCGGCCTTCTTGCGCAGCTCGACCATCTCCTTGAACCACAAATCCAAATTCGGTTTCGAATGCGGCGGTGCGCTGCCATTCATGGGTACTATATGGCCCTGCTTGTAAGCATCCTTGACAACTCCCTCGGAAAACCCAAAGTTCTCCCTTTTCGTAATGTAGCGATTAAGACGCTCCTGATCGATTGCTTGCGAAAACGGACGTGCCGCAATTTTGCGCTCCACAAAATTCACTTGTCTGTGTGGAAATACATGTGGAATCAGCATATATGACAACAAACAAAAAATTATAAAAGTTTTAATATTCAGATGAATGTTAGTGGCAAGTGCGATACGTTTTGCAGGTGGGTTATTTGTTGCTTGGATGGATTTTGGGTGGGTCTATGATGATGGCTGGCCTTGCTCTGGGTGAATGGTATTGGTTGGTGGCATCTCTGGTTTGGTTGAAGCTCATGAGCATATGAGAAATTGATATTGAGCGTTGATTTTCGAAAGAAAAACGAAACCAAAAAATGTATGCTATTAAATTGTTATCATACTTCTCATGTGTTTTTTTATCATCCGTATCGCTAACCAAAGGCTCCAGCTCATGCAGTGTAGCTGAAAGCACACAGATACAAAATTTAAACACTTCTGTACCATCTAAAATTCAACGCAATTCAATCGGTTTGTTTTTTGCAGACTTTCATCATTTACATATAGATAATAAAAAAATAAATATACGAGTAATTAAATATTAATTGGCTTCAAGTGTTAACTAAAGGTCAAAGGTATATTTAGGAGAACATAAAAAAACTTTAAACTTTGCAAAAGTGTCACGCTAAAAAAATACTTTCAACCGAGGATTTGGGTGAGTCTTTGTACAGCAAATCAAATGAGCCGAAAATAGGCGCTTGGTTCGTTGTGGTTTGGTGGGTGGTTGTGAAATTTTAGTAGTGGTTGTTAGTGGTGGTTCTGGCTAATCTAGCGCATAATTCTGAATTCTCAACAAATTGAAATAACAAACAGAAAATATTTAAAATTTCATATTTCTTTGCATAGCATTGAGTTGATTAAATAAATAAAAATTATTAAATTTTTTACAATTTGCTTGCATGTTTTGAAGCGTGTTTGGTGTTTTTGGTCTATGTGAGGGGTTTGGGGTCACTTTTTGGAATATAGAACGAAATTCGAACCAATTTTCTTTTTTAATATACATACAAAAATATAAACATTTCGACTTCAATGCAGCGCAGTGTTATAACATTTTATTTAAATCTTTTATATTAATATTTGTGTTTTTTTGAAGCACTACGGCCAATAAATTTTAAGGCTGCACTAAAAAAGCTTCTCAAGCTCAAGGTTTAAAGGCAAGACTTAAAAGCTTTGCAATGGAAGCCACTTGATCATTTTGCACTTGCAATTCATAGAATAAATATATATATTAGCTATATAGATTATGTAAATTTTTAATGAGTATACATTTCGATTTTGGCTTACGTTTTTTGATTGTCTTACCTATACTCTTGGCTTTAACTGTAAATTTGAGTTTTGTTAAATGTGTCTGTGTTTTATTTTTTATATAAATTTACATATATAAAATGAAAATAAAGTATATATATATTATAAAATAATATAATTTAACTCGATCTATTTTTGGGTTTAAATTACACTCATTTTTGCCCGACTTTTTTTAAGTTAATTTAAAAAAAGTATTCCCTCACCATTTTCAAATGAAAACAGAAAAAGTTAAAAAAATATATAAATAAGGTCTTACAAATATTTGAAGTCATTCTGCCTGTTGTACAGTTTTTTGGGTTTTAAATTATGCTATTATCGTTATATTTAAATTTTTTGTAAGCTACCTGTCAAATTTTCTTTAATAATTGATAATTATACTTTAAAAAATCTGACTAATATTTAACGCATTTTGATTTAAAATTAAAATTAAATCATGTCCAAGGTTATAGGGATAACAAAATTTATTAGCCTTGTTTTATTCCACATCGATTAAAAAATATTTCATTACTCAAACTGTATAAAGTTTATTCATAAATGCGTTAAACATTTCATACGTTAATTAAATGGAATCATAAAAAATAGTGTCTGTTCGTGTTCTAAAGTACTTAAGTACTTACTAGAAAAAATATCCTCTCTCTTTAATTTGCATATCGATTTTTTTAACTAGCTGAAATATAGTACCTTTTGATATGTACGATAAATGCTGATATAATGAATGATGAATAATGCATGATGCTAATTCCATTTTGTCGTTTCACGCATGCAACGTAACTAAAGCCAACGGAACTCCTACGCTTGTACGAAAATAAAAAATAAAAAAAGAAGGATATAATAAAATATAACATATCACACAACCTGCGACCGCATGCTCCGACTACACTTAGCTAGTTCATCATTTGCGTAAAATTTCATTGATACGTTTTATGTGGACAGGTTATAGCGGTGGCCAGGACATGAATATCCTTGTTTTTATAGTGAGCCAAAGCAATTTGGGGTTTTCTGATTAAATTAAGTATCGATCAATGGAATTTTACGGCTAAGCATCAACAAAAATGAATATGTCAGGTAATTTACCATGTAGTTGTTGTTTTTGTTTTTTTATTTTTTTATTTAGAACTAATAAAAATGAATTTAGTTCAACACTTACGTCGGTTTTTTATTTTTGCTATTGAGATATTCTTGTGTGTGTGTTTTTCTTTTAGAAGGGAATTTAGCATAATTTCGTTCTATATAAAATAGATATTAAGACTTCCAAAGAGAGAGAGAAAGAGTAAAGATAGCTAACTGCTTAAAAACAAATAATTAGTATTTTTAAAAGCGGTAAATTAAAATATTGCCTTAAAAAATTAAAAAATATGTGTGTACCTATTTAAATTTGTTGACTAAACTCAATAAAATATTTGTACTAAAAAAAGTTTATATCAAGGGTGACTTAAGCTTAGATTTTGTTACGCAAATGCGTTATATATAGTTATATATAGTTGGATTGAATATACAACTAGTGATATATTTGGATGAAAAGCAAAAATTTACGACGACGAGTACATAAAAAACTTTATAATCATTATTTATTCGAAATTTGTATTCAAGATTTTGCATATTTATAGCATTTAGTTTTGTTTTTTCGCAGTGTTGTGAAGAGAAATGTTTGAACTACTTGTAATTTACCAACACTAGTCAACGCATCAAAATATTAGGCATGAAATTATTATTATTTAAGTTAATATTTTTGGAAAATTGGGCTCAATGCTGCCGCCACTGCAGAAATTATTGATATTATTTTTTTAAAATAAACAAATGAAAATGTTGAGTTCTTCAAAAACTGTGCACTCAACAATTACTTTTGAGTAAAGGTTAGTTAATTAAATTTTGTTTCAAATATGGTTATTTTTTATTATTTAAGATTAGTTCGTAGTAAAAAACTCAACGTATTGAAATCAAATGTAAATTATATGTTTTAGTACGCTTGATTCGATTTTTTGTTTTATTATTTTTTTTTTTTTTTGGTTTTTAGTAAGTACATACATATACGAGATATCGAAAGAAACTATGCGCTAATAGGATATATGTATTTTATGGTATAAGTATGTAAATGCTTAGCGACGACATATTGCTGTCGCACCTTCTTTCTGATTTGTTGTACGTTTTTTATGCACCGTTGGCAAGCCGGCACCTATCGTTTGATATTGATGTGTGTAACTGTGCGTCGCCTGGCCCGGCTGATAACCCGTTCGGAGCGCGCCCAACGATATTGACTTTCTTGGGTAATCGCCGGCCGCGGCTCTCGCCGTCGTCGTTACGTTCGAATCGGCGCCCTTAATGCGTCGGACATTCGGCCAAACGAATTGCAGGCGATACTCTGTGCTCAATTTTGTGATGGTCTTTTTCAATAGGCCATTTGACTCACCCGCCTGCGAAAGAGAAGAGCAGAATCACAAGAGACGAGAAGACCAAACAAACAAATGAGAGAGACACAAAAAAGAAAAGAAAAAGAGAACGAGAGAGAGAAAGAGAGAGAGAGCAATTGCATTGACGCATTAAGTGTTTTTTTATATATCAGATAAGTCACAATTCGAATTAATGATTATCATTAGCATTTAATTAGATTTTTTCGGGTTAGTATGCGTTAATTATGATTATTTATGAGGACGATCAGAGCACAGTTAACATGTAGAAAAATACAGAGAAAGAGAGCGTGTTAGTTATAGAGAACGAGAGCGAGAGAAAGAGAGAGAGGGAGAAAGAAAGAGAAAAAGAGAAAAATACACAAAATACAAGTATAATTTGTAAATTTTGACAATTAACACTAATTGATTCTAACTATTGAATATATATACCTACAATTTAAATAAAGCATATGTTAGGATTACATGAAAGCAAGAAATTAATTCAATACAAAAATGTGTTACAAAATTGTAGACAAAACTTTGCTAATGGTTTGATTTTTAAATCGGATCTACATTGAAATACACAAAACAATATTAATATTTTAATTAAAAATTAAAATTGAATTTTTGGGAAAGCATCTAAAATTGGCAAAATTCAAATGCTGTAACAATCTCAACTACAACTGAAACAAAATTAAAGAAACCCGCCATATATCGAGTAAATTTTAGAAAAGTTATAAATGTTGTAAATTTATATCTCAGATTTAAAGTTCAAACCTTAAACAATATCCTTATTTATTGAAGGACAAGCAAAACCAATCAGGAGAAAATCTAATAAAATCCTTACACATGCACTACAAATGACAGATACATCTAATAGATACTCAAATATAATACAACCAGGTATCAAAGATATATAAATGTAGATATATGGGGAAAAAGCAATCGATAAACAGCGGTAAAGGCAACTTATGCAAATGTTGAAAAGTTTTGCAGATTAAAAATTTACATTCAGGTCGAGTGTATGTCTGTGACTAACTGACGCTCTGACAGTCAACTCAATAGCACTTTTACATACACACATACACACAACCTCAGTTACTACATAAATTTCCCATAGCTGCAATGGCGAGACAGAAACAAGTTACAAATGTAACGACATGTGCCACATACATATGAATACACACATACACTCGCACATATAGGAAAGAAATTGCCTATTATAGAAGAACTGAATAAGCGCTACCGGGACAGGGGGCCCGAAGGCCGATAGACAGCGACAATGAAAAAATACTAATAGAAATTGTTGCGCGTCGCTTGGTTCTCGGTTCCCAATGGTTGGTCCATTCATTGGTCCACTGAATCGCGCACTATCTCGAATCGGCATTGGCGACAGTTTTTTCTCTATTTTTCATGTTCTCTTTTTTGTATGTGGCGACATGACAAGGCATAAAATCATACTGGTTGGCAATTTTGTCGGCTGACAACTATGAGAACGTGTCGCAATTGATATAGGGCGTTGCCGTTGCCTAGACTCGAATTTGGACATACATAAATAAGTTGAAGCCTGATACATATTTACAGTAAGACAGAGAATTGAAGAAGAGTAAAATACAGATAGTTTTAAGAGGAATTTATGCTAATCTTGAAAGAATTCTATAGTGTAAATCTTTCAAAATTAAAGCTGAAAACCTATTTCAATCCCAGTAACAATAGCTGAAATTCATTTCGGATTTTTTACTGAACGGTTATAGTTTCATAAAAATATGATTTTATTCATTCTTTTTAATAGTTTATTTAAACAGCTTTCTCTTTTAAACTATGAAAAATAAAGCTGTCTTTTAAAAATCCAATGTGATTGAAATTGGTCGATTTCATTTTATTACAGTTATAAATGTGTTTCAAAGCTCTCAAAAGATTTAATACCTATTTATTTAATTTCCTGTAGATATAAAAGCTGTTTGGCAGTTTTCCTATGCTTTCAAAGCTGTTAGTTAAATATATTTTAAAACACCTTTGCGGGCTTTAGGCTTTCATACTATTTAATACTCAGATATAAATATTTTCGGATAGCTTAAAGCTGCCATATTCTTTTAAATCTTCAAGTTTAAGCTGCTTAATATATTAAATTAAGCTAGGAGCTTTCATAGGATAGCAAAGCTCTTCTTAACATTAAATCCAAATATTTAAGCAACCAGAGGCTTTCATGTACTTTTAAAGCTATTTTCTGCTGACTTTAATTGCTATATACTCTATAAACTTTTTTGCTACTCCTAAGAATTTTTTTCAGCTATTGTCATTTGGGTTTTAAGCATTTATTTTCAGCTAAACATGCATTAAAAAACCTTGAATATATGAAATAGCTTAACTGCAGGCGCATATAAGAACAGTAGATTATACATATACGTATATATGGGGTATATAATATTGATCGATCATCCTTTCATGATTAAGAGATTAAGTGCAGCATCTAACTGACAATTGTGTACCTGTTTACTTGTGGTTCCATCGATCTCCGTTGCAATGGGATAGGCGCGTCCATTGGGCACAACGGGTGGTCCTTCCGATTTGCTGCGGCGCGAAGGTGTGCCACGCTCCTCCGACTGCAAATAGAGACATAAAACACACACACACAACGATGTACGTATGTGTGTTTCAGTTAATTAGCAGCTCATTAATATTACGCATACGACATGCTGACGCACATTATCAGGTAGCACAACAGCAGCAAAGCCTGGCGCCCAAGTGAAACTCAATTAATTATTTATTGTCAGGGTGTGTAATAAAACACATACATATACCCATATTAATGGCCATGTCGTAGAGTGTGCAACATGTGTGCGCATTTTTAATTAGCATTGGCAGAGAAAAGCCCAACCGCACAGCCGCCCATCGCGACAAATCCCCACCTCCCCTTACATTGGATTTCTGTGAATATGGTATTAGAAACCACACTAGCTATGGCTTTTATTCACATACACGTAAACACACTCACGTATTTCTTCATAAACGAATTAACCCCAATGCCATTTTAAGCAAAAAGTCAGCCTGCCTACAAATGGTATATTTTGTGGTATATATGTATCAGGGCTGCAAGCCCAAAAATAAATTTCGTTGGTTCGGTTCACGGTTCGAACCCCAGTGCCACCTCTGTGTTCGGTTCATGAACCTGGTTTTTCAGATTTATGAACACAGGTTTTGGTTCGAACCTGAGTTCGGCGCACTTAATTATCTTTTATAATTTCTTCACAAACAAAACTGAAAATTGATTAAAACTCTTTTGTCTACTGCTTCTAAGAAGTCAGTTGTGTAACGAAAGGACCGTTAAGCGCGTGCTACAACAAACGTATGTATAGATGTACATATGCAAAAAATAAATGTTTCAAACTAAAAAGTGTTATGAACCAAACTATTTTTAATAAATGTGGTTTGGTTCAGGTTCAGTTTCGGCAGTCCTTCTTCAAATAGGTTCAGGCTGCGGTTCAAAATTTAAAAATAATGGTTGATCTGGGTTCGAACCGTTTCGGCTCAAACCCGGTTTGCAGCCTTGATACTACTTATCAAATGCGCATTATGCAAGGCAAAAAATAAAAAGCGCTTCAAACTTTTATTCAACCTTCTATTTTTTGCTCGTAGGCCCCACTTTAAGATTCAACAGTGCATGAATTTTTAGAGAACCCACAAATGTGCACATAACCACTTTGAATTCATTTTATTTCATACTTTTTACATTCACACATTTCTCAACAGCTCATATATGAACATTAAATATGCGTATAGAACGTGACTGCATTAGAAAAAAAACACACTGATTTAGAATGCTCCTCTGCAGCTGTGCACTTTTACGAGCTCTTTATTAAATACCAATTTTATGCGAACGTTTAAACAGAAATTTATAATGTTTTGCTTTGCATAAAAACATCCATTGTTCACATGTTTCCCATTATTATTTATTGTTCAAATTTATAGAGATAGGCTAGAGATAGCAAAATGCATCACCAAGAATTTATACTAAGGATAATAAGGATTAATTTTTCAACTTAAACATCGATTTTTTTTACAATAATATAAAGCATATTTTTTGGGGACTGGATATTGAAAATCTGTCGGAATACAAAATCATTAGAAAACTTTTCTACCAGACCTAAACACCAAACTAAACGTACGGTTCGTCTAAAGAAATTATATTTTCTTTGTTTATTTTGATTTTAATAATTAGCACTGCTTAAGTAGACCTTTCGCTCGTTCCCTTATCTTATCTAAAAGTCTTACTCAATACACAAATTTTGCGTTCATTTAACCAACATATTTGTATATCTGTAACCATAATGGAAAAATGATTTAATACAACTTGTACAAATCCCCAAAAGCAAAATTTATTTCATTAACATCTGGCGCTAGGCAGCTGTTCTTGTGCTCATATTTCGCAAAGGTCAAATCAAGGGTGAATGGTAGATTTTGATATATTTATATTGTATATATGCAAATACATATATGTGGCATTTGTTGTACTCACCCTCGCCGAACGGTGCGCACTGGCATCTCGACGTGCATCTGTATATTCGGATCCTATAATAAACTCGTGCGATTTATATGCTAATTCTGGGCATTTTTTTCGACGTGGCAATGGCGGCTCATTTGTTGGACCTGCGGGAGAGCCAAACGAAGACGAATCGATGGAATAGATAATAAATTGCAATCAATAAATCGCCATGACAATGCCAGATAAGTGGACAATGCCGAAAGGCGAAAGGAATTGGCAATTGCCGAATACGCACCAACAAATTGACTTGGATTTGGCGCTGGCGCCCGACGCACAACCTCCGGCCTCGAATTGCCCGTAAATTCATGCCAACGATAAGTGCTCCTATACTCCGAATGGAGCTGCTGAAAAAACAAGAAAGTACAATTTTTGTACATTACATATTGTTAGAGCTTGAAGAGATTAAATATATATGTGGTATACGGTTAAATATCATAGGAAATAAATTTAAGTTGAATTACTTTCAAAAGAAAACAAACTAATGCTCCAAAACAAGAAACTTTTAAACCTAAAATTATTTAAAAAATTATACATAATACTGTTTTCATCTCTACTCTCTTACATAAGGTCAGCTGCTTTTAATTTAAGGAGTATCCTTAATTTCTCAATGTATAATTTATCCCACTATATCCCACATATTATCCAAATGTTCTTCGAGGAGTGTTTCCATTAAAGTGAAATTCACGGCTTTTCCACACATTCAATTTTACTCTCTTACTTTTTTCCGAGAAGAGCTCCCGCTGCGCCACTTTGGGGTCTGTATAAAATATCCAGGAACTACACAAGCAAAATTTAAAACGCTGTAAAAAGAATTCGCATAAAACCACAACGACAATTTCATATACCATAATATAAATGTATTTATTCACCGCAATGCACAACTGTTTTCAGTATCATTATTTTTAGCTTTTAAATTCATCATGACTATTAAAGTGATGAATGTAAAATATAAACAATTAGCCAAATGCACAGCCCACAAGCAATTAAGTCAAACAGAAATAAAAACACGCACACATTCAAGTAAACATTTTAATCAAATGAAAATGTAAATATATTTATACCAGGGTCAGGCCAGGGCTGGTGCACTTGGTCAGTTTAAATGGCAATTCGGGCGCTTAGCCAAAATGTGGTTGTCGCATTTGCAATGCAGCAATGGCAATTGTCGACAATGTCCTTATTGTACTGCTTTTGCAAGCATTTGATAATTGCTAAAAATGGAAGAAGAAGGAGAAAAAGAAGCAGATGGTGAAGTAGCACTCGAAACTAGTCAAAAATCTATATTTATAGCCCAGTTGCAGCCCTGGCTTTCTGGCCAAAATGCGTTTCGTAATTTTCGTATCGATTGAAGCGCAGAAGCAACTGCAACAAGAACTGTGGACAAAGGACATTTAAGTTTATATTACGTTGCAAGTAGCTGCAAATTGTATTGCAAGAATAAACTGGCAAACAAACTGACAAACAAACAGACAGACAGTCGGTTTGTTGGACAGTTAGTGAAGCTAATGATGGCGTCAGTTGTTTTTTTGTTTTCCGTGCTAACTTGGCCAACGAGTCCTTTCCGTATCTGTGTTAGCCGTTGCTTATGGAATGCGCATTGCTACTCGACGTCCTTTTATCGTTTCCATTTTGTGGCTTTGCCAAGGTACAAATAATTACCACACAGCACGCAAAGCCAAAGACAATGCCAGTTCACCCAGTTTACCTAGTTTGGCATCTGAAGGGCCATTACTTATGCAACTGTCAGGATCTTTCTCTGTTTAATTTTAATTGTGAAGTAGGTCTCGACGCTAAACCGTTAATCGTTCCATTACAGCTAATTGCCAGAAAAGTCACTCAATTAATTTGGGACACAACTTTTAAATTAACTCAATTTATTTTTACATTATTTATGCAGATCGTTCTGCTTTTATAATGGATAATGGATTATTCCTTAAATACTAAATATATTTTAAATATTTAAAGAACTGCAGATAGGTGCAGAGCTGGGAAAGAAATTCTGCCGGCAGCTTAAAAAACAATTTATACATTTTATTTGTTAATATATTTATTTATTTATTATTTATATCCTTAACAGCGGTCTCAACTTATTAAGGGTTTCAAAAACAACAACAAAACGGTTAAAAAGTAGACTTAAATTTTCAACTGTGTGTAAGCCGATTTCCTGCAACAAATAAAATGAATATAAATTATTTACCAGCTTAATTGCATTTCAGCTCTATAAACTGAATATTTCCTTACAATCTGACTTTACATATAATATAATTTAAACTTATTTTTCTGTAACTATAATGTTTTTAAATACACTTTAACTCTAAAACAAGGAATTTGGGGTAAGCAGAAAGCTTATTGGCATTGTCTAATAAATAAAATACAATTTCCTTCTTTTCATAGATTACATTTTCTGTTACAATGAATATCGAAGGATACCTTAAACCTACATGATACATACTGGTGGATCATACTCAATTACAGCATTCTTCTTACTTTCCTTACCTAATTCTTAAATTATTTATTGCTGTTAATGAAATTTACAACCACACCTAAGCCACAACTCAATAGTTAAAATCAAGTTTCAACGATTCCACTTTCTTCGAACACGTAACGCCTAGCAATTAACCTAATTGCCGGCAAACCTCTGAAAAGCGTCTAGACAGTCGCTCGACACACATATTCGAACAACCCGTATTGAAGTGCCATTAAAAAGTTCACTAAATTTCAATTCGCCAGGCCATAAATAACATTTACAAACAATTTTCCAAGCAACTAACCACGAGGGAATTGGACGTAGGATTTCCATTGGGAAAAGACCTCCTGAAAAGTAGATGCTTAACCGCAACTTGGTAAACTCGAGCTGAGCACACTTTAATCGATTAATTGAAGGTGTGTGTTGGTCTCATGGTTCGTTTGTCATCTAAATTGACAGATGGTTGGTTGCAACAATAATAAAAACAGCAAAACCAGGGTGTTTCCGGTGAAGGGCTTGAGCGCCTGTTGGCACGTGGCTGCAACACCTGCCCCTATTTATTGCAAAATATATTTTTTATGCTGCAGCCATTTATCATGTCCAGTTTGGAGCAGGATGTGAGGAACTGCGGTAGTCTCACATAAATTTCCAACTGATTTATGTGCGTTGCGCCAAATTGATTGCAGCTTCAAAATGCTAACCGCAATAAAATGAGTTTTCCTTATTTTTTTGTTTATGTATAAATATTTGAAAACATTTTATATTTTACGGTTGAACGAGTTTATTTAAAATGCATTTTGTGTTTTTTCGTGTTCATTTTTATGTGGTTTTTCACATTTATTATTTTGAGGAGAACTATACATTTGTTTTTAATTGTAGTTCACCGACCTTTTTATGTTTACCATTTTTTACTTTGTAATATATATATATATATTCTGTATACGATGAAAATGCAGTCGGAAAGGGCTGTACCCTATGTAAATAAATTTTCACTGAATACAGTTTCTCTTAAAGTATGTCTGTGAAAAAATCATCCAATTGTCCTTCTCTCAAGCGCACTGACATTAAAATCCTGATAAGCTCGATGACAGACAGTTCACTCAGACACCTGCCCGTCGCCCGCTGTGTGCGTCTCATTGATTTAAAATTTAATGAATTTAATTAAAATTGCACTCGACTTAAGGCCGACAGTGATTGAGCAGGCTTAATAAGCTTGCAATATTTGCATATGAGATTATTCATTAAGATAGTTGATTGAATTGTGAGTGCATTGATATTAATGGCTCGAATAAATACACAGTTTAATAATTTGTGTTAAATAAATATTTCGCAATAAAGTTAAATTTTAAATAACTATGAAATAAAGGAAATACCCAACGCAACTCCAAGAACTCTATTAAATGGTCTATAAATTTATCTATTAAATATATAGATTATGTATTTCAAAAAACATTTTTCTTGAATTTATTTTTATGTGTAGGGGATATACAAGAAAAGTATGCTGAACCAAAAAGTGCTGCCCTAAAATAAACACAGAGATCATTGCAATTTGTTATTGACCATAACATTTTAATAGCCAGCACTTTTTGCTGAACCATAACTCATGCTGCAGCCCTCCATGCTAGGGTCTATAAAATACCCAATTTACAGAAAAAACATGAACTGCAAAATTTATCGCACATAGTTGTAAGTACAGCTATGTGTTTGGTAAATCTAGTGCAATAATTTTCATAGCATAGTTACAGGCGTCAGTATACACTGCGCCATAATCCCCTAAACCAACACTAAGCTACACGTGTTAGATAACTAAAACCGCAAACAAACTATGTGTATACATATACATACTGTATATAGACAATTTGGTGTGCGTGTTTAATCTACCCAAAGGGACCTTTCAAGTTTTATGCGAACAAAGGACACCTCCAAGCAGTACAGCACTTGCAGTTATCGCCAGGCTGACTGCCGGACCGCCTGTGGTCTTTCCTATTGCTTTTTGTGTGGTCGTGAAGTGCAAGGAAAATGAAGCACAAACAAGCGCATAAAATTTCATCGTCCAATGGGTTTTCTTTTGTCTTGGTTGGTACAATAAGTTTGTGAGATATCAGCAGAACATATTAGTGGGAAACTGGATTTCCTGATAAGAAATGAAAATTTTTAGTAAGGAAAGAGCTCTTAAAAGAGCGGTAAATATGATTGCTCATAAACACAATAAATAAATAAAAAAAAAAATAAATCTATATATTAAAAATATATTTTTAAAATGAAATTAAAGCTTCTTTTGTAAGTTAAAATATTAGCAATAATAATAGCAAAATTGTACTCATCACTATTATTTTATTATTCATTTGTATTTAAAAAATATTTACAAATAAAAAAGAAAATTAATCAATTTACATATTAAATTTTTTTACTTGTGGAAAATTCATTATTTAATTTTTATAAACATGTTTTTTAGGTTTTTTAATTTTAAATTGATGGGTATTACATATATATAAGAATTTAATATTTTTATTATATGAATTTACGTTAAATTTTTCTATTCTCTCAAATATTATACTAAAATCTTTCCTTTTACCTTTAAAGTGCAATTGAAATTAAATTTAACTTAAATGTGCGCTCAAAAACTGGTCATGCAGCCCACGTGTTTGTTTGGCTGCAGTTTTGTCATTTCCTCTTCATTCTTTTTTGTTTTACGATGCATTTTGTCATTTGACACCATTTTGTCTGGCGCAGACGGCGTGATGTGCATGTGCAGGTAGCAGAGGATATTTGCTTTTATGGTTTCCACTGGCATAGACCAAAAAACCAAACCAAACACAAACATCTGGCGAGCGCACCCCGCAACACCACCTTCCCCCACCCCTTTTTTACAAGGGGAGCTGCCGTACTGTCTGCCATGTTGGGGCATCCAATGCGTGCCTCTGTGTCGCTGCTGCGGTTTAGTTTGCTCGATTGCTCAACTAACCGCGCAATACAATCAGACTTTGTATGTGTCATTTGTGTGTGTGTGTGTGTCTGTATGTATATTCCTGGCCTGCACCAGCAATTAATTTGCTCAACTTGGCCCCAGACGTGTCGGAATATGTTCTTTTCTGGTGCCATTCGTTTGCCTAAATTAAAGTGCCCTGTTTTAAGATGACAGCAACGAGCCACGCCGTCAGCCTGACTCTGACGCAGATTGACTTGTAACTGGGGTTAGGGCTACGGAGCCACTGCACCACCAGCAAGACCCCGCTAATAAATTGCCAGGCTGTTGTCGTGGCCGTCCCTTAATGAGGCTACCACGGCGCCCACTGTACCAAATGCACATTAGCCGCTTGGTGGCCACGGTGCGACGTGCCCGGTCATTGGGGCCAACTTCATTTAATTAAATAATGCTGCTCATTTGCTTGGGCGCATTTTTATGTGTCTCAGGGAGGGCACTATAACTATGACATGTCACATGACAGATCGCGGTATGATTTGTGGGTAGTATATACTAATTTGTAATAATTACTCTTATATTTTATAAAGAAAAGTAAAATATTATTATTTGGTTATAACATGTAAATCAAAGCTTATGGTGAAAACTTTTGATCTAAATACATGTTGTTAATTGTTAAGCTTGATTTAAAATATAACTATTCAACTTATTATAAATCTGTGGCTCATTTTCTTTTTTGGTATTTATTTATTCAGCTATCAGGTTGCAAAGTACCCTGCTAAAAATAAATTTAGCGAGGTAATTTGAAATATAATTTATATATTCATATTATATTCTGAATTTTGTGTAATATATAATCTCAAAGCTTGTACATATCATTTTATAATATTTTTAAGTTTGAGTGTGTAGCAATCCTGATATTTTTAAGTAAATAAGATAAGTTTCGCACCTGAAAGGTACTTAAAAATAAATAATCTTTAAAATAGTGTTGCCTACTTTTGGGCAACATTTTTATCAATATGTTTTAAATTTTTATTTAGCCAAAAACACTTCCAAAACATACCAATAATTCAATAACCACATCGACTTAGATACTTCTTATAACAACTGGAATCGTTAATAATCAGTATACACAATTAACAATTATACAATTAACTGTTGTACAATTTACAAATACATACTCAATACACATGATTGAAATATCTACAAAATTGTGAGCCTGAAAGAGCATACAAACTTCGTTGCCGTATTTCTATTGTGTTTCATTTTAATATGCTCATTTTGCCTGCGCCCATAAATATGGATTAGATTGCAGAAGGCTGAAAACGAGCAGCAGAGAGTTGAATTACAGAGAATATTAAATTAGTTGCAATCAAATAGCAATTGTTGTGGCACTTAATAGACACTTTATGGCATAATAGCATAACTTAACAGTGTAAACTTACATAATAATACGTATACTTTTGCATAGAACAAATTACCATAAATTAAGTTGAAAAACAGTGTGTGGTTTGATTTTTGCATATATCGCTTGTTTTGTGAAAGGTGTTTCCACTATAGTTTACATATATTCCACCCAATAAAACAAACTGCGAACAAGGATACAATAAGGACATAACAATTCACAGTGCAACGAACTAATGCATTTGCTTAAAGCAACTGCACCAAGAAAATCGCTAAACATATGTTAAACTTGTGAAAACAGACACCAACAACAAGTGACAAATTGTGAACAGCAAAAGAAAATTATTTACGTGTATTTGAATTTTAAAACAAACCAGGCCTCTGAGTGCACTTCGCATGCAAGAGTACTGGAGTGCTGAAGGCATTTATGTGGCTGGTGTTAAAACAAAACGTGCTCGGAGCTGTTGGTGAAGGGAACACGTGTGTATTCAAAGTAGAATTTGTGCCATTGTTTTTGCACGTGAATGAACTCGGGAATGCAAAGGATATTATGCATACGCTACGTTGCCCCCAGCTGGAGACTAAGCTGTGGCACTGGGTCCTTTCAATAAATCAGCCGTCAACGGCAATGTCAATGCAAAGCCATCAAATCAAAGCCACGCCAACAGCCAAAAAGGATACAAATTGAATAGAACAGGACGCAGCAGGGTGACTGACAAGCCGTCCGTCCGGAGTCCGGGAATTGAGCTCATGTGCAATAAAAGCGTCTTAAAAGTTTAATGTCCCTCGTTTTGCGGTCACACACAAATGAGTTTCGACTTGATGGCTGCTTCACTGAGTGTGTGTCCTGTATGTATGCCGAGTGTATGTGTGTGCGTGTGCATTGACATCTTTCCGACTGCTGAAAGTTGCGCAATTTACCTGCCAACAACTTTTTTCCTTGCTATATTCAAAGAGTTGTCTCTAGACAGTTAAAAAGTTGCGATATTCAGTTTTCAATTTTTAACTTCTTCTTTTAAGCTTGGATTTTTATATATCTTTTTTGTTTAAAATATGTATTTCAACATATAACAGTAGTCAGAGATGTAAAAATAAAGTCCCTAAAAAATATTTTAAAATGTTCATGACAGTTTAAATTGATATACATTTCTTTCTTAATTGGCTTGGATTTTATGGTGAATTTCAGTCAGTCGACAAATATAACATAACTGTAAGCCTTCTTCGTTTTCTATTCATATATTATTACCAAACTTTAAAAACAAATTAATTGCAAATTAAAAACCACTTTAGGTTATTTATTTAATTTGCATGTGCCGAAAGTTTCAAACTGACAGTTTTAGACATCAAGCCTAACTGGAGACTTGTGGAAAACTTTTCCACACACACGCACAACACTACCGGTGTAAAATTCATGCCAGACAACCCGGAAAACTTTCCCATAGAACACTAACACAAACCCGGGAAACATTCTTTGTGCATATTTTAACACAAAATGAAATTTGAATTATGCTACAGCAACAAAACAAAACAAGAACGACAACAACTTCAACAACAAACAGCTGCATTTAATTGCATTTTCCTGTCCATGACAGCACCGCCCCCGCCCCGAAGAAACTTCAGATGTACAAGCGTCAGTGTCATTGCCAGCGGCTGCAGCAGCATCAATCAGAGTATGTCTGAAACTGAATTTAAGCATGTGTATGAGTACGAGTGTCTGTTTATGCTTTATTCGAGTGTTTAAATGTTATTCAAAATATAACAATAATCATGATATTTGATGCTTTTCTGCTGTGGCCTTCGGAAGTCTTTTGCGCCGAGTGCTGCCAATGTGTTTTATTATGTTCTATTTGCCGCTAGAGTGCATTTGCTGTGTGTGTAAGTAAATGTGAGTGAGTGCGTGTGTGTGGGTGTGTGAGTGTGAGTCTTTGTCTGCTCCGCTTGGTGCACTCATGTGCATAACGACAACGATGACAATGCGATCGATGGCACGCGTTTTGTAAAAGGTATCTAAAGTATTCACAGCTTAAGTATAATAGTTGAATATATGATATTCGTAATACAATACCCTGAATTGCTGTACGGTCATTCAAATATAGTTTGTAGTTTTATGTTAAACATGCGCGTTACAAATCAGTGAGTGTGGCAAATTTTCTGGTATTTAATCTACTTATATGAAAAGAATTGATTATTTTTCCAACAGCTCTTCTGTTTATTTTGGACAGTGTGACCAAATTACTGGTACTTTATTAATTACAATTGAAAAGTAATTATTTTTGCAAGGAATAAGTAGTTCTGTTATGTGAACCCTAGTATAGTAGTATAAAATAAAAGCACATCTATTTTTTCGTAAGAAAATATATATCTATAATATTTATCTATAGTTTGCCTATACAAATAACTCGTTAAAAAATTTACAATTTAAGCTCTCTTTCCAGAAATCAGTATACTTTAAACTAACGTGTCAATAGGAACAATAATAAACATACAACATAATCACTGATATTTCAGATAACACAATTTTTTATATTTATATATAATTTTTTATTGCGCTTTTATTTGCTCAAGACATGGCTGAAGGTGATACTATGCCGTCCTTTAAGCTAGTGCTAGTCGGCGATGGAGGCACTGGAAAATCGACATTTGTGAAGCGCCATTTGACCGGTGAGTTTGAGAAGCGTTATCTGGCCACCATGGGCGTGGAGGTGCATCCTCTGATATTTCACACGAGTCGCGGTCCGTTACGATTCTACGTTTGGGATACGGCCGGGCAGGAGAAGTTTGGCGGTCTGCGCGAGGGCTACTACATTCAGGCACAGTGTGCCATCATATTCTTCGATGTCACTTCGCGCACCACATACAAGAATGTGCCCCATTGGTATCGTGACTTGTTACGCACCTGTGGCCAAATACCAATTGTGCTCTGTGGCAATAAGGTGGATGCTAAAGATAGTAAAGTCAAGGCCAAGGGTATGGATTTTCATCGTAAAAAGAATTTGCAGGTGAGCAAAGTGAAAATGGGAGCAAGACTTAATTGAGTCTATCTGCAAATAAGTCTCTAGTTTCATAGTAATATGTTTGTGTGCAACTATATCAGCTTTAGCTTCTGTTGAAATAATAGATAAAAATTAATTTTTTGTTTTTGAAGGTATCCTAACCAATCTCAGCAATTCTGAGCATCACTATGCTTCTAAATATTATTAAAATCGATCAGTTATAATATTACATAATTACTTTAGCATCTAATTATATATAGCTTCCATACACAATTCGTCAAACACTTAGTTATCACAGAAACTTTTTAAGATACCTTAGCCAACAACAGCTAACGCGATCATAAAAATGTTCATAACAACTATACTTAATAGCTGCATAAGAAAGAATCGCTTTACTTTTTTAATAATCACGATTTCGTAACCATACTTAACAAATAAGGATTCACAGATGCAAAAGAAGCTGCAAGGGCATTTAATTTGTAATTGTTGCACTCCAAACATACATTTTCTCCATTACATGTTTCTCAAGTACTTTCCACTATCGGCCAAAACAAATTTTAATTTCGAGAAGCCATTCCGCTGGCTGGCACGTATTTTGGTGGGTGATCCTAATCTGGAGATTGTCGAGGTGCCGGCCCTGCAGCCGCCGGAGGTGTATATGCCAAAAAGCTTACAGCTGAAAATGGAATACGAACTAGTGCATGCCGGCCAATTACTCGAAGACGACGAGGACTTTTAAGACAATTCATATCTATTAAATTCTAAATGTGTCTAAAATTATTTTTAAAAAACATTAGAATTATTATAATAGAATACATCAAACTTCCACTGCTTGAGCTAACTTTAAGTGAAACATTTGCGTGCATATTTGGAATTTTTTGGGTTGACGTGGGCACTATCAAAGCGCATTTCTATATTACGCATACGACTCATTGGTCATAAACTAGCTGGCTTATATAACAGAAAAGTTGATAGTGGCTGACGTAAGCGACCTAAAAGTGAAGGAAAAAAACAAGAGTACAAACAGCTGCAAGTGACGTCATTTGAGCTAGTTAACTCTCTCTTTTTCTCTTCTTTTTTCGGCTCAGCCAGCATCTCCGACTTGTGTTTAGTCATCTTTGTTTTCGACTTTTATGCCAATCGAAAAGTTGGCTTTATAAAACAAATCATAAATAAAATGTGTACGAAAAAGTTTTTCTTTGTTTAGTTTTTTTCATTCTTTTCTTTTTTACGCATGTTTTGGCCAAGTTTCACTACTTTGGCTTTGACAAACGATTTATATGGCAGCTAAGGGCAATCGCACTGGAAAATGTCACATGTGCTTGGCCATAATGCTATTAGCTTATTTGATTAATGGACAAATTCTAAGTAATCGTAGTTTTGACTAGCAAGACAATTTGAAGAAAAACAGCATTGAAGTGTAAGACCTTTTCTTTTTATTTATTTACCTAAATAAAATATTTATTATTAAAACCCATGTTATGATCAAGTTTTAAGAAAACTATTTTTTACTTCAATACCTCTGATTTTATGGCATAAATTTACAATTTTGTTACTAAAATCCGAAGACAGTTAAAAAACTTTAAATTGCGCTACAACTTTAATGCAAATTTTCAACCACAAGTTGTGGCTTTGGCAACAATTCAAGAACGAGCAAAAACTGCAGCGAAAAAGCATATTCAAATTGATTTTCAAGTTTTCTTTTTACGCACTTCTTGGCTGGTGTCTGCGTCCATGCAGGAAATGCGCAATCGGAAGCGTTTATTAAGCGGCAATTTAGTGGAAATTTATTCCAAAAATCCAGGTGAATGAAAATGGCAGCATCTTAAATTTATACAGTGCATACTCGTTAGTGTGAATAAATAAAGAAGTTAAGAAAATTAAGGAAAGTGTAAAATATAAATAACTGTTAGGCACAGTGCGAATTCCGACCGACGGCATGCAAGAGTAAAACTCAGTAACATCAGATGTTTTGATTAATATAATGTTATTAATTAATTAATATCTTAATACATATTTATCTATTTTCTTCGTTTTTCTTAAACCTGCGTTGGCTTTGATTAACTAATCATAACTAATCTGGAAATCTATTATTTCCTTTACAATTAAGCACAAAATTTCCACAACACTTATAGGATATCCTGAAAACCTGTATCTTTCTGGATTTTTAAATATATTTTTTCAATATGTTCCCAACAAGAAGTTAATTCCAACCTAACCCAACTGTATCTAACCTAATCTTACTTTTGCTAACATCGCCCAACCTTACGAAGCCTAACTCCACCCAGCCTGACTTCATTTTATCTGACCTAACCTTACTTTTCCCAACATAATCTAACTTTACCTTTCCTAACCCAACTTAACATAACCTATCATAACCTAACCTCACTTAACCTAACCTAACTTATCAAGCACGTACTGAACATATATACTTATATGTGTATATATGTATATGTATATAGATTTCTGCGCATTACATAGTCGACCCAACTTTTGCTTGGCTTCACTTAAACCGAGTTGAACTCGTTGAGCCATGAGTAAATCCTTCAATGCCGGCAATTGAGAACTCTGGTTGAATGCCATTAAGACAATGCAGCATCAAATAGCCATGCAGCACAAGCACAATAACAATGAGTGCACAATACAGCATATACATACATATAGAAGCACACAGACACATCCTTATATATATATATAAATATATATATATATATACTGCTTATACTTCTGTAAATAATTGTCCATTGTGTACGCTTATTTCGTCTTTATATCTATTTCCATTTCGTTGCTTTGTATCAAATTGCCATTGCCAGGCAACGAACTGAGCGGCACGTATTTATATATTATATATATATTTATACATACATATGTACTTGATAAGTTGGATCTAAGCACAAACTAGTCGTTTGTAGTTGCCGCTGGCTAAACACAACCGCAGCAAATAATCGCAATGCTGCATTGTGCATCACAACAATAACAAAAGTCGCATGAAACTATAGCCAAAAGTGCAATGACAAATTAAAACAATAACAGCATTAAACGTTAAAACAATGTATAACAATATATTTTATTTTATGCTTGTGTAGCCCAATTTTGCGAGACACGTCTTTATAATCTAATAAATTAAAAAGTTTTTTTAGTTTCTTTTAAATTTAAGACATTCCACTTATGGGTATATTTTCTTGATATTTTTATACTCGTTTATAAAGTAAAAGAGTATATTTGGTTTGTGCAATGTCCGCTTTACTGTCCGTCCGTCCGTCGGTATGAACGCAATTTTTTTCGCCCCTATTGAAGCTACAAACTTGAAACTTTGAATATATACTCGTGTATACCCGCGTCAGATAAAATGTTTACATTTTTGTGCCGCGCCCACTGGGTGACTGGCAATCGATAATATGACGATTGAAAATCGATAAAAGGTGAATATTTCCCATACTATTAAACTCCGAGTCACCAAATTTGGTATGTAGATTATGACCCCCCTCAAAGATTGTGACCCCATATCCCGGCCACGACCTTTAGAAAGCCCCTAGCGTCCCCGTCTTAAAAATTCGAAAATGGCTATATCTCACAGTTGTTAAGCTAGAGACTCCAATGGTACTGGAAAGCTCCGCCAATCATACATACATGATAGAGGGGAAATTAAGAAAAAAATGCCTTCAAACATGAAAGTTTTGACAAAGTTATGGACGTTTGAAATACGAGACCTATGGATCCGAGAGCTTCACATGTCAAAATTTTTGTGGCCTCCTCGACTACGTCTGACTGCAACGTTCTTACTTATTGTACCTGTAAATATTACTATATGTATCGTATCGAAGTAGGCATTTCCGACTTCATAAATTAAGTGTTGGTCCTAATCAGCATTATCGGTCTAGTCTTTTTGTTTTTCTGTATGCTAGGGGCTTTAAGCTTTGGCATCCCAAAGAAAACGGCTTTATCACATATAATTATTTATATATATTTAATTTATTTTTATATATTCATTCCACATCACACTGATTGTTAACGATAGATGGTTTATAAAGTCTATTCTATCATTATAAATTACTAAAAATCTTTTAAACAGAACACTTAATAATATACTCAAACTTGATCCGAAAAACCTACGCCCATAAGTCTAAGCTGGCATTTACAGTTAAGTTGATATGCCAAAAAAGAAAAAAAAAACAAAGAAAAAAACTTGAATAAAATGTAAAATGTGCAGCGCTTTGAGTCCTGAGTTCTAAAGTGTCGGCTCATGCCAAGCTATTGTAACTTTTTGCACTTCATTCTGTAAAATACACACACACACACGAGAAAAATTATATAACCTTTTCCCTACTGCGTTTGCATTTTTCATGCGTTAGAAATACAAAAAAAAACCGAAAAAAGTAACCTTAGCTTAACAATACAAAAGCGTAAAATATTTAAGTGGCATATGGAGGAGTGACTGGTAGGACGGAATGGCGCAGGCGAGAGAGGCTGCTTGGCATTGTACGCGAGTAGCTCGCATATATGACCTTATTTGCGTAAACGTAATGTTCGCAGATTTTTCACTTGGCAATTGCACGAATCGCGCTGTTGGCAACTGCCGTCAAATAAAACATGTGCTGCAATTCTCTCAATGGGGTCTAAATGGATTTGTAATATGCCACGAAGTAAACAATATTTTAGAAGCAATAAGCAAAGTTTCTTCAACGAAAAGTTGTGTGTGTGGGGGGGGGGGCATTTGGCAAATACTGACAGGGATAAATAGGGATGGGAAGTAGTCAATTGCAAATGTTACAGTAACTAGCCCAAAGCACTTCAAGTTTATTGCATTAATATAGACAATGGAGGTGTAGTAAATATTCTCTTTAAGTATGACCAGTTTTTGCAAATACGAAAAATTCTTAAAGCTATTCAAACGTTATACAACACTGGGTACAAAATAGCTTGTTCCAGTGGAATTAAATTCAAATGCTGTCAGATATCAAAAGAGCTTGATTTTAGCTTTCAGCATAGCTATGATAATTTTCCATTTTAGCCTCATTTCTTATCCCTCAAACTGTTGCCACAAACCATTTTCAGGCCACATTGCAGCACTTTGCAGCACTTTGCAGCACTGCAAGCATGCCCGAGCCCAAAAATATCTCATAAAATTACTATCAACAACGCTGACAGCAGGCAGCCAAGTTGGTCGCCAGCCAACTTGGGGCCAACTGCGGCAAATGCAGCCCCACGTTGGGGCACACCGAGCTGCAGCGACCCATCCAGCTGGCAAGGACACCTGCCCTCTAATCCATTCACTTACGTGCGGAAATTATTATAATTGCATTAGTTCAGAGGCAGAAAATTGAAATTGAAATACGTTAGACGAACAGGCACGAGACGAGACAGGATGTTGACGGATGCGCCACGTCAGATTGAGTTGACGTAATATGCGAGCGCGCCCCAAAGATGCCTGAGCACTACCTATGCTAACGGCATTTGTGCCCTGCCTTTTGCAGATTCCAATTAAATTGAAAGTAATTAAATCTCTTGCATTTTTTTCCATAGCAAAAGTCAACTGCTTATGATTCCCATTAGCTGGCGGGTGAAAAAACACAGCCCCCCTATTTTAATGGAAAAAGTTCCGTGTGTAGTTCTAAACGGCTGACTTTGCTGATGATTTTGCAAGTGTGCATGTGTATGTGTTGGTATAGTTTTGATGGACATTTCGTGTTATAGCAAAAACTCGCTGAAAATTCGTGTAGGTTTTAATGATTGGCATAAAAATCAATATCGCAATTGGCTTTGATTAACACGCCAATTGCTAGTCAGAAAGTTAAACACATGTCTATAGTTAATCTCTAGTTTTTGTAGTTCAAAATGTTAGTTTAAAAATAGTCAAAGTCAAGGCTTAACACAGTATTGGCATGAAAAATGTAGACGCTAAACTGTTCAATGTATAAATATTTATGTTTTCTATAACATACAAATTCAGTGCAATTTATGTATATTCAAATATAATATATATCTTATAAAGAACACATAAATATATATAATATATATTATCTGTAAATATTTATAATGTTGCAAGCCTAACTAAGTCTTAAATGTTTTTAAATTAAAAAATATTAAATATTTTTTCCAAATGACCTCAGATTCCTCTTTAACAATATTTGACTCAGTGAATAATCGAAAATATTAAACACTTATAATACTGTTTCGTTCTTCGGCACATTTTCAAGGCAATTACATAACAATCTCTCTTTGCTCTTGCTCGAACTTTGTTTTTATTACATCACAAACAATTTTATCACTGATTGCGATCGTAAAAACCAAACAGTTAAGCGAATATTAAAGAACTCGTAAAGTCAACGAAAAAAATATATATACAAAATTAACGGAAAAATGCACCTAAAAAGCGACAAATGCAAGGGAAATAAATAAACAGAAAATAACTAAGTACTCTTATTCTTCTATTCCGCAAATATTTTATATGCGCTCTGCATGCGATTGCCTGATTTGTACGGAAATATGCAAATATTTAAATGGCATAACAAAAAAAAATAATTCTACTCAAAACAAGAAATCAAGTTGAATACAAAGTAGCCGAAGGCTGAATACTCTTTAAATTTAAAAAAATTAAAAAGTGTTAAAAAAGGGCAACAACTTTAAGTTTGTTTCTTATGTAAACTTTTATCTTTTAATTATTTATCTGAATTAAAAATTCTCAAAAACAGATTTAAATACCTATACTTCCTAAACAAAAGAAAAAATAATAATTTATAAGATGGCAAATGCTTTTAACATGAGCAACCAGTAATACCTTCTATTAGAGTATATGTTAAAACTGCCACCCAACAGTCAAAAAGTCAGTTGACATAAGGCCACGTAAGGGCAATCAGCAAAATAAAAATTTTACACGGTTGAAATTCTACCGAGTCACCAAAAAAAGTCAAATTGTACTCTTTTTTTGCTTCTGTACAAGTCCGTGCATGACTGCGCATATTTAACTGGGAATTAAATTTTCGTTCCTAAAGAAAATTTGACAAGCCAATGGAAAAACATATGTCGACCAACAAATATAAATTACAATTAATAAAAGAACAGTTTATAATTTAATTAAAATATTTTAAAGTCTTATTTAAGTTAACAAATTCAAGAATGTTGTAGTAGAAGAATTATCTGGAAAATATTATTCAGGGATATAAAAACCCAAGGAATATTAATATACAACTGATTTAATAGAAAAATATTGTTTAGATACACAAAATCTCATATTTAAGTGCCAAAAATAATTACAACTAAAAAACAAAAATGTTTAAAGCACGCTTAAATTTATAATTCCCATCGAGTTAAGGCGCGAGCCCAATAAAGTTCCTTGCTTAAGATTTTTTCTGAAAAAAAGATAAGGAAACCATATTTTTGCATAACAGGTACTATTTTATATAAGATATGTTTTATCTAACTTTGAAAATGCATTTCTTCTATACTTAAACTGCACTTGTATCTTTAAAGGAGTATCACTCGGTTGAGTACCCTTAGAAAGAAGATTAGCAACAACTACAAACCGCTGACCACAAATAATTAGAAAAGTTTCGTAATGCACTCGACGCTGAGCTGTGCTCTGCTCCATGGAGATTGGCCACACACAATTGAAGTGAATTTCTCCGTTTCCGTTTCTCGTTTTTGTCTGTGGCTAGCGCTGTGGCTCTTGTGCAGTTGCCTTTGGGGTTCCATTTTGGCTGAAGTTCGCTGAAGATTAGAGAGCAGCCGAGGGGGTGGGGGAGAGTGAGATTGGGGAAAAGTGCAAATTGCTGTGGTCAATGGTAGTGCAAACTGCTTGATTGACGCGATTTGAATGCACAATAGAAATGCGAATTGAAATACATTGCGGAATTGTCAATTTAAATGCAAAGATTTCAATTTGTTAGCGGAGTCGTTGTTTGGAACTGTACTGAAGTGTGAAGCTTACAAAAATAAAGGTAGACAGCTTAATTGTATTTAATTAGGTCATTTGCACTGTTTACTCTTGGAAAATAATTCGGAGAATTCATGACTGCAAAATTGCAAATGGAAAAGAAAAAAATGTTAAATGATACTATTGTTAATGAATATATTACCTATTAAAACAACAAACCGAAAAATTTACTAATAGAAAAATATGCTATGGAAATAGAAATATAATTTGAAATAGAACCATATTTTTTAGAGTTATTTTGAACAATTTATTATTTTTGAGTGTATTAACGTTTCTTATTAAATAGCACTAGATGTATTATCGTCAGGCTTAGACATTACATTTCATCAAAACCCTAGGCCAGAGATTCGAACCCGAGCCCTGGTTTATTTGTTGCGTAACAGATAGACACCTTTCTAACTAAAACGACGCTCTAAATTTGCCCTGGTATCTTATTTCAATTTAAAGTAAAATAATAAATATAACATCAAAGTCAAAATATTTACCTTTCTCTTTCCATATATTTTTAACACACAGCTGAGCAACTTAATCAAGCAGACAGCTTAACATGCCACCTGGTTGCAACAGCCGAGGGTGTTATTGTATCTAAATGCCAGCATGTGTGGTAAATGCCCCAAAAGAGTTCACTCAGGTTAACGAGCATGCAATAAATACTCTTATATATTACGTACTCTTTGGTAATAAAGTCTAGGCTCGGTTTAGAACAATGGTCAGTACCACAAGCACGATATTGATGATGTGGGCTGATAGAGCACACATCGGGACAAAGAACACGTGCGGCCAACAATAACAACAAGTGTGTGCGTGTGTGTGTGTGTGTGTGTGTGTGTATTTAACATTAGATAAAGGCAACAATGGCAATGCATTTGCACTGGGCGTCGCCAGCTGACTAGCTCATATAGAGAGAGTGACTAAGTACAGTAAAAACATGTGAGGCGAATCGATAAGGCAAACTAGCCAGGCCAGGACAGGACAGGAGAACGCCGCACTGGCGCCCCATGCAAAGCCGAGCATGTTGTTGTTGTTGCTATTAAAGTGACACTGGAGGTGGAAGGTGGCACTATAAAAGTTTTGACTGCGCTGCGCTGATGTAATACCGCAAGACAATTTGCCTTTGCACGTCATATGGCCAACAGTAACAACAAAGGCCACTGAAGATATTAAAAGCCGGCAGAAGCCGCACTCTCTCACTTCGCTCTGCCTCTAGCTCTCTTTGCAGCGCGCACTCTCTACGCTCTTCTGCTGCGCATGCGCGCGCTCGCTCTCTTTCTCTCTTCCAACAGCTGTAGCAGGAAGCGACGGCAAAAAAGCATTGCATACTTTTCTGTGCTCAAAATTTGATGAATCAGCTGTTCTGCAAAGTTACTCCCCTCCCCCATCCATTACATGAACAAACTAAACTGGAAAGCCAGGCGACGGCTTTTCTTTATTTTTTTCTTTTTGTATTCGTGCTTAACGTGTATTCGTTGCCTGTCGTCGCGGCGCCGGGTCGCTCTGCCCGGCCGGCCCCTAGCTAACAGGGCCCCGGGTATACGCTCCTTTCGGCCACATACACTACCATACGGCTATTGATTTTTGGCCATGTCCGTCCCATTTGCTGTCTGGTGTCGAGCGTAATGTACATTCATTTATTCCATGCCATCAGATTTGTTATTATTATATTATTATTTTTAGACTTCTTATTGTATTTTTTTTTTTTTTTTTTTTTGGCTATGCATTGCATGTTTACTTGGCTAACTCCGATTTATGACACTCCCAAGGATTTTGGCTGGTAAAATTATAGATGGTGTGCATAAATTCAAATTTGTGAATTGTTTTGACTTGAGGGAAACTTCAGCGTAAAAACAGTAAAAAATATTTTGTAATATAAGCCGACAATGCCACGCGAATTTCTACAATTTTCTTTTGTATTTTCTCATTAATTTTTCGCTCGTGGCAGTGGATTAAAAAAACTATTAATATATTACATAAAAAAAACTTTTTTCGGGCTTAGAAAACTTTGTGATGAATTCTAATCTGACGTTAAGTTCAAATAAATTCAGTAAATGTAAATATATAAAATACATTATTTAACTTATGTATCTAAATAAATATAAAAATGTCTACGTGAAATAAACTGCTCAAATTGATTTATTATTCTCCATTTTATAATACCATTTTATTTATTATAATACCATTTTATTTAATTTTAATTTATTATTATTAATATACTTGTAATATATATAAATAAAAATTACTCAAAAACATAATTTTTTTTTTTTGGTCAATAACACTTTTCCACTTATTATAAGTACGGAGTATTTATAACAGATAAAGTGTGAGTTATTGGTGTGATAATATTAACATAAACCCCGGATAAAGTGCTTTAAAATCGTAGTAATGCACATTAATGAAAAAAGATTACCATATAGTCGCAATTGATTTTATTTATGGTTTTTTCGCCCGCAATTTGTTTACTGCTATTTCATTAAATCAAAAATATTTTCATCATAATCCCATGATATAATCCCCCAGCAGTGTAACTCCCTCTCGAGTAAAGTCATAAATTCAGTCACCCCCATTTTGTATGCACCCTTCAATGCATCCACCCCTCACGTGCCTCGCCTTCAAGTGTGCAATAAAAATAAAAATATGTCGCACATAAATCAAACAATTCCGCTGCGATTCAAAAAATATAAAAATAAAAAACATATATATAATCCACACTATGAAAGTGGGTTAAGAAATTGCAAGTTATGGCCAACTATAAACTTGGTAATACATAGTTCATATTTATTTTTGTACACATGTATAGTGGACAATAAGAACATGCGGAAACAAAAATTTTGAGGCAGTTATAGTAAATAGCAATTTTTTATAGTTTGTTATTGTTTTCTGAAAATTCTGAAAAATTTTGAATTGTTTTTTATTGCATCCTGATTTGAATATTTTTAAATTGAGAAATTTTAAAGTTTAGTTTATTTATCATGTATTTTTAATTTAATATTTTTAAAAAGTATTAAAATAATGAATCCCACAAAATTATTCTAAAGAAAACATTTAATATAAAATAAAGTAAAGTATATTGTTTTATTTGATTTCAATTTTTCTGTAGAAAAACAAGATTTGCAAAAAAAACAATTTTTGACAAATTTAATATAATATTTTTAATAAATAATTTCAATAACTAACCCAGAAAAATGCTTCCAAGGAAATCATTTAATTTCAAATGAAATATAAATATATAATTTTTCATTATTTCAACGGAATAACAAGGCGTGCAGAAAAACCAAATAACATGATCTCTATAAATAAAGTCTTCATATATGCGAGGGTGTAGTGTAATAATGATTTAAGCTAAATATGGAATATAATTGGTGTACCTTGTCAACCGGCATTGATGGGCACGCTCTGCACAGATTCCAGAATGAGCCAATCATAGGGAAATGCTTTTGTCGTTGTTATTAAAACCCAATGATCAAAATACAAATGAAAGAAACACGCGCGCGTTTACAGATTTTTGTGTTTTTTATAGCTCAAATTGTACTCGTAAATTTGTTGAGGCGCAACAACCGCAGCTAACACATACACAAAGACACACGCGTGGCGTTTGTTCGCTCTCTCACTCTCTCTCGCTATCTCGCTCACTCTCTGTAGGCACACGCACACCTGGTAAATGCGTTGCGAAGAAAGTGCGTTTGTATTGTATTCGCTTCTTTATTGTTCTTTTGTTTTTGAATAGGGCCGCTGCTGTGGAAGGGAGATGCGGAGAATCAAAGCGTGCGTTAGAGGAAGTATTGCATACCAGCAGGCGACGGCAAGTGCCGTTATAAGGATGATCTCATACACACACACAGCGCTGTATACGCCTAGGCACAAACTCACACACACTTACAAAATGTCACACAATTGAGCCAATTAATGCATAATTTACATGTGTGTAGTTCGTATTGCTGTGTGTGTGCATGTTTGTGTGCTTGCGGGCAACTTTAGCAATTTGATATTCAATTTTTATTTCGCGCAGCCACAGAAATAACTATGTTCGACTCCCCCCTTTCTTAAATGCCGTCAAGCCAGCAAATCGATATCTATTTTTCATGACAGCCGTGTGGTATGCAATACTTTTTTGCCGCTTTACGCTGCGCTGCTTTTTATTTGTTTTTGTTGTTGCTGCACTAATTTGCCATTAGCAGGCAGCGAAGCGCAACATTTGGCGTTAACTTGAGATTGCACTACAAAATTTACTCAGCACTAGACACACATTTCAATTTTTGCTTTCAATGCAACGTTGCTGCCGCTGCTGCTGCTGCTACCGCTGCTGCTGCTACTGCTGCTGGTTTTGGGCCAAATTTAATTTAACGTTTTACCGCTAACGTTTGTAACTCGACGACGTTACGTACACGACTGAGCTGAAAGTGCGCTGCCAACTGTCATCGGCAACGTCGCGTCGCACGAAAAGTGGTTGAAAATCGCCGCCAAACCACCCAGCGTGTATGCGAATGTGTGTGTTAAATGAAGCCAAAGCGCTAGCGTTGGAGTTGACGCAGCGCTTGGAAGTTGTGCAGCGCACCGGGAGCTGCGTCTTCGGGCAGCTGTTGGCAGCGCGCTCACTGGAAAGTTGCATAGAATTTTTTATGCAAACATATGTTTAACAGAGGCAGAGGCGTCGCAACGCTTAAATAACCAACCATTATTTATTTTTATATTTACTATTTATTTATATTTACTATAAATATTTGTATTAATATTAGTATATTATATTAGCAAAACATTATTGTAGTGCTTTTTACCGTCAATATTTTACTACAATCATGGCTGCAAAACCACCAAAATAGTCGATGGTTCAGTTCAGGCTTCGAACCATTGAAAACTTATATTATTAAAAGTAGGTTTAAATATCGACGTTTCTGCTACGTTTAAAAATTAAAATTAATTAAAATACATATAAAAGGATTCGTATCAGTGTCTCGTTCTTAAATTTGACTCTTGGCTTTCACATCAATGAACCCAGGTTTTGGTTCAAGCCTTGGACCGTCGAATTGTTTAATATTTAAAAAGACATCAATATTTATTATTTATAGGAAAATATTTTGTTTTCCACGTTGTTGACTACAATTTTCCGCTCGATTGAAATTAAACCAAATTATTTTAATAGAAGGCTGAATTCTGAATATTCGAGAGCCTGGCTCGAACCAGTTCGGTTTGCAGCCTTAACAATATATAAGATGGGTGCATGTACTGCAAATGAACTTAAAAACTTTTTACTGTTACTGAGTCTGAAAGGGGCTATACATTATATTAAATCACAATCAGTTTTTTATAGTTAAGTTTTGTTTCGTTAATACAAAATTAAACATATAAATTAACTATGAATATTATAACTACTAAATGTATTATGAAAAAATGTTCATAGAATTATTTTTAAGTCTCCTGTACCAATATGAAATAATGAAAAAAGTTTTCCATGTTTTTAAAAACAATTAAATTGATACAAAATTATATCTGTGTGTTGACGTCTAAATAAAAGTGCCGACTTGCTTTCAGCAGTCTGGCTACTCTGCTCAAACGTAACATACAGCGATAATGCTGCTATCGATATTTTATTAGCACATTAATCGCTCCTCTTCATATCAGCGGCACAACAAACCATGGAGCTGACCTGGGAAGTTGTTTTATGTCTGGCTATTGCGTTTTTGACACACATACTAATATATATATTCGTCATGGGCAAGCGACCCAAGAGCATTGTGGGCCGTCACGTGGTGATTACCGGCGGCTCCAAGGGCATCGGGCTCTGCCTCGCCGTTGAGTGCGCCGTGAAAGGAGCCAATGTGACCGTCATTGCGCGAGATGAGAAAATGTTGGGTAAGTGGAAAACCGGAAAAACCGGCGCTAAAAATTTTCACTGCAACCGCCAAGCAACTCTCACCCTACATGTTGCATGCCACACGCACACAGGTGGCGCCGTGGCGCTAATGGAAGTCATTCGCCAGCGACCGGAACAGAAGTTTCAATACCGCTGTTTGGACATTGGCGGCGACTACGAGCAGGTGGCTCGCGTGCTGGGCGAACTGGAGGCGAGCGTGGGCGACATCTATGCGCTGATCAATTGCGCTGGCATGGCCATCTGCGGCCTGTTCGAGGAGGTGTCCGTTGCGGACGTGCACAAGCTGATGGACGTCAACTTCTTTGGCAGCTACAACTGCACCCGCTATGTGCTGCCCAAAATGAAGAAGGCGGGCGATGGCATCATTGTGCTCACCTCCTCGCAGGCGGCCATGTTCGGTATCTACGGCTACGGACCCTATTCGGCCAGTAAATATGCGCTGCGCGCTATGGCTGAGACAATTGCCATGGAGTCCCGGGTGCATGGCGTCTCGGTGACATTGGCGCTGCCGTGTGATACAAATACACCGGGATTCGAGCAGGAGGAGAAGTCGAAACCGCGGGAAACCAAAATCATATCCGGCGGCGGTGGCCTCCTCGAGCCCGAGGTCATGGCCAAGGCAATACTAAAGGATGCGCTGGTGAGCTGCTGTTTAGCCAAATATCATAATCCATTAGTATTAATCGGCACCTTTGCAGAAAGGTAACTTTATATCGACAGTGGGCGCTGAGAGCTGGATTCTGACCATGCTGGGCGGCGGCCTGATGCCTTGGGATGGCTTCTTTACGAATCTACTGCATGCCATGGTCATTGGACCGGTGCGTATGTTCGGCTACGGCCTGCATAAGTACTTCAATAGCATTATACGCAGATGTGCTAGAGAGGATCGCGCTGTGAAGGAAGCTGCCGATGTAAAAGTGGGCGAACAATGACCACGAGATCACATCAATCACATTTAATATTCCATGTTAAACAGCGCATACCAGTCTTTCTTAATGCAAACAAATATTCCAAAACCCTATACCAAACACATTTAGATGGTATTACGCCTATTTCTACTAAGGAACTATTTACAACTATTTATTTTTGTATATGCTTTTTGTGTATTTGTTTTTAAATAAACCAAGTTTGGTTTTCGTTCCATTTCAATGTTAAAATGGTAGAGATTTTCTTTGGGAATGAACTATTGTCTACAGGAAGCACTTAATCCAACATTTAAAGTGTATTAAATTTGGTCGGGAAGTGAGGGAAACTTTAGATAAGATAAGAAAAACATGTGAAAATATATAACTCGCAGAGCATACGATAGCATTCTTTGACTGTAAAACACTATTCGATATTTTTTATATATCCATCAGTTTTAACAGTTTTTAACCTTTTCCGCCTTATCAATATTAAACATATTTTTAACATTACTCAGCCTAAATCTGTTATTTAAAAACTGCGCACAATTTCACACTCCTTTTGCGTTAACGTCACGCATTTGTGCGCACGTAAGCATATTGCGTTTAGCACATATATCATTATTAATTGCCTATCGATTGCCTAGCATCACTAATAAAAAAGAGTTCTGGCGATGTAAGGACGTGATTCACGTTGATAAGCTTAATATCATATTAATTTAATTATAATCAACTACAATTAAGCTGTGCATTAGCAGCAGTATGCTTACGTGCGCGGTGACAAGTGTGTGTGTGCTCGAAATTTGTATAATAATGCTGAAAACCCAAGCACTCAAATTTTGCTCTCGTCAGCGCCGCAGTGTCAGTGATGCTACAAGTGGTGCGAAAAAAAAAAGTTAAAACTGTTCAAATTAGCTAATTCATAGCTAAACAGTGATGTTGATTACATATTGTAAACAAAATAATGTTTTACGTTTGACAAATATATAAAATATGCTGCGTTAGCTTACGGATATATGCCAATGCAGTTGCCACGCAAACAACTATATGGCTGCTTTCAGCTATAAAAAATAGCTAATAACACAGCACAGTTAATTTTTTGTTTTGCGCACAAAAATAGACACTGCAAATAATATTCTTAAATGAATAATTTATATATATTTATATTGAAAAATAAATATTAATCAAAGCCCGCAAAGGAAAATCAATACAATTACACGACTAAATTCATTTCTTATAATTGTTTACGTTGTTAGTGCTGCAATTAATAGCCATTAAAAGAAAAAAATGGTATAAATAAACGATTGAATCGAGTTGATCGCGTGTGTGCGACTTTTAAATACTCTATGCGAAAGAACACAAACTGTCTTTCACAATAATCGATATTTATTGGCTATCTATTGAATAACTGTGCGACATATTCATATACTTCGCCCACCTACTGTTACAGGGTATAATTAACAAACGACTGCGAAACGCAACGAAACGCTCAATTGATTTGTCGGTCGTTCGGTCAGTTGCTTACTTGCCTTTCATTTTACGATGTTTTCTTACCCTGTAAACATTGAAAATGTGTGAAAAATAGTATATGGGTTTTATGCAAACAACAGTGTAACAGTCACAAGTAGGCATCTTTGACCCAATAAAGTTTAAATATTTTTTATTATCACTAGCAGAGTAGATTGTAGATATATGTAGCTGTATCCGTTTTCATAAAATTGAGTTTTTTAACCCCTTTTTTGCAATTCTCAGAGACTATAAAAGGCTTCACACTCCAAATTCGGTATATTCGTTAACGTATAGTATACACAAATCAAGAATATTTACTCTTTAGATACCTTCCCCGTTTACCACAGCCGCTAAATGCACAGCCTAAAGAGGTTTTTGGGTGCGTGATTTCACGTCTCTATAAATGCAAAAGAAGTTCGAAGGTATTACGGCAGTTCACTGCTGGGTGCAGAGTAGCCCCTAGTCAATCACTTCCCACGAGGACACTTGTTTTTTTGCAATTTATATAAGTAATACGAGTTTTTGTCCAATTTAGATGTGTACAATATTTTTAACGATGTCGTTGACGTTTTGTTTACGCCTTCCCTTCGTTCCGCTTATCATTTCACTACGCTTCGAATATTACGTTCGCCGTAACACAAAAAACAACAACATTATCCCAGTGTTCTACGCAAAGAACATGCTTACGTAGTTACACATGCATATTTGTCGTTAAACCTTTTTTATACCACATTTTAATTGCGTCTCTTGCAAATCTTGTCCAGTGCGGCAATTAATCTTTTATTTATAATGCAAATATTTAACTTGTGTCGGCACAAGAAAAATAGATAAAAATGGGGATAACTGTAGCGAAGGCCACGAAAGATATTATTTATGTTTAACAAATGGAAAGCACAGGGAGTAAAGTACACAAAAAAAAGTAAATAATTATGAATAAGCAGAATTTATATAATAGAATGCAGGGGTTCTTTTCTGAAGTGTACAAAAAATAATAAATAAACAAAATAAGATAAATGGAACAATGCCAAAAAATAATATATACAGAATACAGTAAGATACACAACGAAATGAAAAATGGTTCAGAAATTAGAATTGTCCAAAAATCAAAGTTAATTATTATAATGCTTTAGACGCCTTGAATCTAAAATTATTTTTTCAGATATTGCTACCAAACGAAAATGGATAAGCAACCTACTTATTTTTCAATGTTCCCCTATATTCTTAGTCTTGGATTCAAACAACATTGTTTCCCAAAGTTTTATTTTTTTTTTGCATTTTTGTATGAAAAACAATTATCCCTAGATCTGAACCGATCTACTTAGTGTGCGACTACTGCCAAAGCTAAGTGCAATATTTCCGTGATTGTGATTAAAGAAAATAAAAAAACTTGACAGTATGCAAAAATGTATACAAACAGGATAATATAATACTAGTATTAGTTATAAAACGCAATTGTGCACTCGCGTTTTACATAAATTAAGATAAATCTGGTTGTATGTACATACAACAATGCAAATGCAATAAACTTAAAAAAACTAGCTGTGATATGAAAAGGGCCTTTTGCTTGAGTCTAGTAGCACATATAATCTAAGGAATTGAGTTTAAACACGTGTTCATTAACATTGACAACTAAATATAGCTACATACATATTTGTATATACTGTGTGTCAACACGCAGCAATAAGATTTTAGTATGTTGGCAGTTGGTCACGTATGCGTTCTAAGTGGTTTCCTATACTCTAACCACATTCGGGTAGTATGAAATTTGTCATGTTGTTTGCCCGATAGAGCCGAGATGTATTACTGGAAAAGTTCTTACTTTAACTAAGATTTTAATGTTAACAAAATAAACAGTAAAATATTCAGTATGTAACACAATATAAGTTGTAAAATAAATTGGCATAATTCTTTTGAGAAATTGATAGTAAATTCCGCGCTGTTAGCATTCAAAACTTTGACATATAGCTTCAACTTTTAATGTTTTTAAATGTATGTAAGTTAAAATCGTCACTTTAACGTTTATGCACGCAGTTATGTTAACATTAACAGCTGATCTAAACTAAAAGCAACGTTCCTTAAGAGTAATCCCATTTCGTATTGACAAATATTTGCCAATTTCTAGCATTTATTTTTATCTAATCAATAGTTTTGCCAGATGCCGCTGACGTAGGCACAGACCACTGGCCACATATACAATGTATATATTTTTTGGTGTTGCCAAAATGTTGTTTTACCTTAATGCCGAGTACTGTGCTGCAGCTGACCATATCTGAGCTGAGTTGACGCAGTGTGCGAGCTTATCTAGACAGCACAGTTGGTGGGGGCTGTTATTTGATGGTTTGTCCCGCCAGATTTGCTTGTTAAACGCAGACTTTGGGCATGATACCGTTTGTTTGCCATATACAAATAGTGCGGCGAGAACACTTGTCCGATTAGCTATGTGGTTCACAATGTACTTACATTCACATACATTGATTATTGTGTGTGAACAGCGTTTTAACTAGACTACTTTATTTCTTTGCAGTCAGCCGGACGAAACGGACACGTTTAATCACATCCACAACTAAAGACGGATGCAACACTAACAGAAGCGGAGCACACACACAACATACACAGCGACGAGTATGTCACAAAATCAATCATATTTCTGGCAAACGACCAGGCATAATGTTTACCTGAAGCGTTCAGCCAAATGGCACATGGCAATGGCGTTAATGGTGGTGCTCACATTTTCCACCATCTGTGCCGCTGAATTGAATCCAGATGGAGATGAGAATGCCGCTATTATAGCCGACTTGCAGAAGGTAATTGAACTTGAACTACATTTTGGTTTTGCTTGAGCAAATCTTATCGCATCGAATTATATTTACAGAATGTTGAACATCAGGCGATAGCGAAAATGGCAACGGAATCGGATGGAATGAAAGAGAACAAAGCGGAACCGGAACGAGACACAAAGACGAAGGGCACATTTATCGATGCGTTCACCGCATCGATCTCTGTTATATTGTTAACAGAGTTAGGCGATAAGACTTTCTTTATTGCTGCCATAATGGCAATGCGCCACCCGCGTTTGATTGTCTTTGGCGGTGCAATTGCCGCCTTGGCCCTTATGACGGTTCTCTCATGCGTATTTGGCATGGCAGCAAACTTTATTCCTAAGGTATGCGGCCTTATCTTGCCCAGAGATAGATCTATTTCAATTTGGTTAACTTATCTTTCGACAGATTTATACGTATTATATATCAACTGCATTATTTTTAATATTTGGTTTGAAAATGTTGTACGATGGTTACAAAATGAAACCAACCGATGCCCAAGAAGAGCTCGAAGAGGTTCAAAGCGATTTGCGTAAGCGTGAAGATGAGGTGAGTGCGATTAAGATCAAACCTGATCCATTTTTATATTTAGTACATGTTTTGGCCTTAGTTGTAGTAGAAAATCAAACAATAACTTTTTCCCTTTAATCACTGCTTGTTAATATTTGAAAGTGTTTTTGTTAATCTGCGCTTTTGTGAACAGCTACGCTTAATTGGTTGTACATAATTCTAGACAATATTTTTTTAAGTTTTTATTGACAACAAACAAATAACAAGGCGATCACTTCATTTGCTCGTTGACACGTTTTGCCTGTAAAAAGCTTCAGATTTCTTACTTGTTATTTGTAGTCTTTACTCATTTTGCTCTCTTTCACAACAACAAAACAAACACTACAAATGTATATATTTAATAACTAATTGGATATGAACCGTAACACTATTCACACACAGGTTTCATATTGTTATTATAGCTAAATTGCATGCTTATTGTACGATTTAATTATAATAATTTGTTAACAATTTAAATACCCAAACCCGTCTAACAATGAGTTTTACATCCAAGTCCAAGTTGTTGGCGCAATTAAAACGCTGGCAATGAAACACAATTTATTTATAAACAGGAGAAACCGATTTGAATCAATTAATCGATCATACACATGCAGCTTCTTTGTTTATTTAGTTTTTAAAGCGCTTTCAACGCGCCGAATTTGTTGATATATTTATTTTCATATATATATATGCTACAGAACACACACAAGCACACATACGCCTATGTGACTAATTGCACGTCTGCGCCATGAAGTGTAAAGAGAATATAAAAATAATAAAATAAAAACCACAAAATTAACCAATTTTGAAGTTTTAAAAAGGCTGCTTAACCGCAAAACAAATTTACCAGAAACAATTTTAATCAGCAAACAAAACAAACAATTTGTCTGCGATTTGTATACAAACCTTAGCTAATATCAAATTTAATTATTCTTTCTTTCAAACCAAATTTTGATCAATAACCTTGTGTTAAACGTGACTCAAAACGTTATACAAAATAAAAATATATAAAAAAAAACCCTCGTTAAATGCGTTAAACTGACAGCTAATGCGGAAAGCGTCACGAAAATACGAGGACGCCGATGCGAAGCGTAAAAATAGCAATTCGGACAAGGAGGATGCCAGCGAACAAGCGCTGATACAAGGCCACAATATCAGCGTTGTGGCCACCACGTCCAACGCCAGCAATGGCTCCGAGATGCAGCATCGCCAACGCAAGCAGGCGGCCAACAACTACCACAACAACAATAATAACAATACCACCAATAACTCAACTAATAGTAAGCAAACGAGCTGTGATAAAACTGGCAACGATGTGGACTACCACAACAGCGAGGTGCTGCTCAAGGATGGCGGGCGTGTCGTGGAACAGCTGAAAATGGCAACGTTCCATGGCAGTCCGGCGCTCTCGGCATCGATCGCCTCATCGAACCAGACCGAACAAACCCATTGTGATAGCCCACGCAACAACAATAACAACAACAACAAGAACGACAATTCAAATGCTTCCGTTGAAACCAATACCGATGCTGACCATGTGGATGCCTCTGAGCCGCGTGCGCCTCTGGCTGGACACGATAGCATGCATAGCTTGAATGGGAGCGTCGGCAGCGAGGAGGGCGCGCTTAAAGCACGGGTTAGAGATCAAGCAACAACGTTAATACACACTGTTGTTTCATCTACGTTTCACCTGCTTTTTTAATAAAAAAACAAAATTATACAATGAAAGTCACCAACACACGCATACACATACACTGGCCAGTCATTGAACAAATACATTTTTTTTATGATTTTCTATAACATTTTTATTATAACACATGCGCTGGATCAAGCGGCTAACGGTATTTGTTATTTTTTTGCTTTGTTTCATTTCTATACATGTCACACATTTACAATTAGGTTATGTCATTGCCAAAACGTTCCAGCGCACGCACACACACATGCACTCACATACTCTCAGAAATATATGCATGTGTCGTACATTTTCCTTTTACCTAAAACTGTTTCGTTCTGAAGTGATCGTTTGTGCTACCTTTTTCTTATACTTGTATTTAAAAAAAAAAAGAATTTTCTATAACTCGTGCAAGTTCCCTTTTCGTTGTATCCCCTTGTTTTACTTTGCACACATGCGCCTCATCCAGATGAAAGCTAACTAAATAAAATCTGTATTTTGAGCTGCGTTTTAACATTGACTTTACATTTAACTTGCAGCTGGATCGTGATGTTAATACAGCGCTTGTGCATGATCCGGAGAGCGGAAGACGCGGCAGCAAGGTGCAACGTCGCGGCGCCACCTACTTCACCATGCGCATATTTGCCCAGGCCTTTACGATGACCTTCCTTGCCGAATGGGGCGATCGCTCCCAATTGACAACTATCATTCTAGCAGCCAGCAAGGTGGGTGCTTTGAGACAATTACAAACTGAACCGGTTTATTTACTACTTACTTTTTATTTGTCATTCTAGGACGTTTATGGCGTTATCGTTGGCGGCATTATTGGCCACTGCATTTGCACTGGCCTGGCTGTGATTGGCGGTCGCCTGGTGGCCTCCAAAATCTCGGTGCGCACTGTAACCATTGTCGGTGGCATTGTATTTATTGGCTTTGCAATCTATGCGGTGCTGATGCCACCAGATGATCTGTAAATTAACTCAGATGATCTAATATTGATTGCGCACTAGCCTGTTGTTTGTTGATGACCCTCCGCCCCACACACATACACACACACAAAGAGAAATATGAATTTTAGTTGTAGTTTTTCGAGGAGCAACGGGCATTATCTACTAGTATTCTATTCAATATGTAAATTCTTGCACTTTATAAAGAGAGAGGGAGAAAAAGAGAGGGTAGGAGAAAGCGCCGCTTGCTAACCCAAAGTGCCTTCAGTGCTTTTCGCTTTAGCCATGACATACAAATTTAGTTGCCAAAAAAATGAAACATGAATTTTAATATTTCCGCTACAATTTAACGCTGTTTAAGTATTCAAACTATATTCTTGTTGCTTTAAGTATTGAAGTTTTTTCTTTTGTATATACGCATGCTTGTTAACTAGGTTGCCTAAGCTCCTCTTAAGTAGCTCATTCAAATTCCTAATTGTATATTTATGTAGCAATGTTTACTTAAAAAAATTCATTCTGTATATTGATGATTTACGCAATTTTGTTTTTATAAAGAAATTAGTAAAAGAGCAAAACTAAATGTTTAACTGAAAGTGTTTACTTCAAACGGGGGTTTTTAAAACAAATAAAAGAGTTAAATCGGGGTGACATATGCTAAAATGCTTTTAAAAAAATAGTAACATTTGTTTGTCTTAAGTGGGATTTTAAATGATCTGTTAAGTTATTAAAACACCTTTAAGTAAATTTGATAACATTTCTCTACAAACTGTTCACATTAGTACTAATGTTAAATAAGGTTTTTAACCCATAATGCTAATAGTTCAGAGAAAAGCTTTAAATGTTAATTTTCTAGAAAATTTAAAATTATTATAATCAAACCACCTAACTATTTGGAAAAAGCACTGGCTGTTATGGCCTTCTACATCATACACTAGTCTGGTATTCGCGCCCGGACCATCATTGTTCCGTTGCCTCAACGCTTAGACAACTCATCTACCGAGGAGTGCATAACATTTAAAGTGTTTCACACAATTTCTGAGAAAACTATAATTGCAGTGATTGAGTGTACTTAAAAGGAAAGCTGTAAGTCATGGGGAATTTCAAAAATATTTGCACATACTTGTTCATATAATTTATTTTACAAATACAATTAAGGTACTTGCGCTTATTCGAGACAAAATTTGGTTAAGGATTGTTAGATTATTTCAAGAGTCACACACTTACGCACTTAGCGCACGGCATATTGACACGAGCCTTCGATTGAGGCATTCACTTCATTGTTTTCGGGTCACGATAGATGCCCGTAAACAGAACAGCGCTGGCCTTGCGATCATAGATCAGGAAAACAAATGGATGATTGCATTCGAATTTGGTGGGCTCAATGGGACGGGCCGAACGGAAGCTGACCAGAACGGTAGCCGCCGCTGCGGTACTGCCCTCCTCATCGACCTTAATCTTGGCCATGTGCTTGGCATCGCCGAAGTTGATATCCTGCTCGGTACTGAAATCAGCAAAGCTGGCGCTGCTATCGAAGATCTTACTGACGCCCATTTCACGCAGGATCTGTAAGGAAGACAAGTTCATATATATATATATATATATATATATATATATATATATATATATATATATATATATATATTAGCTTTTCCGCGACTTGAAATGGGTCTAAGCACTTACCGGCACGAGTTCCAGACGCTGCTCAAACTCAAACTTGGGCAGCGATACCTCAATCTCACGCAGCGAGGCTTCGTTCAGAGCGGCATCCAACGTTTCGGAATTTAGTTTGGACAGCACCTGTTCCAGAGCATCATTGGTGAAGGGTGGCAATATAATCACCATGGAAATATCATTATCCTCATCGTCCTCCTTCATGGATGTGCGATAGGGTAGCTGCAGCACATGGGCGCCTAGTCGTTCATCCGGATGCAGCAAGAAATTGCCCTTCTGTTTCATCATCGGCACAAACGAATACTTATCGCTGGATGTATAGAACGGCATCGGTTGGGTCTTCTCCGTGTTGAAGCGATTGGACCACTGGCCCTTGAAATACGCCGCATTGGCCAGCACCAGCTGGGTGCGGGAATCGATGTCGCCCGAGGCAATCATGTCCTTGATTTGATCGTTTGTGACATTGGCAATCCACTTATTGATCTGAAGACGTGTCTGCTCCACATTATCTTTGATATTCAGCTGCACAATTTCGTCGTGCAGGCGCGCATCCAAGCAGTTGGCCAGCTTCACCTTATCATCGAAATACAATCGATCCGCCGAGGAGAACTCCAGTGGCATTTCCTTGGATCGCTGAGAACGCATCATTTTCTCCACGCGATAGGCGCTGCGCACAGCCTCCTTTGAGGGCGCCCAGCCCAGACGCAGTGCCTTGGTCAGCTCCTTTTCCGACTCGCCCGTGGCTCCAAAGTAGGCTAATAGGAGCGCATGGTATGTGCTGTATGGTGAGAAAAATACGTTCTCATTTGGGGTCGCCTTGCGTATGGCATCCAGCATGGCCACCGAGAACTCCTGCTGGCCGCTATACAATTTGGAATGTGTGTCTAGCTCGATCGCAGCGATTGATGTACCACAAAACTCGGCACTCAACAGTGCCGGCAAAAGCAACAGCAACGAAAGACACACCTTCATTCTCTGCAAAGATATCGAGTTAAGAGAGAATTTGGAATGAGTGACCTTCAATGTGGCTAACACTGCGTGTGTGACATTCAGTGTCACGCCCTAGCTGAGCGTCATTATATTATTATAATAAAAGCTATAAAATATGGAGAGAGGCAAGTTGACACGTATAATATTGATCATAAATTTAATATGAGTGGTCGCTTAGCTGTAAAGATAAATAAAAACGCTCTAGTCTAGGGCAGTTAACCTGGGGATACCCATAAAACGCAAGTGCATGCATACACATACATACAAAAATTACTTGCGCACTTATTCTTCAATAATTTCTGTGTTTCTTAATAAATTCTGTTGTAATAAATTATTTAAATGTATTAAATGTTCACGTGAATGAAATTTGGTCTCTAGCTCTTATGATCAACGAAAAAATCTTTAAAAATCCGAGATTGTTGGAAATATTTATCAATTTTAGAAATATGTAGTGGGTTATCGATCATTGGAAATAAATTTGAACTACATGTGCCATGGATACGCCTATATTCTAAAACTTTTGATCTTTGTAAAGACGGTCATGGCTTCGTTGACAAAGAATAATTAATGGGGTAGAAAATACTTCCCATTATACCTTTTTTACCAATTTTCAGTGAGTTTAGCGCATAATAGTTCAAACATGCAGATAAATTACTTCTTAGTTCATTGCAAGAAAATATTAGCACAAAATAATTCCTGTTTAGACTGTCAGACTGCATTGACATAGCCATAAAACTTATTTAAAAAATAATCTTTAAAAATCCGAGATTGTTGGAAATATTTATCAATTTTAGAAATATGTAGTGGGTTATCGATCATTGGAAATAAATTTGAACTACATGTGCCATGGATACGCCTATATTCTAAAACTTTTGATCTTTGTAAAGACGGTCATGGCTTCGTTGACAAAGAATAATTTATGGGGTAGAAAATACTTCCCATTATACCTTTTTTACCAATTTTCAGTGAGTTTAGCGCATAATAGTTCAAACATGCAGATAAATTACTTCTTAGTTCATTGCAAGAAAATATTAGCACAAAATAATTCCTGTTTAGACTGTCAGACTGCATTGACATAGCCATAAAACTTATTTTACTCAAGAGATACATTTTGGCCCATTGCGAATATTTAACATGTAGATCGAGTGCCTGGCAATTTTTGCCAGTCAGCTATGGTAAAATCAATGCTACTTGGCATTCGTCACACATGAAGATCGTTTGCCTATTTTATTGTGTATATGTGCTTAATGTATGCCAAAATCTTAAAGCCGGCAAACTTGCCCGTCATTAAAAATTCCTTTAAAGCTGATTCATCTCGGCGTAGTTCCCAAAGCTGTCGCCGCTAATTTATCGTTGATCACAACTTTAACCAATTGCAACATCTCGGTTCGCTCGCGAGCTGACGGCGAAAAGTGAAAGTTTATCAGTTTGTCTGCACTCGCAACAACAAAGCGAATTTTTGTTGTTGCATTCAGCTGAGCATAAAAAAGAGCGACTTTGTCTTTATATCTTTTTTTGGTCGGCTTTCGCAGCTGACTGCGCGACGTCACAGTTGCGTGATTGCCGCTAAACATAAAAAACCCAAAATTAACATTTTTAAAACTGGTTTACTCTGCACAAACACACACACACAGTGCACTTTAAGTATGCGTGATTCATAAATTGTTAACATTTCAACGCCTTCGCGCTCTTTCTTGACCCTGTATTGCCAATTTTGTAATTGGTTTTTTCTATTTCTCTCTCTCCTCTCTTCTGTGTTCGACCGTATTTATGTTTAAGTTTTGCACGCAATTTACCAACACAGCCGTCGCCTCCATTCGCGCCTGCGCTGCCCACACTGGCAAAAAAATTGCAACAACACAAAGTCAAACAACAATAACAACTTGTTTCTAGGGAATTTCCAACTGAAGTTGACGCAAAGTATTAAACGTGCCTATGTATAATCTTTGCCTGTACATGAAAAGTAATTACTGTCAATAGCGAAACAATAAACAAAAAAAGTTTCTTAATTGATTTCCTTTATTAAATTCTGTATAATTCTCTTCAAATGATCAGTGAGGTCAGCTCATGTCATAATATAGTTTTGCACTGATTAAATTTTATTATATTGAAAATTTCATTGGAATTGAATTCCAAGAGGATTCACTACGTTCAGAGATAAACCAAAAAATAATCTGCTTATATTCCTAGAAAACAATGTCACTAAAAAATGTCCCAATAATCAAACTTTATACTAATTTTAAATAACGATAGCGAAAATTGTGATTGCGTGCGCAGCAACACAAAATAATTTTGATACCACGTATTTACTAGAGCAGGCAGGGCTTAAGTGTAACAAAAAATCAGCTCAGATTGTGCAATATTAATAGCAATTGCAAAATCATAGCAGTAATGACATATTCAACAAATGCGATGGGATCGTTGAGGTTTACCTTTTTTCTTTCTTTACTTTATAAGCTTGATAAGTCAATTTGCACACTCACAAAACGCGTCTTAAAGCGACCGCTTAAACTTTTGCACTGAGCCAATTGCAGAGCGCGGCTCTAGTAATATTTTGATATGACGAGACATTTGCTTGTATTCGATAGCAGAAATCGATTATTTTAAATTATGATACGTGAGTGTTAAAATTACCGGTATTCCAGTTATGGTAATAAATAAATTTTATTTTAATAAACAAAATATATTTTACAAAAAATAAAAAAATTTGTTAACAACAAGTAACTATTTATTATTCTTTTAAAACTGCACCCAAAAATACATTTTTATTGTCATGCCGCCACAACTCATCGCTGTGCGAGCAACGCTGCGCTGCCCAACACTGATTAACCACCACATTAACCCACGCAGCAACAACAACAACAAAATTACGCGATAAACAAAACGAAGCCGATTTGCAGTAATTCAACGCAATGAGCGCAACCAACACCACAGCAGCATCACAGGATGCTTGCTATATATCGCTACTCGGCCTCGCCGAATACTTTCGTACCTCACAGCCGCCAAACATCAAAAAGTGCATACAATGTTTACAGGCGCTCTTCACCTTTCGGCCGCCCTCCAAGGTAAGTTCAAGTGAAAGTCATCAACAAATGCAATTAATTAACAAATATTAACAAATTGCATTTAATTACCTTCAGGTGGAGGCGCGTACACACCTGCAAATGGGCCAAGTGCTAATGGCGTACACGTGTAACATAGATTTGGCGCGCCATCATCTGGAGCAGGCGTGGAGCATCTCAGAGCCGCTAATGAATTTCGATGATGTCAAGTTCGACACGGCCGCGCTGCTGGCCCAGCTGCATCTGCAAATGGAGCAGAGTTCGCTGGCCAAGGCGATGCTCAGACGTGCCGTGGAACTGTCACAGAACAATGTCTACTGGCATTGCAAGCTGCTGCTGCAGCTATCCCAGATCCATGCCAACGATCGTGAATACTCGCTGGCCAGCGATCTGTTGGCCGTGGGCGCCGAATCGGCCGAAGAGGCGAGCGCCACATATCTGAAAGTGCTATTCCTCCTCTCACGTGCAATGATCCTAATGATTGAACGGAAAACAAACGATGTGCTGGCCCTGCTGAATTCGGCGGGTCAGATCATAGACAATAACATACCCAATCCGCACCAGAAAGAGTATCTGAAGGTGTTCTTTCTGGTCCTGCAAGTGTGCTATTATCTGGCCCTGGGGCAGGTCAAGACGGTGAAGCCCAGTTTGAAGCAGCTGCAAATGTCCATACAGACAATAATGGCGCCCAACTGGCCCAGCGATGAGGTGATCTTTGGTGCCAATCAACTGGAGATGTTCGTATGGCTGCCCAAGGAGCAGCTGTATGTGCTCGTCTATCTGGTCACCGTCTCGCACTCCATGATGGCCGGCTACATGGACAAGGCGCAAAAGTATACGGAAAAGGCGCTCACACAGATCGAGAAACTGAAACTGCAGGAGGACAAATCCATATTATCCGTCTTCAAGGTCATCCTGCTAGAGCACATTGTCATGTGCCGCATGGTGATGGGCAACCGTGAACTGGCCATACGCGAGATAGCCGCTGCCCGCGATGTCTGTCTAGCGGCGCCGCATCGCAACCTGCTCAAGCGGCATTCGGCGCAGCTGCATTGCCTTATCGGTTTGTATTCCATGTCCACGAGCTTCTTTGAGCATGCGGAACGGCAGTTTCTGGTGTGCGTGAACGAGACGGGGGAACGGGATCTCAAACTCTTCGCCAATCTCAATTTGGCCATCATATATCTGCGCACCAAGCGTGATGCAGACCTTAAGCAAATACTCGACGCGGTGTCCACGGAGAATACGCACACGTACAGCAGCCAGGCGCTAATGGGCGGCTTCTACTACGTGCAGGGATTACATGCCTTCCACAAGAACAGCTTTCATGAGGCCAAGTGAGTAGAGAAACCCATTTTCAAATATGGCAAGTTCTTTTATAATTCGTTAATAAACTTTTCCGCACAGACGATTCCTGCGCGAAACGCTGAAAATGGCCAATGCGGAGGATTTGAATCGCCTGACCAGCTGTTCCTTGGTGCTGCTCTCACATGTCTTCCTCAGCATAGGCAACTCCAAGGAGAGTATGAATATGGTGACGCCAGCGATGCAATTGGCCAGTAAAATACCTGATATACACGTGCAATTGTGGGGCTCGGCGATACTCAAGGATCTGCATCGCATGTCCAAGGATGTGCAGCACGAGAAGGAGGCGTATGCCAACCATGTGAAATACTCAGAGAACCTGATTGCCGATCAGCGCAAATGCGTGCAGAGTTCGCACCACGAGCTGGTCAATTGGTTTCAAGGCGATCCGCCTTTGACCAGCGGCGCCCCACTCAATCTGCCTGTTGCTGCCGCCGCGCCGGAGGCGTCCACATCGACGCTGCAGCAGCCGGCGCAGTACGGACAGTTCTACTAGACGACCAAGTGCATGTATCGATTCATAAGCATTTTAATAACTACAGTTGTAAGCTAAAATTAAAGACTAAGGAAATTCTAAAAAAAGATGTCATAATTTAATGAGCTGGAAAACAATCGAGCTATCGCCAAACTATCGATAACAGACCATTTGTTTAGATCAGTAATCTCGGTTTCTTTTTAAAAACTGTACGTTTAATATAAAAAAAAATGTAAATGAGCCTCCAAATGTAAAATACCGATCACTTTGATGTCAGTTCGAACGATCGATAGCTTTAGTGTATAAAAGTCCTTCACATGAGTACCCCTTGGGGCACATGTCGACACTAACAGCACAATCTATTTGTTTTTCGACCTTTGGGCTTATCCACTGAATACCATTTGTGCGAAATAACGATATCGACAGTTTCTTAGCTCTGGTTTACAGAATACTCATATTGTGAATTTAAATCAAAGATCGTTAACAGCAGCCATTAGTGATCCACTTAAAATCGATAACGATTGACAGCTCAAACTATCAATAATTATTAAGCCCTAACGTTTAAAGCCTTCTAATGTTTATACACTCAAAATCCTTTGTGCCAATACTGACAGCTTAATCGATCGGTCTCCCAATTTTTGGTATACAGAACACTTCATATAATGAATTTAAGTCACAGATCGACAACAACACCTATGTATCGAGGTCTATCAAGCCATTGGAGGCCTGATTTATGCACTTAATATACCTTTCAAATCGATAGCGATTGACAGCCAAAATTATCGATAATTACTCAGCTCCCAATGTTTATACGCTACAAAGCCTTTGTGCTAATATTGACAGCCTAAGTACCCCTGAGTACCCCTTGTGCCAAATATCGATAGTATCAGGCCAGTCGATGGTTTCTCAGCTCTATGGAATACCCCAACTTAAAAACTAGCACATATTTCTAAAGTCCCACAGCTGCCGCCGCCAACTACAGCAGGTCCGTTGCGTCCGACTCCTCGTCGGCCTCCTCGAGCGCCGCGCTGCCGTTCTCCTTGTTGCTCAGCAGGGTGAAGTGCACCAGCCGCTTGTCGTCCTGTTCGTGCAACGTCAGATGCGCGCGCATATCGTTCATTGTCTTGAACTCCTCGCTGCACACGGGACAAATGTAGATCTTGTCGCCCTGATGGGTGCGCTGATGCATCTGGCAATCGCCGCGTTGCGTAAAGCTCTTCGAGCAGAAGGGACAAACGTAGGGGCGCTCGCCCGTGTGAGTGCGTCGATGATTCTTCAGGACGTTGAGCGCTGTGAAGCGCATGGGGCAGAGATCACAGGCGTAGGGCCGTTCGCCGGTGTGCTTGCGCTTGTGCTTGGCCAAGGAGCAGCTGGTGGTGAATCTGGACGAGCAGACCTCACACTGATACGGCTTGACGCCCGTGTGGGTGCGCGCATGGGACGTCAGCTCCGCTTTGGTCACGAACGAGTGATTGCACGACTCGCACTTGAAGCGCTTAATGTCCGAGTGGCGCATCTTGTGCTGGCGCAGATTCGCCTTCTGTGTGAAGCCCTTTCCGCAGACATTGCACACAAACGGCTTCTCGCCAGTGTGGATGCGCATGTGATCCCGCAGCGTGGACAACATGGTGAAGACTGCAAGCAATGAAGGAGAAAGTAAGCTTACTGTTATATACATTCGAATTCCTCACCTACCCTTCTGGCACACATTACACTGATTGCGCAGATTGCGCTTGTGCGTCTGCACCATGTGCCTGCCCAGCTGCTCCATGGACTCGCAGCGCAGGGAGCACTCTTGGCATGTATACGCCCCGTGTGTGTTCTGGTGTTCGGTCAAGTGATCCAAAGAGACGAACACCCGCTTGCATTCGTTGCACTTAAAGTTGCGATGGGTGCAACCCTTCTGCCGGCGATGTATGATCAGAGATTTCTCCAGCGCGAAGCCCGCATTGCAGCGATCACAGTGAAACTTGGCTTTCAGCTCATCCGATTCGCCAGCGGGCGTGGCATTCAAGTTGCCGGACTTTGGTTGTTGCAACTGCTGCTGTTTGGACATTGACTGCGACTCCGGCTGCTGCTGCTCCTCCTTGGGCAGCTTTGTGGCGCACTTGCGTGTGGGCAGCGCGGTTGCAGCTGGCTCGGGGGCGATGTATGTGCCGCCGTTGCCATTGCTGACAAGACGATATTTGTACTGCTTCTGCTTGGCGGCCGTCTCCGCCGGCTGCTCGACCAGCTCGCCTGTGCTTTTGTTGTACACCATTTCCGTTTCGAACTTGATGTTGTCCTTTTCGACATGCAGTATTATGTTTTCGGCGCTGGCCTTGGACGCTGCCAGCTCAGGCTCCGGCTCCGGTTCCGGCTCTTCGGTAAATTCATAGTCATATTCTTCCTCCTCCTCGTCCTCCGCCTCTTCCGGCAGCGCTGGCTGCTCTACGCTGGTGTTTGCTGTGGCCACCACGTCCGTTTGCGCCTCAGCTGCGACTGTTGTCACCGCATTGGTTTGCACTGATATTTCGGCCGTGGCCACCGTGGGTTTGGCTGTGGTCAGCTGATCGGGCTCCTCGGGCAGCGCATGGGGCAGCAGCTGTCGCAGCGTGCGGTTCGAGTTCTCGCACTTGAGCTTGAAAGAATAACAGTGGTTGATTTCGCTAATGCAGCTCAGGCAGACCCTGGCTGGCAGATTATCCTCGCGACGCGGCTGTAAAGTGGAGCAGGACCTGAGTTTTGGGGGCCGTCGTCTGGTATTGGCTCACCTTACCTTCGTTCTGGTGAACTCGCGTAGCATATCGACCAAACAGTTGCCGGCCTCACCCTCGTAGATGGACAGAAATGGACCCGAGAGGCTTAAACAAGTGCGACAAATCTTCTCCACATCCATTTTGCAGCAAAATCTTGAGAAAACGCCACAAACAACAACTAAACGTTGCGTCGTTACCAGACTGTTCGATGCTAATGCTCAAAAGTGCTGCCAATCAAACTAACTCGATTGAATTGTATGACTATAGTATTTAATATACATTATTAATCGTATAATCTAAACATATCCAACGTTTTGGCTCTTATGCATGTGAAATATCGAAATAGCAACTATTATTGTTTTTATTAGTTTTATTAATATGATTGAACCTCGATTATTCTTGATGCTCCGAAATCGGGAAAATCGTTTAAAGAAGGTTATACATAAACATTCAAAATAGTATTATATTTCATTTATTTTTAATAAGAACATGTGAATTTGCATCTATAAGCATCGAGATAGGTTTGCTATTCCATAAAATACATTTATTTAAAACGTATTTATTTAATCAGTCTAAAATAAGTGCTTTTCATGAATAAAATATGTAAATCACGGTTAAAAGAGATCCAGGCAATACCGGTTCAACTGAATATTAAAGCGATATGTATTCTATAAAAACCTGCTAATAAGAGCTTCATCGTGTAAGCGCTGCTTCAGTGAGGGATGTTATGGAGTTGCCAGATCGTGCACTAACAAACAGTGCTGCCCCTCAAAAGTGATGCTTAGCACAACATTTATACAGCCGGTTTGCAGCTTTTATACCTTTGCCTTTGAAATTATTGCGCAAATAAATAATAAATTATTATGAACGATATTAGGCGTTTGAAGGAACAGCAGCGCGACAAACATCCCGGCTTCGACGGCTACCTGGACTGCATGACCCGTGCGCTCTTCACAGGCCTAGCTTCGTTTTGTTTGGGTGAGCATTTCGTTAGTTGTCAAAATAATTGCATAATATTTATTCGTTTTTTGTAGGATTTGCGGGAACATATTTTGTACAAAAGGCGGTGCAACGGAAAATACGCTATCCGGCCAAGTATAACATATTGTTTTCCTCCTTGGTGGCCACAGGCGTGGCATATCAGACCACAACAACACGCACCAAATCCTGTCAAGCGGCTTGGATGGCCTACGAAGACAAGCATACGGTGCTGCAAGAGGAAACCTATTAATTAACCAAATCTGTAAGAGTATATATAGTATAAGATAGTTTAAGTCATGAAAAGCCTGCGTTCGGTGTTGCGCGTGGCCTGGTCGGCCCAGTTGCGTCCGGCAGTTGTCCAAATCCCAACACGCTTCAAGTACACACAACATCAAGGAGTGAAGGGCATACGAAATCGCAAGAGTTTCTACGACGCACAAATCCAGGCGGCACAGCAGGCGCCGGAACAGAGCAACCCAACAGCTGTTGGCGCCAGCGATATGCGTTTCCTGGACGATCGGTGGGTCGCACTGGGTTCTGTTGCTTTAAATCCTTTAATAATCGCTTTCATAACACACAGCGCATACGATGAAGTGGCCGGCGGCGCCATGCGCATCAGCAGGGATGTGATCGCGGCCCAGCACGTCTTCATACTGCAGCCCTATGTCAAGTGGCCGGCCAAGCGCACCACACCGGACGATGTGAAGCCCGACGATCAGCTGGCCGAAGCCACAGCGCTCATCCACTCGCTGCCCAACTGGCAGGTGGCCCGAGCTCTGAAAGTGCCGCTGGAGAGTCTGGAGCGGAAGACGCTCTTTGGCAGCGGCAAACTGGCGGAGCTGAAGCAGATCATTGCCGATCTGCGTCAGGGGGAGCGACAGGTCACCTGCCTGTTCGTGAGCAAGGGCTCGCTGACCTTTGCGCAGAAACAGTTTCTGGAGGCGGAATTCCAGCTGCCCGTGCTGGATCGCTACTCGGTGGTCATACAGATCCTGCGGCTGCATGCCACCAGCGCCGAGGCGCGTCTACAGGTGGCCATGGCGGAGCTGCCGTACATATGGGCGCAGGCGAAGGATGCGAGCGCCACGCAAACGCGCCGCCAGGGCTACGCGCTCAGCGATCTGCAGAAGGAGATCTTGCGCACCAGGGAGCGCAAGCTGCGCGCCGAGCTGGAGGGCGTACGGCGCCAGCGGCAGCTGTTGCGCCAGAAGCGCAAGCAGCAGAATTATCCGATTGCTGCCGTCGTTGGCTACACCAACGCCGGCAAGACGTCGCTGATCAAGGCGCTCACCGTGGACGATGCGGCGCTGCAGCCGCGCAATCAGCTGTTCGCCACGCTGGATGTGACGGCGCATGCGGGTACGCTGCCCTGCAATCTGCAGCTCATCTATATGGACACGGTGGGCTTTATGTCCGATTTGCCTACGGGCTTGTTCGAGTGCTTCGTGGCCACCCTGGAGGATGCCATGCTGGCGGTGGGTTACGGCATAAGCAAACTATCTGGCATAGCTCTTAAATAATTGCCTTTGCAGGACATTATCATACATGTGCAGGATCTATCGCATCCCTGTCACGTTGCCCAGCGCGCCCATGTCGAGTCCACGCTGCGGTCCCTGGCCTTTAACGTGGCCGGCGGCGATGCCAACGCCAGCCAATTGCCGCCCATCATCAATGTTTACAACAAATGCGATTTGGTGACGCCCAAGGCCCAACAGGCTGCTGTTGCCCAGCTGAAGAATACGGCTGTGAGCCATTTAATTTCGGCACGTAGTCAGATCGGTCTTGAGCCGCTGCTCAATGATGTGGAGCAGCACATTCTGGCCGTCACCGGACGCCGCAAGCTGCAGGTGCGTGTGCCCAGCGGCGGACCCGAAATGGCCTGGCTATATAAAAATGCCGCTGTTATCGAAAGCCGAGCGGACGAGCAGAATGCCGAGAAGATCCTCTTGCATGTGGTCATCAGTCAGCGCAGCCTGGAGCAATTCAAGCGCGAGTTTTGCTAAACCACAAAACACCACTCTATCCCCCTCTTGACCAAGTTTGCAATATACTTCATTTAGTTGCAGTTTGGTTTTTTATTTGGTTTTTTTTTGTTAATCTTTTGCAAACGCCCAACTGGCACTAATTTAATATATTTTACTTTTGCTATTAATAGAGTGTATAAATTAGTGTGTTGGTGTTCGGTTTCTATAGTATACATATATATATATAAAATTAGCTACAAATATGCCTTAAAACGCGCTTACAACAAAAACCAAATATTGCACTATATGTTGCTAGACTCGTGTGTGCTGAAGTTGCTCTATCTTGCCTTCCTCTGTTTATATGCTTTATAAAAATATTGAGAATATATCAAACTATATGCTTATATAATAAGTCTGCTCTAGTAACTAAAATAAATTTGCTTATTTGAATTTGTGGTGCTTTCAAATTGGCACTTTTTATTCTTATATGTCGAAATAAGCTTAGGAATTGAGTATTTGAAACGTAAAAACCAAGGGCTGTGGCGTTGGCTATAGCATGCCGACGTTTAAATACACTTACAATACGTATCAGGTGAAGAGCTCTTATAAAAATTATTTATTTAAATCAGCCACCGTTACCAGTAACTGCTATAAAAATAAGCTTCTATTCCCGAAGGATATTTTCTCTAAGTGTTGATTCCCCAAAAAGGAGCTGTGAAATTGATCTAAATCAAGATTTTGTATATGTTAGGTATATGTCAAATGCTGGCCAAAAATCCAATGTTAAACGCTGTTACATTAACACTTTTGATTATTAATGAATTAGAAAAAGGTACGTTTAGTTTTACGTTGTACTGTTTTAACACTTTAAAGTGCTGTTACAAACAAAACCTAAGCCTAGCGCGCTGTTACTAATATAGTTACAGTACAGCACTATACTGAAACAGTTTCATGTTACTGTAAAATGTACAACAGACATGAAAGTTAACATTGTGAGGCTAACGTGACAATGCACAATTAACATGTATCTCACGTCAACTAAGTTTAAAAGTACTCCCAGCTTTATTTAAATGTTACGAGCTTTTTTGCTCAACAGACAAACAAAATGATGTACATATATAATATATTAATATTAAAAACTAAAGTTTAACATTTGTTTTGTGAAAAAAGCCACCCAGCAATTGGACATATACATGAAAACACCTTAAAAAACTATTAAAAAATACATAAAATATAACAAAAAAGAATGCAATAAATTCATTGAACAGGGTTTTTTGTGCAGTGTACGAGGAATGCTCAGAAGTCTTATCTAAATAGTTAAAATAAAGGGTAAATTTCAAGGTAAGAGTTCATATCGAATACTCTATATGAATGGGAATATCTAGGTATGTACTACTAACAAACGTCGTTGGGATCTCTAGCTATATAAAAACACCCCGCTACCTTGATCCACATAAAACCGTATTTGTCGCATCAAATTGACTGGCATCAAAAATTCTTTGGCAACAAATAAAAATATCAATTATTGTTAAAAGCTTAATGACTATGAAAAAATACCCTCGCATATGCAAACCACTTTCTCCCCCCATCACACTCCATACCATACACACACACGCACGCGCACGCACACACACACACACACAGACTACGCGGCTGAGCACATGATCGTAATAAGCCACAGTAGTAATTGCCACAGCGGCGCCACAAGTACAAAAACAAACAGAATGCAAATGATGCGACAATTCTTGAGCAGGCCAACAATGAATTGAATGAATTGTGATATTGTACTATGATGAATCGAGGACGTTGTCGTTGGGGCGTTGGCCGGCCGCTTGCCGTTTGTCAGTTATAATTTGGCCATATGCGTTTGGGCCTGCTCGTTAGCCGCCGTCGAGTACTGGGCAAACGGCATCAGTTGACAGTACTCGAGCAGCTGGAGCTCCAGCTGCCGCAGGCACTTCACCGGCGTCGCCGTCGCAATGGTCATCATGCCCGTGTCGCGGGCCTTGTGCAGATAGCCCGACTGTATCAGCGCATAGATGGCAATGTTGAGATTGTCCAGGGCGAGGCAATAGGGATGCACGTGTGCGGCCGCGCCGCCCGGCTGCTGCAGCAGCTGTTCCACATGCTGCTGGACGCGCACCAGCAGATCCTTGGCACTGAACTCGCCGGACATCTGAAACAAGCAGACCAGATGTTATTTAAAGCTCTCCTTGGATAAGGTTAATCATTCACCTGCCGCAGCGTCACCGCCAGCTGATAGTAGAGGCAGAGGAAGGGCGCCAAGGCCGCGAGTATCGCTCGGGAGCATTCATTGTCCTGCACGCTAATCCGGCCGGTGTGCTCGTGCAGCTGGACCGCACGCTCGTCCAGCAGCAGCTGCAAGTGCGTCTCAAACTCGGCCGCCTCGCGATTTGACTCGATGATGAACTCATGCTGGAACAGCGCATCCATGCTGCTCACATGATTGTGCAGCGCCGCCAGCGTCAGGTCGTAGGTGCCCACGCTGTCCAGATTCTGTTGACGCCGCTGCTCCTTGAGCGCAGCGAGCAGCAGGTAGGCGGGCCGCGCCAGCCAAAACATGCACGGATTTATGTACAGCTGCAGCGCCAGCATCGGCACCGCCACCGCCATCGTTTGCGGGCTGAGCGCGTGCGCCTTCAGCTGCCGCACATCGATCTGGGCCGCCAGCTGTTCGGCGGCCAGCGGCGTGAACTGCAGCCGTCCCGCGCGAAATTGCAAAATGTTGCTGTGTATCTCGACGGCATCGATGACGTCCGCCTTAATGCTGCTCGTGCTGGTGCTGACGTGGGCGCCCAGCTGCTCGAACATCCGCTTCAGATGGATTATGCCGCGCGACAGCTCGTCGAGATTGACGCTGCGCTGGCCATACAGCTGGCTGGCATAGTAGAGGCTCAACAGATTGAAGGTGCTGATCACGATGCGTCGCTGCTGCTGGTAGATGATCTCGTTGGCCAGCTGCTTGACCAGCTCAATCTCCTGGCGATTGAGCTTCTGCAGCGATCCACTCAGCCCGGCGCGCTGCATGCGCTGTGTGCTGTCGTGGCCAAAGAATTCGCGCACCGAGATGGGCGCACCAAAGTCCAAAAACATTTTGCCAAAGCGTTCGTCGATAATCTTCAGAGCCTTGAAGAAGCCCTTGGTGGACTCCTTGGGCTTGGGCACGCCGAGCAGCTCATAGACAAACAGCTGCTCCTCCAGCACACGCTCGTAGGCGACGCTAACGGGCACAATCATCACGTCCGGGACCTCGCCCGTAAAATACGGCAACAGGGCCATCGACAACAGGCCCACCTTGGGCACCAGCGCCTTAAAGTTTCGCGACCGTGTGCCCTCTATAAAGAACTCGACGCCAATATGATAGTTGGCCACCAGAGCGTACATGTACTCGCGAAAGATGTCCCAGTAGAGCTCGTCGTTGGAGAAGCTGCGACGCATGAAGAAGGCGCCCGTTTTGCGCAGCATGGTGCCCATTCCGAACATGGAGTGAAAGTCTGCCGGGGATTGAAAAAGCGAGAAGTGTTCAACTGATAACATGTACTATGGGCGTCTGACTCACCCATGCCCGCTGCAATGCCGGGTATTTCAATATCATAATAGTAGCATATATAACTCATCAGTATGAAGTCCATATAGCTGCGATGACTGGGCAGATATAGCACCGGACAGTGGCCCATATCCTTGCGCACGTTGGCCATGCTGGCCGAATTGACGTAGAAGCCATCGCAGATCCGTTTGCCAATGGCCGTTATGGCAATGCCGCACCAACGTATTATCGCCATATTCCTGTCCAAGCCGATCTCATCGATAATCGCCCGCGCCTGTTGCTCCAGCTGCTTGATAGGCTGTTGCGTCTCCCTCGCATAGTGCTCCAATAGAGCGCGCAACTTTTCGCTGCGCAGCACGTGCTGTTTCAGCTTTTGGGGATTCAAGTACCGTTCAAACTCATAGGCCACCTGCGGCTTGAACTCTCTGGTCATGGAGGCCTCATTACCCGGTGCTATAATATTTTTAAAGTGCCGCATATAATCGGCGGCTTCGGCCCCGGCCCCAGCGGATGATTCACCACCGGAGGCGGCCGTTGCTGTTTCCTGGCTGACGGCTGACTTCATTTCCATGGCACGTTAGACAGTTTTAACCTGTAATATGTGCGATATATTTTTTAGATATTTGGCTATCAGAATTTTAACGCTAACGCGTGTGACTGTAACGATCTATGTTTGTCGTATGATTTGCCGGCCAGATGGGCATGGCCGGCGCACAGCTGGCGCACGCCCTCCCTATAATATTAGATTTCGTTTACTACTTGTTATCGTCGGTTTCTTGGCCGCCGGCTTACGGTTACGGTTAATCAACGGGCAATCGCGTCGACAACAATTCAACGCCATCAAGTTTTTAATAACTTAGCGGCCAATCACGTGTGAAAGAAACAGCAACAAAGTGATTGCAGTAGCTGTTATCAATTGGAGACAGTAGCGATGTGCCCCAACGCACAACGTGTAGTGTGCACCCAGGCTGGGTACGCAGTTCACCGGTTTTGCTTGAGTAAAAACCAAGCAAGAGAAGCCAAAAAGAGTTCAGTTAGATATGATAGGATTATGTTATTCAGAAAAAACCGTGTTTAATTTATTTAGCCAAGTTGCGAGCTGCATTCCAGTCAGCAACATTTACAAGCTGGTTAACTGTATTTGGTCGCTTGTGGATTAGGAAGCTTCGGTTTTAGAGTTCTTTTAAAACCAATTATTATTTAATTAATATTATTAATTTTTAACAAGTAACTATTAAAGTGTTCAATATTTTTAATTAAAAAATTTCTCTACTTCATAGGTTTTTTTTTGCCAGAGCTGAGTACCAGCTAGCAAGATTTACCAGCTGGTTAATTGGTATTGCGGTTGCTTGGGAATTAAAGAGCTAAGTGTTGAGGTTTTTTTTTAAATTTAAACTATATTTCTAATTTAATGGTTTTTATAAACTAACTAAATGGGATATATGAAAATTCGATAGAATTTGAAGACTATTTAAATAAAAATATTTTTATTATTTTTTTCGTATTCTACTATTTTTCAACGTCTTCTTATATAAGCATTTTTTGCTTGAGCTGCATACCAGCTACTAAAGCTAATCAATCAATCAATCAAGCTAAAGTTGAGTTTACATTGAATTGTTTATTTATCAGATGAGGGCAATTTAGCGGCATGTGCTGTTAACTAAACACTAATGCATACATTGTAGATAGTGTGCACTTAAATCAGGTATGCAGCTCAAAGATTTCGGTTGATAAAACTCAAGCAAAGCAAATCAAAAATTAAACTCGTTTTCTCTTTAACTTACAAAATATTTAAAAATAGTTGCACTAAAATTTTTAACAGGTTGAGATGCGTACCAGCCAACAAAACGTACCAGCTTGTAACTGTAACCAGGCAAAAGTAACGTTTACTTTTTGTACGAAATCGTTTGTTTATCAAACGACTTACGACATTTACGGAAAATTGTGCGGCGATTTTGAAGGCAACAACAAAACAAACGTAAACACGCTAAGCAAACAAATTGCAGTTAATGATCATCAAGAGCTAATATTTCGTCGATCTGGGCAAGTGCACGATAGGTGCAGTTCCTTGAGTGGCAATTTAATATAATATGCAATTTAAGCAGTTGCTGCGTTTCTCAGCGACACCCACACCCACTCACTCTTGCACACACACTATCAAGACAACACAAACACACTGAAATATATATGCAAAACAAAGACAACTCTGCTTTTGCATCTGCAATGCTTTAATGCAATTTCGCACAGTTTAAACAGCTTAAAATTAAACGCACATTTACATTAAAATGAGTTCGACTTTCTATTTTTGAAATCGTTTGGGTTTTACATACGAAAATTCGATACAGGCACTGTGACAGCGAATTGGCGACGCTTTAGCAGCGCGACGGTAAAGCAACTACCACTCACAGCTGCGTCGGGTCGATATTTATTTTTGTTGTTGCCGTTGTTGTTGCTGCTGCTGTTGGTGGTGGCGTGTTTCGTGCTCCGAATAGTAGCGCCTGCACGTTACAACTTAGCACGTGTGGTATTTGATTTGACATGCCATGCCTCTTTATACATGTGTGTTAATAAAAATTAATTAACTAAGCTTATCAATTGTTGAGTAACTGAAATATACAACAAGAGTTTTGTTTAGTGTAATTTCTGTGCATAACAATTAAATAATTAATAAATTTGTTGGTTTTTTCTCAGGGTTTTGTTTTTGCATCGTTCGTATTTGTTTGCATCTGTTTGAATTTGCGTTTGCAAACCAACCTCAAGCATGGGCGATAAAGTATATAACTCGAATAACAGTGCGGAGTCAATCGCCGACTCTGTCTACTAATTACTCAATGGCGTTGAGCGAAAGAGCGATTCAAAAAGAAACTCGGTAAATTCGCTCTCTTGCACAAAGCTCTCACACACATTGAGAACCTGAGCAGAAATGGAATCAAAATGTGCATAGTCATCATGCAGCTGTAACGTGCGATGCCCACTGCGGCGGCTATTGTGCCGTATTCAAAACAGAGCTTTTCCTTCCTCGCTTGGGCAGCGCTTTGCAACTTTATTCGAGCGGGTGGCAACGCCAACGCAACTAAAAGAAAACCACTTTTGTATTTCATATCTAGTTAACTCACACAGTCGCAAGCAATAACCAGTAAGAAAAGATAACTTAAAGATACACGGAATCAAAATGACGGTATGGCGAATTCTACTGGAAGCGCTGCTGACACTAGTGCACATCCTCAGCGACAAGCTGCTGGAGTTTGCCCTCGGCTGGTATCTGGGGCCGCACAAACGTGTCGCAACGCCCAGTGTGGAGCAACAGGCCATATTGACCAAGAGTGCCGTCGAGTTGGCAACACAAATACGCGAACGCCAGCTGAAAAGTTACGACATCGTCAAAGCGTATTGCGAACGCATCGATATTGCGAATCGGGAACTGAACGCCGTCGTCGACGGACCCTTTGCGGAGGCACTGCAGCAGGCGCGCGATGTTGATGCGAAGTTGGCGGCGAATGAGTACAGTGCGGAGCAGCTGCAGGGACTGCCGTTTCTGGGCGTGCCCTTCAGCACCAAGGACAGCACCGCCGTGGCCGGCAAGCGGCACACGCTGGGTCTGCTGGCACGCAAGGATGTGCGCGCCCAGGAGGATGCGGAGTGCGTGCGCCTGATGAAGCAGAGCGGCGCCATCATCATAGCCACCAGCAATGTGCCGGAGGTGAACAAGTGGATCGAATCGCGCAACATGCTCATTGGCGGCACCAACAATCCCTACGATCTGCGTCGCTCGGTGGGCGGCTCCTCCGGCGGCGAGGGCGCTCTGATCACCGCCTGCTGCACCGGCTTTGGCCTCGGCACCGATATTGGCGGCTCCATACGCATACCGGCATTCAATTGCGGCATCTTCGGGCACAAGCCCAGCTTCGGAGCCATAAACATGGCTGGGTGCACCTTTCGCACTGGCAAGGAGTCGGAGACAATGGTGTGTGTGGGTCCCATGGCGCGCTATGCCGGCGATTTGCGGCCCATCATGAAGGTTCTGCTCGAGCCCAAGGCGCACAGCGTGCTCAAGCTGGACCAGTCGGTGGATGTGAAGCGTCTGCGCTACTTCTATGTGCCCAGCCTTGGGATGCGTGCGTGCAATCCCGTCAACCGGGAAACGGAGCGCATAATGTACAATGTGCGTAAGCACTTTGAGTCGCTCAGCGGGCAGGAGGTGCGTCTGGCCAAGCTGCCGCAGACGCAGCTGACGAGCAAGATGTGGCGCTACTGGATGACCCAAGAGCCGGCCAATTTCAATCAGCTGCTGGGCAACGGCGTCCAGCTGAATCCCTTTGTCGAGCTGTTCAAGAAACTGATCGGCCAGAGCGAGTACAGCTTGGCGGCCATTTACTCGCTGCTCGACAGCGTTCTGCCCAAGGAGAAGGCGACGCTCATCCGAGAGGCCACCAAGGAATGCAAGTCGGCGCTGCAAGAGCTGCTGGGCGAGAATGGGGTGCTCTTCTTTCACAGCTCGCCGCGCACGGCGCCCTTCCATTACTATCCGCTGGTTAAGTTGATGGACTTCAGCTATTTCAGCCTGTTTAATGTGCTTCGGCTGCCGGTGACCCAAGTACCCATGGGCCTGGATGGGCAGGGCATGCCGCTGGGCATTCAGGTGGTAGCCAATCACAACAACGATCGCCTCTGCCTGGCGGTGGCCGAAGAGCTGGAGCGGTCATTTGGCGGCTGGGTGCCGCCATTTCCATTAAAGCGCTAAGTGGTTGTTAGTATTTTTTAAAAATAACTCATTTAGGTGTTGGTATTCCCTAAGTCTGTGTTTTTAGAAATTAAAAGGTATATGTCTCGAATTGATCGAACTATGGTAAAAGACTCTGAATTCTTTCTACATGTATTGAAAATTAAATTAAATACAGCCAATCAGTTTTGAATTTAATGTAGCGGCAAATTCCACCGGCTACAGTGTGACCACAAATTGCATTGGCTACAATTAAGTCTGGTCACGCTGTTAGCCTATTGCAACAATTCGGTCAAACATTTTTGAATTCAATTTAGCGGCAAATGCAGCAACAGCTGTTCTACAGTGTGACCACAAACTGCGTTGCCTGAACTCCAGTCTGGCAACGCGGTCAGCCTATTACAACGATGTGGCAGCACTCTCAATCATTAGATGGGTTACACTTGCAGCTTTAAGTAGATGTGCGGGCCTTTTTTAAAACTTGTGCCAAATATATTATTGACATGGAGCCATACAATAGCATTATCGAACTGAAACGTGAACGCGAGCAAAGCAAGCGGTAAGTGCAAGCAGCTACAAACAGCTAATTGAAGCGTATGTAAGAAGTTGAGCACATCCTTTGAACTTTGACCAAGCCAAGGTGATAAATGGACATTTGAACCCCAAACAAGCAGCTCAGCTGAGACGTTGGCGTTGTCCACAATTAATTTGCAGGCGCCCTCTCCCCAAAACAATTGTACGCACACACACATTGACAGCTTTTTGCAGATGTGCGTGCGACACTCAAACCAAACGTAACCTAACCTCACATTGGCTCTGGCTATAAATTACGTGCTACGTGCATCTTCCGATTGTCTCATTTACAGCGGTTGCGGTTGCTGTTGCTCTTGTGCCTTGTTTCACCTATTGTCTTGCTGCTGACCAAGCGACAAATATGCCTTTTAATATTTTCACAAGTCAAGTATGGACACGTGCAATTGTCTAAAGTGTTTTTGTTGTAGCTGCTGCTCTTCCTGTAATTTGCCGGTTTGCTTTTGCTATACATCTGTATGTGTGTCTGTCTTTTGAGCATTTTTGTTCTGTTTTGTTTGTCTGTTTCTGTTTTTGAAATATTAACGACGCCCTTTTGCTGTTTTTGTATTTGTGCACAACTTTTGCGTTTCGAGTGTTTTTGCCTGCATTTTATGTGCGTCTCATACCCCACACACACACACACATTGCATATTCTCCGTATTTGCATTTGTGTGTGTTTGTGTAGCTTTTGAAGTAATGCGTAACAAAGTTGAATTGAAGTGTTCTAAATAGGTTCAATTGAACTACTGAAGTGAACGATTTTTAATATTTTGTGCATGCTGTGCCAATTCTTTTGTGTCTGTACGCACCAGATAATAGTTAATTCGTTCAGCGTTTCTTTTATTTATTAACAAACTTAATCAAATTAAATAAAAAGAAATTGTAAACAATAATGATCATTTTTAAGGCATTAATTGAAAAAATATGTAATATCTGCGATTAACACGTATTGAACTATTTAAGGAATAAGTAGCATAAAATAAATTATACTGAGTAATACGAAAGTAATAAAATGAACAATGAACTAAAAGTTACGATTTGTTCGCTAAAAAACAAATTGATCTTTGAAAATGAACTACGTTGCACAACTCTATTGCGTGGCAAGCAAATTCCATAACCTAAGCTTGACATTTTTTCTAATTGCAATTTAGCGACGTGCAAGTGCTGCGTATTTAGTGATGAGACATGTGTAAATACAAACATATGTATGTATGAATTTTTTTCATGCTTTAAATACGTATCGAAATTTAAGAAGCGAATGTCATCTAGTTTAAAGCACAAACGACGACAGACGTTTCCTTTCATCTGCCCACACGGCGGAGTCTCAAATGTAAAATTATGAAAATTACCCAGCCGCGGCGGGCTTTGTTGGCATTGTATGCGCGCCTTTGACAAATCCCAAATCCAGGCACTAAACAGACATGTTTCATTGCCACCGTCTCCACACACATTTGCCTATGCGCCGAAGTACATACAAAAATATAGTTGAGAGTTCTTTTTTTACATTTTTTTGCATTTGCTGTTGCTACCGTTGCCGCTGGCCCCAAACTGTTGTAAAAACGTCTACATTGTTGAAATTCCTTTTGCGAAATTGCCACGTGACACAAAGGCGTCTGGAGCACACATAGACCGAACGCCTTTTATTAGCCTCTGCCGAGTGCGACCCAACCGAACTACCCGACACAATAGGCCCGAAAATGACGTTGCAACAATTAATGTGAACATTTTCGCAGTCGTCGTCGTCGTCGTGATTTATAACGTGCATAAAATTTGCGGTCCTGGCGTAGCACCTAAAATGGAGGGGGCTAAAAATTAGTCAGTTGCTGTTTCCTGTTTGTTTGTCAGTGTTTTGAGTGGGGGGAGGGGGAGACGTTGCGTTGTCAACGCCTTTATAATTTATCGATAGTTGCGTACGGTTGAACCCTAAACACCCTGTGCGGCTGTCTGCATATTTGAAAACTATTTTCATTGCGCGATAATTTATGTGACATGTACAAATTACACAATCGTTGGCCAGTTATGCAAATTAATTGCAAAAATATACAGCGTAATTTGATGCCAACTTTTCTCTCCAATTCTTATGCTATATAAAAGTAGTAGCCCAGCCATTCAATTCGCTTTCCAAATCTCACTTTATGAGCTAAAAAGGAAAATACAAATTTCTTCTTGTGCCTTTGTTTTGCCATTTTGCAGTTTGCAGTTGCCTTTTTCAATTTACAATAAAATTCAATAAGGTGTCGACTTAATGGAAATTGACTGACAGCAGCTGCCACATTTGAACGTGTGTGTGTGAGTATGTGTGTGCGAATTTGTGAGTGGCTGTATAAATCTAAGGCCAGGTCTTAGCTTCGTGTTTTGTGACTTTTTGCTAGAAAATGCATTTGGGAGCAAAAATTTGCTTGGCAGGTGCAAAAGTTCAAATATCGCACGGAATGGAAAATTGTACAAAAGCTGAGATGTATTCAAGTTATAAAGCAGAGCTTTACCATAATTTAGGAAATGGAAATGTCATTATTTAAATATCTTTATCAAAAATCTGAACACGTGTCTTATATTAAATTATAAAGTTCGCCATTCGTTATTTATTTATTTTTCTTTCTCAAAGAAAAAAAGTTATTTTAGTTAAAGGTTTATTTGTTCTTAATTATTTCAATACCTGACCTCTAGCTATAATATAAATGAAACCAATTATTTCTATTTTAAGACCTATAAGAAGATGCTCTCAGAGTCATTTAAGTGTCTTGTTTATAATTAATATCTTGAAAGACGTTTAAATTTTGCGATACTTCTTTGTGTGTTATCCTTAAATGTTTTACTGACCCGGTTGGTTAAGAAAAATAAGACCTTGGTTTTCTTACAATGAAGAACTATTTTTCTCGAAACTGATCTCTTAAGTCTCTTAAATAAGCTTCTTTCATCTTAAAACAAAACGAATACAATGTTGGAAATTCGGATATATAAATAAAGCAGCAAAAACCAGATATATAAATAAATAAAAATATTATATTAGGTTAGATAAGCAAATAAATGCCTATACTCGTTTTAGTTTTACAATTCTTAGTTCCTATTCTCATTTCTTTTGAACACTAGAAATAACCTTAACAAAGTCTATCCAAATACGAAGTCCTCAGCATTCAGGTTGTTTTACTAATGCAATGTATATTTAACTGAAAAATGTCTACCAACATCATTAGACTTATGAAACCGCATGCTCATTACAGGTAAACACTTGGTAAACACGAATACGCACTGTTGCACATGAAATATTTTGGATGCGCCCATTTAAATAACCTTGCGCTGAGTACAAATTTTAATTTTTCAAAAACTAACAAATATATAAAAATAAATTGCAAGTGCATGTGACAAAGGGGAGAGGGGTGTAAGGGTAGAGGCAGAAGTGGAGGTTGCATGCAACAGCAACCAGTTTGTTGCAGTTGGCAGCGTTCTTTCCACTGCTGCACAATCAGCAAAAGTCAGCGAGCTATGAATAAAAGTTAAACAGACAAAACAAAGTGCAAAGTTAGTGGGTGTAGCTAGAAGACGTCGAATAGGGTGTCTAGCAGGGTGCAGCATTAGTTGTCGTTGTAAATTTCACACGCAGAGCGCGTGAAATGGCGATGCCATTTTAAAGTTAAAACATTTGCGTAATTAGCAGCAGCAGCAAGAGCAACAGCAACAATTGTTGGCAACAAAAACCCGAAAGGTAAAAACAAGTCAAGAGCCAGGCCAACAAAAGGGCGACACCCAAAAGTACTTTAAGTGCCAGCGCAAATTACGTAGCAAAAAGTTAATTAAATTGTTACCATTCTGCGTAATTTTTTTTGGCTTTTTTTTTGTTTCACCGATTTATCGTGTTGTCCGTGTTGGCTTTTGGCCAACTGCATGTTTGCTAACCGAAAAACCTCCAGCTGACAATTAACAAATGTCAACGAAAACTTGCGCCAAGGATGCGGGCGTCGCCGTAGCCAAACCTTGGATTGGAGCACAGTGTTATGACACTTGTTTTTTCGGCTGGGGCGGGGGTATGATTCATGTTTGCCCACTATTTTGAACTACTTTTCCATTAACTTTTACATGGCTTTTACATGAGCTAATTGTAGTTCAAGACTTGACAGTGATTAAGATTTCATTTCGTTGGTATTTGAAAAATGTTTATTATATACCATGTGTGCCAAATAAATTAAAATACTGAACCGATTTCACCTAAAGTGTCGTTTAAATTTTTGCAAACTTTTTATTACATTAACTGGGAAAATATTTTAATGTATTTATAGTAAAGCAATAATTACATTTTTGGGGTGAGCTTTGAACCTGATTGAAATGTGCGATTTGATTACCAGAAATTTTTTAAAGATAAAATTCTTAACCTTTTGTTGTCCCCAATAGACGAATATACTATTTTACAAAATATTTTTAAAAAATGTATATATTAAAATTTAATTTCATTTAAGTTAAATCAAACTATCATAGTCAAAATAATATTTATTTATTTTTTGTTATATATTCAATTTGTTTTGATAAAGAGAGTTACCATTTGCATTTAACGCAAAATAAAAACAAAAAACATTTTTGTAAATAAAAGATTTAGATTCAGCATCAATCTAAAGAATATTTCCTTCAAATTGGGTTATTGTCACATTAATAAAAATGAGAAATTTAGGAGGATACCGTTTAAGCTCTCGGCATTTTTTCTTGAATTTTGTCATAACTTTTGGAATCATGCTTTATTTTTGGCTTCTCCCTTTCATCGATCCAGAAATCAAACGATTTAAACATTCATCTTTCAGATATATAAAAAACTGCCATTAACTATATGCGTCCCGTCGACATCATTTAACATTGCCAGTCAGATGCGTGCTATATTGTGCGTAAAGTTCAGAGATAAGCCGCTGGTACCACCTTTTTTTTGTTTTTATTTCTTTGCTTTTTCTGTTTTCTTTTTTCATTGCTTGCTGCCCCCGTCATTCATCAGTCATTGAAGTTGACTGCGACAGTTCGCATTAAGCATTATCAATTGCGAATCACCAATCGTTGTCATCGTCGTCATTGGGTCCAGGTCCAGGTCTGGGCACGGGCACGGGCACGTTTGTCGTGTTGTCTGGCGCGCATATCGCATTATATCTGCATTGTCACCTTGTTGGCCATTTAACGTGGAACGCCCAAAGCTCAGGGACTGTTAACGGTACGAGCAGGAGCAGTAGCAGCAACAGCTCCTCTGGCTTCGTCCTTCTGGCGCGGCTTGTCGTGTGCACGCCTCAAGTTGGCTACATGGATTTAAGCTTGTCCTGCCGGAGAGCTGCTCCAGCTTCGAGTTGGCAAGAAAATATTGTTGTTTTCTGTTTTTTTCGTTCTCTTTTGTGGTCTCGTTATACTTTCGCTTTTTCTTTATGTAGCTCAGTGTTATTCAATTAGCTGCAATGACAGTGGGTAAAATAAGTATGCTTTCTATATAACGCATTAAATTGGCTTCTGAACATTTAAGTGGAAGTGTGTAAATGGGCTAATTTGAGTTTCTTATCAACCTGTCAAAGTTGACAGCCAGTTTAATAGGGTTTTAAGCTAGTTTTGAAGTAGTTCTACGTCATTCATAACTTAACAGTCAGATTTATCTGTGAAGTAATTTATAGACGATTTAATTGCCAATGTTTAGCAGTCAAGTATTTAACAGCTTATGCAATTGCAATGTTACCATCTTGGAATTTTATTTTTCGCAGAATTTGTGAAGATAAAACAACTTGGAATTTAAAGTTCAACGGCAATTTTACTGTTTGTTAAATTGATTTTCCAATAATAATATGTAAACAGTTTGTATTTACTTCAGAAAAAAAGAGAATAAATTTTACCAATTAAACTACTTGTTAAACATAAATTTTTTGGTAGCATGCATGAAGTTAGATGCATACATATATAGCTGCAGGTACCTACAAACGAATGAATTTTTAACGCGATTTCGCTTAGAAGTAAGAAGAAATAATTATTAATTTTAACTTAAATATATTTAATTAAAAATATATTTATTTAAAATTTAAATAGAAACGGGAAAAGTTGTATTCAGAAAATTACACTGTCAGCTTTAATCCGAACGCCAACATTTTCTTTAACTTTAAAAGTCAGAAATTGTGTATGTCTATTTTTTTGCCATAATTTGTTGCCATTGTCTTTGCAATTTCACAAATCTGCCTCGATTCGCGCACCTTTTAAATCGGCAACGCCTAAAAGCAAACAACGAAAAAATTGCACAGCAAATAAGGAGACCGAATAAGAAGAAGCTGCGTAACGGACGGAGTCACATTTATCCTAACGTGCTCGTTTAAGTGGAATCACTTAATGGTTTTATACGCTTATCATTATCATCCCAGCAGCGCCGTCGCCCTGTCTCGCTGTGCTAATGCCATGCCAGGCAACGTCGTTGTCCAAACGAGATCCACGCACAATGACAAAGCATCAACAGTATGGATAGCACCGCCAGCACCACCAGGACCACCCATCGCCAGTGAATCCACGAGTCGCGCGCCGTTGATTCAATCAAATTTCAAAGTGTGGAGCATTTTTATCTGGCGGATGTTTGGCTCGCTGTCAGCGCAAAATGTTTGCGTCCAGTCATTGTTTTAACGCGTCTGTTTGCCCGGCACACACACACACACGCACACAACAACACAACACACAAACCCAACTCACATCTTCTTTGTTAAATGCATAATTTCTGTGCTGAATGTTTCAGTTTTTGGGCGCGTGACAGTCGTACGCTGTGTGTGCGTGTGTGTGTGCTGGGGTGTTGCTTAGGGGTTGGCTTGGATGGGCCACTGCCACAGTCAAAGGTCGTATGTACGGCCCACAAATAAGGAAGTAATATGTCGCCGCTGCATGGCCATCAAAGCCAGACGCGTTGAATACTTCGCTGAGCTTGTAAATGACGGTAGCTGCCCGTTTTGCTCCACACTGCCCACCCCTCCCCCTGTCCCCCTCTAGACGACGCTTGTCTATGACAGCGAGAGAAGTGAATGCTCTTTTTTTGCTCACATGGTTCAGTCCATTGTCAACGATTATTTGGCTGCGCTGCAAAATAAAGGGTATATTTTCTATGGTAGTTGGTTTTGTAACTGGGATTATTTATGAATTAGTTTAATCAGAATTAAAAATTACGTATAAAAACAAAATAAATTCAATAAAAAAATGTACAGTATTTTTATTTATTTTAAGGCTAGCTTGAAGAACACGATATGTACTTGAATTTCCTTTCAACTGTTTCAATTTTCACAGTCGTCTAGCGTTTGCAAATTGGATTTTCTTGCCATTAGTTAAGTTTCTGTGGTATTTAAGATAGGTTTATAAAGAGCAGAAAAAAATCAACAATGCATGTAAAATAAGATTTGATAATAAATCTGTAAATTGTAAATGTAAATGTAAATTTGTAAATTTAAAATGTTTTACCAGGAAAACAAAGACACAGTTTTTTAAGACATTTTGTTTAAATTTATAAAATCTATTTCGGAGAGTAAATTTAATGCTGGGACGCTATCAATTTTTTTGTACACTAACGTTATCCTTCGTCTTTTCGTCGATGACCTATTTTGAATCCGTATTGAAAAAATCCTGACAATGTTCATAATTAAATTATATTTGTTGTTCACTATCATTCGTTATCATGAAAAAACTTGAAAAATTTTTTTGTCATTAAATTATTTGGATAGTTTTTGGTTGTCTTGTATTATTTTTGTAAACTTTATTTATAATTTATATAATTTTATTTTATTAAATTATTAATTTTGTCCTTTTTATCTATTTTTAAGTGTGTACTTCAAAATACCATATTTCGTATAGCCTCGCTTATAGGGTATTTATATGGTTGCTCAGCTATACAATTCACAATCTGTTCCCGTCCGTTTTTTCTTCTTCTTTCTGCTCCGCTGTCAAAAACATTGAACCGCATTTGTTTTGAAAGATTAATGAGCCACAATTGGTCGCATCATCGCGGTGTCTGTGGCTATTGTTGTGCGCAGCATTGTTGTTGTTGTTGTTTTCGATGATTTGCGCATATTTATGGTCTTGAAAACGTTGTCACATTTTAAGTTTCGAACGAGATCTCCAGAGCATGACCTTTATATGGTGGTCTGAGGGTGCTGGTGTTTGGTACCACACCGGCAAATCATTTCATTAATTTAATGTACCAGAATGTGACTTGTCGGTTGTCAACTTTGTGTCGCTCCATGAAGGATGTGTGCGGCGGAGGCAGGGCCAGGATGTTGTTCACTTTAGTTTAATGCGACTGCCGGGGACGACAAGTCAGTTAGTGCATCGAAACTTTGCCAACTTTGGCGCTACAAGGCACTGATTTTATTTACAGGCTAACAACAAGGATACTTCTGACGACAAGTCGAGTCAAGTCAAGTCGAGAGTCGACTCGAGTCAGTGCGACTTGGCCTGGGGGTGGGGCGTGCCTCTTTGCCGGCCAGCTGGATGCCTGGGATGCAGCGTGGCTGTCAGTAACACTTAGTCGACATTTAACTTGTGTCATCTGCAGTGCACGGGCTAACCGAAGGTACTGGGAGGGGGCAGCATGCGTCAAGGATAATGAAAACTCATGCGTTTCAATTGGTATTTTCTGGCGCAGAACGTTTCAGAATGTAAAAAAAATATTAACTAGAATGGAAAGCAATATATTTAAATTGGAATGGAATATTTGGAAATGGGACAAAAACTGGAATTCAGAAGTTATTCAGTCTATTTTATAAATATGCTTTTGAATAAAAGAAAGTTATTGATGAAAGCAAATATCAAAACATCAATGTATCGACTTTTAATATTTAGCTGATATTTTTTCGTTATATATTTTCCGATATAAAAAATAATCGTTTTATGGAATACAAATCATCGGCCATTCTTAGTACACGGTTAAAGTTGCCAAATAAGATTTATAAAAAGAAAACGAAAAATTTGGCATTCTCATTTAGACGTTAGAGATTATAAAGAATTCTTTATACAGTGGTGAGAAAATAATATGAAGTGCATTATTTTCTGTAAAGATCAAATTCTCTCCTGGATTTTGGTTAATATGTTATAACTTTTATTAATGTTTGGTGAAATATGTTTAAAAGTAAGAGTAAGACTAAAAAGAGAATTAATTTAAATTTTGGGCTTGAAAAAAATGGAAATAAGCGACTTAAGACTACGCAACACTATGGTTTTCTCCTTCAAAGTTTTTAGTTGAAAGATTTAATCTTATTCTAAAATCCAGGCCACTATACAAAATCCATACCTTCATGGAAATCGGTTTAGTTTTAACAAAGTTATGGAGGTTTTATCCCTATTCATACGAACATTTTTGTTTGATTGATCTAATAAATATTTAAGATAAACAGGTAGTTCTTAGAGTATTTACACAAATAAACTTATAACGCAGAACAACATTTGATCATCCTTAAATATTCATTTGATTAAGTAGGAGACTAAAGGATCTCCCCTCTTTAATTTCAGTATTAACTGGAAGTGCACAGCGGCAGCAAACAATTAAATAGCTACACACAGCCGGCACATGCCAAACAACAAACTTCCTACACACACACGCGCGCACATACACCCTCTCCTCCCTCTTGTCATACACACACGCATCAACCGGCAAACACTGTGGCTACTTCATCATGGACAGCAACTGCGTTAGAGATTCATCCATTTATTCACACCACAAAGCAGTAGGGGGCAAGGGTCATGGGAGCAGGCGAAGAAGAAGACGAAACAGGACAGTTAGAAACAGGACGACTGAGACCCAAAGGCGTAAACTTATTCCGAACAGATATTTTTGGCGACACACAATAAGCCGCGGCACTTTTCATTAGCAGCCACACTTGGGGCGTCAGCTGCTCAAGGGAGGGCGGGATAACACTTGGAGAAAAGCGAAGTTCTTAATTCTGGTATTGTTGGGGTAGAATTAATAGCGCTCTTTCTTCAAGTTTAAGTATATTTCGGTCCTGAATATATTTCAATTAGGTTTGAGGTCACCTATATTCAAAAAAATTCGTTTTTTTATTATTAAGAAGTTAAATACTTTTTTTAAATTTTTGTTTATTGTTTTGCATGGACCCTACCTAATGAACAATAGGTTTTTGAAAAAGACTTTACTTAATTTAAATATATAAAATAAGCTTTACGCATTCTTAATGAATGAACAATGTTGCTTTAATTAAATATTTAAAATTCGTTTTCCATTCAAGTTTTTAACCTATTGTGTAAGAAATGCAAAGAAAATTATTTACAATACAAGATTGTGAGTAAAAAATATACTTTTCAACTATGAATTATTAATTTTATAGAAAAGAAATCTTAAAACAAAAAGGTTTCTTTTATCTTAATGAAATTTTTGACCTTCGCTATATTGATTTAAATTTCCAATTTAAGTACAAGTCTTGATTAATTTTTTTCTGAGTGCATATTTCATAGTATCTATAAAATGTCTTGGCCTTGTCGGGCTTTACTTCTTACTTTTTGTGGCGCCTTTGTTGCAGTTATTAACCCTTAACCGCACATAACATTTATTACCCACATTGTTCCGCACACACAGCCCACACACAAGGGCCAAACAAAGTCGCCTGCGTTAAGCTGACAATGACATTTTTTTTGCCACCCCCTGGATTTCCTCTGCTCCGTGGTGCCTGAACTAGCGCATTTCGCTTGATTGTGTTTGGTAGGGCGACTTTTGTCTGTGGTTTATCGCTTTTAATTTGTCGTCGCGTCTTGGGCTCGTTAAGTCGTCTTTGGGCCTTTTTCTCAATGCTTTTCCTCGCTTTCGCTGAGTGAATTTTCGTGGCGATAATTGGCTGTGCACAAGGCCAACAAAATTAGAGATTTGTTGCTCGGTAATTCGTTACAACATGTTGAATGCCTAGAGCTCTCAGCTCTGAATTTATTCTTTGTGCTTTAAATTGACCAATTTTTCATCAGTAATAAAATTATTTTGCTGTGCGTTTTGGGTAGAAAACTCCAGTGCATTTAAATTTCTTATTTTTACTTTTGTGTTGTGTCCTTCAAGGTTTTACTGGCTTTACTTCTTCCATGAAATTATATCCGATTTTCTGACAGCTCCATTTAGCTGTAGTACTTTGATACAAATAATCTTTCTTTCTGTTGCAAATTTATATATGTATTTTTGTTTAAATCAAATATTTTATTTTTTAAATTGCTTTACATTCTGTGACCATAAACGTTGCATAAGCTGCTTAACTTTGACGTAGATACTTCAGCTTATAAAATTTATCAAACATTTTTCGACAGTGCAAATTTGGTTTTAAATAACTTAAAAAGCTCTAGATCAATATTTACCATTTCCTTTTGGGTTGTATTCATAAATCTATTTCTTGAAAAAAATGTATATAGTGATTATGTCTATAGTGATTAACATTTTTCTGGCTGCGCTGCCTTGAGGCGGTAAAATTTAAATAAAAGTTTGAAAAAACCTAGTTTTTTATGTTATATTTTTAGTATTTTTGTATTGTCTAATATTCTCTTAAAAGTTTTACTGGAATTAAATTAAAGAAGAAACTGAGGTGAAAATCTACTTTACTCTTTACTAACTTTTAAGGTGTATCTTATAAATTCGTATTAAAATCATGAGAGTAAGTAGTTTTCATATGCTCTTTGTATTTAGTGCTGTATTCTTAAACGTTTTACTGGCTCCTAGCTTGAAAATGCAAATAGGAGCTGTGAAATAATTATTTTTTCATGTCTGAATTTGAATTATAAAGGCACTTTTGTTTTATGAATTCTCTTTGTGCCTTATCCTTAAACGCAGTATCCTTGCGGCATAATGTCAAGGTTACTTTCACATTTCGTGAACAAAATCACAGCTGATTAGTTTTTATTGGGATTTGCGCTTGTCAAAAACTTGAAAAGAAAAAATGTCCGAAATTGAGAATAATCTGATTCAGCTGCGTGCCCGCCTCCAAGAGCGCGGCGTCAAGTTGTGGGAGGCGCCCTACTACGTGGAGAATGTGGGCAGCAGCGATTCGGCCGTGGAGCAGCTCGCCCAGGAGCTGAGCCGGGAGCTGCCCATTAGCGCGGCGAGCTGCAAGAATTCGTTGCTGGAGCTGCAGGAGCACGCGATGCGCAAGCTGGCCGCCCGTCGCCAGTTCAACGAGACGGGCCTGGCCACGTTCCATGTGCGCTGCGTGGACAGCCAGGGCGGCATGGCGCACACGCTGGAGGTGCACTGTGCGCTCGGCGAGCTGGGCGCGCAATTGCAGCGCAAAATCGCCGACGAGCTGCAGCTAACCGAGGCGGATCACGTCAAGTGCATCTCCGCGGGACGCATGGTGACGCCGCAGGCGACGCTGCAGGCGCAGGGACTCAAAAACAACCAGCAGCTGCTGGTCATTGTGGGCCAGCCGGATGCGCGGGGCGAGGCGCTCTACGAGCGCATACGCCAGATACAGCGGGACGTGGAAATGGTCATCGATTCGAATCATCGTTTCGTCGAGCTGGAGGATCAGGATGGCAACGCCATGTTCCTGCCGCCCGACGAGAATCGCGCCCTGCTCCTCGGCATGGGCCTGTGCGAGAAGGGGCGCGCGGCCATGCGGCGGGAGCATTATGATGAGGCCCTGCTGCTCTTCCTCGAGGCCGACGAGAAGTTCAACGGCTGTGATTCCAAGTTTCTGGAATCGGTGGACAACTATGCGCTGCTCAATCTGGACATTGTCTGGTGTTATTTGTGCCTGAAGAACATTACGCAGCTGCCGGATGCACAGCGTCGTTTGGATGTCTGCGAGCGCATCTTTCGGCGCAGCTATGGCGAGAACTACAGTCGCCTCTATGCACTGAAGGGCTTTAGCTGTCCGGAGCGTGCGCTGATCATGCGGCTCCAGCTGCTCCAGGGCGTCATATTGTTCCATCAGAATCGCCGGGATGAGGCGCGGGCGCGCCTCCAGCTGGCGGGCACAGCCCTGGCCGAGCTGAAGGTGAACACCGAGCAGCTGGAGCTGCTGCTCGAGATGGGCTTCAGCGCGGGCGATGCGCGTCTGGCGCTGCGCTCCAGCAACGGCAACGTGGAGCAGGCGGTGCAGTTTATTCAGCAGCGACGCCAACGCGTTCAAGCGGCGCGCCTCACCTCGAGCTCGGAGCGAGAGCTGGGCCGCCGGCTGGCCCAAATGCAGTTGGGCAGCGGCGAGCGGGATTGGGTGCATCCGCGCAGCGTGTGTCGCCTCATGGACCTGGGCTACGAGCGTTCGCTGGTCGTGGAGGCACTGCGTCGCACCAAGAACGATTTGTCGCGCAGCCTGGATCTGCTGCAGTCCCATGCGGACGAGCTGCGCCGCAATTTGCCCGCTCCCCAGGCAGCCGACGAGCAAATGCTCTACACTCTGCGCGAATTGGGCTTCAAGTTGGCCGCCGCACGTGCCGCTCTAGAAACCACGCACAACGACCTGGACCGGGCCATTGACTTTCTGCTCAAGAGCTTGGCCAACGAGGGCGAATTGCGCAAAGTGATCAAGTTTATGTCCACATTGTCCAAACAGGCGACCGATGGCGCCTCCTGCTCCGCCTCCGCCTCCTCCACCTCTACCTCCGCCAATGACCCCACGGAGCTGTCGCACACCAGCTTGTCTGAGCTTACGCCCAGCAAACTAGCCCTGGTCCAAACGGTTCTTGGCAAGGCCAACATCGAAATGGAATCGTATAGCGCCTATAAGCGTTTCAACGAGGACATACCCGACAACGATCAGGATTATTTGGATTTGCCGCTGGAGCAGGAGGAGCAGATACTCATCGAGTACAGGCACCTGTTGGAACATTGATTTTATAAATATATATAGAGTCCACGTGAATTACACTCAGATCTTATCGAAATTATTTCAACTTTGCCTCTGATAAAGAATGAATTTGCCCGATAACGGGATTTTACTAGTCTTATAACGTTTCTTAGATTACGAAATGTATTTATATCTTAAATATAATTAGGAATTATGGTCTTAAAAAAACCTGCTTTAAATAAGAAATATGTTCCCAGTCTGTTTTTTCCAAATTGTACTTAATTTAAATATAACATTCTTGGTTTTTTATAAACCATTGCCAGATATTTAATGGCATATGTTGAATGAGAAAAATACAACTTGATACAGCTATTAGTAACTTAAGCTTTATGAACATTTTAGTAAGCTTAAGATATATTAAGGTAATTTTAATAAAATATATTTACTTATAAGTAAAAAAATCCTTAAAAGTTTACAACTTGGTTTGCTGAAGAGAAAATATCCATCACAAAAACTCAATTTTTAATTGTTTATTCCTTTAAAAGAATATATGTGTCATATTATTAATTAATGGTTTTCGCAGCTAGAGACTGGCAATTTTGTAACTATACTTGTGTATACCACGCCCAGTTGGGACGACCAAATATATATGTCTTGGGGTGACTAAACCGCGAAAAACCGTCCACTCCCCTCCACAGATTACAAATATCTTCTTTTTTTTTCAAAATAACAATAATTAAAATTGTTTGCGACTGTTTTAAGCTCTTATTTTATTGTGAATGAGTATTGTGCATCTGTTATACCCGACTGCAAAGCTCTTACTTGTTTTTATTATTATTTAAAGTATAGATCTTCGCTTACGACTAGCACTACATCCATACGCTAGCCTGGGATGCTAACCCGGATTCTTGTTTGTTCAGTTGCCCAAATTCTTAGAAAACTTAAAAACCGAGAAATGCCATGACCAATAGATTTATTGAACAAATACATACATAATTTTCAAGTTAATTGATAATTTGGATATAATTTTTAAATTTATTTAGTATATTCTATAAATTATCACCCAGTTATTTTAGCTCCAAACAAATCCATAAAAATTCTCATCTTTTTAAGTCTCTTCTTGGTCTTAAGAAAAATAATCTGTCAGAGCTGCTTTCACTTAGTCTCAGCTCCTACCCCATTAATTTTATGTACTTATATTTTTTGTTGTTTTAGCCGTGTCGCTTGCAATTACTCATAAATTTGTTATGGTTTTGCTTTTGGTCACAATCGCACAGACGCGCACACCTACTTTCACACACACCCTGAAAAGTATGCTATGCAATTTTTGTTAGCTGTTGCTGCTGTTTACTCATGTGCATAAACATGACAGTTTTGCACAGGGAGTGTGTGTATTTGTGCGTGTGTGTTTGTTGTGTGTGTGCTGTTGACTTTTGTGAAAATTAATAATTTTTCAACAACTACGTCCCTCCCCGTCCCCTGGCATCGCCCTCGTTTGTCGTGCAAACTTCTGCGCTTGATGGCCAAATAATTTGTCGTCTGTGTGTTTGTTTCCGAATCGTTAAATCTCAAATAAACTAAGTTCGCATTGTTGTTTTGGTTGTTTGTTGTTGCTGTTGTTTTTGTTGTTAGGTAGATTTGTCATGCCAGGCCGGGCCGCACACATTTTTTGAGTGGCTGACATTTCACTTGACTGAGCCACGACTTTAGCCCAAAAATGTTGCGCACATTTTTCTCGAATTGGGATTAAATCGTGCGTGTGTGGCCAAGGAAAAAAGAATAAGAACGAGAGAAAAGCCAAATAAAAGCAATTTACTAAAGTGTTTTTATTTTTCTTTCTTCTCGCTTTGACCAATAGCTGCGCTTTAATATGTACATATATATTTAAAAAGAGGTAACTGCTTAAAAATAGAAACTGACATTTTCTGTCTAAATGCAGCCTGCATATTTTTGCGGCGCCGCCTTTCGAGTCAACAAATTATGCAGCTGCCACAAAAAAAAAATTACAAAAAAACCATCCAAATGTCGGCAACAGTGCGGGGTTTGGGGGCTGTCTTATTTAGTAGCGAAAATGAGCAGCGGCAACGTTTAGAGTTGCCTGTTGTAACCAAGGACTTGCCACGCGCGCAAAAAAAGGGTTGCTTGAGTTGGCTAAAAGCCGGAGAAGGGGTGCAGGCTGGTTGGTTTGGGCCTGCATTCACTGGCTGATTTCCGTCATTTGTTGTTGCTGTTTGCTGCAACTGCCACTGCTGCTGCCGCTGCTGCTGTTGTCATCAACAGCTAGCAACATTATCTTTCTAGCTGCAAGTGCGGCTGTTGTTCTAATACCCTGTTTTAATTGCTTAAAATGGGGTGTAATAAAGGTGTGATTAACGGATACAGGAAAACCTCTACAAACCTATAAATTTTAAAATAAAACGTATTTTTTGGTTACAATTTTTATTTTACTAATTTTATTATTTTCTATAAAATTAACAAACTAAACAACAACTAGTCCTGGCCCATATTTGTCATATACCCGCCAAACTGAAGAAAGAGTCATAAATACTTATACTATTCAGTGAATATAAGTTCAGTTTCATCATATACCGATAAAAAGAATATAATATTCAAGTTGAATATAAAATTCAAGTTGTTAAGCTCAAGTTGTGCACTAAATATGTTTTCTTTCTAATGTCCATAAATTATATATTTTTATACTTTTATAAAATATTGAAAAATATTTTCTGAGTAATATTTAAAGCTTTTGCATTATCAATCAATGAAGAAAATCATTTTATATTTGCTTAATTGCATTTGCAGGAAACGCCTCTAGTACACAAAATTGTATGGCCAATGGGGTAAGCAAATAAGATAACAGGCTTGTTCTTTATAGAAAACTCAAAAGTAAATTCTGATATATTGAAAAGCAACTGATGAAATCAACGCTACTAAAATCAGTATTTGGTAACGTACTAAAATGTCAGAGGGCAACAGCTAGTCGAGTATGCTCATTTAAAAGGAGTCCCACTTGTTATTGTTGTTGTTATGTGTCCTCATTATCGTTTGTTGCTTGCCATGCTCTTCTCATGTCTTTCGGCATTTACATTCCATTTTTATTTTTTTGTTGTTTTTTCTGTACGTTTTTTATCAAGTGGCAGGCTGAACAACTTTAATGGCTTTGAAATGCACTTGGAAGTGAGCAGGAAAAAGATTTTTTAATTTATTATACAAAGCGCAAAAAATACTTATAGAAATAAATGTGGTCGCATCTAAATGTCTTACATTTTTATTCTAGGCAAAAGACGCTTATATATCTGGATCTGACACAGCAGGAATACAGCTTTATGTCGGACGATGTCAGGTATTTAATGATGTTATTAATGAAAATGTTCAAATTCTTTAATTTTCTCTATCGTCTTATTATAATTCCCTAAAGCCATTTATTTACTTTGTTCTTCTTTACTTGAATTTTTTATTAGATATAAAAAAGTCGAAATATAACTTCGCTCTGCTTTTAGATTATGCTTTGGTAAATTCTAAAACTTTTTTTCTTAAGTTTTCTAGAGTTAATTAAAATCAGATTTCCCATCTTATATACCTTCTACATTTTTTGTGGCACCACAAAAAGTTGCATAAATTACAAATTAGTCGAGTCAAAATCAGTTTCCACCGACCATCCGGAAAGCCGCAAGTTAACCACCCCCTCATACTCCGGGCGAGCGTGCGACCAACTTTGTGAGCCACTGTGGTGTGTGCTTAGAAAGTGAAAATAATGTAAATGATAAAATTATTTAATGATGCGGAAGTGCGTTGATAAGCAAACGACAAATAATATCAACAAATGCTGCTGCTTAACGTAGTATTTCCATACCCTTTGCTGAGGTATTTTGATTTTATCAACGTGTCTGGAATTCATAAGAAAAGGATAGAGCTATTTATTTTCAACAAAGTCATGAATAATGGTTAAAAATTTTTAAAAGAGATAAGAAATCCAGTTTATTCATTCTATGACATCGTGTAATTTTCAAAATTTATTGATACAATCCATCAACTAATTTACTTAATTTTGAGCGTCTTTTTACCAAGGCAAAAATACCTATCTTTTTCATACTTTTTGATTTAAAATAAATTTAATCTATATAAATAAAATATATATACATTTTTTCTATTTAGGCGGTTCATGTTATCGATATTTGTCGATACTATCCATAACTTAAAGTATATTTTGTTTGTATATAAATCATTTGTAAAAACGTACTTTTTTAAGATACTTTCGATGTTCTATATTTATCGAAAATTTTTCTGGTTTAATTAAAAGACAGTTTTAAACTTATTTTAACAGCAGCTTTAATTTGAAACATAATAATTTTTTGTGACGCTCTTATGTTCTGTAAGTGTATTTGGCCTCGGCATGCACTGTAATCATTTTATTATCCCCCACATTCATTTTGTATTTTTTTGCTGATTAGTTAAAAGAAAAAAAATAACGAAAATTTGTATTTAAACTTGTGCAGTTTATTATTTGGGTAGTATTTGAAAGTGTCCAACAGCTGCGCCTACTGTTTATGCAACACATTTCCACTTGCCACTTATTCCGTAAATCTATGAGGCTATATCCAAAGTTTCCAGTTCCTATAATGAGTGTCGCTCGTGAGTCTCATGTGGCTGGGAACTTTATGTGCTCATAAAACAGCTGCCAAAGAGCCGAATGTACCGTCAGACTTCAGTCCAAATTGAGGGCATAACTTTACAGTAATTTACATACTCATTATGGCACCCGCTTAGCAGTCGAAATAAGTGTGGAAAAAAATTACAAAAATGTCAAATTAAAACTGCATCAGAAAATAAAAATACAGTTTAATTAAAAGACGACACATTTGTCGACAGCCTGTTTCACTATACATGTATGTACATATGTGTTTGTATTTGTGGAACAGAAAACAATTTGCTGGCTGTCACATTGAATACATTTCGCCACATATCTCACGTGTTCAAGACCACCGCGCAATTTTATTTGTTCGCCAAAAAGAGTTGATGAAATGTTCAATTACAGAAAGGAAAAAAATAATTAAAGTGTGTGCTGGTTAGGGGTAATGTTGGTGAGGGTGTCTTCATTGGAATGTTAGGGTTGGAGTTGCAAATATATGTCTCAGCTTCGGCAGGTCTTCATTTTGTTCTTAATATTTATTTAAGCTTTTTATACTCGTTCACAAAATGAAAAGAGCATTTTGGGTTTGTGCAATGTCCGTCCATCTGTCCGTATGAACGCAATTATTTTCGCACCTATTGAAACTGGAGACTTGAAACTTGGAATATATACTCGTGTATACCCGCGTCAGACAACGTATAAAGATTTTAGAGTTTCACCCACTGGGAGGCTGGGAAATCGACAAAATGACGATTGCAACTCGATGAAAGGTTAGTATTTCCCACATTATTCAAGTTAGGGACGACAAATTTTGTATGTAGATTGCTGGTGACCCCCTCAAAGATTGTGACCTTGATAAAAAGCCCCCAGCGCCCCCGCCTTAAAAATTCGGAAATGGCTATATCTCCCACAGTTTTTGAGCTAGAATATATACTACTACTGGAAAGCTCCCTCAAACATCAGGCAGAATCAATCTAGAGGACAAACCTTGAAAAAAATCATCAACCATCAACCATGAAAATCGATTCAGTTTTGGCAAAGCTATGGGCGTTTAAAATATGGGAGCTATGGATTCGAGAGCTAAATGTCTAAATTTTTAAACAATATATCATCTCATAAAAATATTGTGTATACCCCATTGGCTTTGCCAAAGTTAGAATGTAGTATAGAATGTAGTATTCCGTTTGCACATTCTTTTTCCCTCTTCGGCTTTCGCCAAAAAGCATGCTACGTATTGGACAAGAGTCAAGTTTTTATTTAACTTTTGTCAACTTTTTAAGGGCCTTGTTATTTGGCTCTTATTCTGGACAAACTCTCGCCTAGAAGTTTAGAGCATTTGCTTCTCATTATTGCAGCTCATTCCTTTTTGGAGATTTCGTTGTGCCAGCTGGCGGTGTCCAGCCGCAGTTTGTGGTTGCAGCATTCGTTCATGCAACAGCATGTTGTTATGTTGTGTTGCACCTACATAAAATGCGCAAATGATGCGTTCACAAATGACAAAGATGCGGGGGCAGTGAGTGCAGCCGGATGATCGGGGGGTGTGGTGTGTTATATACCAAAAACTGTCGCAGTCACAAATTTTGCGTCTGGCAAACAAAACAAGTTCGAGGCACCCACAACAACAACAACAACAATTGGTAGTAAAGTACAAGAGGCAGCATTTGCTAATGACAAACATTGCAGCAGCGGGACAGTGTAAAGGAGGCTGGGCTTGGGGCGATTTGTGGCACGTCCAGCCATAACAATGATGACGTCGGAGGCTGTGAATTTAAGTGTCTGCTGCACGCCAAGGGGTTACAGTTTTATTATTATGCAGCATGCGTTGAACAACCATGAGAAAAAAATACAAAAAAAAACTACGTCAAACAAACTACATGATGCTCTCACTAATTGAATTAAACTTACCAATTAAGGAAAAGTGTTTCAAAAAAAATCATATGTTAAGATATTTGGTATAAAAAACTATCAATTTTTAATCTACTATCAATGGAAGTAAGGTATTTATTTTTTTTTTTTTACAACTAAACTTTATTTGTAATCAATTTTTGCTAAAGGAGATGTATAGGTGTGTACATATTCTAAATCGAATTTTATGAGTCGGAAATGAAATCGGAATGACTTATCCTAAGGACATAATAAATTTTATATTATAAACCCAGAATGTATTTTAGATAAGTAATTAATTTAGTAAAAATGTTGCTTTGATTTTCAATTCAATTAAACAGCTGCTTTTCAAATATACTTATATTTTGTTTTTCTGGAAGTTCCAATTATTACCCATTTTATGGGATTAAAAATCACTTTACGAAATCGTTGTATTTCATATCAAAGCCGAAATACCCTTGGCTGGTAAACGAATATATAGAGGGTCAAAATCTATGGATACAGTCGCATAAATACGCCTAGGACATATGGCGCACATAAATATTGCATGGTATTTTTTATGGTATTTTTTTATAGTATATGTTTTTGTTGTTTTTGGGTAACTTTTAATTGCACTGAAAGTGTGGATAAAAAATTAACTTGTGCTTTTCATGCATTTTTAATAGCGGCCGCCTCGTCTGTCCCACAAACCACTGACCACACACCTAGTGACAGAGATAGCGATAGCGTTAAAGCGGGAGGGAGATGGCATACTGGCTTTTCAGCCTTTTTGGGCGACAGTTGCCGTGCGCGCTAGCTATGATTTGTGGCATATTTATGTAAATTTGTGGTTTTTTCTGTTAAACGTCCTCTAGGCCGCAACTGAGGTGGCTACCAAAAAAAAAAAAGAATATAGAGAACCAGAACCAGTTAAGCTCCGAGCTTTGGCAGGCAGCAGGTGCTGTGGCCAAGCAATTAGTTAGAGCCTGGTTTATTATTATGAGCAGCTGCTAAGCACCGCAAATAGAGAGTATTGCAAAAAGAATATAGCCTTATGGCATTTCTGTGCTTGACATTTATGGCCATTGAATGGTTGAAAATATTCATGGGATACCTGAGGAGCCATTCGTATATTCGATTTTAATAGCTTTATGCTGTCGAAGATTGAAGTAGGATTAAAAACTAAGTGAACTTTTGAATTATTTTTATTATCTTTGGAGTTTTTTAATATATAAATAAAATGTGTTTTATATGACAGACGTATCGAATTATGTCTAAATTTGAGTTGTTTTTAATAATAATCGAATTTATAGTAGTTGATGATATCGATAGAAAAGACTCGAAAAATTTGTTAAATTTGTTGTGAAACAAATTTTTACCCTCTTTTCGCCTAGTCTAAACAAGGCATAGTATAAATATTAAAATTATGGAAACAAACTATTATAATAGCTTAAAGCTGTGGATTTATTTAGTTTTTGTACAAACAAATAAAAAATGTGTTTTAACTAACTAAACTACAATTGGAATCCCAATATTGATATTCAGTTGTATTTTTATATTCCATGTAGAGTTTTTTCTATCATTCATATATACATAAGTATAGGAAACTGAACTCGAGGAGTCGGGCTATATACTATATACTATACTTTAAATAATTATAATAATATCGTATCTGAAATTAACTTCCTACTAAATAGGCACAAATTAACTTTTATTTTATTATTATTTTTTGATTAGAGCAGATTACTGTGGGCTGCAGCTGTACTTTATTCCACCTCAATATTGATTTAAATCAATTTGTACCTGTATTATTTTCTAATTATTGCCAAACAAAATCTGTATCTAATATTTCTTCCCCCTAAAAATGAAGCAATTCGTACATGTGTATACGCTTTGTTAGCTGTTAGGCAGAAATCATTTGCTACACGTGGCTAATCAATTTGCAACGCGTCACATGTCCCCCTTTTTTATCAACCTCATGGCAAATTTTTTGAAGCAAAGACAACGTAATACACGCCCCCAAGACTTGACCGCACACACACTCACACACACACACACACACACCCATCAACTGACCGTCTGCGTTGACAATGCCGTTGATGCGGCTGGCCTGTCGTCCGTCCGTTCGTCTGGCAGCTCGTCCTGTTTCTGGCAGTAGCCTGTCGCCAGTGCTGCCATCGAGGACAGGTGTGCATGATTTATGAGATTTACATATCAGCGCACTGATGAAGCGCGTTGATGCGCTGACAACGACAGATGCTCGAGGATACGTCCCTACACATCCACAATATATGTGGATATATATATACATATATTCATGCATCCAGCTATATGGCCCCAAGCCATGACGAGGGGTATCAGGTGGGCGTGTCCTAAAAATAGGCAAGAAAGAAAATGCAAATTTGTGCACTGATCGATGATATTACGCTTGTTTCAAGGACCCATGAATGGATTTTGTGTGGGTGGGTTTAGGTAGAAACAATTAACTTCGTAAACGATTCTTTCCCTTCTTAAGCTCAGCAACTTTCTCATATGCACAGCAAATGAGATTGAGTTGCCAAAACAGCCTAATTTATAATAATGATATTTAATTTATTTCGTAATTTTAACTCTCTGTCATGACTCTCAATCTCCTCGAACTCTCTCCTAATGTATTATCTCTCAGCATCTTCCTTTCTTTATCTTTAACTCTTTTCTTTCTTTCTCTTTTCACTTATTTTTTATTTCCTTAATTTGCCAATTTTCTCCTTTCTCGTTACCGTATCTGTTATCTTTATAACATTCTCGTTCGTTCTTTGTCTCTTGCTACCTCATTTACTCATTCGATTTCCTCTTTTTCGCTTCGTAACTAACTTTTATTTTTTTCTAAATATCGCCTTTCTATGCGATTTCAATATTTAAAATTAGATCAACATTTTGTTTCTGTTTTTAGTTATGTCTCACAATTAGTTTAACAATCAGTTAGTGTCAGGATAAAAATGTACCTTTTCTGCGGTGCTAACTAATTACCTCAACTAAATTTGAGTCACAAGAGAAAGGTTAAGACTTCGTAACTCCGAGTGCACTTTATGGTATACGATACCTCTTCACTCTGGTGCTCATTAAGCAGGCCATCTGTGGCGACAACTCTCAAATTCCGTTGGATATGGCAACATATGTGTCTGATATACGCAGCAGCATGCAGTTGAAGCCGCAGCCAGCCTCTAAGCCTTGGCTAATTGTTATGCGCCCATCACAAACACTGAACATCAACGTTGACAGCAACAGCAGCAACAACAACAACAGCAGTAACAAATGCGAAGGACATGTAAATAAATGACAGCGAACCATGTCAGTTCCATAAAAGGGACATATTTTTTTAAACAAAGGCTTAAAAGCTAGTAAAGTGGGCTGCAAATTTTATAAAAATATGTATATGTATATATATATATATATATATATATATATATATATATATATATATATATATATATATATATTTATTTTTTTCTTAAAGCAACGTGAATTTAGAAACACATATAGAAGTAGTCAAAAATGAATATATTTATTTATTTATATATTTAAAAAATGCATTTTAAATAAATTTAATATATATTTTGTGTTATACTAGTACATTATATGAATAAATTGAATATTTTTAAGAGCACTGTTTGTGATGGCACTAAAAGCAGCGTGAAGGTAGAACTTCTTATTGAAATAGTTGAAACGTTGCATAAATTAAATATATAATATATAAAATGAATTATTACGAATCCATATGTTAATTTTTAAACTGCATAATTTGCATAAATTTTTTATTTTATTAACTTTCCTCTGGGGAAAACAATGGTTTTGGGTTTGAGTTTCAGTTAAGAGTACGGCTAGGCTGTCATATTACTTAGTTAAGTGTTGTAACTGTTGCAATTTTTATTAATCAGAGACCATTACAGTCGTAAGTTTAATAAAAATCAATTATTAACAACAATTTTTATAATGTATTTACTTAATCGATAAAAGGAATTGGATTTTATTTAATAAAAAAAATCCATACATATATTGCAGCTAAAACTTAAAGGAATTAATAAAGTCAAACTGGCTTTTCTTCACCCAACTTACTTACACTTCATTATGCAACCCTGGTTTTGCCTGTAATGAAACGTGATTTAAGTTTATGGCTGTTTAATTAATAGACTAATAGCCGAAACTTTGGCTGGTTAGAGCTCACAGCTGTGAGTACTCCCCCTGCACACTACCACCTCCTTACAGCTGAGCCTTTGTACACCGCACGCACCCTGTGTAGCCCTGTGCCTCGTTTCCGGTGTTCAATAGAAAAGGTGCCTTAAATCACCCTGTCGATTGCCAGACAAAACTGTGGCGCCCAAATTGCCAGTTTCATGAGCTGTTCGGAAGCCAATTAAATGCCGTCCAAAGGCAAATGCAACAACAACAACAACAACAAACAACAGAGCAGCGGTAACATTATATATAGTATGAACAGATTTCACTAATTACTTTTATGACCCAATTTGCCGGCAGAGATTTTTGTGTTAGCTGCGCTTTTGTTATAAATTTGGCGGGTGTTTTTACCTTGGCTGCAAAACGTGCCCCATTCCCAATTCGTTTCCCATTCGCCTTGCCGTTCCACATTCACCCATTCCATAGGCTAATCGAAGACGGCCAAGTCGGCAAATTTATTGCTGCTTGATAGATGAGAGAGGGCGAAACGGCGGCCGAGGCGTGTCTCGTCTGCTCCTTTGACCTGTCTACTTCGGTCGCAACCCCGCACCCTGTGTCTGTGCTTCAACTGTAACTTGTGCATTTGTTGTTGTTGCTGTTGCGCTGACATTCTTGTGTCTTATTCTTTTTGGGTCTTATTCGATGCTCCAGGCGCAGCAAACAAGTTTCTTGTGTTCCGTTTTCCGTTTATTTTTTTCTTCCGCTGAATGTTTGCAACAATACGTATAAAACTGAAAGAGAGAACGAGAGCGAAAAACTCTTTTGCCGTCAGCTGCGCTTAGCTGCTGTAGAAATCGTTGGGGCCGCGCTTGTTGCGCGTTTTATTGTAAACTTTATAAAGAAAAAAAATTTACAAAATAAAGTATGTAATGTAAAGCAAAAAAAGGCCTTTGATGTCAGGCGTTGTAATTCACTCAAGCCATGTCTGAAATGTTGCTTTGATTAGCGCGCACTATTTTTATAAATTTTGTGTGTGGGTATTACATTTTTCTTATATTTTAATTTAATGACAATATTATAAGCTTAATTTAGTTTTCATCTAAAACCGACAAATATCCCCAAAAATTACCCGCAACTTATACGCCAAAGTGAACAATATCTTATACAATATCCCGATATAAGTCCCACACAATTTTTTTTATCCACACCACAAACAACAACAAGAACGGAAACGTACGAAACTGTGGGCATTGATTTCATTGCTTGTAAGTGCAAGCGAGCTGGCTACATAAACGCCGAACAAAATTGTGGCGCCATCTCATACCGCTTTATCCAATTGGCGTTTTTTGAGCGAATTCGCCGCGTACACAAAGCAAAACAAACGGCTGCTCTCCGGCGCAGTCTGTGAGCGAATCGTAGCGTCTTGTGGGTGGTTGGAGCGGGAGAGCAGCAATGGTCGCCACATGGCGATCCCAGTATCTCTTGCGCTCGCTCGCACAGAGAGCAATATGTTTTAACGCTCTTGTTTTGGTTTTATGCTAGCCGCAAGAAATCATATAATACTCGGCGAGAGGAATGGCGTTGTCAAGTTTGCTGGCGTCGCAAGTTGTCAGTTAGGTTGCGACCGTTACAACGTCAAGTTTAGCGTGCGGAGGATTTTGTGCGTCGTCGTTGTCAACTCGTCTACGTCGTTTACAGTTGTTTTCGTTACTCTGCTCGTCGTTGTCGTCGTCGTTATTGTCGTTTCTTTTGTGGTCGTCCCCCATAAAGTTCTACCAGCGCTAGCTAAAGCGCCGTTAAAGGCTCAAAAGGCGGCAAATTAAAAACAAACAAAAATTTCATTTTGTTTGCATTTTTTGGGCGAAGGTTTAAAAGTAAATCCTCCTTTTGTCTAAAATGTTTTAAGTGCAAGGTACAACAACAAATGCACAACAATTGCAACAAATGTTGTTGTTGATTTTATTGTTGCTAATTTGTTGAATTGTAATTGGAATGAAAGATAAAAAAGTGCTTTTAATTAAAATAAGGGAAATTAAATTACCTGTAAATTTGCAACAAAAAAACAAGAAAAACAAAACAACAGCTGCGTTTGCATGCAAATTAATTAAAATTATATAAAACAAAAAATTGATATAAAAGATATAATTTATATACTTTTCGTATTAAAACACTACAAAAATAAAATTTTTAAATATGTTGTTATGTATCATAATTATAAGTTAAACTAATGAGAAAAAATCATAAAAATGAATTGGAATTTGAACCGTTGAAATCTATTGGAAAAATTCAATTAGCTAAATCATTACAAACATAATGTACATTATACACGTACATGTATTTGGCATTATTGCCTTTGTGGGTTTTTTCTTAACGAACTCTGTGCATGTTTTGCGATAAGAAAAAGCAGACGTTATAGAAGAAGCAGGATCAGCAAACAAAATACAATTCTTAGAAACGTGTGTGTTTTTTGTGTGTTGTAATTGAATATGCGGGGCTGCGGCGTAAAAATTCTACGAAAAAAGTACAGGAAAAAAAAACAACAAAATAAAACATGTGATAAATTATCCAAGAAACTTGGGGAATGTGCGCTGCAACAGCTTGCCAACGATTGCAAAAATTGTTTGGCGCTTTCAGAGCAAAATTGTTGAGCTTTTTATAAGTTTTCATAGATTGCGTCCAAAATGTGGACCAAATTAAAAGTTCAGCTGCGCTTAAAAGCGAATATTAAATTAAAAGCCAAACAAAAACAAGAATTAAAATAAAACTCAAGAGCACGCTTGGTGCGTAACTTAAATAAATCTTGTATGAAAATTCACATAAATCAACGTGAACTGTGTGTGTGTGTGTGTGTGTGTGCGAGACTGTGAAACGCATTAATAAATTAAACAATTATTTTTGTTGTTGCTTTAAAGCAACAATAAAGACAACAACAAAAGCGGCAGCTAAGCCGAAGCTGAGCTTAAAACAGCAGCGCCATAAGAAATACGAGAAAAACAAAGAAAGCTCTAAATGCGAGAACAAAGACGCGGGCGGGCGGTCGTCTGTCTCGCTTACTCTACGTACTGCTTATCCGCAGGCCTATTGTTTTTGCTTTTTTATACAACTGCACACGTCGGAAATGATTACGTGGGTTGTTTGGCGCAGGCGGGGAGAGGGAGTGGCGCGGCTTCGGTGTCTTCGTCATCTCATGTTGCACATGGCCGCATGTGTTGCATACAGCAGCCGTCTGAGTTTCTCGAAGCGGCGAATTTGTTTATCCTCTCTCTCTCTTACTCACTCTCACTTGCTCAAAGCTGCTCCACCACGCGCTTGTCCTGGCACGTCATCAATGAGAGAGAGAGTGCGTGTTACGTGAGTTAAACTCGGCGAACTTGCGAACTTTGCGCCGCTCTCATCGCTTTGGTCATCGCTTGAGTCCTCCTTTCGTTTCAGTTGACAAAAGTTCCTTGTGCTGTGCGGACCTGTCTCTAAGCCTTGGCGTTTTGTCGTGAACGCTGTCGTCATATTGTCGTTAGCCTCGCCGCGTCACGCGTCGTTTCTTTCAGGCGAGCCTTTGTGTGTGTGTGTGAGTGAGTGACTCAAATATACATAAGTGGGGAGACCGAGAGACGCGTAAGCTGCTGTTCGCTTTATTTTTTTTTTTGACTAGTTTAGCAAAAGGCATCAACCATGCATATACACACGCATACAATTGTATGCGGCGAATTCAATGACGTCGCAAAAATATTGCTTTGCGTCTTTTGGTTTGGTGTGTGTGTTTGTCTTTTGTGTTTTTATGCACGCCAATCGATTTAATTTATGAAAATAAAACATAAACCAGCCCCTATTAGAATAACATTATAGAGAAATAGCGTTTCTGAGAGTCAAGTGTTTCTGCGATATAAGAATTTAATTAATACAAATATATGTGTATGTTTGTATGTATGTTTATCAAAACGCAATAACAGCACAAGCAGCCGCATAAAAAGGCGACTTTTATCAGCATTTTAGAGCACAACACACGTACACACTTACAACCGCAATTCGCCGCTGTATGCGTCAAAAAAGCCGGCAATGTCAAGCGAATGCGACGCAAAGAGCAACAGCAGAATCAGAAGCCAGCAACAAACATATAAACGAAAGTAAAAGCATAGCAAAAAGAAAAAGAAGCAGTAGAGCAGCCAACAACAACGAACTAAGAAATTAAAACAAAACTAGTTGATGATTCTTTTAACAGGCTGAGTTTTGACAATCACCGTCGCTGCCGTTTGGGAGAGCAACGAAATATGCTTTGGGGAACCGATTGAAATGAAAAAAAACCGCAAAAGAAACAAACGCAAAATATAAGATTATGCCAGAGTAGCAAAAGAAAACATGTGCTTTGATTTTTTTCGTCGCTTAGGAATTTGGCGTTGCAAAAGGGTCAAATAATATTAGAAAATATATGAACATTTAAAAAAACGTGAACAATAGTGTTAAAGTAATATGTAAAAATAATAAAAAAAAAACTATAAAAAATGCGATTTCAGCAGTATTTATTTAGGTTATCTTAAAAAAATGTAACTAACAAAATTGGCTTATTGTTGGAAAACAGTTTTTAAAATATTTTATATTTTTTTAGTTATTCAAATATTTAGAGTGTTGACCAATTGAAGGGTTTTCAAAAAAATGTGCTTAACTTAGCAAATCAGTGCGCAAATAATAAAAAGAAAATAGAGTAATCAAATATTAAAGCAAACAATAAAAAAGAAGGTGAAAGAAATTAACCCGCAAAAAATCAAAGAAATAAGGTTTTTTGTGCTTGCACCAGCCCTCACCCCCGGAAGTATATACATACAGACATTTAAAAAAGAAGCCAGCCAAAATTTACTGTAATATCAGCTACAACAACAACAGCAACCCAGCAACAAACGGCTACAGAATGCTTTTCGAGAATCCAGCCGTTGCGGCCAAGTTGCCATTTCCATACAATGTGCCGCCGCCTCTGCAAGTGGCGGCCGCTGCTGCCGCAGCTGTGCCAAATCTAAGGTAAGACCCGAAAGCTTCCCCCAAATAAAAAAATAAAAAAATTGCTTAAGAGACAACAACAACCACATGAAGATGGTTTGGTCTCAAGGCCATTTAAGCGTTAATGCGCTTTGTGGTTTGCCGTCGCGCGTTTTTTCTGATTTTCTTATACCCTGTACCCATTGAAAACTGTTTAAAAAATATATATTCGTTTTGTGCAAATGTATGTACCAATAATAAATAAACAATATATTGTATTGTGGCTCACAGCTTATTTCAACCAGCACTTTGTAAAACACTATTAGCTAAACTACAAAAAATACAGTTTGTTAGACTAATGCCTTTACTTGTCAAATATGTCTTCATTGAAATTTATAACATTTAATATTTAATAATAATTAAAATCGATAAAGCAATCGAAAACTATATCACACCAGTTTTTTTACACAAAATTCTACTTGATCAGGAGGAGTAGCTAAAACGGTTTAGTCATGTCGGTCAGTCTGAAATATTGAGTATATATTCTCCTAGAATAAGTTTACCATTGCCATTACAAGGTCGGTAAACTTAGAAGTTATTAAAAAATTAATTTTCCCTAGTAGAGGCTAAGGCAAGAAGAAGATGAAGCGCATCCATTCAGTAAAGTATAACGTAAAGGATATCTCCCAGACAGGCTCGACTAGAGCACTTTTGATTTGATTTTTTCTTTTTTGTTTTTCGGCTCTCCCAATTTTCCTCAGTGGCATATTTATGAAAATTGTTTTGCTTGCCGCTCGCTTTTAAATTTTTCATCAGGCACTCAGCAACAGCGGCAAGCAGAGAGTAAAACAGAGATGGCTGTGATATTAACCTATAATTTTCATAAGTTACTTCCGCAAATTGCATCCATTTGTTAGCCCCTCCCCTTTGGTTTATTTTTTAAGATATCGTATTAATATTCATTTGATAGCCACAGTGGTAAGACAGTGCAAGAAAATTGACAAAGGGAATTTAGCTTGGATATATATATATATATATATATATATATATATATATATATATATATATATATATATATATATATATATATATATATATAGCTGTTGTTTTCCGATGTTGACCAGAAATTCCATAAAACAATTTAAAAATTTGGAGAACTAAATTATTTATTTAGATAGTGGGACAAAAATGTCAAATATATACTGTTTGCTCTGGAAAACTATTTAGGCAATCGAAATGTGGTTAACATTCTTTAGAAGCCAAAATTCTGATAGTTTTTAAGATGTTTTTAAGAAACTAAGTATAAATGTTAATTATATTAGCCGAGGTGCAAACAGGGTTTAAATCAAACTGGTTTTAACACCGAAATTAAAATCGAAACTAAAATGATAAAAGAAATCTATATATATCTTGGAGCTCATAAAAGTGCCTCTTATTGTTTTTTTTAACTATTATACTACAATTTACAAAGAAAAATTCACAAATATTTGTGTCAAAGTTTATTTTAAAATATTGATTTGTGCCTTTTAAAGTTAACAATGATTAGAAACTAAAAATAATTTTTTGTTTCCGTAAAAGTAAACAATTATCTTAACATGTCTGACCATATAAGCATTTTATCTATATATGTATAATAGAAATACTCATGGAGTATTATAGATTCTTAATATGGTAATAGTAATATACTATAATAATTGTAGGTTAAATTCTTTGGGATTGCATTGAATGGGCCGCGAATTATTAATTTTGTATTTCTTATTATTTTAACTGCAGTTACAATTGTGTAAAGAAAATATGAAATATTCGAATCACTGTGCTTGTGAAATTGTCCTAACGAGCTCTGTAAATAAGTACTCGTAGGCGGATTTGCCTGGATTATTAATGCCTTGGCACTTGCCGCAAGTGGCGTTTATAATGGCCATTTAGGTCAAAGTGAGAGTGTAAAGATTGGACTTGGTCAACCTGAAGTTGAAGCATTCCAGTTTAAATCTCACTGACTTGCTTTATATGACATACAAATATTTGCATACATACAACATTTCGTATAACGATCGTCTGGCGCCAGGCAATTAAGAGTTTAAAGTTGTTTCGTTTGTTTGTCAATTAGTCTTTTTAAAAATTATATTTCATAATAATTATTTCGCCTGTGGCATTTCACACAATTTGATTGAAAAGAGAATAAAATGTGTGAAGATTAGTTTTATATACCTAAAACTATGCTAATATTAATAATAAAGGTCTTCAATATTTTCTTCGAGTCACATGTATTTTATTTATTTAATTTTTTGTTGTAGTGCGTGGCACTGACAAAATAATTAAAGTCATAATTAAGCTAATTACGCGCACATTAATGTGTCGCTGCGGCACAATTAAGCACCAGAGTAGCCCCCAGAGATTGCATCCTCAAGAATTTTACATGCCAAAAATACAATGTACATCATCCATTATTATTATTATACCCTTTATTAAATGTTTAGGCAAGGGTAGATTACTGCGTGTTTCTGTTTGTAGCTGGATTAAATAAAATGCGTTACCATTACGAAAATTAAAAATTGTCTACATAATATTTGATTCTGTTTAAATGTGTTTATATTTTCTTTCTTTTACATAACCGAAATTACAAATTGCTGGTACAGGGTATCTCATTGCGCCCCGTTTCGCTTGTGTGCATATTACAACGACCGCTGCATAACACTGACACTGACATAATGCAGAAAATGAGAAAAAATTAAATTAAAAACCACATACAAAAAATAAAAATAAAATATTTGCGCGCTGCATAAGCAAAAAAAAAAACAACAAAAAAATACAGTAAAATTAAACTCGAACGATGAATGGTGCCCCCCTAATGCGTCCCCCATTAGACCCTGCAATTTGTTTGACTTGTCAGTGTCAGCGCTGAAATGTGGCGATGATGTCTGTTTACTTGGCCCGAGTCTCCGACGGATATTTTCAATATTTCTGTGTGTGCTTTCTTCTAATGCAAGTTCACCCAGTTCTCAAAGCATTAGTTCGGCTTCCCCGTCCCCTCCTTCACTAGAATTGTTGGAGTGTTGCGTATTTTCGTATTTATAAATGAAACACGCCTTTCTTGTCATTTATTACTGTCACTTTAAATCCAATCAGCGCTTTGTCTATGTTCGGCGGCTGCTAAGAGCATATTTTTTTTTGTCTTTTTTTCTTTCTTTCTTTCATCGTTTCTTGTGATTCTCCCCACCAAAAAACAATAATACATAATACTTCATATCCGCCGTCGTTGCTCGTTGCGCCAAGTGTCGTGCTGATAATTTCAATTTAAATAAGAAAAACAATGTTATGGTAAAAATAAATTGGTATTTATTCAAGGCAAAGCCCCAAAGAATAATATCGGAGAACTTTCTGACAAAGAGCAGTGATTGCTGGTGGAGATTTCTTTCACTTGTTTCCTTGTTCTTCGAGAAACTTGGAAATGTTGAAAAACTAGGGCAGATATATTATAGAGTTGAGCTTTAACCTATAAACTGCATGTATTTAATTTTCATTAAGATATATTTAAGTCCTAAAGTATTTTAAGAGCAAAATGATTTTTAATAACGAGAGGAGACTGTTGAAATCAGAAACTTTGAAAACATTGTAAAATTATTGTGTGTAAAATTCCTTGAATAGGACTTGAAGCCTTCAATCTATTTTTCTAACATTTATATCATGAACATATATTTTTATTATAATTATTATCATTGTCACTTAAAATTAAATTTAAACAGATGCTTTCATTCATAATAAACTTTAAAAGTTGTAGCACTTTATTCTCGGCTAACTTAATCAACATTTTTTAAAGCTTTTGACATATCTCTCTTTCATTCTATTTCCCTTGGTTTAACTTATAGATTTAAAAGTTTTTCATTGAAAATATTTTTAGTTTAATAAAGCTCTTGAATTTGTAAGTGGTTTACAATACACACTTTAGGTTTCAGCTAAATTTTAAGCTTTTATTTAGCTTAAAAACAGTTGCGTTGTTTGTCGTTTTAGGTACAATTAATCGCTAAACTAATGTGACATTTTTATTTATTTATTTGCATTTGTATTTCAAAAGCTGTTTAAAATGCAGCGCAACACTTCAACTCAAGTGCATTTAAAAACTAATTAAACTTTCAATCATGCGTTTCAAAGGAGTGCAACAAATCAAATCAAAGCTTCCGCATTAATTAGCATCCAAGCAGACAAATTTATCCGCTTAAATGTTTTAGATGTAATTATTTATGCGCGTGTCTTGTCGGGGGGCGAGAGAACCAGGCAGAGACGACAATAATAATATATTGCCCGCACGCATATTAATCAAGGTACTACGCTACCCTACTCTCCCACTCCCTGCCCCTTCCCTTTGTATAAATTAAATCAATGTGTTTGGTGCGTTACGTATACAAATTAACACACGTGCCGAAAAAGCTCTCATATACACAGACCTGGTCTGTATACTTTGACTATAAACTTGGCTTTTAAATCAGTTTGGGAATTGATAACTCGGCTATCTTGGCTAATTTGTTATGTTTAGTGCACTCAAGTCCCCAAAGTGAATGTCTATAAATTATTTACATATATTTAACAATTTAATGCCAAAATGCGCGCAGGTAAAATTAGCCAAATTTTCATCAGGTGCCGCTGCTGTTGGCCAACAAAAGCAGTTGTTGACAAGCGCTCAAAAGTGCCGCAGTATTACAATTTTTATGAATTTCAAATAATAATATGTCAAGTGTAGAGCGAGCAGCTAGACACGAGAAATTTTTTTGTCAGCATCGCTATCCCCACGCTCTTCTGTTGTCGTGAGGTGGATGGTGCAAAGGAGTGGAGGAGGCGGGGCAAACTCGTCGTAATTAAGCTACTAGCCGTAAGATTTGCGCATTTTTAAATTTCTTTTTATACCCTTGTGGAGGGTATTATAATTATGTCACGAAATGTGTAATATATATATATATATATATATATATATATATATATATATATATATATATATATATATATATATATATATATATATATATATATATATATATATATATATTCTTGGTCAGTATCAAGCCATGTCGAACCATGACCGTCTGTTTGGTTTTTATGCAAATTAATCTCTTTCATGGCATGTACACATGTACACTATATCATATAGTGCATTCTCTCTGAATTCGTATGAAAAACATTTTTGTTTCCTAAGAATTTCGCAGAATCGAAGTATCAGATGCATTGAATTACTATACAATAAAAATCCTACATAGGAACATTCGATTGAAAATTAAGTTTTCATGTGAAAACATTGCACACATTGGATATACTTATGATTATAATTATTAAGAGTATTTAATTTTCGTTCTGTTCCTTCTGGTTTTTTTTATATTTTATGTTTTTTGCGCACTTGGTGATAGCCGCACTTTTTGCTCAGATTTACATTGAAATGCTGTGTGATTATTCATAAGGCATTGTGCTTGTGGATTTGTGCGCTAGGGGGCGTTTGAGTGACAGCTACAGGGGCAAATGCTTATAAAAGGTAGCTGGGACACCTACTCGCAAGTATTTACAGTCTTATTTAAACATATACACATAAATATGTATTATATATATATATGTATATTGTAAATTGGTACATGTTTTTTGTGGTTTTTCTTTTGAAGAACTTTGCAGATTCGTATTGTGGAATTTTCGGGATTATTATTATTATTTTTGTGGCTGTACTTACAAGTTATTTACTTGGATTTTAAAAGGTGTCATTGAGAGCTTTTTGGTATTCTTTTTAGCTGCTTGTTTGGCTTAAGCTACGATTTAAGCTAAAGTTTCTTTATATTTATTGTTTATTTTTGCTGCTAGCTTGTTTTCCGTTCTCATGTTTATTCATATATACATTGGTCCCTGCTTGGGCGCCATTTAAATGTTCGTGTTGGTTTTAAATACATGTGCTTAATTTAAAGCAATATTTAGATTAAATGATAAAAATTTGAGCATTAACTGTTTAATTTGACCTTAACCTTTCATGATTTGTTTATCTTTTCATAATGATCCCTGCTGGGGCGCCACAGCTTTTTGCATTAATTTGTATCGTATTGAGTGTTTCTTAGGTAATTAAATTTGTTTTTCGTTTAATATTATATTTCCTGCAAACCTATAGATATTCAGCTAATTTCAATTTTCTGGAATTTTTACTCTCGCCCAGTCAGACGACTCTCACTTAACTTAATTCTAGGCCACAGTATGACTACCGTGTAAATCTTTTATATTTTATATATTGTTAGAATTCAATATGTTTCTGCTTTTTAAAGTCTTTCTCTTTTATTTTCGCTGCCCACACAGGTTTCTTTCACTCGCCTTAACTGTAATTCTTCACACATTCTGCTCTGTTTTCGATGGTATTTTTTTCTTTAAAAAGCCGCAACTAATTGACCGGCCTCAAAATTATTTTTCTTTTCATTTTTTTTATTTAGTTATTTCTATGATTTTATGGACACTCATCTTTCATATGGCATGACATGCAATTTTTTCTTCTGGTAAAAGTTGCCTCAAAGCAGCTTAAAAGTTCCTTGACTTTTATGTCAATGTGCTGATATATAATACCTACGTGTATATATTTGTATATATATATGAGAACGCATGTTCAATTACGTGCCTCAAGTGCTATATTTTTTCTTGACCAAAAAGTGAGTCATTTGAGCTATTTTGAAGTTGGCAGCAGAAGCGTATAATAAGTTAAGCTTTAACCTATTCCCATTTTTGGTCACATATGCAACACATTACTACCTGTCTCGCTCATCGCCCTCGCTTTTGGTCCATATATGACTGTTTTTTTTGTCGTGAATTTTTGTTGAGTTACATTTCAGGTGTCTTTTGGCTCTTCAACTCTGAATTTTATTTTCAGTTCACAATATATTTTCCTGTCTATGTGCATTCACTTTTTTATTTTTTAGATAAAATTGTAAAAGTTTTTCCTTTTAGCTACTGTCAAAGCTGCATTTTGAGCTGACGGCGGCAGCTTCACGATGTGGGCGTATTTCAATTATTTGCACGAAGTCGCAACTCTGCATTTGGAGCGTGAGCTGGGTAGGGGATGGGGTGGAGTAGGGTGTGAGTGGGCGTACGTGTATGTTGTGTAGTTTAATTGAAATGCCAAAGTGAAGTGGAGCTACACGGCGGCAAACTTTAAAAAGAGACAGATAGAGTGCGAGAGCAAGGCAGATAGAGAGAATGAGATACCTGTAGTAGCGTACATAAAAAGTGCATTAAATAGTGTTTCAACAGTGTGCATGTGTGCACACACAACATTTTGGCAAAAACTATTTTGATAGCTCGATGCCAACACAATAAAAAAAACAACATTCAACGATAAACGGGTTGGCCAATTGGGACCCCCTTATCAACATTGTATTGAGCCTAATGAGCTGCATGTGATTCAATTTGATGGTATAAATTGGCTTTTGTTTTCCTAGTTTTTATCGTTGTTTATAAAGTACATAAGTGTAATCAAGCAGTGTGTAAAGCCAAGGGCGAAAAACTGGTTCGAAAAAACACGCTGACATTAACTTAAAAACGCTAAATATTAACTAAATCATATATGTACTATTTGTTTAGCTTGGACATATTTTAATGTAAATAATTAATAAATATATTAAATAATATTATATTTTAATAGTACGCGTTTGAGCAGGTTCTTGGGTTTTATACATATTCCAAAATATTATCAGCTTTATTTGCATATGTTTTTATTAAATAAAAAATCTATAAAAAGTTTGAACCGATAAGATAAATAATTCTAGCCGCATTTGGTGAGTTCTGCAAAAAATTACTAGGGCTTAATAAAAAAATTTGCACAGATTCTAATCTACATTAATTCATGTGTTAAAAATATAAATTTTTATTAATTTCCTAGAGACAACTAAAACGCTATGCCTAAACAGTTTGGGAATTGTAAATTAAATGAAGTTTTTCGTAAATGATTAAGACAAATGTCTTCTTCTGTTTTCTTTACATGAGTTACATGTTCAAGCGAATCTTAGTTAACAATAGAGATACCTTAGTAAGAAAAACTATAATAGGAGACTAAATGCCCCCGCACATCCACAAGTAACAACTTTTTATGGCAAGCTTCTCTTATAACTAATTTTAAATAATTGCCGCACATTACGCTATTATCCCACAAGCCAGCTGCAAGGGGTTTCCCCCCATTATAAAAGAAAGCACGCTCCCACACAGGGCGCCAATACAACTTGAACCGAGCGAAGTCAAGCCGGGCCGGGCCGGGCCAGGCACAGCCACTTCTCCCAGGGTAGCTGCTGGTCGCACTTTAATTGGCATATCAGAGCATGGCAGCATTTATTTTTCTTCTCTTTTTTTTTATTAGTTTGTTAGGCCAACAACTGGCGGGCAGCTTTCTAGCGGCAACAATGAGCGAAGCGAGGGAGCCAGCAACAACAACAATAGACACACAATAACAACACGTAAATTTACAACAATTGTAGTTGAGAGGTTAATGAACTAAATGCGCAATGGGCCAAACTTATTTACAAGCGAGCCGCAGCAAAGTTTAGACCACTAAAAAAAACATAAAATACCAGCTACAATTAATGAGAAGCGCTCATTACGCGCCAGTTTCTTGAGGGGATTGCAAAGCAAAGAGTCTGGGGAAAGAAAACTGCCCCCCGATGGCATCATTTGGCATGGTGGCGGCTTTGCGTGGGCCAACAATTGCGCGCATTTAAGTTTGTCTTACTTTTTCAACATTTTTAATTGCCGGACCCATCAATCAATTTTATTTATTTTAAATGTATAAAAAGAAAAAAATAAAAATTGGTCTACATCTGCCACCTCAAATTTTGACCAGTCTAAATTGTGTTTGATTAATTTACACATGTTTTTTCATTTTCCTGCTAGAAAGGGGCAAAAAAAAATTTGCATAAATAAAAATATTTCATACATGAGAATTCTTGCAAATTTGTTTTGGCACATAAAAGATATTTGTCGCTAGATCTTTGCTAATATTGCTCAAAACATTTAACAAAATTGACAACGACAAGCGGCAGAAAAAACCTAAATAAACATATATTTTATATATATGCCCCAGTTTAAGTACCCGCAACATTTTTGGGCGTTATATGTTAGCGGATTTTAAGCGACACTACTCATGGAAATCTATAATTAAAGTTTATGAATATTAATTAATAATTATATATTATTCTTACACCTAATTAACAATATAAATAGAATTTGAGGAATTTGTGGAATATCAAATCTATCATTAAAATATTTATTATATTTAGATATTTATTTTACATTCTTGTTCTTTTTTGAACTGCCCTATATACCTCAGATCATAAGACTATCGAAGTTTTTTTTTAATGTAATTAACTAAGTATATCAATTAAATTAATTTTTTTGAACTGCAGTGCATAAGATTACCCCGTGATCTTAAAGTTATCTACAGGTATTGAAAAATTAAGAGTTCACAGTTCAAATTTCTTTCTTTTGTGAATTTAATTTACAAATTATAGTTAATGTCTATTAATTTATGTTAAAAAAAAACGAATCCTTAAGGGTTTCGATAAATTCATAAAGCTTAAAAAATCTAAAATTTTATTTAACAATAACATTTAATTATTTCATATAATATTAAATTTTATTCAATTAAAGCAATTTAAACAAACTGTTTTCTATTCATGGAATTTTTTAAACTGCAGCTCTAATCATCCATCAAATCATAATCACCAAAACTTAATTTATATTATCTTGAAAATAATATTTAGATATAATAATAGATTATTATTGAACATAATATTCATTTAATGTTTTTTCTTCTTCCCCAAAGCGTATTACATAGTCGTTCTTTAGACAAATTCAAAACGTAGTTCTCACCATTTATTCTAAATTTAGAGACATCCAATACATAGTGTAAAATGTTGCGCTACATTGAAGTGGACTTGTAATTGCTTTTTAATTTCTTTTTCATATTTATTGGCTTGCTTGGCCCGGCGATAAAAATCTTGAAAATTGTCATGCTCGACGTATTTGCACATTTCCGTTGGCATTTAAAATTGTATGCCCCCTCTCCACTGTTTTTATATTTCTTTATATATCTTTGTGTGTGTGGATGTGATTCGAGTGCGTAAATCAAATGAACGTCTGTTTATAATTTTTATGCACTTGAGAATTGCAGTATTCAATTTTCAATTTAGTGTTGTAGAGAAGGAAAATATATAAACATGCACATATATGTACATATATAGGGAGTTTTTTTTATGTTAAAGCTGCTTTTAACACATTGCATTTGCAATGTTAAATTTCCATATGGGCTTGAAAGCATAGGAATTCTCTTTATATTCTTTATATACTTCGACTCGATATAGTGCATATACTATATAAGAAACACAGGGACTGCAGAATACCAAAACCAAATGCGACATAAGTAAACAAAATAAACAATGCTTGGTAGACTGAGAATCCAAAGTCTTTGCTATTGAAATTCAATTGAATAAACAAACAAGAGAATATTTCGTTTTACGAAAAATGTGAGCTTAGAATTTTGCAAAGTCTTCGTTTACGGTAATCAAATACGTGCAAATAAACAAAACTTTGATTAACCGAACGGGGTTTCAACTGGATTTGTGTAAACATTTAGGGACTACAAATTGAATTGGCTTAAAATTTTTGCCAGCTTATACTCTTATTTGATGGTCAACTATATAAGTTAAAAAAAAGTATTGTAGCTCCTTTACTAGGCAAATAATTAATTGTGATTTCAAGTATAATATGACTTGCACTTCATTTATTAGACAATTTTCTATTGTGATATAAACATTTTTTACTCTATTTCAATTTTGCTTATAAAGGAAAGTTTTTGTTCTGCTCAGTAAATATAATAAATTAGAGTATGCCGTACAAATCTATTTATTTTCTAAAATTACCCCTCCATCTCTCTCTCTCTCTCTCTCTCTCTCTCTCTTTCTCTCCCATCCCTCTCATACTCAGAGGAAAAAACAACTTGACTTTGTGGCAGGCAGAAAATGGAACTGTGACAAAACAATTTCATTTAATTAATGTCAAGTGCAAAGCAGTGTATGCATAAATAGAGATATATATGTATGTATAATATATTTTATATATATATATATATATATATATATATATATAAAGTTTGATAACTTTGATATATGTTAACAGTTACATTAGAGGACACACACACATAAATATATACAATTGTATATTTATCATAATTCTGCTCTTGTCGACTACTCTGAGCAACGACTTTGTATAGAGCGAGCGACAGACAGGAATTTATATTATCGATAGGTTATAAATTGAAGACAATGAAATCAATTGATTGGCATTTGTGAGTCTTCGTGCTTCTCTCTGTTGTCATTTTCTAACAACTGTTTGTCGTCGTCGTCTGGCATATGCAATACTTTGACCCCATTTGCGGCTTATATAAAGCCTGCTTTATACGTCGCACATTCAAGAACTGATAATTACGCGTTAAATATCTCAATTTTTCCTCAGATCCAAACAGACCGGTTTCCTAGTTTCAATTATAAGCGCAAAAACGTCTAAAACATCTCGTAGAATGCAATAAAACGTTACTACAAGTAGTTTTAAAAGCATTTTAGGCACTCTTACTTTTTATTTAGCAACAATCTTATATTAATTTTTTTTTGCATATAGTCTTCACTCGCTAATTAACACATTTCGGCTTAGATTCATATATATATGATATTTATAAATGTCTAAACCTATAATAATCAGTTGTTATAAAATATAAGTAAGAATTTTAGATTCAAGGCAATTTTTACATAATCTTCAGGTCGTCTTTTATTTTATAAATTTAATTATTTAATCTCATTTATTATGTTTATAATTATTTGTATATCTTATCATTGTTTATTAAATTTATTATATTTTATTTAGTTTATTATTATATTATTTATTGTCTTTATTATTTTATAAGATTATTATTATTTATTTATCTCTATATTATGTATTTAAATAAAAATATATTATATATTTTTGTATTTATTTATTTAAAAATGTATTTATATTTATTATTTTTATTTATTATCAATGCGCTTTGGCTTTGAATTTTTGACAGCCTTTTTGCCTGTGCAATTTGTCACCTACGTTATTTGATTTTGTTTTTGGCTTAGGGTAGTGCTAAAAGTTCTGCAAAATGTTTGCCAACTACACAAATTTTATGGCATTTAATTTTGTCATAAGCGTAAATAGTTTTCTTCCACGCGTGTTTGTGTGTGTGTATCTGTATCTAAAAATGTATCTCGCTTGAAGGCTGACTGCGCCCAAGCTTGATGTCTTTGATGGCAGCCGACTGATACATAGATGCAATTATTTTGATGTTAATTTCTCAAAATATTTTAAGCTATTTGCATTTTAATTGACAAATGTGATTCAAGCTGCTGCAAATAACAGAATTCAATTGAATCAGAATTTTAAAAAGAGGCCAGTAGCTGGAAAGAGGAAGTAATACCTATTGAATGGCATTTCAATATTGTATGCATTTGCATTATTTGTTTTCATATGTAGTATCATAAATAAATGTAATATGTATAGTTTCTGATTTTGATTTTTCATTGGACATGGTATTTTTACTATGGCCAATTTTATATTTTAATTCTTCAAAACGCTCTGCAATTCACTAAATATTATACAAGTTTTTATTCTCGAATTTTCTGAGCCAAATAGTCAATAAAAACGCTGACAGCTGCCTATTGCAGACATGTAGATCCTCTATTGTCACTTTAATCGGGCTCATCTTAAGAGTTTAGTCCAAAAAGACAGCTCGCAGCTGTCAGCTTTTAATACCCTGACATGTGAGTAGTAAATTTTTTTCCACTAACAAGTGCCCAATTGCGCACACATAGATCATCTATTGTCACTTTAATCTGAGGCAGCACTCGTAGAAATCAACTTTTGTTCGAGTAAGCCACACACAATGTTTGTCTATGTATTGACTATCTCGGAGTACTTAAGAAACATTTTCCACCCACTTCAGAGCAGGAAGAACACAGAACAGCTGAAATACTAAAATACTAGATAACAAAAATTGTCCATCGATGGCAGTAAAAGGGACAAAAATTGACTTTTTCTAGCTTTTTATTTATTTTTTTTGTAGGCCACAGAAAAACAGCTTCGCTTGATTGCCTGGTTGCTTGGCTGGCATGTCAAATGCAATGAACTCCGAGCACATTTCTCATTTCATAGATAAGTTGTAATCAAGTATCACGAACTTGGGCGTAAGGCGACCCAAAGTCGCCACGTTTCGGATGGGGCGGTGTAGACTTCACGTCTACCATTGTCTGGCATTATATACAAATTGAGTATCTAAACAACCGTAAAAACATTCGATAAACATGCAATGGCCAAGCCCAAGACCAAGACGACGAATGCAACCCGGAGACCGCAAGAAATTGCTGCCAACTAATATGATATGCTAAATATATATATTTCTATATCTATATCTATAGAAATGTATCTCGTGGATAAATAAACTTTAGCAGCCAACTGTCAACTGCCTGCCAAAGCGTTTTGCATGACAGTTGCAAAGCATTTACTATATATCTAATATACCTATAGAAATCAAATATGCATATACATTTTGCCTTTATTCTTGATTGAGCGCAAAGCGGGCGTGGCTAGCGGTTTTGTAGCTAGATTTTACAGTTTGCTCTCTTAAAGGTAGTTCGTGTTATGTACAGTCAATTCAGACTGAAGTGGGCTAAGTATAGAGATGAGGGACTGTCTTTAATATATGTAGAAATAGTTCCCAAATTACACTACACTACTCAGCTAACAGCTGTGAGAAGCTCAAAGGGAGGCGTTTCTTAAACTTTGTATTCAAATTTATTGAAGCATCTTGTATGATGAGGGTAGAGATATGAATAATAAAAGTCAATAAATATTATGTTATGAGAAGCAGACCAAATAGATAATTTGAAACAAAAGAACGTCTTAAACACATTTTTCTTCCTCGTAGTCATCTAATGAACATTCATATTAGAGATTCAGTCCCTTTCGTTCTTTAATTGATGCAATATTTAGTTTCCTCTCTTAGTTCAAGTCTAAAATAATTTTATCCGTTCTTAAACTTCCATCCATTTATTTAGGTATACATTAATTTTGTTTACTTTGAAACGAAAAGAAAACTTTTTTATTGTCTTTATTCTTAATCACCTCAATTGTTAGATAGTTTTCAACTTTTGAAATATTCGCATTCATTGACTTTTTATAAATCAAATACATTGCGAACTTTTCGACGTTGTTACAAATGGTATGCAAATAGTTTTCAGTTTTTTTACACTTAAAGTTTACTTGAAGGTGAACGTGTAGAAAATGGTCTGAAAGTATGAAAAAACCCTCACTCGACAAAACCACTTTTTGGGGGGCTTTACTTTGAAAACTTTTGCTACTCCACTCGAGACCACAATTGACGTTGAGCCATATTATCTGTATTTTTGTATAATCTCTGTTGTATTTTTTTAACATATAGCGTGTAGTTGTTTGATATATACATATATATGTAAATATAAATTTTTATTTTCTGGTGACCTGCAACCGACCGGATGCATAAATAAGTGACAACCGGCCGTTGGCAAAGTTGCTTTTGGTGAATTTCCGGCGTTGTTCCGAAAAAACAACTCGCTCAGCTTTCAGTTCGATTTTTTTGTATAACAGTCAGTTTTTTCTCTTTTAAATAATTGTTTGCTGTTTGGTCAATTTGTAGTTTTGCGAAGGTCTTATCTATATCACAAAAATTGACCCTGAACTTGTCATAGTGCGTGTGTGAGTGTGTTCGGTCGATTTTATGGTCTGAGGTCAGTTTGTAAGACGTGCGGAGAAAGGCGTTAGCAGTTAACTAGTAACAATAAATGAAGTAATAAATGAGCTAAATGCGCAAAACTTATTTTGGCTTACAAATAAAGAATTATATGATTAAACAATAAATCCTGTTGCCTAAAATATTTGCTTAGTTTTTAGTTGTGTAGTCTCCATCTTAGTCTTGTAACGAATTTGATTTGATTTGATTATTTTGCCATTAGCTATAGCTCAGTGCGCTTTAGCTCCAGCGGAGTAGAGTCCATAAACTATAAAGTCGCGTTTCTGGGGCTTGGCGTGTTCTCTAATCATAATTGAAATCTTCTTAAGCATTATGCAATACCAATTGCCCAAGCTCCAAGCATTGTAAATCAAAGCACAACAAAATTTGTGGATTATTTCATGTTGCCGCATAAGTACCCGCACTTGAAGCCACCCGCTCTTTGGGGCCACTTCCCCAAACGCGCCACACCAGTGCCCTCCTCTGCCATGCTCCATAAAACACAGCGCACACAATGCACACAAAGAGCTGTAAGTGAAAACCAGTTTTTCAGTTGCTTTTTTATATGTTTATTTTTTTCTGGCTAGCCTATAAGACAATAGAATTCGGGTGATTGTCTTTTGTGGTTAAAGTATTTTTTGTATACCCTATAATTATTAAAATTGTAGGAATTGTAGAAATTGTACGACACATGCACTATGAAGCAAGGACAAAATAAAATAGAATTTTTTTTGTAACTAAGATTTTGTTTTATATATGGTACTTTAAACTTTGTATACGAATGGGGATATACCTATAAATTATAAAAAAAATACGAATGTTGATAATTACTCTTCGTTACATGCCGTATTAAAAACCAGAACATTTTCCATATATCGTATTATGAACGAATGTATGTTGCGAAGGAGTGTATAGGATACCTCCAAGTCGGCCACCCTTGACTTATACAAACTTGGTTTTTTTTATTTATTGTTATTTTCTTGTATATTGCACATATAAAAAAATTGCAATCCGTCGCGCAGCTTTTGGGTGTGAATAATGTTGAATTCGGAAATCGCATTCATGTGAAATGCTTCATTGGTACAGCGCAATATTTTATTCGCTGCGAATCATTGATAAATATCGCATAAATCAAGTGGATTTTTAGCCAAGTTTGCCAGCAGCAGCAGCAGCAAATGTTGCATCAATGCTGCAAATGCAATTAGTTCGGCTCCAATTCATAAAATTGCATAAATATTTGACAATTTTGTGGCAGCTGCTTTTGGTCATCGATGACACGTACCTCCCCTTCCCTTAGTCAAGCCCCCACAACGCCGTAGCCCCTAATGCACCACATTTCGTTGCTAATGGGCAGACGCTTAAAATTTCACTCACAAAACATGAGGTACAAAGTTTTTCGAGCTAGCATCCAATTAAACTATGAAACCGCAGCAACAACAAACACTCAACAAGTTTCACTTTCACATAATTGCTAAATAATTAGCCCCAGCACCCAAATGCAGCCTCAGTTTTTGTTGTGCAGTGTGCTCCAGCAGCAGCAGCAGCAACAGCAGCAACAGCTGCCAGTTGCCAGCTGCCAACTCGTTGGCATCCAGGAGGACTGTTATGCTCCAAACAAGTTTGCCAGCTCTTTGTGCATGTGTGTGAATGTGTGCTGGTGTGTATGCATGTGTGTTTGCTGGTGTGTGAAAGTGAAAAATGCATTGGGTACACACGACATTAAACAATGCTCCACAAATCTGGCTAACACGAAACCCGCTAAGACACGCTAAATGCTTAGCTTATTGGGCCAAACTCTCGACTTAAGCACAACTGGTTTATAGAGTACACGTTAATGTAATGATAAGATATAAAATAATATACTCCATAGAGTATAAATAAACAGAATGATATAGTATGTTATGATTAACTTAAAGAAGTACAAGCATAAATATTATGATAAGATATAAGATGATTTACTTAAGCATATAATATACTCTTTCATTGCCTTGATGCTTTTATTTTCTTGTGTCCAAAAGCTGTAAATATAAAATAAATAACCCATACAATAACAGAATAATAAGTTTATTGAGTTTTTTATATGTGTATACCTAACACAAACATATAATAGTAAACACTTGTCCTACTATTCGTATTGCATTTTTACACAGAATAAACTCAATAGTCTATAAAGTAAATAAAAAAATTAGAAAGACTACGCTACTTGAGATGTTCGAAACTTGATCAAGAGGCAATACAATTACACAAAGACAAAACAATCTTTATGTAAGGCTTGCTCTTAGAATATTATTGTTACTGAAAAGCGAACAAATACACATTTTTTATCAAACAAAAAGGATATATTTTTGCTTGAAAATTAAACAAAATCTCTTTTAAAAATTTAATTTCACTATATTACAAGGCTTTTTTGATTAGGTCGGAAAATTAGAAATGCGTGAAAAAAATCAAACAAATAATTAAAACATGAAAAATCTCTAAACTCCCACCAAATCTTAATCAAAATGGTATACTGCGGAGTTTAAAACCGCAATAATCATTTCCAGAATTGGCATTAAAATACTGAAAATATTTTAGAAACGTGCTTAAATAAAATTTCTCAGGGAATTACATTTAAGTACTAATGGAATAACATTTAAATACCTACAACTTTAAGTGAAAGCGTTGAGGAATTGTTGGGTCAAACTTGAAAACAACTTTTATAAACAGTTGAGCACCTAAGTAGACTTTAAATTATTTACTCAATTGACAAACCAATAAAAATTCTTACCCAGTATTTGCGTAAAATAAAATACTTAAACAAGACTTCCCTAACCTATGCGCGACTCTTACTTCTTCTTCAGCTGCTTGGTTTATATAGCGTAAATTTCCCAACAATACACATTTTCTTAATTCTGTTTGCGCTTGCAATTACTTTTCCTACTTGGAGACCATCAAATTTGATGGCTCCCCAATGGGAGCCTCGAGAATTGTCTGCCGCTGTTTCAGCCAACATTTCTTACACTTCTTCTTTTACTTGGTCAGCTGCCTTTATATCTGTACTGACTTTAATTAGAGCTGCTGCCTCACACAGAATGCGCCACTCGAACAGCCTCTATGTCCCCTCGCTCTCTCTCTTAGGCCATTATCATTTCATTAACATACACATAAAAGCCAGGCCCTCCTCTTATTGTGTCCGCCCTCTGTTTCTCCCTGGTGCAGTGTGTGCGCGTGTATATTTAAATGAAAACACGTGTTGCGGCTATAAACAAAGAAATTGGTAACTGTCGGCCGAAAAGCTTGCCAAAAATTCAGCTAGCATGAAAAAACACGGCGTCCAAACAAAAGCCAACAATTTTCATAATTTTTCCTATTTTAATTTTTTATAAAAAAAATAAATAAAAGTTGTATCAAAAATTCCTATATGTGTTTATTAGGTTATAGGTTTTGTTTATTAATATAACTGTATGCTGTGTTTAGAAAAACAATATTTAGAATTTTATGAAGAGATATTTACAAGCAAGTGTCAGATTTGATTTCTATAATGCAAATTTGATACATGTAGGTTTCTCCTATTTCGTACAAATATGTTTATCTATAGCTAATTTTAAATCACCTCTGATTACTTTAGCAATTTAGATTTTAGATAGAATTCTCTAACTGGAGATTAATCTATTCTAGACAATATCTAAGAGCCTACTTCGTTTTGGAATAAAAGCTTTAAAACCGAAACCCGCATATTTTTCACTTGAATACCTTACATTTTTAATTTTTTTACTCTTCTGTCTGAGCTGGGGGTTACCAATATAAAAAAAATAAAATATTTCTGTGAGAAATTACGTGACGCCAAAACTGCCAACATAGCCGCGTGCTTGACAATTTCCGACATATCGACAGTTGCAGCAGCAGCAACAGTGACTTCTATCTATCGACCTCCCCATAGACAGGTATAATCCGCCCACCCGCCATCCCCTAGCTTTGGTCTGGAAGTGTGAATAAAATGTAATCCGCCAAATGCGTGTGGTTGGTTGAATACAAAAAAAAAAAAAAAAACGCCATGGTACATTCGTATAAAACTTATAACTGTCTGTTCGGAACTGCGCTACGGTCGCTTGCAACAACAACAACAGCTGTGGCGCTGTGTGTTGATTTTCATTTTCAGCACACTAGGCGTCGGTCACGCCCACTGTGCGCAGCTCTACTCTGGTTTTTCGCATTGATTGCGTTACAATTTCAGGTTTTTCAGTTCGCTCGCTCTTTCAGTAAGTCAAACTTCTACTTGTATATATACATATATATTTATATATAAATATATATTTTTTTTTACCGGCTGCTAGCGGCGGGCTGCCACAAAACGTGTCCGTTGAGTTTGTTGTTGTTGCTGTTGTTGCCTGCCACAGCGTTGGAGTTGATTTTTATCTATATCTCCGGTCGTTGGTTCAGGTATTATACGACTAAAGTTGGCTCTGGTTTTGCTTTGCTTTGGTTGGGTTTGGTTTTGGTTGGGTTTGGTTTGGCTTTGCTTTTGGCCTGACTTAAATGCTGTTGCTGCCTGCGCCAGCCTGCTTGGTTGGGCGTCATTTAACCGGTTTCTGGCTCTTGGCTCTCATTTCGTTTCGTTTTCATTTCGATTTACGAGCGCAAAATTAAAAACCAAATGTGTATAGAGACAAGACACAAAAAAAATGAGAAAAATGCTCTCAATTGCTATTCTTGTTATTGTTGCTGTTAGACCGCAAGTCAGAGATCTTGAAAGGTTCGACTTGTGGTTAACTGCGATTGAAAGTTATTTGCACGCCACATAAACTTAAATATAAATATACCTTTGGGTGCTTTTTTACAAACAAATTTATACATTTTCCTTTTAATTGTTTCACTTTTTATTGCTCACTCTTAATGGCAGAAGAAATCAGTTTTAATTTTTATCACAACAGTTCATAAAATGGCTCTATTAAGTTTAATGCAGCGCAGCGGCTGGCGGCTGCAAAAAAAAAAAAGAAAAAAGAAAATTAAAACCAACTGCAAATCTGCGAAACGCTTCATTTTCATTATACATTATACAGTTATATAAAAAACAATAAAAAAAAGAAGTGGAAAAAAAAATATAACAGAATGGCACATAAACTGGCTCGCTGTAAATGTGTTTTGTTTATTTGTCATGCATTGTCTTTATTTGGCTGAAAATAATGGTGGATTAAATAAATTATTGCTTTAGTCTGAATATATATAAGTGACTTTCATTTCCTGAAAAGTTGACGCAGTGATGTGTGGGAGTTTATTACTTTTTTGTTTATAGAGCCAGCAATTCACGGTAGCCATAAGCTGTCTGGATTTTTTTTATTTGTTTAGGGAATTTATATATATTTGACAAATGTATTTGTATAAGCAAACTCGTTTAGAAAACATATGTTTAAAGTTTTATATATGTATGTCATATATTCTATAAACATTTCGTTTTAAAAAAATAAATAAATATAATGGGCAAATAAATATATGGAAAAATAATCTATTGTAAAAAAATACTACCCAGATATGTACAATATAATTTCTTATAGTAGTTAATGTATTTCTATAGCAAATATTTTTATAACCGTTTTCTTAGGCTAAAACCTTGTCAAACTTTTGCCCGTAGCTGTATTCTCTTTTTTTTTTGAGGACAATTTCTGACCTTTTAACAGAGTTGTTTTGCTGTCATATATTAAAAATAAATAGTTTTGGGGTTTTTATTAACTGAAACAGAAGACCTTCGCTAGGATGACACACCCACAAAAAAGCACACATGAAAGTTAACCTTCAACTAAATTCAAAAATGTTGGCTAATATAAATACTATTTGTAAAATACTGAAACTATAATAAAACATAATGTTAAATGTTTTCAAATGTTTTTGCAATTTATTATTTGCTGATAATTCTCATGTTATAATAAAATTTGTTTTGTGTTTTGTGCCAAATTATTTAATCACATTTTTTTTGTTTGCTATTTGCGTTTTGAGTTTTGCGTTTCTTTTGTTTTTGGCCACACACAAAATTGTGTGTTTTTGATGCATCATTTAATGGGTGAACATATTTGGGGCGTGTGAGGAGTCAGCTAAGAGAATTAGTTGGGCGGCTGATTGCAGATAAAAACTTATTTATGACTTAATAGATTAATTGTGACGATTTGTTATTTAACTAATTTTGCCTGAAGTTAAATAAGTCTATTTAGTTCACTTTTGGGTGGTGGTCCCACAAAAATACTTGAAAAACTAGTTTAATAATCTGCTGTCTATCGCGTCCGTCTGCAAATGAAAACCCTTTATAATTAATAATAGAAATTGTTTCGAGTAGAAAAATCACAAATCGTGACTTGACTAAATGCCCAAAAGCGCAAACGAATTGCTATTTTTGTGTGTTCTCTTTAAACCTACGCAGGCCTTCAGAAAAAGGGTAAAGCCTGCTTTTGACAGCACCATGAAAATTGATTTTCACGTAGAGTCAACAAAAAATCGACGGGGCAAATGCTGAAGGGGGCGTATACGTTTCATTTTGCATGTGAGAGAAATAGGTGGAAAAAGGTGAGAAAGTGTATTTTAGCGCGACAAAATCAATCGCAACGTGGAAAATATAACAGGCTTTAGAATTTGCTTTGAGGCTTTTGAGACTGCGGCGCGTTATTCCATCAATATGCAAAGCAACTTTGACGTAAGGTCTTATATACTTTATATAGCATATATATATATATTTATCGTGTATCGTATCGTTGTATTCTCATTATTTCTTTGGATCGCAACGAGGCCAACAGCAACAAATCTCACCTGAGTTGCCATAAAATTGTGGCTCTGCCGCCTGCAGTCAAATTAGAAAACTGTGCCACAGCCCACAAAAATTATGAGGCACATTGGGACACAGACGCTGCCACACAGCATGAAATTAAAAACAGACTTTTTGGTGACTTTCAATGTTGCTGCCGTTTTTGTTGTTGTTGTTGTTGTGGCCTGCTTTTTGCATAACACAAAATCAATTACAATTTTAATTAAATATGCAAAGTCAAGAAGAAGAAGAAGCAGCAAAAGAAGACCACGTAGCAGAAGGGCAAGAGGCAGAACTCAATCAGCTAAATGTCCCAGGCGAACGCCTTAGCTTTGGGTAATAGCAACAGCAACAGCAGGTACATGCAACAAAAATGTAGGAAAAAGATTGTCGCGCTTAGAGTGGGGGTTAGGCCATTAAAATTCCATCGAGCAAACATTCGAATACCCTTTGCGAAAAACCTTTGATTGTGTCCAAAAATTGTATCTACTGTATGCAAAGTCAATCAAGAAAATTAGGCAAATAAAATAATAGATGATTTAAATTTAGAATAAAAGAGGCTTTCAAAAATAAACAATCTTATTTATACTTAAATTGAGTTACAATAAAGTATTTTAACCAATAGTATTATATAATTGAAAGGCAGAGAATTAATGTATACACTTACTTATTTGCAGTTGTAATTTTTGTCTTGTATCTATCTTATTGTATTTTTTTGGTGTTACAGTAAATACGCTCGTTGTTTATATACAAATTTATGCAAAATGTATTTATTTATAAGGCTTTTAGATGCAAAATTTGTAATTAAACTGATGTGCTTTGGCAGTCTCTCGGAGTTAGTTCTTGTATATATGTACATCAATTACAATTTGCTTGCTTAGACACTTGGCCAAATCTCGGCCAGAGGATCTATGCAACTTTGATGAGTGAACAGCAGCAGCAGAAGTAGAAACCAAGCTAAATGGAAATGCGGTTCGCATTGCAGTTGAGAAATGCAGCAGCTGCTCCCAGTTGCTGCTGCTGCCGCTGCTGCTGCATTTGGTCAATTTGCATTTGCATAACGTTTGATTGGTATCCAAAATTTGCAAACACTTTGCCTGACTCTTGGCTATTGCCATTTTGGCAGTTGGCACTTTTGACGCAACTGGCACAAGAGTCAAATGGATTGAACGAAGCAAGTCGACTTGGCGGCGGCATCGTTCAGTTCGATTCGGTTCTCGTTTTGTTAAATGTCCAGACCGTTAATTTAGCAAAGTGCGTCGCATTCGAAAGCCCCTCCACATTGAAACGCTTAATTAATTTTCGTGTTTATTTTCTGTTTTCATTGCAGGTATGTTGGTTGCGCCTACCAGCCAGGCTGTCTCTTGGGTGCTGCCAATATCGATTAAGGTCACATTGCGTATACGCAATGTTGTGCTAATAATGTTGTTCATACGGCGCGTGGCATAAACACGTTTGTACATCATCTGCGATTATTGGTTTTGTCTTAATATTTGGTTAAGGAGCGAGTTTGCTCATTATATATATTAAATTCTGACTTTTGATACTTTTTTCTTATAGATGAACAGCTCATTAAAGCTTTTAGACTTTCACTTTTTAAATTTTTATTATTTTTAGTTATGTATTTAATTAGGTTTGCGAAGTATAAACTAAAGTTTTATTAATACCGCTAGAAATGGCACAGATTGAGAGTTCTTATAGCACAAATATTGGGCTTCGAAAGATTCCTTCACAAAAGATATATAATTTTGAACCCTTCATTTATAGAGTTCTTTGAAATATATGTTAAACCATAAAACAAATTAAGTAAACAGTTGATTAGAAGACAATGCTGTAATATAGAACACTTTACCCGTTCTTATTGCATTTATTCAGAAAAATTAAAGTTATATATTGAATTGAAACCGTTTTAAAAATCTGAAGAAAGGGTAACATAATTGAACCTTATTCAAAATCTTTTAAAAACAGTGAACGTAAAGCTTTTTTATATTTTGTATTGCACTATCTTTAGATTGCTTTAATATTTTTTCAAAGTTTTTCAAGCTCAACCATAAATTTTTTGGATTTATGGCACTTTGAACTGTTGTATAATAAATTATGAGGCATACGGCAGAATTCCCAAGCCCGATTTGGGCAAAAGTCATTAATAAACTTGATTCATTTTGTGCTATGTAGGTCATTTCATTAACTTGAAACAAAGCGAAGAAAAATTCCACTTCAAATGCCGTTTTTCTCAACAAGACTTTTAAATTTAAAATCTTTTTGTACTCCCACTAAAATTGTCGTTGTTCTTGTTACTTTGCCGCTGGGCAAAAGCGGCTAAAGTGTAAAATTTTGTAAGCGTAGGCGACAGCATTAGTTTTCAAGCGGGGAAGGGAGTCTACTAGAAGCTCTCTTAAAGAGATTTTAATCTTGAATGAAATCTTAAACTTAACTCACTTATTAATAAGAAAATGTCATTAGGAAATTAGAGACCAAAAATGGGCGAAAATTTAGAATTAGAGTTGGAAATTAATGTTAGCGCTGGTTGAACTATGGTCTCATTAGTAGCAAAGCGTTTAAATACTTTAGAAAGGAAGGCAAACCAAGGACAGATTTTGCTTATTTTTTTTTTTTTTTTTTTGAAATTTTTCGAGTGTTTTTCCTGCATGACCTTTTCGTATGGTGTACCACACGAAAATGGCATTTTAACGGCTTGGCAAACACCGAACGCCGCCTACACAAAGGCGCCTTTTTAAGGCGGTTCGTCTGCCTGTCTCAAAGGTTGACTACCTTTTCGGACCGACCAATGTGTGCTTTATGAATATGTTTTATTTTTTATTTATTTTATTTTTTAGTTTTGCTGCAATTGCGCAGCTGGCAAATATTTAAACAGTCCGACAGTTGGGGACAGAACCGTTGACAGCTGATGGTCATCATCATCATCAGCGTCTCTTCACGAATTTACAGATATATATATGTTTTTTTTTAAGCCGTTTGGCAAACAATTTAAGGTGTAAACTGTTGAGGCTTCTACACGGTCTGTTGCGATCATTATTACTTTATAAACTAACTGACTCGCCTGACTGGTGTATATATCATTAAAAAGCAAAAGTCAAAAGAAATAAAAACGTATGCGCCTATCTGGTATTTATGTTTGACAAACTAAAATGCCCCATCAAAGTGTTAATATATCATTTTGACAGGCTTGGGGAAGATTGCAAACAAAAAACAAATAAATAAAAAACGATCTTTACCATGAATATTTATGGTAAAACAGAAGTGATAATTAAAGTTAAGCGGTATTTGGCACAAGATTTTGCTTTGAAGTTGTAAACTTTAAAAACAGCTTTTTGATCGAGTTTTTATGTTGACAATAGGCCTAAGGTTGACTTGATTTACTAACGGCTGCTTTAGTTAAATTTCAGCAAAAGATAGTGAGGAGCTCATTTCGTTATATAGTCCAATTCCACTATCAACATTTCTTAATTTTTTTGCAAATGGTAAAAATTTAAAAAAGTACAATATGTTGGCTGTACATTTTCCCATAAGAAACAATATTTTTCACATTTCTTCGATTTTCAACATTTTTAAGAAATTCGCCCCGAGTATTTTGTGTTTTTTGCTACGTTTTATCGCATTTTGTATCAATGTTGAGAAAAATATGAGTGTAGAAAATGTGAAATTCAAATATTTAATATATAGCATTTCAAGATGAGCAAAACACGAAAGTTGTTCGATTTGTGGGAGGAGAATTTTGTAGCGTTCAGATCGGCAAATATAAGTTAAAACAAAGCTGTTTGATTTTATGCAAGTGCCATTTTTGCCACTCACATGTCACCGACAGCAGGCACTTGCTAATGGAATCGCAAAATGTAAATGTAAGATATGTTGAGCATAATGAAAATTGGGGTATAAGTAATTTCATACTTATTAAATAAGATTTGATATTGATATATTAGATTAAATTAGGAATGTATAAAATTATTGATAGAATTTGTTTTTTAATTCATTTAAGAATTATTTTAAATTATAAATATTTCTAAAAGTATATTTTAAAATATTTTTACCCACTTTAAACTTTTTAAAAGTTTTCAAAATAAATATTTTATTTTTTGTATGCAGAGCTTGAATAATTAGATTAAAGAGATTAAACATATAACAGAAACATATTTGTAAATAATTCAGAGAGTTGAGCAATGGAAAAAGAGGGAAATGAAAAATGAATTGAAACCAATTTACATTTTTTTCATTTCACAACTTTTCATCCTTCCTTTAGCTATATTTAAATTCTTTACTGAAGAAAGCCACCTATATTACAGATTTGAATATTTTTCACTCACTGACTTTTCGGGGTCGCACATGATTTTGTCCTCTCGCATGCTCAAATGACCATATAAAGTTTATGCTAATGCAAGTCTCTTAGTAATTTCCCACGCTGCATGCAACACATATTCACCAAATCTATGCCACGACAGAAAATTGTTGCTTTCAACGTGCGGCAATATTTGAGCAGCACCACTTGCAGTAGCAGCAGCAGCAAGTAGACAGCGCCTATGCGACTGCATTTTGGGGTGAGGCAGACAACTCGCAAAGCAGCAATTTTTCATTGTTGTAAAGTGCTTTGAAATGGATTTCTGCTCAGCTCAGTTCTCAACAGCTCGAGAACTCAAGAGCTGAAGTTTGGTTCGCTTGAAGTTTGGTCTGCGGTCTGATTTGCTTGGGTTTGTTTGATTCTCGAGGTCGTCTTGACGCCCACACATCATGCGCCACAATTTTGCTGCGCTCTAAGTTCAGTTTAATGAGTTTTTATAGTTTTTTTCTGTTTCTATCTGCGTTGCAGTTGCACAAAACTTTTCGATTTCACTTTTGGTCTCGCGTGTGGAGCGCTTGACGCCTTTCAATTTCGATATGGATTTTGCAGGGCTGCAAGGACACTCGAAATTGTTGTAACCTAGGCACCTTTGAAAGGCGCTGTCAAGGCAAAAGAAACAACAACAACATATAGAGACATGTGTGGGCTGCAGTAAAAACAGCTAAACCAAACGATTCGCTGTCATAAAATATCAACAAAGGTCATAAAAACCAACAAATAACAATAGTTTGTTGATTTAACATAGTTAATGCGCATAAAAAGTATCCTGTTCATAAGTTAAATGAACAGATCGGAGAGGGGAAATTGTGGATTGTAGGCCCAACAATAAACAAGCCATAAAATGTTTGTGCCGTACTCTCGACCTCCTTTTGGGGTTTGCTTTTGCTTTTTTATGTCAAATAAATAACAAAACAAATAAAAAAGTAAATAACTAGAGTCCATGTGTGGATCAAATGCTCTACTAATAAAAAATATATATATGTTAGTACTTTGTGCGAAAAAACTAAAGTCAATTGAAATACAAAGATTAACGTATTAACTATTTATGGAATTTTCATTAAGTCTATTTAGCTTGAAATTAATTCCTTTAATTATGCTTTCTTTTAATTCATTCGTAAATGTTTTACATAAAATAAAAACTAGTGATTTCCTTCCATTATGTTTGAACTATACTTACTTTTATATTTATTACTTTATATTTACTTTTAAAAAATGTTCACAAATTTTACATAACTCCAGCTGAATTCAATAACTTTTTCACTTCCCTCTGGAACTAATTCATATTCAACTTGCGTTATAGTTTCTACAACATTCACAGTATTTGCAGCACTATAACTTAACCACTAGAGCAGGCCGTCAACTAGGGTTTATGTTTCCTTTCTGGCAAGCCATTAAACTGAAGCACGTAGCCTGCCCGAGCTACCAAAATAATATTCAATAATAAGCAGGTTAAAATGGAGATTTACCCGCAACACTCCCCCTGCTGGTAGGAAAGAAAAGGGTGCAGAGTATTTCGAATATATTTGCGGTGCTTTTGACAGGACACATAAAAGGCGTTGGGCAAGTTTGTTGCGCCCAGCCTTTGGGGCATTGATTGATTTGTTTTGACCCCCGAATCGGTTAGTTGGTGCGTGATTTCTTCATCTGTGAACTCATGTTTACAAAAGGCAAACGCCCAGTTTTGATCAAGTTTCTCGAGCATATTTCTTGGGAACTGTGTAGCACAAGAGCAATTAATGTGATTGTTAACCAAATATGTCGACCGTTTAACCTTCAAACTGCTGACAGTAGCGTATCCATCTACTTACTACTTATCTATGCCAATAACTCAACATAAAAGTCAAGAGTCCCACTGCCATAAAAGTCAGGCAGCAAAAAGAACGGCGGAGAGAGGACAAGAAGTAGAAGTAGGAAGCAAACTAAAATCAACGTCAAACACAGACGAGCCCATTAATTTTTATTGCGCACGAGAACCCCAAACCAAAAAAAATAAAAATAAAAGGAAAAATGAGAGCGAAAAAAAATAAAATAAATTTGAATAAAAATTAGCAGGCATACATTTAGGCGCGGTCCCGCCATAAATCCCATAAATATACCAAGCGGCAACTGTTACGAATAGAATGCGCAAAAAGCAAACCAAAGTCGACAAAAAAAAACAACCTTCAAGGTAATCCCAGCGATTGATAGCAGCAAAAGCACCCTGTATGTGTATTTGAATGTGTACGCGTGTATTTTGTATATGGATAGCGTGTGCTTTCTGTGGCGTTGCCTGTCATCGCCGCGAGGGGGGTGACTTTCCTCTCTCTCTCTCTCTCTCTCTGTGTACTTTACTGTTTGTTATTTCTTTCCGAATATCCTCGGGTATCACACAATTTTTGTGTGGCTTGCAAAGTTTTGTGTTTACGAACTTGTTATTAATAACTAATTCTACAGCTGAACCATATTTACAAAACAAAATCGTTTTGAATATATTTAAATAAGCGCGTTTACTCTTTGAAATCGATTTCTAATAGCTGTCGGTTACCGTTTTCTATTTGGTCGGTCTTTACGATGAAGCCTGTATTAAGGAGTAATCGATTTGCATTTGTATATAGGTTTTAAGATTAAATTATTTATGGGGGATTATTATCGATTATTTGTGTTAAATTACTATTTTATATTTTTTATAAACTATTTATTTTTTTAAAACTATTCATAATACAATAATCTCTCGTTCTAGGTTCTAAAATATGAATTTTAGATTAATGGTGCTTAGCAAATCCCAATTCTTATTTCCATAAAATTATGACATTTGTTCTTATTTAGGGTATCTTCAATGTAGGGTATTTTAACTTCCGTTGTAGCGCTGTTCCCAGTTTTTGTCCCGTGGGGTTTAATTCTACTTGAGGGCGCTGCTGTAGACAAACAAATAAATTTGCGACTACTTTTGTGTGACAGGTCCAGACTTATTGGCGTCGCTGGCGTTGCCTGTTTTGTTCATATTTAGCCAAGATCTAACATCAGCATCAACATCATAAAACGCAACTTTATCCGTTGTTATGGTCGTTGTTGTTGAATCGCTAGTTTTCAGTTTTTGATTTCTGGGGTTGTTTTATTTTTCTCTTGCTCCTCCCATTTTTATTTTTATTTCAACTTTTATGCCTTTTATTATTGGATGTGGCAAAAGTTTTGGCTTAAGCCTATGCTGAGAATTCGGCTTTTGTTGTTGATACTTACATCAGCTGCTGCACGAGGCTGATCGGAGACTATAGGCTGCTGATGTATTTAACTTGGAGGTGGTGGTGCAGGGACTGCCTCAGGTATTTGCCACTTGAGCCAGTTTCTTTGGGGACATACCAAAAACAAAAGCCACGAAAAAGCAGAGAACTGGATTATAAGCAGCTACCTGCGTGCTAAAAGTACACATTGGGTATTATGTGGTACTTATTTAGGCTGCTTAGAGGGGATTTGCCTGACGTACATCCACACTTTTGTCTTGGGAATGCTCCATTTCCTCCCTTGCCGGCTTTATAATTAAAACTTATGGCTCACAGTGTGTATGTGCGGGTGTGTGTGTGTTGTATATATATATATATATAAACATCTTTGAAAATACCAGCGAATACTTTTTAGGGCGCTTTACCAACATAAACGTAAATAACGTGTTCTTCTTTTTTATGCCAATTTACCTGGGCTCTTAACCATAATACTTATTGGAAGTGCTGTTGGCATGCTGATGTTGCCATTTTGTTGGCATTTCCATTTGATTGATTCTGTTATAAAATTTCCCAGATAAATACAAATGGGCATATAAATTTTATTTCGGAAAATTGCCCATTTGCATTTGGCTAAAATATGATGCTATGGGTTCGGTTTTTGGGTTAAAATTACATTACTAATACGCCACATTGCCAGGTTACCTGCTCTACATGCGAAAAAAGGTAGATGCACTGACAGAAAAGCTATGGAAACTGAGATATAAAATTAACTTTGAAATTAGTACCCACTAGAGCAAAGATAATATAATATTTAAAATTGTATTTTCATTAATATCAATTTTTTAATTTTGCCAAACGTAATATGATAAAGTTGCTACATTTTTTTTTTATTAATTTCTAACCTTAAATCATAAAGACATATACAGCTGCCTAAATTCCTATGCGTTGGCTTCATTTTGAATATAAAGTTTGTTTTAAATTTAAATTTTAGAGTTTTTAAACTTATTTCAAGTACGCAATTCCTATGTTTTCTCTTTGTTCAGTGCACAAGGGAGCTCTTTTCCTGTAGTCCCTCTTCGTCCCGTCATGCCTCACTGGTCTGCTGACTGACTTCCTGTGTGTGTGCCAAACGCTTCCTGCGTACATGTGCTTACTCATTTTGTATACATACTTCTGTATATATATATATTTGTTAGTGCATGTGTGTGTATTTCTTTTCCATTTTGGTGAACTATACGTTGTGCATTTAAATTTCAATGCCTGGCGGCATTTTGGCACAATCCATGAGAAACAGAACCTCAAAGCCCTCGCATGTTTTGTGTATTGACTCGAATCTAGCCTTAAAGCCTCGTTTCACCTGACAGCTAGAGGGAGTTTTACTTTTTTATGTTGTTGCTGTTGTGACATTTTTTGACAACACACATTGCAGTTTATGGCGTTAAGTGGGTGTGTGTGTGTTGGGGCTTTTTATTTTTATTTTATATCATTTAATTTGCCAGTTTGTTTGGCGGCTTGTCAGACATTTTGTTTATGCAAATTTTGTATGCATGGGTACAGTTTTTGTGGAAAATTCGTTGCACGTTTGACAATTGGCCTTAAAATTAAAGATTTAAAAAAGTGCCGAAATGCCCCTTCGATAATACGAATGCATTAAATGTCTTTAATCAATAATTCTTTGTTTATTTGCATTTAATACAAAATTTCCTTTAGCAATGAATTTACAATATATATAATTTTAAAAATTTTTAATATTTATTGAATGGAAAAAAATCTTTCAGAAATTGTGTCTTTTCCACAAATTAAAAGCCTCTCCAAAAACATTCATTCTCACTTGCGAGCAAGCATTGTATAAACATATTTTTTCCAATTATTTTGAAAACAGCTTTGAACTATTTTTTTAAAATTATCTTTAACCTCTACCATAAATCCTATTAATATCAGTTTCGCATATAGCCGCATATAAATTTTATTTCAATATTTTAACCCATAATTCTTGCTACCGTTTGGCCATTTTGCATTCGTGATGGTCTTTCAACCTTGACCTCATAAACTAATTGATTTGCAGCATATGTTTGAGTATTTCATTTTTTATTATTTTATTTTATTCTTTTTTGTTTTTTTTTTTGGCTAGTGCCTAACCCAAAAAAAGCTCAACAATCAATTAGTGCAATACATTTTTATTTTTATTTTTTTTTGTTTTTCAAAATTTGCGAGTATGGGATTTGTTTTTGTGGCAACCTGAAACCACTTGAAACTCGGATGCTCTGTGCACAATTTTTGTTTTGTCGGCATTTCTCTTACATATTTGCTGTTGGGTTTTTGTTAGCTGCCGGTTGGTGTTTTTTACTCTGTTACCTTCAGCAACAACAACAACAGCAAAACTTGTTTAAAATTCCAAAGTTGTTTTTCAGTTTTGTTTTTTATGTTGCGCCCAGCACATTTCATGTTAATTGTTTTGCGTTGTCTTTTCGCTGGCATGCCAAAAACTTTGATTGATTTAATCTTTTATTATTTTTCAATATCAAGTTCAGCGCTCATAAATAAATAATTTTTTTTGTCTCTTTCAATTTTGCTTTACTTTAAATTAGCTGTCACATTTAATTTGAACTAACAAAACTATCAAAAAAATGACACTATCCATCAGCTAATCAAGAATTTTGTATTCGTTAGCTTTGTCATGCTAATTTCTTGTGCTGTGTTTTATTATTTTTGGGAGCGCCATCTATACGAAAAATACTAATGGGATAACTAACATATATCAAAACTGAACCGATATTAATTATGAATACATATACAATTTTCAAGCCTCTAGATTGATTCTACATTAAAATAAGAAACATGATTTTATTGTTAATTAAACACTCAACATATATTTGTTTAATGTTTAAGGAAACTGAAAATCGTTTAATTATTTAGAACACTTGTTTCAGACGTTTGTTTGTCTGACAATTTGAAGTTGTTTTTGGTTTTGGTTGATTGGCAGCCGCCAAAGTGCACGCCACAATAAAATACAATACAAAAACAAAAAGGCTAGAATATAATGTTCAATAGCTTGAATTTGGTTGGCACTTTGGCATTTGTAGCAATTGCATGAACAATGAGCAAGAAGCATATATAAACGTTTTTGCATCAGCATCTTTGCCAAAGCATTTTGGCCATTTTTCATGCAGCTGTGACAGCTTAAATTGGCATAAACGCAGGCGTTACCCCGTTGCTCTCAACAGACATAGCGTAATGTAAGCATGTAACATGCAACATTCAGCCTGCAATCTGCAATTTCTGCGTTTAATTCTACCTATGAATAATCACGAATGCTCTTCTAAGCCGCTTTTGATTGTCGCCCAAATGTCTCTGTTTGCCGCCGATGAGAAGCTGACTGACAGTTAGGAATTTAACGCCGTCAACAGTCGTTCCTCCTTCTATTTGCCACAATTCGTTGCAAGTGTTATTCAAGTGAAAATTGGTTGAGACAATGGCATCGCGCGCCTCAACCTGAGAGATTTCGCCCGCTTTTCTGCGGCTTCACAGTTTCTCAATTGCTGCCAGCTGCAAATTGTTTTGGTTTTTTTTTACCATCTATTTTGTTTTTTTTTGGTCGTGAAATTGTAGCGTGTAATCTAAGGCGTGCATTAAATTTCACTTTTATTTTTACAGCAGCTGCCGTCACTTACAGATTTACATGGAAATAGCTTTGGCTCAAATACTCCATTGTGTGTATTTTCATATTGTTATTTTTGTTGTTGTTTTTAGTTAGCTAGAGGTACTAGATATACATAGATACAGTTGCCGAGTTTCTGCTAAATTATGAGTTTCGCATTTGTTGCATGTTGTCAGCCACGTGAGAGTTTTTTATGGAGGAAATGTTTGGAAAAAAAGTTACTTTTTATATTAATGAAATGGAAAGGGGCAGATTTTTAGAAAATATTGTTATTAAGTCGGATAATATGTATATACGCAAACTAAAAGTGTTTAGGCTTATAATAAAGCTAACTTAGCATGTTAGACATTATATTAGAATACGATTTTTTGCCAACTTTGTGCTTTAACCAGTTGAGAATAACTGAGTGAAAAGTGAATGGGATAAAGTAAAGTATTAGGTATCATATGATTAATTTGAATAATTTTCAAGTTCATCGAATTAGTTTAACTGTCAGAATTAAAATTGTATCAAATAATTTTGTATCACTATTTCATTTCAAAAATGTATGTACGTATTAATCAAATACAAATTAATTTTTGTATTTATTATCAGACACAGTGTTTTCTTTTTCTGGTAGATTACATTTTTGATTAAAGCTTTCCTTAACAATTGATTTTCGATTTATGGAAATGTGCCCCACCTAAGCAATTAGGCACATTAGAGACCACCTGCATTCACGTCAAATGAATGGAAACCACTGATTCAGCTTTGTCTGGTCACTCAATTATCTAACCACAACACCCATTTATCGCACTGGCTGTGGTCGGGGTGAAGAGTGAATAAGGTTGTCTTCCGACTACAAAACAATTATACATTCCCCGCACGCAAACTAATCAAATCGACATGTTACCAACTCTGTACACCAATAACTGGGCGCCCCTCGCTCTAACAATAATAAAAAAAAAATAAAAATCATTCCCAAACAGACAGCTATAACAATCGGCAGTACCATAAATACTGGCGATTTCTGATTTGAGCGTTGCGATAAATCCACCAAAATGTGACACGCGCCCACGTAATTAGAACATTACCAACATTTAGCCCAAAGTGTAACTATAAATTATGTCTGTGTGCTTTGGGCAGGTTTTTTAAAAAGGTTTTCATTTTGAATACCCTGTACAAATACATTTAAAATTGGGTATGTTGAAGTTAAAGGCTTGTGTTTATTTTAAAGTTTTTGTTATATTTAATTTACAATTTAAATTAACCTATTAAAACTGCTTGTATATTTTTATACCTTTAATACTTATACTTTGAAAGTTATAATCTTGATTTTTTGTATACGTACATATTTAAAGAATAATAAGTTATTATATTCTAAGTATTTCATAACAGTCCGATAAAAAGTTATTACTTAAAATAATTTCGTTGTAGAAGTGTGTCTGAGAATATTTCAAATCCACATACAGGATATTTCGTAGTTTACTATACTCACCCATCAAACTTTCCAACTCGTTTGTTTGTTGTTTTATTGCGTTGCTACCTATAAAAAAAACATTTTGACAGGGGATTTGACAGCTCTCAAAATGAGTTGCGTGCCAGGCGGAACCAGCCATAGAAGACAGTAATAAAAAACAAAAAGGCAACTTTACCAACTTTGGACTTCAATTACGCACTGAAATAATTATTATTTATTGTTTACACTTGAATATTTGTGGTTTTTAAAATCTCAACGCTATGTTTGATTTAGACTTTTGTTTGGTCAGTGGGCAGTGAGCTTATCTTTATGGGCGTAAGGTTATTCGCCTTGAGATTGGAGTGGAATTCACACAAATATGTATGTGGTGTGGACACTTGACTGAGACAAGGGCTGTGCTTTAACTATCATTCATTCAATTGCCCAATTCAAGTGCGTATATTAAGTGTGAATTCCAGATAAGAGATGGGCACTACAGTGATAATACGGCTAAAAACCTTTTGTCATGTTCGCCGCACTTGAAACCTATTTTAATTGCTTAGCCAACACAATTGAAACTGTTGCAGTTCGACTTTTAGTTACTTTGTTAGAATCTTTGCTCATTTTCATATTAAATGCTGTTTTGAATAGTTTACAAGTTTGCAGTCTATGGCTGGGCGTTTCAAAAGTTTTCAGCAAAGTTGTGAATAGCAAAAGGAAATTTTGATTTGGACGGAAGTGTTGGACTGGAAGATGCGCTATATAATGAACTAAACTCATGACTTTAGAGGTGTTTAACAACTTCTCAAGAATACAAAAGTTGTTATCTTTAAGGAGATTCGCACTTTGTTTCAAAACTTCTTCCAATTGCGCAAAGTTAGAACAAGAATAACTAAATATATAAATATATATAAAAAGGTGTAAATAAATATAAAGATATGTAAATATATGTATATAAATATAAAAAACAAACAAAAACAAATAAATATTTTAGTTAAATTAAGATCATAAGAAAATACCGTATGTTGTAAATCTATCTCCTTCAAATATTGGAGTGGATAGGAGGGATTATACATAGAGAGAGGATTATACAGATTGAAAGCAAAGAGTTATTTATTATTTTTTTTTTTTTGTTCGTAAAGGATATACAAAGTGCAGTCATTATACATTATTTTGCTGGCAATAGGAAACTAAGCGTTTTTTATTTTTGTGTAATAAGTAAAATTCATAAATGTTATTTAGTAAATTAGGAAACGAGAGCTACAATGGTCTTAATTTAAAGTTTTATTGATTAAAAGCTAAATAAAAATATATTCATAAAACATTCATTTCATTCTGAAAACAAAATCAGCTAAAACATAGTTGAGCCACTTTGGCATTTTGTATATACGTATATATAAATGTATTCGAATAAGTATCCAGACTACCTTCCGTTTTTTAATCACAGTAACACGGCCACCCACACTTCAAATCCACAGACTTATAGAGACGTAATCTGGTTTGATTCGCTTGATTGACTTTGATTATTTAATTGAAATGCGGTCAGTTAGCCAAACCATTAAAATTCAAAATATTTTAACCCCTTGTTTGTTGCCAACAAAGTGGCAATTATCAACGGTTTCGTGTTGAAATTACAAAAAGAGGAAATTAATAAAATTACAAAAAATTTAAAAACAAAGGAATTCAAATATTTAAATATAACTTCAACTCAGTTGCTTTGTTCTACACTCAGAAGTTAATCGCTTTTGATTATTTCATAATATATTTTGTTGCTTCAATTAAAAATCAGTTGAAATGAGCTAAATTACTTAATTTATGCAACATTATTCATAATAGCAGCTACTATTGGCGACTTAATAACGGATTTGCTTATACAAAAAATATTAAATTAAAAAAATATTATGGCATAATAAAAAACTCAACAAATTAGCTTGGCTCGTGTGGCATATACATATTTTATTAAAACGTATTGGTGTTTTTGTTGGTAATATGTTTATTGGGCTGGTTTTAAGAGGTTACATTTGCCTAATAAATACGAAAGATCTATAAAATTTGACATAATTCAGCTTATAAGTATATTTGCTTAATATCTATAAACGATCTTTGATATTATGCATAACTAAGTGTTTTCAGGCGGGGTTTTTAAAAACCCTGAAGTTTACCTGTAATTCGTGTAGTTAAGAATATTGTGCAACAGCTTTAAGACAATTATTTATATCCCATACAACTTATCTAGAAATTTAATTTAATTGATTAATAAATACATAAATTATGTTCAAACTAACCAAAAGTTTAGCAACCTAGTTTGTGGCTAACTTAAGCTATTAAATAACATTTAATGTATTTATAGTTCATGTTTTATAGTTCATAGATCTCGCACACAATTAAACGCAAAGTACCTAGCTTATATCGCTTACACCTGTTTGAAACTGAGTTTTAAAACAATTTGTCAACCCAACTACAGCAAAAAAGAAGGGTAACCCAGTTTTAATTTTTTTTTTGAACATCCAGTTTAACGACGCGTTAATTGATTCTGAGTGCTGCTGTTATTGACGCCCACAATGTCGCGTATTTACAGCCAGCTGTTGATAATAGTTGTGTTTAGGAAGCCACACACAATTACACATGCACACACATATGCACACACACATGCACGCACACTAATATAACCCCATAAATATTGACACTGAGTTATGGGTACAAAATGCGCAGTCGTTTAGTTTGTACATATATAACGTAGATTTACTAATGGTATGCCATATAATAGTATGAGTCTGAGTCTGGCGCTTGGTATTTAATAAATGACCAAATTGGCGCAGTATGTGTAATTAATGAGCTTCTCTATTAGTTGACATTTATATTGAAAATGCCGCCCGTGAAATTTTACACAAAATTATTGATGTGCAATTTAGAACAGAGTGCGCTCAATTCGATACGCCCGCATCTGTATTGTGTAAAACCGGTAGCTAGATTTGTATATGTATCAAATATCTATACACATATATATATATATATATTTTGTCTGGTTTTGCATTTCATATTATCTTGATTTAATTATGCAGCTTTTGTGTTTTAATCTTTCATTATCTAGTTTTATAGGTAGCACATCAGAAGATAAGCCAGTTTTTATTTACATTTTTTTTCTTACCGGCATTTAGGAATTTTTAATATTGAAAACAAACAAGCTTTAATTTAAAACAACACATCAAATGTTTTAGTAGTCACCTTTTTAACTGCATGCTTTAGTTGGTTTAATTATTAAGATCATAAAATTAGGGCTTCGCAAGGTCAATGGAAATAATACATAAAAAATCAAACTTTTCGAAAATTTAGCTCATTAGTTTTTACAATCATTTGATGGTGGAATAATGAAATCTATTATATTGTGATTAATTCTATAGGCGCCTACAAGTCTAAATAATATGTGAATTTTTTTGAGAATATTTGCATATCCTGAAATTTAACTTATTTATCGTTATATAATACCAAACCATTTTGGCCTTTTAGGCCAATAAATGAAGTATAATCAACAATTTTAGTACTAAAAATTCCATTTGAAATACGCTCTTAATGAACTTATAAGCTAATTTCTTGTTTCTTTTTTTCTTCATCTAATTTCAGGTAAGAGTACGCTCATAAAAAGTAAATCAGACACGATCATAATATGAAACAAGTAAGACGACAACGTAAAAAGAAAGACTGATCAATTTTAAGTTACCCTGTATAAATATTATCGATCGAAACAACATATCCCAACTATCATAATTTGTATTAAATATATATATTTTTTTATTCTATTAAATTAGGCATTATAACTTCTTCGTAAATTCCTAAAATATATATATGTACAGTATATATATATATATATATATACAATACTTTTAGTGGTTAGAGGAAATTTATATTTATTTAATATTTGCGTTCTATCGCTTTCGTCTATCCCATTCCCATTGTGTTCCTATTGCTACAGAGTATTATACAACTAATATTGTTTTAGTTTCCTAAACAATTTCATGCCCAATAAACCCACAATAAATATTTGCATAAATTAAACTGCACGCCTTGTTAGCTAATGTGGAAAATAAAACTCAATCAATCAGGTTTCTCAAATACTTTTAGCGCACAATTATAACATATGGAGTGCACACACTTGAAAAGTAAAAGTGTCAAAAATTTAAAAACAAATAAAATCAAAACATAACTAACTCATTTCGATTCCCCCTGTCTGTGTGCGTCACAAGGTTAGCCGGTTCGGCATGGCGAAGATATGAGCACTACTGGCGGTCAGTTTTATGGTCCAATATGGCGGACAGTCGCGAGTCTTATGCATATTTATAAGACGATAAAGTAGTTGCGCGTAGCTCTGTTTGATATTTGCTTTCAATATATAATGGTTTCTTTTTGTCTTTGTCTGATCTGATCTATCCATTTTATGACTCCTTTTAAACGAATTCATATCAAATAAGAGCTGGGAACAAACACATTCAGCGGCAATTGACGATTTTTTTTTAATTAACTTGAAATTTTCAATCGAATAAACCAAAGATCAAACGCGTAGGTTGTTGTCTTAGCTAAGCTGTTGATCTGTTGAAGGTTACTTTTGTCACTTTATAAAACTTATTACATTTTCAAGTCTTTCCCAAATTGGGGAGCACTTTTTTAAAAACTATTTGTCAAGTAAATAAATAAACAGCTTAAATGAATATGCTGTGAGTGTGCTCTGAATGTGTAAACTCATTTTAATAAATATTCAGCCGGTCAAATAAAATAAGTATGCGAGTTGTGTCGAATGTGCGCCACAAGGCATTTTTTATACCATAAAATAACAAAAGATAACTAAAATTAAAATTCGAAGTTACACGAAAGTTGAAAAGCACTTAAGTAATCAATGCTTTGTTTAATACATTTGCACAGTTACAATATGCCCTGTTTAATTTTCAGTGGCTACAGGGTATACAGATATCAAATATAAAAAAGCATTTATCAAACTCCACTCGCAATTTGTGCGCCAACCCTTACAGCTCGTTTTTCTTTGCCCACCCCCTCCCCCATCTTCCTCCCCTTTGCTCACTCTCTTTCTCAAGTTTCTGACAGCTGCAACTGCCCGACACTTGAAAGAATGTCGAAAAAGGAATATTTATAAAAATTAATTACATTGAACTGGAAAATTGAGTGCGCGTGAGTGTTCATGCCTGTCACATCATTTCTATAACCCATAACCATTATTAATAATATTTTTCCACATTAATTGGAGGCGCTTTTGGTGCGCTCTGTGTTTCCCGGAAGATAATTGTGAGCCACAATTTGATTCATCGTGAGATCAGAGCCAAACAGCACATCATAAACATCATCATCATCATCACATCATCATAATCATCTTCTATCATTGGCATCATCAAGCATTTTTGAATGGGTTTCTTGTGGGGCATCTTTTGCACTTTTGCTTTCAGTTCACAATCCATTTTTTTTATTTCTCTTTCTCCTTATCTTCTTTTTCTGTCTTTCTGAATGCCCGTCTTTTGTATTGACTGCGCTTTCGATTCCAATTCAATTCAATTGGTTGGGTCTGGTCTGGACTCGCTCTGGGCGGTCGGTCTGTAACCGAGTTGCAATGCAAACTGAAACGCTTTAATTATTAATTTCTCCAGCATTTTATGAACTTTTTGTTGTGGAACGTGTAAATGTATATATATATATGAATGTGAGTATGTATATATCTGATGATGCTGCTGATTACAAGGCAAGCATGCGGAAGCATTTCGATATTTAATCGACCGCATCAGTGCTGCGGTGGAGGCTCTGCAGACTCCACTTTGATATCTTTTTAATGCAGCTATATTTAAGTGCAAAGTTTTTTGCTGGGTCAAGAGTTGCGTGTCTAAAAGTAGACTACCAAAATGCACAGAGATTGAAAATAAAATGGATTCATTGATTGCATAATTATAGCAAAAGAAAGTATTTGCTTTCAAATAGTTTAAGTTTTAAAGATATTGAGTTTGAAAGTTCGTTCAGTTGATAGAAGATTATGGGAAGTTAAGCAAGACTTTATCATCATATCTTACTTCAGTCAAATCTTAAAACTAACTAACTGTAATACTTTAGTTATGCTTATTTATCTCTTACACATAAATCATATCTTCTATTCAATGTATTTATTAGTCCCTCTAATATCTGATTTCTAAGACTTATAAACACGTCTGCGCTCTGCTTCTATTCAATGTATTTATTACTCCCTCTAATATCGGATATCTAAGACTTACAAACACGTCTGTCTTGTGAAGGCGTGCTTTCTTTAACTTTTGGTATTATTCAAAGATCTTCTATCCCACGCTTACCTTCGTGCAAAGACCCACAATTCGTATGCATTCAAATCATTTCAGCTAAGTAATTTGCAATACTTGCACACACTTCACACACTCATATACACCGCACACCCAGATAGTAAACAGCTCGATTCAATTGCATGCACTCTGACTTTTGCATTTAATTTATGCCCATATGCAACGTGCCCCCAAACACACCCAACTCCCAGCTGCATCGAGTGTTTGAGTGTGTGTATGTGCCTCAGTTTTGCGCTCATGTAACTGTTTGTAAGCCGCTTAATTGCTTAAATGAAGAAACAGGATTACGCCTCCAATTTAGCTGAAACCTTTGCCGTAGCTATGGGCTATATATGTACAATGGTCTGTGTACCGGCTTCTAAATGAAAAATAAGCTGTAAATTCTTTATATGTTCTTTATTTATACATAGATTTTAGCTCGTGTGCGGCCTTTTGTGGTGTTTGCCGTCAGAGAATTTTATTTTAGGAATGTCCTCAAAAAAGGCAACTGTTGAAATTACATTTTGATTTTATAAGGAGATTTAAACTTGATATGTATTAAATCTTGTGATAAAATCTTTAATTTTTTTATTAAATATTGTTTTTATATTCACTTAAAAGAAATCGATTCGAAGAGCTTAAGAAATTTTATTAATTATAATTTAGTTCAAGAATGTTCTTTAAAATGTTCTTGTTAGAGTTGCATTTTGATTTTATTATGAGCTTTAAGTTCTGAAGCTTGATTTATCCGAAATCTTTTGTATCTTGTGATAAACTCCTTAATTTGTTCATCAAATATTTTATTTTCCTTTAAAAAATCGTTCTGAAGAGTCTCAGCAAGTGTATTAAATATAATAAAATTGTTACAAATTAAATATAACAGAGAAACTAATAAGACTTTGTATTTCAGATTTACTAAAATATTGTTTATTTTAAGAGTATTTTAAATTCAACATGCTAAAAATAGATATTTTTCGTGTTGATTTATTAACAGCCAAAAGTTTTGAGTACGTCGATGAGGGGAAAGTCTTTGTGGTTCATGTTGGGAAGGGCGAGGCGGGGCGGTGCGGCAGTTGACATTTGACAGCTCTTCGGACAACAATGAACTAATTTAAGCAGCGCATTGTCATACATCAAGATGTTGTTCTCGTTGTTGTTAGTGGTCTTGAGAAAAGTGTGTGATACTTTTTACTTGCTCCCCTTCCAATTTCTTTTGACATATTAAGCTGCATGTACGCAAAAGCATATTGAAAAGCAAAGAAAAATTAAAACACATACATGTTTCCGGCAAAACATGAAAAAACTAGCAAAGAGAAGAAAAATAAAAGAACTCAAGAATATGAAGAAAAAACGAATATCATTCCAAACATTCAACCAGCTGCTGCCCGCAATCAATTTTCATGGTTAACCCACAGTCGACATGGGGATCTTAAGAGTGCGGGAACTCTCTCGTAAACTAATGACATGTGTATATAAATCTTGGCCAAGTGCGCGTTAAAATATATAGTCTCTTGCTTTTTTTTGTCGCCAACGCAAATTATGAAAAACACCAACGAATTTAAATTTGTTGCCAGCGTTCTGTTGAAAACAAATTAAAGATGCGCTTCAAGAATTTACATAGTTCTAGCAAATGTGCATAAATCTTTTATGGAAAAGAAAATAATGTAAAACACTTGCAGGTAGCGCAGCCTTGGCCGCTTTGCACTTTAGGGACCTTTCTTTCAACCCTCGCTTGTTGTTTATGGCTTGGAAAAATTGGAGGCTTTTGTGGCAAGTGAAGCGCACTGCCAAATGCAGTTAGTGGCTGCCGCAACATATACCATAAAAAATAAAAGTCAACTGCAATTGGCGCCGAATGTTGCAGAGGCGCTCCCACAATCACCTGCACACACCCCTCCTCTGTTGCATGCCACAACACGACCACGTCAGTCAGTCACTGGGGATGCATTTGTCATCAGTTTGGGCTACGTGGAGGCGCTTAAAAAATGTACGCATAACTTGGCTTTTAACCAAGCTGCAAAAAAATCGAGGAAAAATATAAAATATTTTTTAGGACTACGCTTAGATTCCTTTTACTTCCATATGTATGTATATAAGGCTATATATATGTTTTTTAGCTGCAGTGAAAACTGAGAAATTTTTTTGCCACTATATGCAGGCAAGTGAGAGCAATAAAGCTCATTGCCAACATGCTCGTGTGTTGCCATCTTCATCATCAGGTGCTTACGTCGAGAACTTGACTTACGCGCAGTGACCCAATCCAATCCATCCTTTGCCCCCTATCATAAACATTTCTAGATGAACTTTAGAGGGTAGAGAATGTTGCTACGGTATGTTTGAAATTGACAGGATAGTTGACGCAGTTGTGGCTGGTAGATAGAAGCTGTCATATTGTTTATATAAAAAATCTTCCAAGTTGACATTTTTAATAAACTGAATTTAGTTTGATTGAAAAAAAATTAAATAAAATTCCTTATAGATATAAGAGCGCTGGTTTCAGCGCAGAAGTTTTGATGGCATATTTTATTCAAAAAATTTGTTTGAATACTAAAATAAAATATATTTTGTATTTTATTATTTATTAGGGCCAAACCACGTCTCCCGTTGTTTTTATACGTTTTTATTTCAGCGGGGATATCTATTATAAAAATAAAAGTTTGAAACCGTAATTTTATACAAAAATACCACAGAATTAATAAATTATTAGTCCCAATTCTATGGGGCACTTATAAAGATATATTTCAGTGTGCATTTAAAACAAAACGTAGTTTAATGGATTTTTTTATTTAATGGATTTGTAGGTATCGAACAAAATAAAAAAATTAATACAAGAAATAGCTGAGCTGTCTCCAAGTAAGAGCGCCGAGAGTGCGTTGCCGTATAGTTCAAAATTGTCACCCAATTAAATCTTGTATACAGCAAATTATTAATAATTTAAGCCATCTTTTGTTATCTTACACTCTATTGAGAACACCATAATAACGCTCTGGTTCATAAAACATAACAAAGACGGGTTTGACAATATCTGACTAGCATCTTGGGTAATCTACCACATGACCTGGTTCAATAGACATCATTTATTCGCAATGTATGTTAACAATGTTCCTGTAAGTTGCATTTTCTGCCCCTGAAGCCCCTGCAGCCCCTGCCTTGTTCTTCCTATTAAAGGTGAACAAAGATGTGTGTATACCTTTATATATATATATATATATATATATAAATATATATGCCGCCTGACCCCGCACTTAACTGATGCATCATTTATATTTACATTGTTCTAGACTTTGATATCAACAACAGCAATATGCCGGGCTAATTAGACGCTGTCTGGAACGGCTTGGCTTTTTTCATCCCCAAATTAATTAACTGTTTTTCAACAAGCAACCATAGCCGCAACTTTTGTCCCATGAAAATAATTAGCGTTTCTAATATTTTCTCGTCTTGTGGCTGGCATTCATTTGCGTAATCTTTCAATCAAGTCGCGTAAAATGCCAACACTCCATATATACACACTCTTATATATGTATATAAAACATAATATGTCAAGTCTCAACTCCAACGCCCCAACAAAAGCAACACAAACGACCACACGCACCTGTCATGAGCAAAATCGAAGCATAATTTATGTTAATTTTATACGCACTTTAGAGTATTTATAAACATCGTCTGGGCGGCAAGCTATGGGGCTAAATTAAATATGCATGCTATGCATATATCAAGTTAATTGGGTTAATTGGCGCCATTCGTAACACTGGTGTCCAATACCACTAACCACAAGAGAGTTAACTAGTGATTTTTTTTAGGTTGTGCGTCGGTTTTTTAATTTTTCAATCGGTATTAATGTCATTATTCATATTAACGCTTTCAATCTTAATTAAAATTATGTATATATATGTAAATTAATGGCAACGGTGGAAGTATTTGCTGTAAGTGGCTGCTTCTTTTGTTAACGGTATATTAAAATTGGTGCACAAAATTCTAACAAAAGGTCTAATTAAGATATGCTAGCCATTATTTGGATGTGCTATCGATGATATGTATTAGTATCTAGAAACCTAAAATATTGGCTACCCCATTCACTTCGAAACTATTTTTTGAATAATAACTATCGACACTATTATCGATTGTCTGATTAGTCTAATTTATATTAACACCTCATCTTTTCAATTGCAGATGTTTGCATATCTGACAGCCCCTAGCTTATTACTCATATCAAAAATGCCTTTCTCTAGGAATTTATCAAGGCATCGAATAATCTCGCACAGAATTCTTTTTTCCTTTTTAGAAAAAAAAAAACACAAAAATAAGTAAAGCAACAGCAGACAAATCTTACTGCAAAATTTGCATAATTCAAACATTTATTTTCGGTTTACTACGAATAAGCGTGTGGCGAACGCATGAAATAAAGTAGCTGATGATTTTGGCCACATAAAAGAAACACAATTCCAAATCAGATCTATGCCATATATGTATCTCGTGTATATATGTGTATCTTAGTATATTTTTCTTGTGCGACTAATTTGCCTAACAATGGGTTTAAACACGTTATAATTCGCTTTTGTGTTTCGTCGATAATTTTAACAACAAGTTAAAGTCGCAGTCAAGTGATAAATGTCTAAAATGTTCCCCTATTTGTGGTAAAACATTGTCGAAGTTATTTGTTCACACAGTTTATCATGCTTGAGTAGCATTTATAAAAACAAGATCTATGATGCATCTACTTTTTTTATAATTTCATATACTTATTTTTTCTGAGCGTTAACATTGTGCAACTCTCTTTGTTTTATGCACTTTCTTTTTTCATCTTTTCGTTATTTCTTGGCTTCCGTATGCGATTTGTGAGGTTCATTATCTCAAGATTGTTTGCAATTTGAAGTCAACAGGCAGTTGCAATTCATGCACAAGTATCTCGTAATAACATTAATGCTCAACTCCTCAGCTACTATAAAATTTGAATGACTTGACTTTTTCGCGTTTACTTTATAACGATCCATAAAAATGGCAATAACATTTATTGTACATTCGTAACAATGCCGCCTCATCTCAGGAGGTTACAATATTATACCGGAACTATTTTACATATTGCACTAGAAAATTATTGTAAAATTATTGAGATGCATTAGCATTTATATCTCAGGAAGTACTTGGGCGGGATGCTAAAAGACTAAACAATAAGCATTTATTTTCATAACATACAATTAAATAAGGCCAAACTGAATGTAAGTTAGGTTTAAAAATGGGTTAAAACAGTGTAAGTTGAATCTGTAAGTGCTATTAATTTCTTAAACTACTGAATATTATGGAATCTTGTGTTATTATTATTTTTACAAATATTTATTATTTTTATCCAAAATTAAAAATATCACTGGGGTGGGGTACTATGAATTTTGAATAAGATAATAACTAGTCTGGGATTCGAACCCTGTTCCACTTTATTCAGAATTGCAAAATTTATGAATTTACGATATTTTTAAAAGCGAAAATATGTTTCATCTTATTTAGTTTTACTTTATTATAATTAAATTATAAATATCAACGCTAACCGGTATATAAAAAAATGCCTTTGTTTGATTGTAGGCAGTTTTTTTAGGTATGTGTTTTTGGGCACTTTTAAATTTAATTCAAAGCTCTTCCTCTTACTCTTAGTCATGCCCAAAACATGACCAAAAAGAAAAGAATAAACAAAATTTAAATAATATTCAAAGCTTTTAATTTACGATGCACAAAAAAGTTGAAGTTTTTTGAATGCATGACGCTCGTTTGATGAGACGATGACGTTTTGTCAAAGCCATTGGAGCCGCCTCTTTGTAATATCAAATAAATAAGGTAACGAAACCCGAATAATACAAAGCAACAAAAGCAGGCTTGAACTGGCTGTGAACTGGTCATGTTTTTTTCTCTTTACTTTTTATATTTTTGTTCGTGCATGCCAAAATTATAAGTATTAATGGCAGCTCCTCCGCATACCTTTCGGCTCAATAAATTACAGCCCAAAAAAAGTTTATATATGAAATTGAAGAGTTAGTTTATTTATTTAATATATAAATGTGTGTGTGTCAGGGCAATATCGTGCGAATGACTCATATATTGCAAGTTTCGCTTTTAATTTTTTTTCGGCATTTGTTTTGACTTTGATATTCGCATGAAAAGTGGGAGGTTAATGTACCTAAGCAATACGTTACCGTAAACCGACTTATGAATTGTTATTGTTATTGTTGTTGTTGCTATTTATATATAGCCTTTTGATTATGTGGGTTAATTATTATTTTGAACTCAAATGTGTTTTAGTATATATATTTTTTCTAAAAGCCTTTTCGCTGACCCGCTTTAGTTGTTACAGATTTCTATGACAAAAAACCCATTAGACAAATTGGGAAGCTGTACTTACACTGCAGCATTTCTACATACATATATATATATATCCTGTAGGATTTGCTGCCGCTAAAGCAATACTAAAACACATTTCACATAATTAATGACAGCAAATAGTTGCAAAGAGGTCCGAACAATGACAGTTGCAGTCGCCTGTAAAATGTAGCCGGAAATATTTAAAACGCCATGTTGGCTGAAAACAAACACAAAGGCCAAAGAAAGCCAAAAGTTGTTGCCTGACTGAGTCTTGCCTTTTCACTCACTTACTCCTTTTAAGCTAAATTAGATAACAACTAGCGCAGCGAGCAGGAAGTAAAAAACAAACACAAAAAAAAACCAAATGGCAAACTGACGAAATGGCATAATGAAAACATATCTTGACTAGTGGGGGTGACTTATATATTTAAAGAGGTGGTGTGGCTTGCCCCTCTTCTTTACTCTCTTCTGCAGCCCATATAATTGAAGGCCCATTCTCATTGTTGTCAGCTTCAGAAAATAAACGACTTCCGGTTTTTTCTGCTTGCTTTGCGTCGTGCGTAAGGATCAGCATTTTGCGTTCAAATGTTCTTGTCCAGCTTTGTGAAATGATAAAAAAAAGCGTTCCATTGTTCAGAATACGCAGCCACGTGAAGCTAAAACAGGTTATTGGAAAAGGTGTATACTATATATTGACTTTCGGCTTTATTGTTAATGCAGCAGTAAGGCGGCCATGATGAAGCAATACAAAAGTTAAGAATTACTTTTAGAATATTTAAAAAGGAAAAATTTGTTTAGAGATTATGTTGTAAAATTCAATAGAAAGAACTCTGGTAACAGTATTTTAAGTCTTTATTTTTATTTTTTTAAATAAAATGAGTTTAAAAATTGAATATATGTATGTATATATACACTATTAATTTCTTTTCAAAAATATTTTAAATGAATGTAAATTCGATCAAATAATTATGTTTACATATAAAATTTAACCCCTCCAGGGCTTATACAGCTCACTTATATAAATTTATCAACATGCAAATTGATAACAATGCAATCCAAATTATTCATAACTCTATTGAATAAATCAAAGTTTTAATGTTTCAATCACAAATTCGCCAACAACGAAATGCATCAGTGAATTGCTGTTCTGCAATTCTGCATTTGTGGGGCATGGTATCTATTAAACATTTATGAGCTGCGACTCAATGCATTATTTATGAAATCCAAAAAAAAATGCAACATTTTGACCAACAGTTTTATAGTTTTCATAAATTATAGCATTGAAAATGTATTTAAGCGAAAAAATGAAATGAAAAAATGTTAAAAGCAAAAAAATAAAAACCCGATAGATTACATAATGTTGCAAGTCGCTATTTGATTGTTGTTGTTGTTTCTGTTGCACGCTCCCCATATTTGGCGACTCAATGGCTACAACATGCAACAACAGCGACAACAACAAACTGCAATTGCAAGCTGCGATTTAATGTGCGATTTGGTCGCATCTGTTCCGCATTTACCCAGAGATTGACAATTTTTACGTCTTCAACAAAACAAGCTGCTGGCGCTGCCTGGCAAATCGTTTTTATGCTTTTAAGGAAATTACAAAAAAAAAAAAAAAAAACCTAGCTGTTTTTACTGCAGTGGGTCTTATAAATTTGTCACGCATTGTGACGTTCCCGTGAAGTTTATGTTTGTTTCTTTTCTTGAACCGAACAATGAGCTGTGTCGATATAGCCATGCTTAACTGTCCAGCATATTCTATTTTAACTAGAATCCCGGTGAAGCAATGTTTTTGCAAAGTTACTAAAATATAAGCAAAATCATATTAACATCGGAATATTATATCACCGAAGGAATTAATTAAATATTGTTAAGTAATTTTTTTTTGTTTTCAAGAAATTCCCATCAAATTCATTAATTACAACATCTTATCCGTTTTTAATATGATAACAAAACTTTATCTACACTTTTATAATTTAGAGCCCTAATATAGAAACAATAACATGACAAAAATAAATTATTATGGACTTATTAATATTGATAATCTATTTAATCGTAAATATTTTAGCCAATATTGTGATTCTTTATACACTCTTTTTATTGCCATTTTAGTATTTGTAAATTATAAATTTGTAAGAGTATTTAAAGTTTGGCAGCGCGAAGTCGTATGTTCGCCCTTGTTATTTAGTTGTTTTTAATTTTTTGTTACTGTCTGTTGAATGACACATATATTGTTGTTGTTGCATTGCTAATAAACTTTAGTGCAACATTAGCTGTGGCAACAAATTGCGTCTGTGCCCCTTCTCCGCGTCTATCGCCACTCCCCTTTTGCCACTTTTGTACTATGTGTTGCATGATAATAAAAATGTTTGCCAAATGGTGCGCTCAACATTTATACAATGGCTTTTAGGCCTTTTGAGGCGTTTGGGGGTACTGTTTGTTGGCTATTTGGCTTTGGGAGAGGGGAGGCGAGGGATGGAAAGGGGAACAGCCGCTTTTGTTGCTGTTGTTGCCACTGGCACTGACTTGGCATTGTTTGCTTTGCAATCATCATCGCCCACCCAACCCAGCGCAAACGGTTTCTACTGCTGCTTCTACTTTGGTGCACAATGGGGAATATGCATGTTTCCAATTATGGCGCTCAAAAGCCAGCCAACAGTAACAGCAACAAGAGCAACAACAACTATGGAACAATAGAAGATGATGATGATAATGGTGATTGTAATGATGATGCTGAATGATGACTACAAAGCGCTTGTAGCTACTTCTCGATGCAAATGCATATTTCAACACATCGAAAATGGAAATATGTATAAAACAAAAGCCTTGCAAGGGGAAAAAATAGAGAAAAAATTGCAACCAGTAGCTACCTAATGCATTTTTCCACTTGCAAAACTCATGTGCTTATATTTTAACGGATCTTCAGATTACGCTTTGTGTGCACTATTTAAAAACAAATTTATTTGGATTTTTTTAACATGGTGCTCGACATACAAAACTCTTATCAGCCGTATAAAAAATGTGTAATTTGATGTTAACCCATATAAAAGACGCTTCAAAGTATGCTAAGTAAAATACTTTCGAATCCTTTATTAAAAAGTGTCAAACCATAAAGAACTTACAAGTTTTAAATATGTATTTAATCCGTAAAAAATTCAATATTATATTAAATCATCAGAACCATGTTTAAATTTTACTAAAATAAAAAATTATAAAAATATTGATATCCAATATAAATAAATAAAATAAAAATAACCAAAGTAATGTTTTCCAATTCAAATGAAAGTAAAATACAAAACAAAATGTGAATTTAATGCAATATTTGGTAACTTTACAAAGTTCGTTTTAAACCTATTCTAAAACTGAACACTATGAATTTTTAATCTTAGATTAATAAATGAACAATAATTTTTACCCTTCTGTAATTTTAACCTTGTAACACTCTCTTAATTTTTTTTCTTTGTTTTACTCCCTATAATTCCCGTTGTGATTGTCATTTCGTATGATTTTTGCCATGACTGCTTGTTAAGTCTTTTGGGAGTTTATTTTGTAATAGTCAAAATAATCCACTCAAATTGAAGGTAACAGACGATTCTCGTAAGCGACATGCAATGTAATCCATTCATCATGATTCAGACTATAAAACAAACAGCGGATTTCCATTGAATTGCATTCATTCATTTTATATATTATTTTTTGGGTTATTCAACTTCAAGTTCGATTTACTTAGCGCATATGAATGTCAATCGTGCGACTTTATTCAAATATATCGTATATCATAAATCCTTATGCAAATAACGAGTGCATAGCCTTGTCAATAAAAATAAAAAAATATAAATGAAATGTAAATATAAATATAATAAATAAATTGTGGTAAACATGTTGAGAACAGCTGCTGCCAAACAATTTGGCTGGTTGTTCGAACTCCCCTAGATGACTGTTCAAAAAATTGTTCGACATGTCTCAAGTTGTATTTCGTTGTTGTTGTTGTCGCCTGACGTGGCCAACAAATTTGTATCTTATGGATGCGCTGCACGTATTCAATTCGAGCAAAAAACCCTTTTGGCATGCATTAAGGCAAACAGTTTTATGGCAAATTAAATGCAATTAAGTGTACACACACCTACACACACAGATCAGTTGTAGGAGTGGGAGATTGATGAAGCCATAAACATTTTAAGTGCATTTAAAAGCCAAATGCCAAATTGTCATCGAATTTCGTTTAAATGAACGCACGAATTTGCAGCGCAATTAATTTTAATGTTGACAAAATTCTCCCTTAGAGTCATTTAACACCTCATTCGGCACATATGCGAAAGTGTTATAATAAATGCATGGCACTGAAGTATTTATACATATATGCGAGCTTATATAAAGATGGACATATATATAACAATAAATTACACATACCTGTTAATGTCATTGCCTTTTGACTAATTTACATACAAATTTATTTGTGGTGGGCTTATTCCCATTAACAATTAAAATAAAAATAACTATTAGGTATTCAAGGTATTCAAGATTGGGAATTAAATTTCGTATAATTTCTCAAATATTTCAAATAAAATTCTTACAAATTCCTTTTATTAAATACGTTATAAGCAACTACTTGTATAGATACATATGAACTGTTTAATTAATGGTTAAACTTTAGAAGTGAGATTTATTTAACTAGTACCACAAACATATCGACAATAGCTACGACTTAAAAATGTTAATTGCGAAGATGCCGCCATAAATTCCTAATAAAATCTTAGAATAAAGAAATATATTCTTTAAGTTCTGTAAGCCAATAGATTTTCTATACCCGCTTTATAGTTAATATAATTGTTTTCAAATTTAAAGCCAACAAAAATAAAGAATATATGAGATAAATTGTATGAATTTTAAAATTCGGATTTATTTTAGCTGCAGGGTAACTCCTAGTCTTGCACACTTCTCTCAGCTACTTGTTTGTTTGTTTTAATATAATTAACGAAATTTTAACGCCTACTGTTACCACAATGTCAAAATGTGTGTCATCAATATAGAATTAAAAAAACAAACTAAATTCAATTTGTCATGCGATGTCGTCTGAAGGTTCCTTAACTGGGTCGGGACCAAGTCAGTCGCCTGCTGTTGCTGCTGCTGCCACTTCAACCTTGACAAGTGAAATCTAAAGGCGCACACAATTTCCGCAAGTGGCTTTTGCCAACTTTAAATGAAAACCTGTTAAAGGCAGCACCGGGCAACGTATAAAAAAAGGAACCACGCACAAAACTTTTTTTTGCTTTTTGCTTTTTGCTTTTTGTTAAAAGGAAACGACTCAGCTGCCAGTTGGCCAGAACAAGCTGTGGCATGCGGGCGGGGCATGCAAAGCAAACGTATGCAGTTGCTGCCGCTGCTGCTGCTTACCTGTTTCTCTGTATGTCGACTTCTCTTCACACACAACACACACGCCCAGGCACACACAACTTCGCAGCTATTCTTCAGTCCAGTCACGCCAGTCGACAGTTCACTTGCTGAGTTCAAGGTGAAGCGACCACAGTTTGTACCCTGGATGGATATACCTTGCGAAGTGCTTCTCCCATACTAGTACTCGTGGGGTTCAGGCTGGGTCTGGTCTTGGTTCTGGTCTTGGCAGAGTGTCATTTGCTCTGCATTGGCTACTGCTGCCTCTTCAACATCATCGTCATCGTCTGCTTGGCTTCCTTTTCGACCGTATGTCTTGTTTTTTTTTTCTTTGCTTCTTCTTTTACTCTAGTGCCTGCTCCCATTTGCTTGAGCGCAGTCTTTAGTGCCAGCTCTTTGGGCACATAATTACATACTGCTAGCATATATGGCCCAATGCAAATGCCAAGGCAGTGAAAAATTACTTCAAGAGTCATTCGTTCAGTCTGCAAATATAAAAGCGAGTAAAATATATACAAGAAAAATAAAATGAAAAGAAATACTAGGCTCTAATTTATGTCGCACTCGGTAGTCTCTGAAAAACGTAAATCCCAGCACTTTGTATAAATAAATGCAATTCTTAAAAGAGGCTGTAGAAAATAACTGATAGGTAGATATAGGAAATCATTTCTTTATGTACATTTTTTTGAACTGAAAACTCAGTTGTGCTAACACAAATCAACAAAGAAATTTGGAGAGGCCTTAATTGCAAGAATTAGCCCAAATTACACTTTGAAAAATAATAATAAAAATGTATAACTATTTTGTATACAGAATTGTGTTAATTTATTTATGCTTATTAGTTATTTAATTATCTTTAATATTAATAAATTTAATTATTTATCTAAATTCATTTTTATTATTTTATTGATTTACTTATATGTATGCTTTTATTTGCTTTTTTTATTTATTAACTTTGTTTCTTTTATATTTTTAATGGGTTTTTACTGTCTTAACGTTTTTGTTTTTAATTTTATTTAATCTTGTCTACAGATTTTATAATTTTTAAAATTTAAATAAATTTATGTCGTATTTCTTTGGCGGATTTTAAGTTGACTTACAACACTTACAAAATTGTTAGGTCTTAAGTTGCTCTTCTAAGCAATTTGAAGATTGTCTTTCGACATTTTTTTATGGTTGTGTAAAGTGTTTTAGACACTACCCCAGTAATTTCAGTTTTCTGAAGAACTTTTCCCTCAATAGAGCATCATATGTGTTATTCTCACAGATCGAATTATTCATATATGAGTGCCAAATTAATTGCCATATTCCCAGAGTCAAACAGCTGTTCACTTGAAATCGAAATCAACTCGAAACTCATTTTAATTCAACTGAATTGAGTAATGAATAATTGCTTAGAGAGAAACTTGGATATTCGGGTTCAGTGTGTTATGAGATCATCCTCCTCAATTGCCCCCAATGCTCGGCAAAGGGTATCAACAGATTCGCATAATATATGTGCCATAAATCACAACCACGCCACACGGTTGCCGCTGGGGTGCCAGCCAGGCCAAGCCAATGGGCCAACGGACAGGTAAAAAAACGCGTGTAGACAAGGCCGGAAAGCTGCGTCAGCGAAGCGCCAAGCGGCAAGCGTTGAGCGCATCAAAGCGTATGAAAAATGAGTAGCAATGGAGGTTGGAGGGACCCGCGAAGAGGGAAGAGAGCTGCATAGCCAAGAGTTCACTTCAAGTTGTCATCGGAGTTGAAATATCTTGTTGAACTTTTATAATTGCCAAGGAGTTTATAGATATATGTATATAGATATAAAGTTGGTTTACGGCTGTATAAGTTCTGATTAACTGATTGACTGATATAATTAGGTTAAGGTTTTTAAAATTTCAGAATATACCACAATATTTATGGAAAAAAATTTCATGATTTTTTTTGAATTTTAACTTTTTGAGTACACTCTTCGAAAAATATTAATCTGAACAAATACTTTGCCCGCGCAAAGCCGGTTAATATTGCTGGCAAAATATAAATCAATCTGCCCGATAGTAAATGCTTGGAAAATTTGCAGCAATCAAACAATTTATTGTTTATGCTCAAAGCGCTTCATTGGCGGTGCCTCTTCCCTCCACTCCCACTCAAAAGGGGGCGTGGTCTTGTGTTGCAAAAGCGTAATTAAATTTCAATTAATGCTTTCTACGAGCTGCGGCCGCTTTTGTGCGTATATGTGTGTTTGTTTGTGTGTGCATTTGTACGTAACATTATTAATTAAAAGTGTTGAAGACTCATAAAATTATAAAGTGTTGCAGCAACAGCGAAAACAATGACAACCACAAATCGTCAATTATAACAGTAAAATGTTTCTTATTGTTGTTCTTGTTACTATTTAGTTTACTATGGGACAAAAAAACATCAGCAATAACTTTGTCTCAACTCGAAAAAAACGTTATGGCTTGAAAAATGGAGCAGCTGCTGATTTTTCCAAACACCTCTTCGTGCTGCCAACGTTGTTGTGTCATTTTTATGGGAAACGCATAAAAAAGTTATTCACATGACTGCCAATGAAAATGAAAGTTGGCGTTCAGTGAAAAGACATATACGATAGTTGTATCCCTATGTGCTTATAGAAAAAGTTTATATCGGAAATCAATCTAGTCGCAGCATGCAAATGAAAAGTACTAGACTACAGTTTCATATGCGTAAGGGAATAATAACTGTTTTTAATTTTTATTAAATTGATTTTCAAGAATGCGTTTCCTATATAATCAATTGATTTCATTATATTTTTCACTAAATTTTTATTATTTAAGTTTAACAAGTAAGAACGTTGCAGTCGGGCATAGCCGACTGCATATACTTGTTAACAGTACCCTTATTTAAAGGGGTCACCACTTCGTTCACGAAGTGGTTTTGTGTCCGCCATGCTGTCCGTCCGTCTGTCCGTATGAACGATATAGTTCGGTGCTATTGAAGATAAAGACGAAATTTAAGATATAGTATACTTGTACTAGTTATCTGTTTCAGACAGTGTTAAGATTTGTATGCCACGCCTACTGGGAGGCTTGCAAATCGTTAATATGTCGATACACCTCAAATCGCGAATAGATAAAAGGTGAATATTTCCCATAATCCAGTCACCATATTTGGTATGCAGATTGCTGGTGACCTCCCCCAAAAATTGCGACCCCTATAAAATTGCAAATGGCTATCTTTCACAGTTTTTGAGCTAGAGGCTCCATATTTGGAATATACTTTACTTGGAAATTTTCGGCCACGCCCCTCCTGCCTCCGTAATCGCTAAAATCGAAATATTTGAAAACTAAAAACGGTAACATGTATATAATTCACACAATTTTAAAGCTAAAGGCACCAAACTTGGCATGTAGATTGCTGGTGACCTTACCAAACGATTGCTTCCTTGATATTCACGTCACACTCACTAGCACGCCCCCAGCCACCCCCTAAAAAATCGGAAATGGGTATATCGCGCACATTTTCATAGTTAGAGTCACCAAATTTTAAAGGTAGATGGCTGGCCACCCCCTTTAAAGATCCGTACAATTCCCCTGCCACGCCCACTCCTGCACAAATCGCGAAAATCTATATGTGCCACAATTGCCACAATGCTAGATTCACCAAATTTGGCAGATAGTATTTGGATTACCTCTTCTTAAGATCGAGCCTAAAAATGATGACTATGCCCACCCCCGCCCCTACGAAATATAGAAGTTCCATTTTTGCAACATAGCAATAAAAACTTTTAGGTAGTGTGAACGAGTATACGAAGCAGTCGGTTACGTCCGACCGCAACGTTCTTGTTTAAATTAGAAACTTATGAAAGTAGTGTGCTATTGGTAAATAATGTTGGAAATAAAATTCTTTAAAACTGTTCAAAAACTGAAAGCAATTGACAAAATAATTCAAACAATTATAATTACTTGACTCAAATGCATTATAAATGCGAATTTAAATTTCAACTAATTGCGATTTCTGTAGTCTTCTTATCTCATCTTCTTTCCGAGAACACTCTATCGCATTACTAAAAGTTTAAATTACATATTACCTTTTGTTATTAACAAAAGAATGTTTGTTAGTGTTATTGTTGTTATTTTATTCTTATTCCTAATTTATTTTTGGTACATTCCATTTTCTTTTTATATGATTTCATAATGTTCATATTTATCGCCCTAGCTATTCTCTGAAAGCTCTCGAGATCTATAGCTCTGTAATTCGATTAATTTTAATGCAATAAAATTTAATTTATTTCAACATATTTTCTTAGCATTTGATCTATCCTATATATACACTTTTGGTATTTCTATAAACCGCTCCGGACGGCTTTTTGGCATGTTTGCAAATATTTACAAATTTTAACACGTTTTGTTTACGCCCAAAATTTGACACAAGCAGCCCGCGGCAAAATTTTGATTTTGACCCGAAATTTGCTTTTAGAAACGAGCAATCAGGAAAAGTAAATAAATAAATAAATATGCATAACTTTACAAACGTCAGCAGATGGGAATTTCTTATATAGCATAGAGCATATATTTCGTTTAAAAATTGTGTTTTTTTTGTATGTAGCTTTAAATTGCAAATGATTTTAATACTCGTTCGCAGAGTAAAAACAGTATATTAGGTTTGTGTAATTTCCGCCTTCCGTCCGTCCGTCCGTCTATCCGTATGAACGCGATTTTATTCGCTGCTATTGAAGCTGGAGAAATTTGTAATATACACTTGTGTATACCGGCGTCACATTAAGTGTTCAAATTTTAGTGCAGTGCCAGAAATGAACCGATTTCCATATTTGAAAGCTTTTTTGTCATGGTTTCCTCTTTTATTATTTCCTATGTCTAAACAAATAATTATAGGGTACACGTTTTGGTTGTAATTATACCGTGAACGAGAATTGCGCTGTCGGTTACACCCAGCTGCAACAGGCTTACTTGTTGTTATTGTTTAGATTTAATATTACTTTAATGTAGGTCCATTTAAAATTCAGTAAATATACAGCCAAGAACATATCATCTAGGACATATCTACATAGCAATAATAATTTTTACTCTGCATACTTTTATTGCAGTTGATTTTTATTAAGAAAAGTCTTTTACATATTCGTTAGATGACAACAAGGTTTCCCACCATCACATCTTTGGCTTCCCTCTAGCTTAATTGACCCCAACTTGATTTTCTATGGTCGTTATTATATGTGGGGCGCATTCTCATATTTCTCATTACGCCTAACTTGAGGGAGAGCTTAGCTGTTATCTAAGGCGCAATCTAATGAAAACACATTTTCATTAGATACCCTAGCAATCGGGCGTTATCAATTTGTAACGAAATTTGTAACAGCAGATATTTCTAAACTTGTAAAGTACATATATATGTCCGAACTAGACATTTGTAAGCTTTATAATGCTTTCAATATTTTAGGAAAGATTTATCGAAATCAATTGCTATAACAATGATTATAACTACCATTTAATCAATCGTTCTAAAAGGAAAATATTTATGTTAATTAAATATTTTTTTGTGAAATTTTATTTTTAAATTCAAGTTCTCCAAATATCAGTTTCTTCTAATCCGTTTAGGTATTTATTTTAGTATTATTTTAGATTAATATATCATTTAGTTGGCTGCAATTTAACGTCTAGGGTATTAATATATTCTACTACTCCATGACAGCAAACCTTGCTTGTTACGAAATAAAATAGTTATGAAATGTTATTTCTATGCAGACATATCTAACCATTAACATGGATACATGCCCACGAAGGCGAACAAGAGCAGCGCCTAAAAAGTAACAACAACGACAACAACAAAAGTAACAAAAACAAGAACCCTTTTGGCCCATACATAAGCCCAGTCATGTGTGAGTGTGCATTTATGTGTGTGTGTGTGTTTTTGGGCTTCTTTTGTGCCATCATGAAAAGCAATTTCATGTTATGAATCCTTTTTTCTGGCCAAGGCGAAGTAGCGCGCCATTTTTGTATTTATTGTACAATAAAATATTATATTTACAGTAAACGAAAATGCGGCCCCCTGTTTATTGTGTGTATGTGTGTGTGCAACCCTTTCTCTTCATGAGTATGTGTGTGTGCCATACTAATAGCTAAAAAGTTACTCACCTCCCGCCTCCCCCTTCAAGCTGTGCTCGTCCTTCGACTCGAGAGCACCCTCCTTCTCCACTGCCCGTTCACACTGTTACCCGCTGCCTGCGGTTGAGTCTCGCAAACTTTTTGTACTTGAGCTGCCATTTCGCTGCTTCTCTAGACGAAACACATAGCAGCAAGAGCACAAGCAACGCTCACAGGGGCAATTCGTTACGCCTCGCATATCGCACACCCGCTAAAACACACGTCCTCACACACACACACACACACATACTTATACAACCTCCATTTCCGTTTTTGCGCCCCAAAAACTGAAATGAATATGTTCAATCTGAAATAACGACTGTCAAATGCTCTGGTCTTTAGGGTTCAGAAGTAGGAGGGTTCTCTTTATCAAATCGATGGTATTTCAGATCATAGTATATAGAAAGAGGTATACATATATATTCGCTTTAGTTTTTTATTATAAGTCCAGTGTGTTTTTTTTTATATTTCATTTTACTTTTTATATTTTTTTATTTAATTTGTATTTTGCTTATTATTATTATTATTATTATTATTATTTATATTTTAATATTTTTCTTTTTATTCAGTTTAATTTTTTAAAACGGTTGGTTCAATAAATAAGAATGAAAATTGATAACTTTTAAAAGCAGTTAAAGTTTGCTGCTTACTCTTTATGTGATTACTGTAGCTAATGTATTCAGAACTTTACCCTTAACATCTTTCTCCATGTAGAGTATTAAAAGTTTGATATACCTTGTCAAAATATGTATATACATATATATACGGAGCAACTGAAACTATTTTCTACGTATTTGTAAGATTTCGGCATTGGATAAAGTTGGTGCGCACAAAAAAGACAGCGTAAAAGCGTGGCACAAAAGTAGACTACACTGAAAGACACACACACAACTACATATGTATACACCTACTTATACACATACATTTCTTGGATGGCTGTGTCTGCGATAAGTCCAATTTCTATTACGATTTCGATTATTTGTTATTTGTTATTGTTGTGTATTGTGTGATATGCTAGCTTTTGTTGTTGTGTTAGTCATGTTCTCTGCATTTTTTCTGGTATTGCCACTGAAAACATTCTCGTATTGCTCGAGACACCCCAACAAACCTGCCAACTGCATGAAATTTTATACTTGCCAAAAAGTTAGCTTGTATCACTTTTTGGCTTGCCAGCAAAGTGACAGTGTGGTGTGTGTGGGTGAGTGTGCGTATAAATTCTTTTTGGGTTGGTTGGTTGTGTGCGAATTGAAGGAACTATTTTTTCTTTAAAGTGCAACTTGTTGCTATGCCAAAGAAACGTATATTTTATTATAAATATTTCAATCTACGTTTATTTCTTATGTTCGTTTGATTTAAATAAGTTCTTATATATGTTGATATATTATTTGATTCGTGTAGAAATGTTTTTTAGATTTTTCCTATATCGTCGTTCATTACATGAACAACCTATATACCGACATGATATACCTTACATTCTTGTTTAGTATTTCTTTTTCTTTCACACAATATATGTAAAGTTTTCTATTTGCATAATTTCTTAACTGTTGTTATGCTTTAACTAAATTTCCAACTATGCTCTTAAAGGTTATACACTCATAGCCGACAATTTTATCAGTCAACTTGCACATTCTGTCTTATCCATTAAAATCAAACTTTTTACAAATTTACATACAAATTGAACCAATTTCTATCAATTTCTGTATTTCCTTTTTACTTCAAAGTAAAACAAAAACAAAATAACAAATTCACAACAATTTGAAACTTTTCGCTTAAGAATTCAGTTTTTTATTGTTTTTTACTGTTGTGCATTTAGGTCTTGTCACGGGTTTCGTCCATTTTGTGTGCCATTTTATGGCAGTTGTGTTAGGAATTAATAGTCGTTAACTTGATACGTTTTCGCTGTCAGTTCAAATTGGAGTTATTGGCATAGATACAATATGTTTATGGTATAGAGTATGTCAACCTGAGGATATTGACTTTATCTCTTTAGTAGTTGTTAACAGTTATTCCTTTTGACAGTTGGGTGCAAAATGTAAAGTTGTCCATTTTAATAGCCATATGTCAATTTGCTGAAGCCACATCATTTAAAAATTGATGAGACCTCTTAACGACAGCAATTTAACGCACATGCCTCGACATACAACATGTTTTTGGGTGCCCATAAATGGCATAATTAACGCATATTAAATGATATCCATAAAACTGCTGTTAACAGTCGTCGTGTGTCCTCGTTAAACTGCACAAAATCGATGGAAAAGTCGCTAAGAATCATTATGTATGCATATATCGAGCGTTGGCCAAAGTACACATCGAGTGTTAATTATGATATAAAAAACGGGCTGGATTAACACTGGTAAAAAGAATGTAATGAATTAATTATGGATCGACACCAAAAAGAAAGATAATGATTATATTTGAGTTGAGTTTGAAAAAAACAATTGGATTATGAATATAAATAATATTTTTACTGATTAGTATATTTATTTACTTAGTAATTTCAAATTATTCACAATAACTTTGTTGATATCATTATATTAATAACGACTTTACATAACCACTTAACATAATTACATAAATAAATAAACAGCTTTAGAGCTTTCTTTAACCATTTCTCGTAATATTTTTTACAGTGCAGGAAGTGTAGACAGAATCAAACCTGTCCAAAAACAACAAAAAACCAACTCGAACCGGTCAACTCTTTAAACGGTTTTGGCTTTTCATGCGCAATTATAAATATTTTATTTGCATTTTTGGCGACAGATGGAAAAATACTACAGGCAGACTACATATATGCGCATATATATATATGCATATATGTAACTTCATGAGATTGACGGCAAGCGCAGATATTTTTGTTATTTGTTTTCGAGCCGACGATTTATGTGGGGCGGGCCCTCAAGGTTAACAATGGCAACAAGCAATGCGAACTGAAATAACAAAGCGAATGCATGCAATTAAAATGCAGTTTATGGTAGCTATAATAATAATAACAGCAACAACAATAACCGCGTAACCAGTCAACCTCAGAGGCAGGCAACAAAAGAGACAACATCATCAACGAAATCGTAGGCTAAAGCCCCACAAGTACGAGTGCTGCCAGCTACAATTCGTCATTCATAGGTTTACTCGAATATACACTCGTTTACTCGCATATGTATATGGTTTATGTGTGTATATATATTCACATATATATGTATATAGTTCATTCTGATCAACTCTGTGTCAGATTTGTACGTTAAGCTTACTGACAACGTAAAAATGGGCTACGGTGCCGTGAATTATACAAGAGCTGACGGAGATGTCAAAAAGCGTAGATATATAAATATATATATGAACAACTAAATTTTTTTGGGAGAAGTCCTAAATATTTTTTTAGTTCTATGTTAAAACTAAGGAGAACGCCATTTTGCTTAAATCTTTGAGTTCATATTTATACAAATTATTTCACTAACCATTTTATGTGACGTTTTGTTAACCCTCGGAGTCAAAAGCTTTCTCACTTAACGCTTAAATCGATTAAAAGCATTGCTTACAGTTTTAATGCCAATTGTCGAACAGACTGCAACAATTGTACGATAAAAACATACACACACACACACGCGCATTTTAATTGGAAAATGCGCTGATAAAAGCCGAAGTAAATAAAAAGATTTTTCCTTTTTTTGATATATTTTTATTGACGCGATTTTAAAGAGTTAATAAAAACATAAATAGATTTTTTATATTAATGAAATTTTTTTATTTAATTTTCTTGCAGGTAAGCGCCAATTCTGGTCTTCAGCAAGTATGCATTTGGGAGCAGCCAAAAGTCGTAATTAAATAGTAGCTACTTAGTTTATACCATGCTATATTTATATAACAATCAATATTTGTGCATTTAACCTTATCATATTTATAATATCGAAACTCTATTTATATAACAACAACCTCTTCATTCACCCGCAGCATTTGTACTTTGTATTTATCGTAGTTATTGTTTTTTTCGAGTACGTCACATTTTTAACTCGACTTTCGATCAAAATAAGCATTAACCATGTGTATACCCTAACCGCAACCAAAACAAACCCCGTCACCGCAGCCAAAATTTTGTTTTTATCTATGGCCACAAATCAAAGCAGCTGGTTTGGGAGGAGCGGCGAAAATTCTATTATATATTTGTATTTGCATAAACAATTTATGGCAGGAAATTAAAAATGCTTTTTGTTTGACAATTTGCCAAACATTTTATATCCGCATTTAGGCACGAAGATTCGAAACATTTGCGCCAAATTGAAATGCAAATGCCAAAGCTGATGCCAGCCAGCAAAAGTTGTTGAAATTTACTTTTATTTATCTTATCAAATGTGCAATCCATTGGCGTATTTTAATTTATTAAAGTATTAAACTAATTATATTTTTCTTATAATTAGCTTGGGACAGGAAAATGCGCAACATATTTCTGACTTGAATAACATATGAGTATCTTATATGTATTCATAAATTTTTCACTTGCCTGATTTTCGTAATGTACGAATACATGAGTGCAATTTATGCTCCTAATTACGAGTTTGCCGCAGGCATTTCCCGCTTCACGCGCCGCCCCGTTCCTTCCCTCTATTCCACTCATTAGCCTTTTCAGTTGTCGGCTTGAGAGCTGCTTGTTGACATTTTGGTGTCACGGATTTGTTTGCCCGTCGAGCTTGCTAGCTAACGGGGTTTTTAGCCTACGATGAGAATAATTAGGCTAGAAGATGTATGCGACTGTCAGATGAAAAGGTGCCAAAAATGTGGCCGCTTTAAAGAGCTGGCAGCTGCAAGTGGTGGGAAATATAGAATAAACAGATCTTGAATGTGTGTCAGTTAAGGATTTAAGACACTTGCATATTATATATTATATAGGGAAAAATGTAACATAATTTTATTAACATAACACAAAACATTTTACGTAGGTACCGGTCTAAGCTAACACATTGCAACTCTTATTAACATAGTTATGTTATTGGCAAATACAGTAAACTTAACATGTGGGTCGATCATGGGAATGAGAGGAATGCTCGTATTCCGCATATTTTAATTCAAGTTAACATGAAATTCACATTTATATAATTTAGCTACTGTAAGCTGTGCTGTGATATTGTAAAAATTTAGCATAAGGGTCCCACAGCATTTCCGACTAAAAAGTAAAATAGTTTAACATTTGAGAGACATAACTTTATACATGACTTAATATAGGAAGGGTTCTATTAATATATTTTTTTTCATATTTGAATGATATTAACAAAATAAATTAGAAGAATCGAGAAGTACTTATTATTGAGAGAATTGCTTACAGAATTGGGGAATACTTCAGTTTCCAACACATTCTAACTCTGAATACAAAGTAAACTACTATATTTACTGTAGTAGTATCCAATATATGTGATTGCAAGTAGTTAACACAGTTCATGTTAGCTTAACATATGACTTAAAACACAGCTTTATGTCGTTTTATTATATAATAGCGTTGAGAAAGTTACTTCTATTAACATGGTACTATTTGATTATAATCATTATGGCAGCTGCATTTTCATTAATCAAACATATTCGAAACACATTAACATTAACATAATCATTGCACATATCATTTCCAGTTTCCAACTGCTGCTTCTAAAACTAATTAAATAATTGAAAAATTAATCCAAGTATTTATTTAGCAAGCAAATCATGTGTCACTTATCCGCTAGCAATAATTGGCATATAATTAGAAGAACGTTTGTGTTCACGTGCAAACAATATCTGATTATCATTTATTCTATTTGTCATAGCAAATCATGTCATTTAGTTGAATAATAAAATAAATAGACTCTAAAACTAATACACAATTTATATAATATATATAATGTCTATTTATAATTCGTTTAACATTTATCATTGCTGTTGTTGTCGCTGTTCTTTTTTCTAGCTGTTGAATTTATTATGTCTGTTGTTGGTGTTGTTGTCTATAAATGTTAATTGTAAGCAGCTCATTTAAATAATAAATGGCATAATTTTTTAATAGGGGCTGTGAGCTATATATCGTATATCTCCATGTAGTCTAGTTTTAGCTGTTAGTTTTTAACCCCTATTCCATCCTTCCATGTGTGTGGCTTCCCAAAAAGTATGCAAGCATATATTACAATAAATAAAAATGCCAATTGCAAAATGTATATAAATTTTGCAAAATTTATGGCAAAATTTATGTGCGGAAATATAAAAAATACAAAGAATTGAGAGGCCTGTATAATTAATTCTGTAAATCTGTGTGGCTAACATTTGTTTATTCAAAAAAAAAAAACATTTTTGTAGTGTTTGAACAGCTTACACAACTGTTTGTGTGCGTGTATGGGTGTGTTTTTGCTTTATAATTATAAATGTTCCTGTATGTAAATTTGGTTTGGTTTTGTAATTAATTAATTAAATTTAATTGTTTTTCTGTTAGCCACAAACATGTTTGTATTTTCCATCAACATTTTTAACATATCGAATTATTTTTATTTTATATTTATAAATTAACATGTAGTTGTCCCTGTTGTGTGTACACCGTTCTTTATATGTGTGGTAGTACATATTTTTTTTATAGGAGAGCGCTAAAGCGTTTTGGTATTGGAATTATTTGGAAACGCTGCTCGAAGTGGAGTGTACATTTTTTTTATTTTATTTAAAAATATAAAAATAAATTTTTTAATAAATATTTTATTTTTCTTAACCAATTGAAAATTATGACTAAACCGAATGCTCCACTTGGCAAACTTTCTTTAGCTGTACGTGTTTGTCTTTTAACCATTGTATATACCCATAAACAAGTTCTTAAGCTATCTAACAAGTTAATATATTTGTGCATTTTGTAAATATAATACATATATGATCTTTTCAAATAATAATGCAATAAATGTCCAAATCTATAACACGAAATTCTTTCACATAAAATTGAAAAAGCATCTAAAACAAGTGGTTGGCCAAACAAAATGTACAAACATCTGATATTGTCCTTGTATACACATGCATACACTATTCCATACATACATATACATTTAACTATGCATAGCAAATGTGCAATCCAAAACGTAGTTTTTCGCATATATATATATATATATATATATATATATATAGACAGAAATAACATATGCTCCTACCTCACCCCATAACCAAAAAGTAAATTGCAAAAATTTTCGCCAATCAATTTGAAAACCAAATATCAACTATCCCTACAAAAAGTAAAAGTATAAAAAAACACCTAAAAAAACCGACAATAAAAATACATAGAGAGCAATTGAAAATTTTTTATACCAGTGGCGACATTTTCTTTTCTGGTTTTTTTTGTATATTGCAGGTTTCAGACACCAATAAAAGCGTTTGCCTGCCTGACAGCCACAAGGTAAGCTCTAAAGCTGCTCACCGAACACAATTATCAAATACCTTTTACTTATATACATAACCTAACATCTAACTACATCAAATACAAATCTGAATAGTTTTTTTTTGTGTTTTTTTAGCTAGTTCAATTCATAGATGTCGTTTTGTAGCCCTTGTCTTAATATAAATACCCCTATTGGCTAGCGACTAAATATTTTTAAAATAAGTCTAAATTGCATTTTATTAATCAATTTTGTAGTTTTTAAACTTTAGCAGAATATAAAATGAAAATTTAGATTATTTTTTATAATTGAGTTAAACTTTATAGTTTATATATGACGAGAATTTTGTGCATTGTTTTTCCTTAATTATTATTACTTAGTATTTATTTTAAAAAAAATTTTTATTTAAAAAAATTTAATATTTGCATTAAATTGTTGCCTACTTTTTGGAGTCCGTTAACTTAGCTCAAAGAGTGCGATTTTTTCAAATTATATTTGAGACTGCTAAATTTTCCGGCTCCTTTTATTTTTGAATGAATATATATCTTTATGTTAAATTATTTGCAAAGGGTCATTCCTTATACACATGGGTTAAATTGTGTAAATGTTATCATAATTTAAATATTGACCATTGCTATGGAAATATTTGGAGGCAATGTTCATATAAATTGTAACCAAAATTAGTGTGTGCAGGTTTGAATATAGAAAAGCGATTCAGCTTTGCCAATATTCAAAATTTAATGCCGATGCTTCGATGGAATATCTTGAAATAAATTCTACCAATTATGAAAGCTCACATTTATATTGCAAGGAGAGGCCATTATATTATGTAACTACTACTCTATATAATCTAAATGCCAACAAGTTTAAATCACCGAATTGTTTATATGTGTATGCTAAAGCCGTGTTGAACAGGACAATTATGAAATTGCTGTTGGCCACTTACTGTGCTTTAGAGTCGACACGCTGCCAAAGTCTCGCATTCAAAATAAACATTTCACATACGCAGCGTTTGCTCCGAGCCAAAAACGTCTCAAAGGACAACAACATTTACGATTACTGGAGTTGGTTGTGTGCATTTGTGGCCAATAAAACCAACAAGCAGCTAAACGCATTTGAAAATGCGTTTGTCTAGGGCCTTAACTCTGATAGTTCTTCGTCTCCTGCCTTGTGTTGCAGCTGCATCTTGTGGGGTGGCCTGCTGCTGGGCCAGATTGCAATTATAGTGGTGTTGTTGTTGTTATAATTTTATTGCCACACACACAAACGCAAATTGTTAAACATACAAAGCGTACAACAAGCAACAGGTCAAGGAGTGAAGGTTGCTGCAGGAGGGGATTAGAACCCGCCATGCTATGTTTCAATCTGAAAAGACGTTTTAATGTTTCATAAATGTGCGGTACGTGTTTATGGATGGTGTGCGTGCGATACATATATATATATATATATATATATATATATATATGTATATATATATATATGTGTGTGTGTGCGTGTGTTTTAACCATGCTCTTGATTATTTGTTGTTATGTATCATTGTTGCTGTTGTTGTTATTAACTTTGGTCAAGAAGCACGTTTGGGTTGTTAAATTGCCAAGGTGTTATTCAAAGGCCCATTCGGAATGCATTTAATGACAAGACATTATATTTGATGAATATATAAGCTGATAATTTCTAATGTTGCAACAATTTGTTGCTGCTGCATATTAACTAGACTGCCTCAAAGCCAGAACTCATAAAATGCAGCGGACGTAGACTGATTTTTCTCTGCCGTGTCTGTTTCTAGGAAAAATTTTAGCTTGTTTAAGTAGTAAATAAATGTGGTAGCTGCTTCTACAAAAAGCTAAGGCTGAAATTCGATTTTCGTTTTTAAACGGATTTAATTGTTATATGAAGGCGTTTAATTGCGATTGAGCTACAGCTGTGCCAATTCAAGGAAAATATAGTAAAGCTCTTTCATGTTAAGCAGGGATTCCAATTTACTTAAATTCCATTAAATTATTCTTGGAAAACTTAGTGGAATCAAGTCTGAGTAAACTTAAGAGTAATCTAAATGTAAACCAAGAAAATTGGTGAGTTCCACGAAATACCATGAAACATAATAGTAGAGGTGAGAGCGTCCAAATATTTACCTGCAAGCTAAAGTGTTTTCTAGGAAATTGAAATTGAGCTTAAAAATTAAACGTAAAGCCTTGAGCTGTGTGTAATAAGAGGAGCTCCGCAGAAAGCAAGTTAATATTTTAATGCAACCACGCACACAAGCACGCACATATATAATTGAATAATCGGGCAAGCAATCGGCGATAATGACAACAGTTTAGCGCACATATTGCACATCATAAAAAAGGGGGGCGCCATAACAACATCAATTACAGAAAGGCGCCAAACAGCACATACACACACACACACAGACTGCAGCAGACTCGCAGCAAGCCATGACTGCAGAATTATTCACACACACACACACACACACAAAGGACTTAACTTCACACACGCCCACGTTCTGTGGCATGCGCAATATTTTATCCGCTAATGTGTAATTATAAACAAATTTTGTTGTTTGTTATTTAAAATGCGGTAACAACTGCAAAAATGCTAAACGCTTGTTTGATTGTTGTTGTCAAGTATGTTATTGTAATTCATATCGTTGTTGTTGTTCTTGGTTTTTGATGTGGGTGTGCGTTTTAAATTGCATGCAAATTGTCATGCAATGTTTTAGCAAGGACACAAACCGAGCCAACGCAGCTCAACTTGCGCCGCGTTGCGCAGAATGCGTGCAGCTGCCACATTTGCCACATGTTCAGCGATTAAACACAAAAAAAAACAATGCCAAGAAATGCCAGCGATCAATTGTTGTTGTTGCTGCTCCTGGTGTTATTGCAGCTGAGGTGCTAAAATGTCAGGCTTAACAAAATGTTGTAAAACACGCAAACAACTGCGGCAGCAGACAGAGAAAAGCGAAGCTCTGAAAACTGACAGCAGCAAAAGTGCAATTTAATTGCTTTGCAATTTATATGATGTTGTTGTAGTTGTAACTATTGTTGTTGTGCTGCAGCTGTGCCAAAAAGTAGACTACACGAAAATGCAGCGATTTCGAAACAATGGCAACAATAGGAAACAGGTAACAAGAGCTTGTCATGCGGTGGCAGGACGCAAGTTCCCAGAAATGTTTTCTCTAAAATTTGCCAATATATTGCGTACCCAACTGGGCACTCGTTGGAACTAATTGTTAAACTGTAAAGTGACACTGGTTTCATTTAATTTCATCCTTTACCCTATATACTTTCGCCCTTTTAAACTTTAATTTCCACCTTTACTCTTTGGTTAAATAAAATATAAGCTACGCATTTAATGCTATTTTTATATGGCGATAATTGATATTAGGGTTTAACTTGTAGAATTAATTAAATTCCACAAAAAAATTAAATTTGATTTAAAGAATTAATTAATGTTTCTGAAATAAGAGATAATACTTTTCCCTTGGCGAAACAGGTTTAAATACCAACTATAAATAAACTTCCTATTTATAGCGTAGGTAATTATAATTTAACTAATGATAATTTCTATTTTATACTTCGTCTAGGTGCATAAGAGAATTCAGCTTTTGCAAAGTAGCAGCCACCGCCATCCAACTCCAGAGTTGGTACACAGTACAAAGTTCAACGCATGTTGGGCTCACATTTCTTTTTGGTAACCACTATCTCCCGAAAATTGTAAGCTGTTTTCCTGGCGATATGGTGGTAAAAGCGATTTTGGTTTTCCTCTTTGCAGCTGCGAATGTCTGAAACTCTAGGGTTTGACACATATTCCAAAAACCAAAGCATGTTTGGCGCAGCTGTTCCAATTATTGTCACCCCTATTGGCCTACAATTAAGAGCCTCCTCATTTTTTTCCTCTCAATTTTAAGCTCTTGTTTTTTTTTTGGGCTTTTGTGTTCGTGCACTTTGAATTTTCCGCTAGTGACCAAAAACCTCTAGCGCGAGCTGACGGCGCCACAGGATGTGTTTTGTTACTGAAAAGGATGGCACTTTTTTTTAACAACTTCCGGTGCTGACTGAATTTCAGTTTGGAACCAGCTTTAATTACACGCCAGGTCAACGACAGTGGCGGACCTCAGTTTGACTTCTTTTGTTTATGTTTTTTGTTTTTCTTCTTTTTTTATTTGTGGGAAAGGGAGTCTCCAATTTTTGTTTTTGTTTACAAAACCCGTCGCTTCTGCCTGCTGTTCTGTTGCCTGTATTTACGCACTTGACTGCATTTTCGGTTAAAACGATTTTTGTTCTCTTTTTAGCTTTTGTCAGTGGCCTTGCAGAGGGTATAGGGGTTATATTGTAATTTTTGTATACATACCAAGAAATGGGCAATTTAAATATTTCTATACAATGAAGGAAATTTATTTTGTAGATTAAAAACGAGTTGGAAATTAATTTTAATTCAAATACTCCAAAGAAAAAAAATAAAATACAAATATATATTAAATATAAACATACAATATATGAATGTGATGTAAAATAAAAATATTATTTAGAAGGAAATAAAAAAATACAAAACTTTTATCTAAATAAATTATTTAATTGTTTTGAATATAAAATATAAGAAAGTATGATTTTAAAAAATGTAATGAAAATAATTTCATTAAATCATTTGAAACACTATTATCAGTAATTTTCCATATCCTTGCACATTGTAAGACTGCCGCTTAACTTGTATTTTTGTGTATAAAACTTTATGCAGAGCATGACGTTCACATGAGTGTCTTAAGTCATGGATAAATGCATATAAGTTTCGCATAAAAAGCAAAACTCCTCAATCGAATTATTATCTCTCAAAGTAAATGACAATCATAGCTAACAACTGGAAAATAACATATATATTACGCTCTGTTTAGTTTCGCAAGTATTCTTCTTTTGCTTTAATGCCCAACGGATGGAACTGATTTTCTTCTTGGCATTAGCTAATATAAATTAATTGCCCAATGCTCTTGTACTTCCCGAATTTAACTTTGCAAATCTTAATTCTCCTAAGGACGTTTCAGTCCCTTGCAAGGAAAAAACTTTTTCAAGGTCTATTAATCAATATAAGCTACAGTCCATTAAGTGCTGTCGTGTCTCCCCTCCCACAGTTCAACTCACTTTTTGCCATTCACAATCAGCAGCCACTTAATTTCCTACAGAGCTCACAATTGCCAAATACCAATGGCGCAACATTGCGTATACTCAATTTCCTTGCACGACGCAAAACAGAATTTATAAGCCAAATCCCTGTAGGGCGAAAATCTAACGTCCATTTTTGGCAATTACAAACACATTGAATTTTCAATTCTGATGCTTGACATGAATGCCAAAAATTTTACTACAACAACACACGCGAAATTGTGATTTGAAACGAGGCAACTTGCCGCAGCACCCAAAACCGAAGGGCACATTTGACATTTATGACGCATACGCCGTGTGTGTCGTGCTAGCTAGAGATGAGCGCTTGGCGTGGCAAAGAACAAACATAAGGTGAAAAGTCGTGTTTAGTCATGTTTATGTCGTGTTACATCGATTTCAAATCAAGTTGATGTCGTCTTGAGTCGTTAAATGTTCTGTTAAGTTCGTGTTAGGTCGTGTTAGTGTTTCTAAAGTTGTCTTCTGTGGTAGTGAGTTAGGTCCCCTGAGATTATGTTAGATTGTGCTTTTCTCAATTTGAAGTCGTGTTAACCAGTGTTGAGTTGTGTTCGGGTGAGTTAAAGTCTCGTTAGATCATGTCAGGTTGTATTAAAGAGGTGTTCGTGTTAGGTCGTGCTTAAGACATGATGACTATTATGAAAGTCGTGTTAAATTCGGTTTGGTCGTGTTAAAGCGTGCTGGGTCGTGTCAGGTCTTTTTAAAGAAGCTAAGTCGTGTTAAGTAGTGTAAAAGCGATTAAAAATCGTTCTATGTCGTGTTTAATTTGTGCTAAACAGTGTTTTGTTCATATTAAAAATCGTATAAGATCGGGTTTGGGTTGGTTTAAAGTCATGTTGTATTCTTGTGACATCGTTTCTAAGTAAACATGACACGTGCCCAGCTCTATTGTCCATTCGATTGACTAAGCGAAGTGCCATAAGGCCGTTGTTGATTGTGACGATATGATGATGATGATGATTTATGTATTTGTAGCGCCTTTAGCGAAAAGTGTTTTATGCAAATTTCAGTAACGCGCTTTCAATTTACAGTTGTTGTTGCTGCTTTGTTGTTAGCTGAAAAATATGCAAATGTGCGTCTCATAATTTCGTGCCAGGGAAATTACCAAAAATGGACTAACAACCATATATAGTACGCTTTTTCACCTCTTGGGTTAGGTTGAGGGCGTGGCCGGGCTGCCCCTAGCGGGCGTCGAGTTGTTATGCGAGTTGGCCAAACTTTTCTATCACAACTTTTGCTGCAAAAGTTTAAAGCACTGCAAAGGCAACTACAAAAACAGCAACAATAGCGAAAAGGCCAACTTCAGTTTTTGGACAAACTTTACAGCGCACACATGACCCATTAATAAGCGCCATGGCATTTGCTGCAGCTGCAGTCAGTTTTTGTTGCTTTTGACGCTGTTGGTCATTTAATTTAATTTTTTTTTTTTTTGGCCACCCGCAGCGCGTGCAAACCACCCCCACTCCTCCCATCCACCAGCTCCTTCCCCTTTGGCCAACTGGCGCTTTGCCCACTGCACGCGTTGTCAACATAAATTTTGGTCATGATTTTGCTGGTGGTGGCAAAGTTTACACTTCCTAGCAATTTAAATGCGTTTATCTATTTGAAAATGTTCAACCAGACACACAATTCACAATGCTTACTGCTCAGCAGTTGTGAGGTAGGGTGTTGCCGGCGAGGGAGTGCTTCGCAGCAGCAACCACTTGGTTAACTTCAACTTAAGCTATAGATTTAAGCGGGACTTATAATTAATGCGCTTATATTTAATCAATATTTCTTCCTTTTAATTTGGCATTGATTACTTTTCAAAGTTGAAGATTTAAATTATTTGTGAGCAAAGATTTAAGACTGGATTAATCCCAGTCAAGAAGCGTTAAAATATGAAATTGGGTTTATGTTAAGTATAATTAAAATAATAAAAACAACCAAATTTAATGTAAAACTTAAATCATGGGCTTACTTGAAGTCAATGATTTTCTGTATTATCACATAATGAAAAGGTTCTATCGCTCGAGTCCTAGTCGTAAAGCTTAAATTCTTTAAACTACAATTTTGATTTTTATACATATTATATACAATAAATATTACATTATATTATATATCAAAAAACGGAATGCCCTATCTATATAGATTTTGATGTAAACGCATACAACTACTTCTCATATTGGCGAATATTCAAAAATTCATCCTGCAGATTAATCTTTAAGTCAATTATTTTAAGCTATTTCCGGTATTTAAACTACCTACGGGGTATCCAAATTTAATTTTCCACCGCAAATTATCAGATTAAAAACCACCAGAGCTCAAGGCCACACAGCCGCTAAACGTGCACAGACGCCTTAAATTATGCATAGCCAAAGCCAAGAGTTGAAGATAATGTATCTAATAGATACGAGTAACTGATACTCATCGATATATATATGTATGTGAGTCAATGATAATGAGTCAAAAAGCGGAAACTATGAATAAATTTGCATAACATACAGATACACACACATCCAATCACATAGAGTTTACTCTACTTGCTATGCACGCAACGTAGCTCTGCGGAATATCCACAATTTGTATGGCTAGGTCAAATGTTTGCGGCTTGAAGCCTTTGGATGTCTGCTTGTGTGTGGGATTGGCGCTGCAGACAATTGCTTGCCACAGATAACGCATTATTGCAACACTTTTGCTACACATATTGAAGCTTTAAGTTGTGTATATATCTAGAAAAAATTACGTTCGGAACTAGCCTTACCCATAATCCAATTGGATTTTCTAACAAGCCCTACCTTGTCTATATACTATATATTAAGAACCTACACCATTTGGTGTCAGTCAACGGCTTTTGCTAGGTTACGGAAATTCAATTAAACTTTTGTTAAACTCGCCCCACACACATTCACAGCGGGGCAGCTGGAATCATTGCCCGCACTCCTCCCTTTCTCTCTCGCTCACTCTCTCTTTATTCTATAACTGAAGCATCCGTTTGGATTTCACTTAACATTCCCTATGCACAGTTTGCAGTCCAGTGCTTCATGTTAGCCACGTTTACACCATTTTGGCCCTCCTGCCGTGTTCCCTCCCACACCATCACTTAGCGCGTCCATTTAAATAAATATTTTACGTACTTTAATTGCAAAATCTAAAAACTGCTATTAGCATATTCTTTTTTCATGTGCATTATGAAATATTAAATATGTTTATCAAGTTTTAATATACCCTGTAGCTATAAAAATGAGATATTTTATAATTCTAAGACCAACATGTTTAGTTTTAACTTTTTTTATATAACTTGTAATTTTTATTTAAAACTTGAAATAGCTAAAATGGAGAATTAAAAATATAACTTATACATTTTTTATAAACGTATATTATAAGAAAATATGCCAACCTGAGAATTTCATAGTGATCTGATATAAACGCAGAAGTTATAAAAAAAAAATAATTTTCTATAGAGAATGAGAAAAGCGACAACTAAGATTGTGAAGGAATCTGCTTTTTCTACGATATCTCCCAGTCAATCACTCTGAACTTTCCACATTCTACTCATTTTGCACTGCATTCAAGATAAATGTTTAAAGTTTTTTCACTTTACGAAACAGCACGTGAAATGAAAAATTTTATTTTAAATGAATTGTAGCCTCGTGGTAGCTTGAGGGATGAGAGGATGGCACGGACGCAGCTCTTGAAGTTAATTAAGTTAGGGAAATTAACAGTGTTTCGGGGCCAGAGCTGAATTCAACGGCTGAGCGACCAAGTGCGGCCGGTTTTAAAATGCTTCAAGCTGTTTGCGTCTTTGGTCGCATTTCGTGGCCCAAAACGAGATTGTCATTAAAATTGTAATTTTAGCTAATTAAAAAATGCACAATCAAAATTTGAAAATGAGAACTTTAAATGGCAAAGAGCAAGAGCAACAGCAGTGGCAGCAGCTGTCAGGAGATGAAATAACATACAAGAATATAGTCTGTTAGATTTTTGTTAAAAGATATTATAAATATTAGAATAAAATTGTTATAGCGAAAATAAGCGGTTAATGGTAATTATAGTTTTGAAAACTTTACCTAAAAAACTGTGAAACCAATTCCTGATCATTTTACTATTTTAATAATTATTTAGTTTAATAAAACGGCCTGTAAACAGTTGTTACATTAAGCAGATACGTAAAGAATTTGATTCTTAATCGTACTCTTATTATTTTGCGCACTTTCCACTTGCATACAAATATTTACAGGATATTGAAAAAGGTCGCATAAATATTTAACTAGCCGGACAAAATAGACAACTGAACGCACAAACGCACATTACACACTCACACACACATACACACGAACACAAACATATGAGCACTTGAAAACAGAACGCTGAAAGCATAACACACAACATAGACACACACAAACACACTGCACACACAAACAAAAAGTAAAGCAACAACAAAAAAACGTAATAAGCTCTTGTTATTCCCCCTTTTTTCAAGAGGTGCATACAAATGGATATATGTATATACCATATATATATATCTATATATATATATATATATATATATTTAGACAAGCTTTACAAGGGTATCAGTTGTTGTCATGTGTAAATGGTTCGAGGATATCCAATATTTGCTCGATAGGCAAATATCATGAGTACGAATATAAAATATAATTACGCTCGTTTTATTTATAATAATAGACTAGAAAGTTTTGTAAAATCAGTTCATTAAATAGAGAAACTTTGAACATCTCACAGTACATACATATGTTACTTTTGACTTTGGAAATTGGATTTTACGTTGTAACATATCTACTGTGAAACTGAATAAACCCTATGAAAATGTTCATTTACAGGGTATTGAACATAAGGCAGTGCCCATCATTGCGCTGCAACAAAGGACAGCAAAAGGCTGTCAGTTTTGCAATTGTTGTAGCGTTTGTTATGTCGGCTGCTTATCAGCTGCCCCTCTCGCCCCCGCTCTTTGCATACTTTTAGGCGCAAAAACTCCCGACCATGTTACAAAAAACTTTTTTTTGGTATATTCACCAGTTTATACTGGCTGGTTCATTGCACTCGCCCACGTCCACGCCCAACTGCCAAAGCAAATTGCAAAATGCGCCAGACTTTTATTGCACGGAAATGACTTTGGCGTAGATTTGCGTGGGTTTTGTTTTAACATCTGAAGTGGAGGGGGAAGGGGCTGGGGATATACGACGACTAGACGGACTAAGTTTTGCGCGGATCGGCCCAGCCCAGACATAGAAAAGGAAATATAAATTTGTTGCTATGCGTATATACATTTTATAGGTCCTGCATTTGTCGCATGTTCAAAGGTAATAAAGCGACTTTTCGGTTTTCGGCAAATCCGAAAACCAAAAACTTCGATTACGACAGCTCATAAAAAAAATTGGACTAGACGGGACCTGGGTTCTTATCCTTTTTCCGGCATTATGGGTATTTTATTACATTTCTTGTTGTTGTTTTTACTCTTTTTGGCTTAAACAAGTCATAAAAATTCAATTATGCGCTTTAGGCGTGACAGCGGCGAAAACAAAATAAGACTCTTCATAAAAATATAAATAATGTAGCTATTATTTAAGGAAGTGTGCGCCCGTAAGTATGTCAGCATGTTGTTTTTATATGTGTCACATCCTTTTGGCTTTGACACACATGCAAAATACGTATGTGTGTGCAACTCCTTGACACAGGATGCATGCATAAATGCCCGAAATAGGACGTGTGCAAGTCTCTTGCCCGAAAGTAGATGCTAAAGAATTCTTTAACATGAATATACAATAGAAAGCAAAAACACAAAGTTTAATAACATGCAGAGGAATATGAAAATGTTGTGAAATAAATATGAATAAAATAAAAATAGAAATTTACTAACATCAGGAAACATGCTTTGAAATAAAATAAACAATGCTTTTTGGCTTTTAATGAGATCCTGGTTAGACTAACAATAGTAGAAAAATTTTAAAAATGAGATATAAATGCAAAATAAAAAAATATTTAAAATGTTCATTTCAAATTTTTCAGGATAAATTCTTAGAAAAAGGAAGTTTTCCTTAAAATATGAGATTTAAGGCTTATAGCTTTATAAAAGAATACTTTTACCACTAAAATGATAAAACTGAGGAAGCAATTAAAGTTCTTTTAAACACTTCATAATTAATATGGAAATATATGATTAAAAAAATAAGATAAATTAATAAAAGCTTTCCAAGCCCATTTAAATATTCCTAATTCTTATGAAAAGATTATAATTTCCAAGATATATACAAGAAAATAATGCACATAATAATATTTTATTTACTTGATATCTTGATATATATCCATATTTGATATCTTGAACATAATTTTCAAATTGTTTATCGAATTAAATGGATCAATAGCCGATTAAATTAATTAGCCATTATCATGTCTGTGTGGCAAAAACATGTAATGTGCTTACCAACACTGGTCTAGAAGTGTAAATGCACTTAAAATGGAGTACGTTACTTCAGAAATAGTTATCAGAAACATATAACACGCTTTTTCCTTTTCAGCACCTTAAGCAAATGAGCAACGGAAACTATCCACCATAACTTACGTCTCACACGCCCATTTTCAAGAATTTGATACAATAATGTATGTGCAATATACACACTCCCACACCTACTCCACATTTCCTTGCGTACAAACAAAATAACTGCGCAAACGTAAGTTTCAGTTTCGCCTGCTCCATTTCAAGCTTCGCTTGGCAGTGTCTACAGTTATTAACCTCTTTAGAGCTCCCTCTCTCTTTGCTGTTTTTTTACTTGATGAACTATAAGCTTTTAGCTGCTTATATATGCATGCGTGTGTGTGTGTGTGTTTTGTGTGCATGCAAAGATTGTAGCATACTTTTATGCTGAGGCTGAGGACCGCCTTCAAGCGGTGCCTTAAGAGCTAAGCCAAGCTAAAGGCCGCACTTGTTTGCATTTGTATGGCTTTTAAGGCAGCACATAATTGACTAATGCTGGTTTTGCATTACAAGGCACACACACCCACACACATCATACACTCACACACTCATAAAGCTGCTCAAGCTGATTGACAAGCTTTACGATTTTGACATGACCCAGAATTGTGGTTGATGCTCACCAAAGGCAACAGCAGAATAACATTGATACAATCGAAACTACATACGCCCCTCGCCCACATTCAGTGCGAGAAATCAGCCACTTTAGTCAACTTCCTGATTAACTGCGCACTATGGGCAAAATTGTCATTTTTGGGGCATAAATTATTACTGTGTTTGTGTTAAAACAAATAGAGATATATTAAATTATTTCTTTTTAAATGAATAAGAATATAACAAGTTCTCAAATTTTATATAGCTAATATGCTAGTTAACAGCTTTTAAATATAATTTCCCGAAAAATCAAATTTTTCTAGATGTCTTAAATAATATAAATATATGATTCGATTTTCGTTTTTTCTTGCAGCTCAAGATTAGCTTAGTTAGAGATTAGGACATTTAGTCTTCAATCTCGTATATATATTTTATTTTAATCAGAAAAGATTAAACTTAACACTATTCTATTATATTTTCATTCAGTTGTTTCAAGAAATTTTCGTAACAAATTTGAAATTTTGCTCATGGTCCACCGATGTTTCAAAGCGTCTCTCACGCTTGGGGAAATCACTCGCAAGTTGCTCACATTTCTGGTTTGTCAATAAAGAGGCGGCTCACAGCAAATGACGATCAAGTCCAAAATATCTCACATTGCCCTCTTTCTCGCCCTCTACACATGCCCTCGAGCATTTGCTGTTGCTGCTGCTGCTGGCAAATGACATGTTTGATAAATTGCTTGATTAATGGACGCGTGTGCGATGCGTAAATACAGTTTAAGGACTTTTGCAGTCAACTTTTAGGCAGGCGCTTACAATATCAATGAGTAAACATGTCCGACGGGCAGGACACGCCGGCTGCGGGGATACTTTATGTACGTTCGTCACATTAAAAATAATTTTGTGCACGGCACTCTTCATAATCAAACCAATGTCCTGCCTCGCGCACACAGACGCCAGCGCGAAACGTCAGTTGTTCTGCGTTGTTCATAAATCAAAAGGACTCTCCATACACACACACACAGCCACGCACACTCACACACATAGACACATTTCCGGGGCGCTCATTAAAAAATGAGCACCATTTGCTAAAGGAACAAAAATTGCATGTCCTCGCTTTAACATGCATATGCATGTGCAAGTGGGTTGGCCCTATGTGGATATGTTGCAAGCTCTGTTGTAAACTCCACTCGTAAAAAAAAACAAAAAAAAACTAACACGTCATAAATCTTGCACAAGTATCCTTAAGCGTTCTTTTTGCCACAAAAACTCATCACAAGAGAAAGACGGAAAGCAGATATCAAAAAAGGGTTCAAGTACTAGCCGAAACTAGTACACCCTTCAAAATAACTTGTTGCTATGATATTTTAGTATAATGGGTTAGAAGAATTCCAATTTTTTTTTATTTTTATATAAGTTAACATAAGATGTTTGACAAAATAATCAGCATTTTATTAAAAATATAAAAATGAAAATAAAATAGTAATAAGATAAACCAAATATAAAATAAATTTTATTAAATAAGAAATATACCTCCTTATTATTATTAGAAAATACCAAAATAGTTGATCTAGAGCATAATCTCAGTTAGAAAGTTTTGAAAAGAACGACAAAACATTATATAGAAAAGTTCGTGTATATAGTTAGGGTAAAAATAAATAAATAAAAAGAGTGACCGCGTCGACCAAGATAAATTTTAAGTTTGCGGGTTATTTTTTTTTCATTTCTTTCTTTTTAATTACATAGTCATACAAAGGCCTTCAAACGGTTGAACGAGCGGTCTGGGCGCATGTAAATATGCAACACTGTGTTTATCTGTTTACTTAACCACATCCTGACACATGCAACGAGACGAGAAATATTTTGCCAGCAGGCATGAAGCGTGCAGTGTGTCCTGTCCTTATGTTATTATCTTTTTCTCTCTCTCTTACTGCTTGCAAAAGTTTTTGGAGAAAAAATCAGTAAAATGAAGAAGCGAACTGTTGCCACTAGAAATCAAATTTTGTGAGTGCCCCAAAGCTACTCGTGACAGCACGTGCGTCTCCTTTTGGCCATATGTTGTTTGCCGATCAAAACTTGTGACTTGAGTGTGTTATGCGAATGTGTGACGACAGTGTTGAATAGGGCAGAACAAAAAGCAGGTTGAGTATTTATGCTTATAGAGCTCTTGCCTGATCTGTAACTTTAACTTTATGCCACGGTGCTAAGCACCAGACAAACACGTAATCAGCGAAGGAGAGAGCAACAGTTGTGTATCAGGCCACAACTACTTCAAAAGTCCATTTCAACTTTTTAAATTAGTTTAGTGTTGAGCAACATAAACATATATAGTGTGGCAACTCTGTTGGCGGTAAAAAAAACCTTTAAAATCACACGCTTTTACTTTAATGCTAGTCATTAAAAACAGCGTACACATTGGTGGCAAATTTAAGTAGTTAACCTCCCCTATTTCTGTCACTTCCTACCATCTCTCTCTCCTACTTCCCCCATCACGCTGATGACACTTAAACTTCCGCTATTCATTTGCCTCTACTGCTGCTGCTGCTGTTTTCTTGGCGATGCGCTTTTATATATATATATATATATATATATATATATATATATATATATATTCAACAGCACTGAATTATCCTGTTCTGCGCTTTACTTTCGCTCTGCGTTGGTGTTTATTTTACTCTTAACAACAATAAATTCAACATCTCCCACTACTCTGCCCACTCTTTCATTTCCGACAAATGCAATTTGCTGCATAATCAAGTAAGCTCGGCCCGTAAGCTTTTTATAAAAATTCTATAGAATATAAAATTGCATCTTCAGATTGATGTACCCGTAGTCGTTGTCGTTGATATTGTTGTTGTTGTAGTTATTCATAGCTGTTTTCTCTAATTAGGTATTAGCCTTCATTATATATTTGTTATCCCTCCATTATAATCGTATTTTTTCCCACTCGTTCTCTTTTGTCTCTTTGCAGGTTAGTATCTATTAATAAGGTGAATTCAACTGCTGTTTATATGGGGTAAGCACTTGAAAAACTTTGCAAATCAAGCCAAACAGGTAACGAGCAGAATATATGTAAACCCTCATCAGGATTTATATAAGCACATTAAAAGAGGAAACTTAAAAATACACTTTCATCTGTTCTCGGTATTATCTCAGCAGCTTCTTTACTGGTTTTCTTCTTCTTTTTTAATTCTCATACGTTATGCTTTAAGGCTTAACAAAAACTCGTTTCAAGTGCTGCCAAAGGCCACCGTTACACACACGCTCACAGCTAAAAAGGGGAAAGAAAAATCTGTGCATTGGCAACGTGTCGTATACGTTATGTATTTAAGATTATTTTTCATTTAATTTTCATAATGCTCTGTGGCAAAAGTTGCGCTCGTGCCAACTGTTTTTTTTTTATCCTGCTTTCACCTCCTCAACGAGTGCTTTAAAATTTATCAAAACACAAAAAAAAAATATTAAAAAATTTTTTTTTGTGTTGCTCTCGTTTTCAAAAAGCAAATAATAACAAATTTTGTTATATGAACTTCGGCTGCTTTAATAAAACGAATGTGCAAACACTTTGGCCCTTTAAATTTTTATGGTTTTTATTCAGAAAGTCTCGTAAAAGTTCTGATGAGCGGGCTACTTGAACTTTAGCTTGAGTTTTTTTTTTATTTTTCCGACTCATGCGGTTCTGTAATTGGCATATTAACGAGTTCGAAATGATGATGAAAGAGATGAAAGTAAAAACGCGCTTCTGAGTTTGGCTTTAGTTCAAGTGGTTAGTTGGATCGTTAGGAGTTCGTGTTTGTTTTTTTGTTTTTAACCCGTAACTCATTAAAAAGGTAAAGAGTTTCTAGAAAGTCCATGATCGTATAAAGCCTATTTTCTTCCTATTTATCCATTTAAATGAAAGCATTTATCTGAAAATATTTATGTGTGCAAATGTGTTTTTTTTCATAGCTTTTTCAAATTTACAAATAACTTTGGTTCTTATTAAACATAAATAAATAATTGTTATATTAAACTGAAACTTCCGCAAAAATGTCAAATGAAAACTTATATAGAAACGCATTTTTTTAAAATAGCTTGTTTAAATATTTAAATTGTTTAACACAACAATTAAATAACCATTTGGCTTCGGACAATTAAGCAATTAGTTTAAACTGTAAAGCGCCAATAAAAACTCCTTTAAAAAAATAATTTTCATATAAAAGAAAGTGGACAAAAAATCCTTTTGCTGAAATTGCTTAATTTTCGTCCTGCATGAGTGTGCGAGTGTGTGTGTGTCCTGAGCGCTCTTGTGCGTGCACTGAAATGAAATACACACTCATGCCTTACAATTTAAGTAAATAAAAGCAACCCACAACGGGCGAGTGGTAAAAAAAAGAATCAGAAAAAAGAAAACTATGCGACAGAAATGCCAACAAACGGCAAAAATTGCGGTAGAGCATTTGCTTCCCTTCTAGAGGAACCCGTAGACGAGCCAACTACTCGCTCTGGAACTGGAACTGAGACTCGCACTCTGTAGCTGAAACTGATGCGGACTTGGACACATGGCATATGCAACTTGCAGTGTTTGCCGTATGTGTGGTGGATTGAAAGGGGCACAGGGAGGGAAGTGGGAGTTGATGGCTCTGGCTGGCCAAAAAGTGAATGTCATTGTTAAAAGTTGTTGGCTCGCATACGGCTTGAGCTCTTGGGCGATTACAGCTTGGAATTGCAAAAATCATATTGCTTGTGCAATGAATTATAATGTAGAGAACTTCAATTTGTATTGTGGCATGTGTATGCAGATTCCCTCACTCGCTACTCTTCTCTCTTACTGGTTTTTTTATTTCTTATTCCTTGCGCATTTGCATGCAACTCGTTTTATTCGAAATGTGAATGGGTATGTCTGTCCAATATTTGAGGTTCCGCATGAGAGGGAGAGCTAAACGATATTCTGTTTGAACTGTCACATTGAATTTGAATGGGATTTTTGCCTGCTTGTTCAATTGAAATGAATTGAACGATTTTGTAATTAAAAAATAAATTCAAACAATTTTATAATTAAACTTGACGCTCTACACTAGTTCGGAATAGCAAACCTTTAATAAGCTGTCACAATTGATTACTGTGTACGAATTACATTGTTAATTCACTGATTATGGTTTAATTAAGCAAGTTTCAGGAATTAATTGTAATTGTAAGATTAATTCTACATGGTTGCTTTCCAAAAGTAACATTTTATGATTAATAAAACTTAATTTGAAAAAGGTCGCTTAATCTAATTTATAAACTGTTTCTGGTAAAGCACGCAAAGCTCACAATAATTTACCGCAACAGTTAAAGTAGTTTCACTAAGTAAAAATAGTTTAATCAATGTTTACTTACGGTACGTCGGTACGAACTTACGTGTATGACATACGATTTAATTTACATTACAAAACATACTTCAGAATCAAGATAAATGCCAGTTGTAACTAATTCCCAAACTAATTCATATTCATTCACTTCTGACATATAATAACGATACATGCAGAAATTAATTTATTGGCATAACTTTTGCATTTCTTAGAACTTCTTAAAGCACCTTGAAAACAAATTTCTTAAAAACAAATTTGATCCCTCAACACAAATTGGATTCATATCCATCTCGCTCACACTCAATAGGCTAGAGCCATAAATGGCAGCTGTCATGAAATACGCCGCGTTGCACATGGCGTATGCGCATTTTATTTGCCTAACCTCATTAAAAGCACAATACAAAGGCAACAAGGGCGAACATAAACTTAATTAAATTACGTAAACGTAGGGCGCACTGCAGTGCTGATTGGCCAAAAAGCTAAGCAAAAGCCAGCCTATGACCTAACTTGAGGCGTTGCCAGATTGCCTTAAAGTTAACTTTTTAATGGCCTCACTTGAAGCACAGCAATGCCAATTAAAATGCCAACCAATGGAGGGGAAAGAGGAATTTGCGTTGACGTTGATTTCTTGAGTGGACTTTGTTGCCCGAAGCCCGAAGAGTTGAGTTTTTCAATCAACTTTAACACACACACGCGCACACACGTGCTTACTAATTTATTTAGCAATTCGCACGTAAAGGGTTAATTGTCTGCCAGTCAGCAAAAACGCTTGCATACTTTGGCCCTTGAGTATATATCGATTGTGCATAACTAGCACATGTTTAACGTACTCTGACCCTATCAAGAGCCGAACCAAACCAAAGCACACCCAACCTCCAATCCCTTTTTCGCTTCTTCGTTCTGGCTACTTTGCTTCACACTTTACTTTAACGCCTTTCTGTAACGCTCTTACATGTTTGTTTGTTTGTTTTGGTCTGTGCTGCGGGCTGCCCCCAGCTCATTAGGACCGGGCTAAGGCCAAGCCGAACCCAAACTAAAGCACCTAAAGGAAAAAATTACAAATAAATAAATAAAATAAAAATAAAAAGAACCTGGCAAATTTCACTCCAGTCAAGGGCTTGGCATATTTGCTCAATGACCTTAGACGTGGCTTTCGATTATTTAAATATAAATTAAAAATCACTCATACGCACCATTGCCACATACAGCAGCTGTGTCTTGTGCACTTGGCAACTGCGGGCGTATCCAATAAATAAATGTTGCTTGCCCAGCACCTGCAACTAGACACATAGACTAAACGAATTGGACGGTTATATATTGATATATCTATATCTTAATATATAAATCAATTAGGCGCCCAGCTGCAGAGCTGCACAGTTCCAAAACGAAACCAAAAACAATTTTCTAAGAATTTCCAACCAGCTTGCAACAATAAATTGTCTTGCCAACCAATATACACCCCTATGTGTGCGTGTGAGTGTCCACTGCATATTGACTTTTAATTTGTCTGTGCAAAAGGTAACTGTTGTCCACAGCTGCCACAAGGTAACTTATACTTGTTGTTTGCTCCATCGAGTTCTCTTATTTTATTACGCCCGATGGACAACAAACGTTGCCTTCCCAGCCAGCTTGTCGGTCCAAGCTCTTTCGCTCTGTTTAACCACTTTTCACTCACTCCTTGTCATTTTATCCGTTGGCAATTGACTCAATTAGTCAATTAGCTTGCAATAAAAATTACTGTGTGTGGGCGAACGTTGCGATTGGCAACAGCTTTTTATCAACAGTTTTAGCTTGACAATCGAGAAGTTGTGCATTGGCTTCGATTAGCTATAAATTTAATCTTTCAGTTGGCTGGTGTGTAGGGAAAAATGTTCAACTGTTGTAAAAGTAAGTTCAAAAAGTCGGTATGGTTTATAAAGTATTCCATGAATTTTATATTACTTTATACTAGAACATTATTCCGTTTAAAAGCAACCTTACGTAAATATAGATGTGGCATTTCTAAATATAAGAAAAGTTGGACTGTCATATTTGTAGTGTTTTTTTGTTTCATTTTGAATGTTCGTTTTTTAATTAGTTAACTTTTTCGAAGGGAAATGAACGAGGAAAGTGAACGAAGGAAATATCATCTACATCTTATTAAAACTGAGAGCTTAACAATCAGGATTGTTTCCAGTTACTCTTTATTATAAACTCAATTTTTTTGATCTTTTTTTTGCTTTTTTTTAATTGATATAAAAAAGATAATACACTTTTTATCTTTGTTTTTTAAGCACCTTGCTAATTTTGCCTTTAATTTGCGTACAACTTTTAGACATGCATTTGAGTTTCCCCTTAATTTCTTGAGTATTTTCCCACAACTTACCTTTGAATATCCTCTGTATTTCATGCATATTTTCCTTAAAACCCACCTTTAAATTTTCCCTTCAATTTTATTCTTCATAATAGCAAAAACCAGTTCAATAATGTTCCACTCTAAAGTACCTTTTGTCAAACGTACAATATCAAATCACGATTCTAGTTTTTGCAGTTTTCGGTCTTCTTCATTCTCAGTTTCAAACATTTGCCAATTGGCAAACAAAATCCACATAAATCAGATTCAAAGCCAAAGAAAACGATTTTTATTTTGTTTTTTGTGAAATTGAACCTGCAACCCGAACTACTCTCTGCTGCACTAGTCCCCTGGTGCTCTTAAAACTTGTTCCCTTGGCCGCTTTACAAAATTGCCAGCGTCAACGTCTCACACCCCACACTCGCCCCAACACCCCCTCTTTACGCTCGCTACCCTCACTTTTGTATACCTGCTCGCTGGTACAAACACGTAATCGAATAATCCAATTTGTTTGCGCAAAAACTGAAACTTTTTCGTCGTCGTAGGGCTTCAGTTGACGTAGCTTCAGTTAGTTCTCAACCAACCAACCAGCACCCCCACTCCTATCCTACGCTTCCCTTGCCAAATAATTGTTTGAGTGTCTGCGTAAATTTTCGAGTTTTACATTGAAATTAAGCCCAAGTGCTTTGCTTGACTAGCTTCGTAGTATATTCGGAATGATATTGCTTTTGTTCGAATGATGTGATTTCTAGTTGTTGCCTGTTTTTTTATTACTAAAATTCCCAAGCTCTTTAACGCATGTGGTTTTCTATTGTTACCTGTGCCCCTCATAATTAAATAATCGTCCTTTTGATCCCACCACCAGCAGCGTCACGTTTTGACGCCCTGCTGCTACTCTTGTATTGGCCAACAGTTATCCATATTTCGGTTACCACCTGCTGCTAGTTTTTGTCTGTTTGCCAAGCATTCACACATGCTACGCACACACACACACAGACACACCCATACACAGTTTTGACAGCATTTTGTGTAACTTTCGTTGCAATATGTTTCATTGGTTTTTATGCCCTGTAATCTTGAAGAGTAAAGGGTAAAGGTGAAAAAATGTGTTCAGTACATAAAGGCTAGATCAGTTGCATTATAAAGTTGAGCAATATTGTTAATCATTTTTATTATAACATAGATAATTATGAATAAAAATCAATTTTAGATAAATTTCGATCTCAATATTGTGATAATTGTTAAAAAATCAAATAATATTGTCATAAGTATGCGTATGTCAGCACTTTTAAATTTAAGGCCATCTTTCAAGCTGATGACCCGGTGAAAAGAGTAAAAATATTGGTACGTTTGTGAGTCCGGCCGAACGCATATTTTCCCCCGCTATTGAAGAAAGAGACTTGAAAATTGGAATATATACTTATCTATAACCGCATCGGATAAACCGGGCAGTTTTTTCATTATCTCCTTTTAAGATCGAGCTGAAAAATTTCAGACACACAAGTTACAAAAATTGTAATAATAATTAAGACAGTTTTCAGTTTATTAAAGCTATTATACTACTGTGAATGAGTATTTTGCAGTCGGTTATAGCTGACTGCAACGTTCTTACTTGTCTTTTTTATGTTTGCTGCAGGTCAACAAACAAGAGTTGCAGGTATTTTTTCTTTGCCTTGCTCTGCACGCTTTGTATCTCCCTCTCTCCTGCTCTCTCGCACTCTTTCCCTCTCAATCTCCCTAGTATCTTTTTGTCGATGGCATTGACAGTTTTGCTCTTTGTGCTTGCTTTTACTAGGCTCAGGCCAAGCACTCAAAAGCTGTTGAAAAATGTAATCCTTATGCTTATTACAGACTGAGGCAGACTCAGACAGAGATAGCAGGAGATAGCGAGCGGGAGAGAGCATGAGTGTAAGTGCATCCAAAGCCGACAAAGCGCTTTCGAGTAATGTGCACTTTTTGTGCGGCAACAAACTGAAATGTGGCAGTGCGTGTGCCGGAAGCCATTGCGGGCTAAGCACGCACCACCAGCAGGAAGCACCACTGACAGTTTAGGAAGGAACCGTGAGCCGTGGAGGAGTGGGGTAGGATTTGCTGGGCTGGGCTGTTGGAGGGGTGAAGGTAACGGAAACGCGCGACGCGACACTTTATGACAGGTTGTGACTGCGCTGGCAACCAAAAAACAAAAGGAAAAAATATTTAAAAAAAAAATTCAAAAGGCAGCTACTTGTGGCGGGCTGCAGAGCGGGATTGGTTAAGGAATGGTTTAGTCTGTCAGGAATTAGGAATGCATTGTCTGAGCACAGTTCAGTGCAGTTTGCAGTTCATTTCTCAGTTTCCCAGTTCTCAATTCTCTACAGTTTAGTAGCTAAATCAACTCTTTGGCGGGAGGGGCAGCACACTTGAAGGGCTTCCACGTGACGACTGTCTTTCACTGCCTGGGGTGAACCCCTTAACCCTCCTTCCCACAGCCTACTTACCCCTCTGCCCAACGTCTTGGCCAACAAATTAGCGCGTGCATTTTGTTTTTGTTGTCTGCCGCATTCAGTTCGGTTTGCAGCGCACAACGTGCAACAGTGACGGGTTTACCACGGGCTGTCACAAATTTCGTTCTGTGCCACTTGCCACTTGCAACATATACAACAATAGAGACTGCAATTTATGTTTCACCAAGTGAAAATTTTGCTGCCAAAACTTGCACGCAAATTGAGTTTGTTTCACAACTAACTTGTGTGTGTGTGTGTATGAAAGTGTGTGTGTGTCAGAGTCAGAAAGGCTGCTTTGACTTGAGCTGACAACAGCAACCAGCTGACAAAACATGAACTACTTAGAATCTATGCTGTGGTAAGCTAAATTTGATAAAAGATCCAAATCCAATTAAATACTTACGAGCATGAACTTTGTGTCTTAATTGTGAAAGTGTTACAACTATGCTATAAAAAGTTGATCAAATATAATTTAATAATCTTTATTATTATATAAAAGTAAAATGTAATTTAATAATATTTATTATTATATAAAAAATTCAAAACACTACAAGTTTGAATTACATATTAAAATTACCTGTCAAGTTTGTCTATAAAGCAAATTTTGGCATCGAATATCAAAATTTGCACACGGTTAAATTTTAATTCAGAATCTTGGTTCAAGTCTTAACGTTGCCAAAATGCTACGAAATTTATATGTCTAAATTTCTGGAATTTTCGACATTATTTTTGACAAATATATAAATATATATATATATTTCTAAACCCGAAACTAAATTTTCGTCTTAATGAAATTCAGTTAAGTTAAGACAATGTTACACGAGTTAAACTTTGTGTTCGACTTTTATTGCCTATATAACTGATATGAATATTTACATAAAATATTTAAGCAGCTTATATTATAATTAATTTAATTTACCAAATAATTAGTTCTTTACTCATGGTTGGCTTGAAAACCAAAAAGGGACAAATTTAAAATTACTCCATAAATGCCAGAAACTCTACAAAATTATATTTAAGCACTTAATTCCCGCAGCCACACAAAACTTATTCCATAAATAAAACCCTAAAGGCACCCTACCTCAACCCACGCTCCTGCTCTCATAGCCAAAGGCAACTGTCCAACTGTGAGCAGCCACTTCAGAGCTTAGAGAAACTCCATTATGACAATTTTCAAGTGCCTAACTCGGCAGGCAGCAACAAAAAAAATAAATAAAAAAAAAAATAATAAAAGTACAAACACAAAAGTTGTGTGACTTTATAAAATAATTTATATACAATTTGTTGCACGTTACGCTCACTGCCGCTGACCTCAAAACTGTGCAACATTCTCTAATCTGAAGACACAGTACAGCTTTTGTTCTTTTTTTTGTGTATATTTTTACACACAAATATTTTTAACAAATATTTTACAATGCACTGGGGAGAAATTAGACGAAAGTCAAGGCAGAATTTTGTAGCTAGGGTCACACAAAGAAATATGTTTCCTACATATCTGGGCTGCCAAAAAAAAGACGAGAGAAAATAAAACCAGTTTTTCTTATTCGTTTTGCTTTGGCAAATATTTGCGCACGTCATTTCTCATTGCTCACGTTCCAATTCGGGTTGCTCTGGGCTCACTCAAATGATGTGCAAAGAAATCACATTAATGGCAGCCGTGCGCCATTTTTCGACTGCCTCCCCTCGAAAAGTATTTACAACATTTTGGCCACAGCACCTAAACACACACACCTACTCTAGGCCAATTAAAGCATAATGCATTGCAGTGCCAAGTCGTTAACTTGGCCAACATGCACCGTTCAGCGTGCAACGTCGCCATCTTTAATTTATGCGGCCTGCGCCTACAAGTAGGCAGCATGCAGCCTGCATGCACCAATGTGTTGGTAAAATAGACAGTGAGTGTTTAGGGTATGATGTAGCGGTTCTTTTTATACCCTGCTTATAGTTGAAGTGCGCAAAAATAGGGTATATTCCAGCGTAACGGACGATTTCTTATACTATTTATAGTTGTATATAATCTTGTATATACTCGCGTTAGGATTTTTCACTACGTTACGGGCGTGGCACTTAGATTTAATCGATATATCTCCCTCAGCTAGATGTATACAATTTTTGCATATATAGATTTATTGATGACATCCTCTAAAGATCAGCCACCCCTCGTTCAGCTGCCACAAATTACAAAAAATCGATTTTTTACCAGAATAACAAAAATAACATATAACTGAGAACGAATATTCCGCAGTCGGAAACACCCAACTGCAACGTTCTTACTTGTTATAATGTATAAACGTTGACAATTTGCATTAAGAGTCAAGATCTCAGACACTCTTTAAGCCAGTAAATTTGGTATGTCTGTATTACTAGCATATGCAGATTAAACTTTTATCACAGTTTTACTTCTTTTTGTTTAAAAAACAAAAACACAGTCTACACTTATATTCCTTATCAAAGCTGCAGCTATACCAAGTCAAATATATAATACATATATAATTTAAACCTGCTAACAGGGCACATTCTAGTCGTGTACTCTCGTTGCTCTTACACTTGTTAGCATAGAGCAGCCTAACCGCTTGCACACATAGCAGTCCTTTGTCTTCCTTTATCAGTGTGTGTGTCTGTGTGTCTTTTTATGTGTAATTTATGTAGGTCTCGCGCCAAAAAGCAGTCTACAAATTACGAAGAATCTCATAATTTGTGGCTGCCTGACGGCTACGCCGGTTGTCCGTTGCACGGTGTGTGTGTGTGTGTGTGTATATATGATTTCTGCTCCAGTGACAGTTTCTGCCAGTTACTTTTACACAATCAACCTTTAGGTGAAACACGTATACAAAAGATGTATTTAAAAGCTTCTGTTTTTCTTTTCAGTTAACAAGTACTTCAACTTTCTGTCTAGTTTGATTTGGCATAGTTCTGAGTACATGTTGGATATATTACCGTTAGAGTATGCAGTGAAAATTGTATCAAAAAATTTACACTTAACCGGAACTAGTTTATATTATACAGAAAAATATTCTTTCATGTGGTGATTGACAGTTAAATATGTATTTTACAAGTAATAAGTCCTTGGCCAAGTCAAATGAGTTGCTGCCAATAATAAAAATATTCTAAACTATCGATAAAGATATAGGAGGATAACCTTATGAATAACAATAGAGACTTTAACATCAACATGTGAAATTAAAGAAATATTTACAATATCTTGAGCAGATAAAATAGAGATACAAAGAGAAATGTGTTTATAAAATTGACTAGTTCATAAATACATTGAATTTGTCTAAATATTGTAACCGCATGAGAACTTAACTCGCAGTTAGTTCAACTGCATCAAATCAAATTAAGCTGCACTAAATTTGAAATTGCATTTTTGTAAATTTGAAAAGCAGTGCGTTAAAACCGTTGTAAAAATGCTTGAAAATTGTTATACAAACTTGAAAAATCTATGCAATTACTTAATTTACTGTGGTATGCTTTTAAGAGGATTTCGCATATGTTTGGTAATATTTTTTTATGTAAACACAAAATGGCGGTGCAAACTACTTTGCCTGGTTTTGGGTTTTTATTTTTCACATGCTCGTTGCTAGTTGTTTTTCTTGTTTTTCTATGCCTGTGACGGGCATGAAAAGCATTTTACACATGGCAGCATTTTTTAATTTTGCAGCGCAGCTTTTAGAAATGCACACACACACACGCTCAAATACACATGCTCACACAAATGCACTTACTAATTAGAAATAAAAATGCGCGCTACACATTTGCTCATTACGTTGTTGTTGTCGTGCTTGTTGCTATTTTTTTGTACTCTGTTCACTAAGTGTACAGAGTATATTAGATGTAAATTAAAAACCGAAATCGGATAAGGTCGGATAAGGTATATAGGGTATATTAAAGATTACTGCATTTAAATAAGTATTATAAATAAGCTAGTAAATTATTAAATAAGCTACTAAAATTAAAATTTCAATAATTGAAAAAACACCTTATGAACTGGTTTTTATCTATTATTATAGAGTACACCTCAGTCACTTGTACTCGACTGGAATTCTTGTTTGTTTTTTTTCGTGTATTTGTCTTGGCATCTTTCCGCACATAGTTTTGCACAATCAATGCACCCTCTATAAAGTTGTCCCCATTGCGTAGGGCGCCTTCGCCCGGGTCTCGAAATAATAAACGCCCTCGCGTTGCCTCAGCTGCTCCATGGATAAGTCGCCCAGATCGCCGCCCATACGCAGGCGGTTGCCCGTCGGCTGCGGGCAGCGTTTGTGGCGTGTCAGCTGCTGCCATTCGCCGTGCTGGCAGCCGTTGGCCTCGAATGCAGTTGTGCCCTCGGGCAGGCTCTCCTTGAAAAGCGCAAAGGCGCGCCAGTGGCTGCACTCGTGCCAGAAGCAGCCCGGCTGCTGGCTGCCCCAGTTGGCATAGAAGTCCACATGGCCCAGCGGACGATCGAAGCCATAGCTGCCAACGCTCGTGTGCAACACCTCCACGTAGTCGGCGTCGTCGCGACTCAGGCGCTCCCGCTCCTGTGCGTAGCGGAAGAAGGGCAGGGCCGGATCCAGGGCGCGTATCACGCGCACACGTCCCGTTTGCACGTGCTTCGAGGCCAGCCCGGCCACATGGGCGCCCATGCTGAAGCCAATCAGCTGCAGATCCTCGTACCGCATGCCCGCCTCCTCGTGCAGAAAGTCCAGAAACTTGGCCAGCACCTGACCCACTGGCTTCACCCTATAGCTGGCCGTTATATAGTCGGCAATGGCCCCACGTCCCCAGTCCACGGTGAAGATGTTGTAGTTGCCCCCGCCCAGACTCATGTATTCGGGCACCAGGTAGCTGTAGACATTGGCATGAGCATTGCCCAGCCAGCCATGTATGATGATGCTGAGAGGGGGAGAGCAGGAGGAGAGAGAAATGAGTATTGATGGTTACTTTTGGATGGTTTATGTCAGGTGCAGCAAGAGGTAGCTGAGAATGAATTGTGCCTATTAAGAGAGGGTATAGCATTATATTTTATAGATACAACATAATAAAGCAGATTCATAATTTAAGAAAAGTGACTGCCTAATTAGTATTAGATACAGTATTTATTGAATTTGTACAAATGAAAACAAGAAATAAAAAAGAGGCAGGAGGAATAATTTAAGGGAATTAACTTTTCGCTCATAGAGAAAAAAATCATAGCTAGAGTAATAGAGTATTTATTGAATTTGTAGAAGTTAAAACAAGAAATATGAAGGTATCACAACATCTACTTTTAAAGAGCATATACAGTGCATTTTAGACAGTATTTATACACTACTAAATAAATTTTAGCAGCAGAAAGAATAGTTTAAGAAAGAAAGATAATTTAAAATAATAATAGTTTAATTTTAAATTATTAGAGAGGGGTGCTCAATGAAATTGGTTCCTCATGAAATGTATAAGAAAACTTGCTAAAATCGTTTTGAATTTGGTTTGCTATTAATTATGTAAATATGGATTTTTACCAAAGAAAGAGTAAAATTCATAAATATTTTGTAAATTTTGTAAATTATCCGAAAACGAAAAACATCAAAATTTACACAAATTTTCTTCTATTCAGTAAAAATAAGAAGAACAATTTTTTCAAATTTTCAAAATTTTGTATAATAAATATAATTTGATGTTGCCGCCTTTTTGCACAATATTTTGGTGTGTATTTATAAATAAAAACCGGATGAAGAAGCATATCGAGCCAGTAAAATAGAAGATAGATATTCAAATTACTTATTGAGATATATCAAAAAATATATTTTAAAGATTTAAGAAGATTAAGTAAGTTACTTTAGGAAATATATATTAAAATATTTTGACCTAGAAATGGAACCTGGTGCACATGTTTGCACTGTACGAAGAAGTGTTAGCATGTAAAGTGACCATGAAAATCATGTTAATCACCAATTCAATCGACATCACGTGCGAGCCTGAAGCACAAGTTGCACACACACCTTGCATTGTACCACGAATCATGCATAACTTACCGCGTGGGATTGAATGGATTGAAGCGCGATTGTCGCAGCGAGGCGGCATCGTAGAGTCGCACCGTTTGTGCGGTCAACTCCGACGGGGTGTCCTTTGCCTCATTCGCATTCAGGCCGAAGGCGGCGCTCAGCGTGTTGCCAACGACCTGCTGCAGCAGCCGATTACCGCTCGCTGGGCGGGGCGGCACACTATTTGTGCCACGCCCATTGCACGAATGCAGCTGAAAGTATGTCTGCCGTTCGGCATTGTACAGTAAATTATAGTCCTGCAATCGCAATAGCTGCTCGTCGCCAACCATTTGGCCAGTGTTGGTCGAGTTCTTGTCAAAATTATCCATTTCCGATATTGGCATCGCGTCGCGGCTCATTAGGAGCCCCCCCTTGCCGACCAGAATTGATAGCTTTACAATCTGTATGTCAGGCGTGTCCTTGTTCTGCCCATTTCCATTAGCCTGCAGTCGTTCTTCATCTTTTGCTGCTGTTGCCCTCATCATGGCACTTTCCACTTCATTTGTCACTTTTACTTGCACTGCGGGTCCTTGCTGCTCCTCCTGCGCCTCCTCCTCCACCCGCAATTGATTGTTGTCTGCATCGACCTGCTGTGCTCTGTAATCAGCATACGAGTAAATTGACGCCGCCCCGCTCTCGTATTCATGCCTAAGTCTGCCCATAGATTTGGCTTCTTCTCGCTTTGCTGCAGTGTGCCACAAACAAACTGGGCAAAATGAAAATGCATTAGACGAAACTGGAGCAATTTTCATACATATACTACCCAGAGACCTTAATGTTGATCAAGGATAATCACCTGACTGACAAATAAACAGCAGCCAAAGCAGCTGCAACATCCTTATAGGAGTTTTTTTTGTTTTGCGCACTTTTTAAAGAATACTTTTGCGTACTTCACATACTCATTATTTTAGGTAAACACACTTTTTAAAGCCAGCCAGCAAACTGCGCAGACGAACTCGCATTTAGCAACTGACTGGAAAGTTTTTTCTTATTAGCTCCACAGCTCTGCCGGCAGTTCTCCGGCATAATTTACTTAAATATTTTTTCTGGGCTCTCTTTCCAAAAAATGTTAAAATAAAGTTATTAATATGCAGCACTTCACACTTTTTGCTGTTGTTGCTCGCAACGGTTTTATATGCTCTGATACCTTAACATAGGATAGTTACATTTTGTTGTGCAGTATGCATTTTAAAAGTATATTATATTTTTTATCAAAATTAACGGTTGAGTCGATAAAGCCAAAGCCATAGTCTGCTTGTACATTTTCCTACTTAGTTGTTAATGAAAGTTTCTTTGATACATATTTTTGTTGCAGGCAATACATAGCTATATGTGACATACCACTATATCATATAGCTCCCATAGGTACTAACAATCACAAAATTAGTTTTTGTATAAATATAAATAAAGAAAACAGAAAAGTCTGGATTTCTAACTATCTAAATCAAACTTTGCAATACGGTCATGACTTTTTTTGACATCTCTTCGGAATCGTACTTCTTTATAAAATGTAGCTCTTATTAGAAAAAATTGGTCTTATCAACAATGAACTACCATATCATATATTTTTAGTAGAAAGTCTACTATATAAACTATTTATAGCAAAGCCGTTATACCTGTGCAAGTGTATATAATATTCGGCACTTTGTAAATAAATAACTGTTCTTTCTTATTATGCCTAACAAGCGGCAATTGTTGACGACTTCCCCCGACAAATAAATAAATAAATAAGAAGCAAAACCGTTCATTCTTGCCCAGCTCATTAGTTGTTAATCTGTTGTGTCAATAAAAGTTCATTTCGTATAGCCCAAAACATGCAATGTCCCACTGACCAAGTTTTTTTTTTTTGCCCTCTGGTACTTAGCACTTCTTGGAGACATTTTTTTGGGATAGGTCAATGTGCCCACTGGCTGCTAAGCTTTCTAGGCACTGTGCAAGCCTTATAGGCGCTCGGTTCTTTTTTTGGATATCAGTGAAAGGAGAGGCAAACATTTGTATAAAATTAACTCGATAATAATTCTTGCTTAAAAATGTATTCTTAAACTGAAAGGCACTTTATTTAAATTTAAACAAGCTAAAATCTAACATTGTTTTTCATATTCCACAAAATATATCAAAAACGAATCAATTAATTATTTAATTAAATTTTTGTTTTAATATAGTAATAATATACAAATTAAACTTAACTGGCCTTTATATTTTAACTTTAAAATGTTTTATATTTTACATATATGCAATATAAAACATTTAGCTCTTAAAAAAACAATTTTTAAATAATCCATGTTCATAAATGCGAGCTTATACACTCCGTAATTTTCTCATATGCAATATAAAATACGCGTTTAATAAACCATTTCTAATTTTATAGCCCCTGTAAACATATTCTAATCAATCTTAATATATTCTCTGATTATATTACAGGTAAGTTCACACATGCCCCAAACAAAAAATGCTGACATGCGATGGAAAAGAAAAAAAAAACAATATTAAAAGCTGAACCGGTCGCCATTTTAACGACATCCGGCGCGTGCATTTCCTGCGGCTGATTTGGAGGGTGGAAAAGCAGCTCGAACGACGGAAACGAAGGAAAACAATGTGCATTTTTATTATCGCTGATCGCAAAACAAAAAACGTGACGAAAACAAAACAACAAAAAAAAAATAAACAAAATGTAAAAAGGTAACAAAGCATAAAAACATAACCGAAAATCGCGTGAAAACCCCTACGGTACTCTTGCAACGTCTTCTTCCACTTCTTTATCTCAAAAAGTAGCGCACAATCCTGCTGAAAAGGAAAAAATGAGTTTCTCAAGTGCACACTTGACGATTTTGCTGCATAGATAACAAAAATGTATTGAATATGTTGCGGAATATTCTTTGAGTGCAGGGGCAACATTTTAATTTTAAAGAGAAGTCCTTTTTCCCTTTTACCCTACTATATCAGTTGGTTGCTGATGGCTCAGCAGAATGCGATAGGCTGCAAGTTCAATGTACATTGTGTTTGTCAGCCATACGAGCTAGAGATGAGCGCGTGTATAATTTTAATGAATAGATCACGAGATAGCCAGTGAAAGCTTGTGTCCATATATAGCAGAGTCGGAAGCAGTCATCTTTGATTTCAACATATACACTTTTTAGCAGAACAATGAGATTAGTTATTCTTGTTATTCATCAGTATAGGTTGTTAAATTCAAACTCTTCTATAATATTTCTTTATAACTTTTGCTAAATTTATTTAAAAACAATTTTTTATTGATTATTCTAATTTTTGTATAGACTTTAAATATTTGATTGACATTAACATGTCCAAAAAATTCGGTAAAATGCGCATGAAAAACATGCAACTCAAAATTTCAAATATTCAGCCTATATAGTAGTATGTAGTTTTCACTGAGCAGAAAATTTAATATTTTCGAATACTTGGTCACGCTGATTTAATAGAAAGACTCAAGTGCTTAATAATTTTTACCTAAAATAATAAATAGTTTTGAATATATCAACAAGCCCTAAAAATGCAATATAGTTTGCATGAACAACAAATTTATTTACGAATACATTTTCCATTATGAAGCTGAGTAAAGAAGAAGCACAACATTATATGTATTCGTGTCACGACAGAAAACATGGTGCTTAACTTTTTTACGATGATTGTTGCTCTTTGCTGTTGCAGCTTGCAGTGTTGTTGTCGGCGGCATGTGTTGTTATTATTATTATTGTTGTAATGCAACACTCAGACAGGATTTGCGGCAAACAATACGCGTTGCCATAATCGATTAAAAAGCGGCTGAAAAGGAACAACAACGGAGTAGCAGGAGACAAGCGACAGAAGACAGAGCCAGAGGGCCTCAAATTCTAGCTGGGAACACTGGGAGCTGGGGGTCAGCGCTCGCTTTGTTTGCTCTCTGCTTATACTCGGGTATAGCTGCAAGCTCAAAAATGTCACTCGAGTGACTTTTATTACATTGTGCCACGCCCCCTTGTCGCACCCCTCACCGCTGGACTATTTGCCCGCAAAATACTTGAGCCGAGGCTTGGTGTCAGCATTTACCAGACAAGTGCCTCCGTATAGCGCTATAAGTGGGGGGTGGTGGTGGGAATGGGCTCGGGTTTCGGGTCTTCCACTATGCGACTGAAGCATTTCTCGAGCACCACTTCACTTTTGCATCCTGCGACTTTGAGCTGGATGCGTTTATGCTCGCACTGCGACTACTTGCCTTAGCGTTTAGCTGACTCAGCTTTTGCCGAGCTCTCTTTGTTGTTATTCTTAGTGGATATATGTAAACAATAAGCCCCATAAATGAATTGGACACATCAGTTAGGCCAAAGCTGTGACAGACTTTGCTCCCACACACACACATGTTATTTACACGATTTTATCCATTATTAGTATTTAGTGAAAAACATTCAAAATAAGATTTAAATACTGCCCACTCTTTGAAGCTTATTAATTAGCACAAAAAACTAACATTTTGCATACACTAACAATGATATTATGGTTTAAAAACCATCGTATTTAAATATTATCAGTTAATACTTTCAGTCTAACTTTTTCGATTACGATATCGATTTATATTTATATTAAAAAAACTTGCAGCTGTAAGAATTATTGTTAAGTTTAGTTTAATCAAAGACTTCAGTTGCACGACTCACTTTATATTAAATCGGAGACCGCAACTTTTAAAAGTATAACTCATAAATTTGTCCTTAAATAATAAATTTGTACATTGATTTTAGTCTTCAAAGAATAATTTTTATTTTTAACTTATATTTAAAAGTTAAAAAATGATAATTAAATTTTAATTTCTATTTAATAGTCATGAAAAATATTATTTTTTATTCCAAAGACTCAAAGCATAAGTGTTATTTTCAACTTTTTCCAATAAATAATGGATTTAAAAGTTGAGCTAAAACTTTTATTATAAAATTCAAATATTTCATTATTTTTTTAGATAAGTTTCATAACACAAAAGTTATTTTAGGTCCCTGTATTAAATACGCTAGTTCTACAGTAGAACGGCAATACATATAATATCTGTAAACACTATTTTTCAATACAAAAAATGAAGAATGAAAGCATAAAGTAAACTTTATAAAAACGTGGTAATTTTCATGTGTTTAAAAACAGATAGCAATACAAAAATAACAAGAACTTGTACGTCAGAGAATTGTTAGTTCTATTAACTCTATTATTCGAATTATTTTATAATCTCTAGTAGTACAGATAGTAATTAATTTGAAATGTACTTTTACTCGTGCCGCAATGCACTGCTTGCCCTGCTTTATAGCATGGAAACTGCTTGACGCCAGTTAGTTGAGCACAACTCCTTTTATAGCATTAGAGCTTTCGATAGACGGATGCCAGTGTCTAGATGTTGAAAGCTTTCATATTAAAACAGGCACAGGATAACTTTTAACGCACGCCCACGCTTAAAGCTTTCTAACAACATCATTTGAGCTTCTCCTTTTGATGTGGCAACATATGTCACACACACTTGAAAGCTTTTTCCAACCATTTGTTTCGCTCGACTGACCCACTTCAAATCCGCCAAGTGGCCAAATTATATTTCTGACAGCTTTTTCACAGGCACAAAAGTTTTCTTTTTATACAAAAAAAAAATAATAAAACTCACGAACAACCCTTTCAAATGCTTGTGGCTCGTTAGGGACTGCCGTGTGTGGGTACTGGACCCGGGCCATATTAAATTCAATTACGCGTCGTCAGGACTTGACTTTGGGCTTCAACCTCCCAAAAGCCCAAAAGTTTAAAATGAGTTGCGAACAGTTTTGGCAATTGGCTTGTCAAAATACCCAGCCATATATTTATAAATAAATAATCATTAAACTTAAACACCACCCCCAACAAGATGGCAATTAAATACACTGAGTGAAAAATAACTAATTAAATAATAATTCAATTAATACAAAATTTGCCAAACTTGAAATTTCTTAAACTGCAAATATACATTTTATTTTAAAAAATAATTTTTAGTTCTTTATTTAATCGCAAACATTTCAAACAAATTTTTACTTTAATTAAAAACGTTTTATGCTTATTTTAAACATCCAAAATCTTGAATCAAGTATTTTGTACTTAAACCAAAATGTTTAATTTCTATTCTATTAATTGCAACATAAAAGGTCTGTTTAGAAATTAATCAGTTAAGGAACTTTTAGATCGAAATTTTAAGTATAACACGTTACGAATTTTATCGCTCGCTCACTTGAATTTAGAACGACGCTTTTCTCTAAGTGTATTGTATCCCTTTGCCAGTCAATTGCCATGATAGCAATTGCCGGCAAGTCCGTGTGAGTGTTTTTCTTCCTGTCTACTAAGTCCCAACAGGCTTGGGGTTTGACACATCCTCCAGCTATTTTGCATGTAAATGAGCTGCTGCTTCTAGCTAAATGTCCTTGCCTGTGCGACACACACACTCACACACGCACAACTTATTTGCTTTCGCAATTTGAGCTACTTTGGTGCCACGCCCACAACGCACAGCTTTTGTCACACCTTTTAATTAACGAAATTACATGCAGCCAAGGATTTCCAGCTGCTGATGCTTTTTCTCAGCCATGTTTTTTGAGCCGGATACGAGCATTCCCCATTGTGGCAGCTGCCATTTGTTTCGTTTTTTGAATGCTGTCATTTGGAGCCCAGAACTCTCATTTCCGAGTGGCTCAGCTGCAGTACTTGGCCAACAGGCTGCACCTTGTTCCTTACTCTTGCCCCTGTGCCCCCTTTTCCCTGCTGCTGTTCTTGTTGCCATATTTTATGCAATTTCAAGCACTTAATAAGCTTACAAAACCACCGACAATTTGCATAAGGGGGGTACCACCTGAATGGGGGTGGGTGCTGATGCGGACACACCTGCACTTACCTTAACCCTTGAGTTTTCCATCTATTTACACACATACAAACATTTTCGTCCTGTCTGCCGTTTTGCCAAGCTCTCCATCACGTGTGTCATATGTGCATTAACATTCATCTTTTTGTGTGCGTGTGTGGGTGTGTGTGTGTGTGTGTGAGCGTGTGCGTGCCGACACCGGCTACAACGTTGGATTTTTTTTTTTTTTTGTATTTTTAGGTCAACATTATTTCAACACGTTTTCTTCCTTTTTTCATCAGCAATTGCTGGCGTCTTCAATACTTCCATTTGACGTGTTGTCGACGTAATTAATCAGCCACTGGCTAAGGGAAGCCACAAAAAAGGGTCAATTGGTTAAACTGTTTGAATATAGATTTGATGTGGAATGGTTTATTTAAATGGTTTAACAAATATTACTTGTTGTAAGATGTAAGATTTATTTTAAATATAAAATATACAGCAAGCCCTACACAGATAGTAAATCTGCAGAATTTTTAGCTTTAATCATGCTCAAACGTACGCTAATATTCATTTGGCTTAAATCAAGCACAAAATTTTCATATCAAAATTGACATTCTAAGAACGGAAATATTGAATAAAGCTTTGGTGAATTTGTAAGCCTTATTTTAAGAACGAAACAGTATCGAAGCAAATATATATGATATCCTTTTGAGACTACAAATTATTGATACAATTCCATTTTCACCTTAAAATAAGACTCATTGAGTATTAAATCAAACTTAAATTAGTTATACAAAATATCACATGTTAAGATTGAAACGAGCTTGCATTTTACCGAAATTAAAAATGAGTTCTTAATCAATTAGCTCGATTCGGTCTCAAAACTTTTGTTTACAATTTACCGCCGTTTTTCTCTCTTCCTAGCGTTTTAGATAAAATAAAATAGAGGCAGGTGTAGTTTATACAGTCTAGATCATAGTTGACGCTTTTTAAGGACTTTGAGAATTTATAAGCCGTTATGCAGTTTTGATATTATTTACGGATATTGAGAGTTTATTCAGCTCCCAAAATAACTAAATGTAGAATTTCGATTAAAAACTTTATTTGACATTCAAAGTAAAATTAAGCAGAGAGTATATATTGCAGAATGTTTGTCAAAATAGGGAGAAGCTGCCATAGGGAGATAGCTTAATAGCTAAAATATTTAGTTTTTAAGGAGCTTTACTCTCAAAATCGGCCTGCTATAGTTTATATATCTACCAAAGGTTACCTTTGGTAAATTCTGTTGAATATTTAGTTCTTCAATGCACCCACATCTTCAATGTATCTGTATGACAGGTGTATTTTATGAAGATAATTTACTTATTTGTAAATAACTAGATATAATGAAAAAAAAGTTAAGAGTTCGAAATTTTATATTTGAAAATAATGTATTCCAATTTTGAGTAACGAAAAATTGCAATTATTAACTTTTAAGATAATTTTTGTCAAAAGGGAAATATTTAAACATGTAACTAAAATAAAAGTCAGGCTTTTTTTAGATATAACATGGCAAGGCTTATCCATGTTATTTATTCGAGAACTTTTTTCTGTTGTTCTGAATGTTCTGATAGTTTTTGTTTGCCTACTAACACTCTTTTATCCCTAATATCCTTTGGATGTATTTATTTATTCTTTCCTTTTCCAAATGAGACTGATATTTAATGTATTAGTTGACGTTTTACAGTTTATTTTACAGTGATTTATTTATTTTTCCTTTTATAAGGTTTTCCCTGGCATTTAACTAGGTTAATACACATTTCATATCACATCGCTGATTACTGATTAGTTTTCCATACTGGTTCTGTGTCGGCTTCTGCTGCTTATCTTGACGCACAAGCCACAAAATTGCATATAATGAAAACCACTTGGAAGTAATGCATATTAAATTGCATTTGCCCCACCACAAATTGCACCGCGACAAAGCCACAGAGTCCAACAATCTACTCAACTAAGGCATGCAAAGCATGGCATACACCACACACGCACACCACAAAACGACACCACCCACAGGGAAACACACACAGGCCAGCAGAAAGCTTGTTGAAACAATTAGGCTACCTCAAGCACAGTTAAGCATTGTCAATTTGATAATCACAACAAACGCTTAACCAATTTCGAAGTATTTAGCAACGGTACGCACACACACACACATACACAAATCACATCCTTTTGATCCTTGTGCATTAACCAAAAACTTAAGCATGACAACCCCCCACACACACCAAACATTATCCACAACAAGAACAACATCATCATCAGCACTGGGATGCGTCTGCATATATAGAGCGTGGAAACATTTAGGGGAAGCAACCCTTAAGCTGCTGCTGCTGCAGCTCTGCATTAAATCTCATTTTTCAGCTGGCTCCGTGGTTGATCTCAGTTCAGCATTGTTGCCAAAAAAAGTCTCTTTGTCATTTCTGCTCTTGGAATATGCTTGTTTTCTTGTTTTTTTTTGGGCTATGTGCGCCTTGCCCTCACGCCCTCAATGCGCTGCGTCGCAGCATATAGATGTACTTTTAGGGGTTGCTTTTTTCTTGTTTTACTTTTCATCTTGTTGTTGTTTTCTTCTTTTTTTGGCCACTGCAATCGCAGCCGCCCAGGACCAGGAGTTCCTGTCGGACACATAACGGACCCGGCATTTTTTAGCCTGGCAACATTTTTGGCAATTGAAACACTCGCACAACCCCCACACCCTTATTTTTAGAGCGTCCCGTGGGTGTGGTCGCGTCCAAAATTTGTATATTTTAAGATTGTGTTTTATTTGTTGAAAAATTCGCTTAATTTTATTTTTAAAATTTGAGAAAATAATTTAAATATTTTTGTAAAATTTTTGGTGTCCCGTTTCAACGCAGCTTTTGTCTATACTTCAGCACGCGCGCTCTCTCTCCCTATCTCTCTCGCTCATCTTGTCTCTTGCTCTCTAATACTCTCTCTCATTCATACTGCAGTCCGCTCTCTAGCTGTCTGTTGCTGTCTCTGTCTGTGTCCGTTCTGAGCCTAGCTGCTGATTTGCAGCATCCTGCTTATCCTTGCTTGCTATCAACTGCACACACACATATACTCACACACATACAAAAAGCGGCTCGCTCTGCGTGAGCGTGCGTTGGTGTGTGTAGAGTTTTTGCCGTCGCTTTTAGCTTTGAATTAAAAATGGAAAATTGATTTTTCCGGTCTCTTCGCATATATATATATATGTATACACATACACACACAGTCACACACTCACACACCTACATTCATATTTTATGCGCTCGTATGTGTGTTTTGAATTTCCCTGTACGCCGCATAGCTCGCTTCAGATATATATATATGTATATGTATATATACGTATTTTCATTCTCATTCTTGATCGAATTTGTGCTCGTTTCGTGATTTTCTGGTTGCTAACGACGCTCAACAATGTTAATGCCCCGGCTCAGCAGTACCAAATGCTCAATAAACAATACTGCTGTGACAGGACAATATCACTGGCAAGCGCTACAATTTTTACGCGTTTATCCAACGGTTCAGATTTGTGCCCAACCAATTTGTGTTTTTTTTTCTTTTTTTTTATTTGCATTGTGTGACACTTTTTCTCGACAGCTATCCAGAAAGTTTGCTGTATTTCATTTGCTCTTTGCCTTATATTTTTTGGCATTTCAATTAGTTGCTTGGGGAGCGTTCGAAAACGGTCCGCAATCGAGCCGGTCGAGAAATTGCACGTACGAAAACCCAAAGCTGACTGAAAGGCAGCCCAAGGAAGCGACCGTCGTTGCTGTCGTCATTTTTCGAGGGTTGCGCGCGCATTCCAATTGCGAAAAACTCTCCCCCAACTGGGTTGTCGTTGTTGCTGTTGTTGTTGATGACGACAGAGGGGTTGGTTTGCCCTCTAGCCAGCTCCGTCCAGGCTAAGCTTGCGCTCTCTCTCTCTCTCTCTCTCTCTCTCTATCTTTCTCTCGCTCTTGCTCTTGCTCTCGCACTCTCTCTCTCTCTCTGTGTGTACTTGTGAATTTGTGCATAGCTGAGTTTTCTCGCTGTGTATCTTCTATTGGGCTGTGCGCTGTTTGGGGGTTGATTTTCCAGTTTTTGGTTACGTTTGTCATTTCCAGGCCGCATACAACACAAACCCCCCACACAACACACACGCACGAAAAGCCGCCCTCTCTTTGTACTATATGATATATAGACATTTTCCAAGCGACTTTGTCGTGGTCTTTCTTCTTGTTGTTGTTGTTGTTGGCGTGTTGAATTTATGCGTTGTTGTTCGACGTGCACTTTGCCAGCGCTGCAAGTGCCAGGCCGCCTGGCCATCAACCCCTTCACCACCCCCGTCCGGCCACCATCCACCAGAAGAATCAAATGTAAAAACAATAAAGTTGTTCCATATGCTGTTGTTAGTAAGAGAGTAAGGGTTGCTGCTGCTCCATCCACTACCCGCACTCCCCCTCCCCCTGCCCGCGGTGTCCAGCTCCTCGACTTTATTTCGTATACATTTTGGTGGCATTTTTACTCAATGAAAATGTGAATCGCTGCATTCGAAGTCCCCCTCTTGTTACCGCCCCTGCGCTCTTGCAGTTTTCTATCTACATAACTTTTAGCGCCGCATTTTTGTCCGTTTTAAATGCGCATTGTGGCCAACGAATATGATTCGGTATTGCGATTATGATGATGATGAAATGAGAGCAGGTGAGTGGAGCGGGCGTTGAGTGTAGCTGGGTGGGCGGGGCGGCAGGCAGGTAAGCGGCGGAGATCCAAGCAATTTGTTTACAGGCATTTCAAGTATGCCGTTGCTATTGTTGTTGTTCTTCTTGTTGCAGTTGGGCGCCGGCTTAGTTGTCATTTAAAATGCAGTTGCAATTTGTCGGCTTTAACTGATTGCAGCCCAGGTGGGCGTGTAATGTGACAGGGTAATCGCCATTCCGATTCGAGCTGTCAGCAAAACGGAACAAAGCAGATCAAAGCGTTGGGATTGAAGGGGTGGGGATGTAGAAGCAGGCCTTGGCACCAAAAATAGCAATAAATAATATATGTATATAAATAATATTACATATTTATTTTAGGTAGCAGCTTTAAAAAGAGTTTTGAAGCAAAATTATTAAGCTAAAAGATGGTCTGGCAATTACTTGACATATCTATCTGTGATACTGCTGTTTTCTTGCTAGAAATATAATTTATGGGAACGTGGACAAAAAATATTACAGGTACAGAAAATGCCATTAATTGCTTCCTTGTTTTTTACTACACAACATATTTATTCCTTGCTTTTATAGTAATAGTTCTCAAAATGTGTTGACTTGTACCCAAAGGACCTAAGTTCAAATTTATCTAGCAGTTTTGTATATGATTTCTATAAGCTCAGTTCTTCAGGCAAATAAAGGATACTATACATACAAACGTTTTTAAATTTACTATCAAATGTATACGTTTATCACACAATTAAAATATAATAAAAAATTTGAAAAACAAGAGAGAAGGGTCCAGGCGGGAACGGCCGACTGGGGGATACCCTGAACCTTATGTTTTCAAACATATCAGTCCCGTTGCATTCATACACACATGCACATAAACACACACACACACACACACACACACACATGTAAGCGCAGGCTGAGCGCTGTGAACAGCTGCTGCGTCTGCCCCCAAAATGGAAATTAAATTCATGTATAACTCCTAAACTAAGAGTACGGTTTTGATGAAACTTTCAAGGCTTAACAACAGCATTGAAATCTATGTAAAAACTAAAGCCCAAGTCCGTAGTATTTGAATTGAGTTTTTTTTAAAATTTTGAATATATGGGGCGAAGGGGAAGGTATCCAAAATCCGGTATATTACCGGCGTATCCTTCATGCCAATATTTTGAACCAAGTTTGGTTGTTCTAGCTCTTATGGTTAAGATATCTTTAAAAAACCGAGACAAAAACCCGATAATTATCGATAAGAAAAAGAGAAGAGTTATCGCTGTTTTGAAATAAACTTGATCTGCGTATGGTATACACGAACTTAAAAAATCCAAGTTCAGCATTCTAGCTTCTGTAGTCTCCGAAATCGACGCGTTCATACAGATGGTCCTACATACGGACAGACACGCGGACAGACAGACGGACAAGGCTAGATCGACTCGGCTAATGATTCTGCTCAAGAATATATATACTTTATGGGGTCGGAGACACCACCTTCTGCCTGTTATACATTTGCACAAAACCATTATACCCTCATTTACCGACTTTCAATGTGTTCGGGGTATAAAAACAAGATTGATTGGTCAAAATAATTATAATAATTATTATAATAAAACTTATTAATTTCTTGAGTAAACTTGCATATAAAACTCATTTTATATTCATATTCTTTTATTAATATTTAGTATTATTGTTATTAATTTATAAAAGAGCAGATTTGAGCCAAAAGTTTGCACAAAAAATAATATCCATCAAATAATATGAAGTTTCTAATAGTTATTTTAGTTTGTTAACGTGGTGTTATTATATTATTGTAAATCTTAGGCAAAGATTAATTATTTCCTATAAAAAAGTCTTTAAATTATATATGAAACTACGCAACTCATCTTTTGATGAACTTCAAAAAATGTTTTCAATCTGTTAGTCGTCTAGTTCAGGCCATCATTTAGCATTCGCCACAAGCAAACAACTGGTAACTCACAATCACACAGTCCGCTCTCCATTTGCCAGTCATGTGTATGCTGTCGCTGTTGCTCTCTCATCAGTCCTAGCTCAGTATCTCGCTCCTTTGCATTATTTGCCTTTGCTCATTACTGGCCAAAATAAGTTTTGTTGAAGCGGTGGGAGTGTTTGTGTGTGTGCGCGTGTTGTTTTTATCTGCACGTTTTTTTGCATGCATGCATATTACTCGTATAAAATAAATAAAGAATAACATGGCATAACATAACATAACATAACGAGCGTAACATAACATAACGCATACGCAGCGTGGCCCGACCGCAGGCAACAACTTGTCATTTCCCTTTCCTGTTGCTGCTCTTCTTCGTGCTCTCCTTGCTGTTGCTCTACCGTAGCCCTTTAGTTTTGCTTTGGCTTTGCCGGCAAAATGGAAATTTGCCTTTTCCGCTTAACTGAATTTACGTTTGCCCCGCCAATTCCTGCATCCCAAATGAATTTCCAATGCAGTTTTAAATGCGTCCTTTTTTGTTTCTGGGATACTATTGAACTTTATGATTGATGTGCGCAAGTTTTCGTGCGGTACTTATTTGTGAAATGCGCTGTTTATTTGACGCAATAAAAATGTTTATTGAGGTGTGGTAACTGGGTGGGGGGTTGTGTGTGGGGAAAGGGGCGGAGGGGTAGGGACTGGTGCCTGGGCACTTGTAAGTGCGCCTAATCGAATTAGAATTTAAGGCGACGCCGCCGCCGCAGCTGCTGTTGATGTCATCGCCTGGAAACAAATCTATTTGTTGTAGAGCTAGCCTAGGGTCACCTGATACGCTCCGCTCTGTTCCCTCCCACCTCCTGCGCTGCCCTTGCGCTGCCTGCGTCCCATAAATATTTTAATACAACACATTTTCTGGGTCAGTAGCAGCGGCCATAGAAATGCTCGCCGCCCGTTTGGCTGCGCACGACACGCCCATTGTCCAAAAAAAGAAACCCCCGCCCAAGTTCAATAACCGACAGGACGCACGGCATTTTATCCCAAATTGTATGCAGCTGCTGCTGCTGCTGCTGCTCTGGTCTGGGGCTTTATTGAATTATTTTGCAATCTATTTTAATAAATTTAATATCCTTTGGCATTATTTCCTCTTCCTGGAGAGCGCTCTATATATGTGGGTGTGTGCGTGTGTGTTCAAAAATCAATAACGCACATAACGCATTTTGTGCTGCGCTGCCAGCGTCGCTGCCTCGATTTGTTTTTGATTAACACCCACACATACACACACTCATACATCCACGCATCATCTCTGTCCGTCTACATAGAGCGTAAATTTGAAAATAGTCCTAGCCATAGATTTGAGGGATATTTTTGGTTGTTTTTATTTTGCTCGTGGGTGTATGTGTGTGTGTGTTGTGCGTGTACACTGCGCAGCTGCATTGGAAGCAAGTGCCGACAGTTAAAAGCACAAACCAAGTACAGCAATTCGCAGTAACGCACAGTAAGAAACTCAGACGCTGCGCGCGCGGCGTTTGCTAACTGCAAACCTTTGAATTTAAATTCGAATACGCACTGCTTGGCAGGTACACTGCTTGCAAACGTGCAACTGCTTTAAGCACTGCTTCACATGCAGCCAACAATTCGCAGTGCTTCTAAAGCCTTTGCAGTTTGAGCGGCTTTGCTGCAGTTCTGACAATTTCCTGCGCTGCTGTGGCTTCGGCATGCAAAAGGATATCTCATATTACCTTTGACATTTCGTACATACCTTTGGGCCAAAGAAAGAACAAAGCGTAACCAATTGAATTTTGATATATTTCTGGCCGCATATTGCAAATTTTTTACAATTATTTAATTATTAAGGCGTTCATAAATATGGAATTCGAATCAAACACAATGTGCCAAATCAGAGTTGCGTACTTTGTGCGTTCGGGTATTTGATTCTTCTCTACTATTTTCTTGCTGCTTTTTTGATTCCACTATTTCTTGCCCTTTTTATTTTTTCCATCGTCGCCTGTAATAGATGTACCCACAAAGTTAAGTTCGAATAAACGATTAAACATTTAGTTGGTCAGTCGTAAAATTGACGCTTCAGTCTATAAAGCGACCATCGCGGCCATAACGCCAACGCCCACAACTGCATGGGCGGCCAATACTTTGCCGCTAATTCCGGGCTTTATCTCTTCTTCACAGTTGTCGCCTGGAAGACAAATTTTTCCAATGCATTAATTTAAATTTTTATTTGCTCGAAATGCAGATTTTCAACGCCTCCAGGTCGACAAGTGAAGCAATTGAAACTTAAAAACGAAAGAAAATATAATAGCTCAGCTGAACGCATAAAACAGTGTTAGGCATATGTATGCGTTCAGTTGGCATTTTAGGATAATTCACTTTTTACAGAGAAGCATCAAATTGTATGTTGGAAGCGCTGAAAATTTGTATACCCTTGCAGTTAGCACTATACATATATTGTCGGACATTCGTGTACATATATTCATATATTCTGCCTTGGTTGTCAAAGCATCATCGGATAAACATAAAATATTAGGTAGTCAGCAATTGAAAAATTTACTACTCATCAAAAGTCGACGTCATAAGACAAAGTCTTAAGATGCAGCATAGTAATATACTGTCTTTCTGCAAAGGTATTCAATCTTCGGATTTCTTTTCTAATATTGAATACTTACATGGTGGTCCATTAACATCCCCCTGCAAGGCTTGAATTAGTCCACGTGGGTTCTCATATTTCTGATTGAAGACTAAAAGCTGCAAATGATTGATTATTGAATTGATCAGGAGATGTTTATCCTCTCGCTGCTCACCTTGCGTATTGGTGGAGGATAGCCACTGCGAGTCTCAACAAACTCGCAAGGTGCAGAGTTTTTAGTGTAATATACATCATCGCGGGTCACAGAAAGACGAAAAATCGCAATCCATTCCAATGCAAAGCCAATTCCACAAATAAGAATCAATGGTATTGCCTGTGGTAAAGAAATATAGAAATATATATTTTGTGTGCTCAAATTCAGATTAAAATGTTAAATCAAAATGGATAACTCAAAATAAATAAAAATGATCGGATATACAGGTTATACTGTTCATATGCAACAGCGAAAATAAGCATCATTTTCATTTTCTTATATTTCCTATCAAATTCACAGCACATTATATAAACATTTCATATGTCCTGTTCTGTATATTTTTTTTATTTTTTTTCTTTGCGATTTGCACATTAAGCTCAAACTATAAAGGAAAATGTATAATTTACAAAAAAATATTGTTAATGTTATATCGTAAAAAAATATTAATGATAGCTTAAATATAGCTCTTAATTTAAGCTAATATACTTAAAAATGCCTAAAACCCCGTCTTACATTAGTGCTCAAAAGTCTCCCAATGTATTTTTAACAAGTGCTTCGCTTTCAAACACTACACTGCAATTACACCTGTGCAGAAAACTTTACTACACTGCGCTGCAGCCAGCATAGTCGTCCTGCCTGCCTTACTGCCTGGCTACCTGGCAACCCTCTCCGCTCTCTCTGCAGGGCAACCCCAGGCAGCGCACACAATTTGTGACAGCTGTCTTTGGTTTTGACCGATTCTCACTCTCTTTCTTTCATTCTCTCTGTCCTTGTATGTGTTTGTGTGTGTGCGTATTACGTTTTCGGATGCCGCTGCGCACGCTCTTTCGTTGATTTTAATTTTTTCGTCCACATATCCTGCGACGCATTCAGTGTTCTACAGTCGTGCCGCGCAGACGTATATAAATCGAATAAATGACTAAATAAAAGAAGGAAATTTGTATAATAGAAAGTGTTGTTTTTTTTCGGCTGCTAATAACTTTTTTCGTTACGCTTTATTTGCTCTCCGTGCCGTACGAACATTTGCATAAATTTATGTGCTTGTTGAATTCAAATAACTAAAACCAAAATTGCCATTGGCAACGCGAAAAAGGCAAAGAACCAAGTTAGAAAAGCGAAAAATAAAAAGAGAACAAACGAAACGTCAACTCAAATACGCCTGAGAAATTAATATAATAAAATTAAATAAAAATAATTTACGCAAAAAAACAGAACCAAGTTAGAAAAGCGAAAAAATAATAAGAGAACCCAAACGAAACGTCAACTGAAAAAGGCCTCAGATTAATAGAAATAATTTACGCGACATAACCAAGAACATAAAAAAGATAACCCAAATATAATAAAAGTAAAAATAGGCAAAGACAAGCAATATCATAAGAGCCCTAAAAATTAATTTATAAAATTAAATAAAAATTTAGTGTGCCACGCACGAAACGGCCTTCAAGATTCAGCTCAAGCAGGAAATGCACGCGCTTAAAGAAGGCGCCACCATGTTGCACCATCAGCCGCCGCCGCAGTTGCAATCGCAGCTGCACTCACAGCTGCAGCCGCAACAGCCGCAGCAGCCACAGCCGCCGCACGAGGATTTGTTGAGCGCTGCTGATAAATATTTTTATGCCGCCCACAGCAATCCGATTGATAACGCTGCCGCCGCCGCAGCCGCCGCCGCTGCCGGCCTAATCGATCCGCATCGCGATCTGCACAACGCGCTGGTCGCCTCCATCGCTAATAGCAATGTGGCGGCCATCAACGGCACACTGACCACAGCGGCGGTGCTCAAGAGCGCCGCTGCGGCACAGGCCCAAGCTCAGGCCCAGGCACAGCAGACACAGCAGCAGCAGAGCGCCGCCGGGCAATCCCAACAGCAGCAGCAGCAGCAACAACAGCAGCAGCAGCCCACAGCTGGACAGGATCAGGCCAGTGCACAGACCAATGGCAACTCTCAACAGCAGCAACAACAGCAGCAGGCGGCAGCACAGCAGGCCGCCATGGCGTTGCTAAAGGTTGATAATGTGAATGGGGCCGCTGCTCAAAATGGCAGCGCTGCCAATTTGAGCGTCAAAAGCAGCTCCTCGGGCCGCTCAACGCCGAGCAACAGCGGCGCGAGCCTCTCGGATCCGGCGCCGGGCAAACTATTCGTCGGCGGCCTCAGCTGGCAGACGTCGTCCGAGAAGTTGAAGGAATACTTCAACATGTTCGGCACGGTCACAGATGTGCTCATCATGAAGGATCCAGTTACACAGGTAAGCCACATGTTGTCTATGCCTAATATATTTGCCAGCTATGTACATGTTCTTCTATTTCCTTAACTTTGTTTTAAAAACCTTTCTCTTCCCTATTTTTGGGGGGTTTGTTCTGCTACGTTTTTGGTTTTTCTGTTTGTTTGCGTTTCGCTCTATGTGCAAATTTTTACAGCTATCTACGCGCCGTTCAGTTTCGTTTCGTTTGTCCGCTGCTTTGCAGCTCTCATGCTCTCGTGCGCTCTCCGCGCTCTTATCTCCTCTTCTCACCTTCGCATTTGTCGACTTGTCACTGCGCGCAGCTGCAGCTGCCTGGCCGAGTGCAGCAGCAACAACAACTACAATGATAATGTGTGATTTACTACAGTCGCGTCTCTTTGGCCCTTTTGTCTGGGCCCGTCTGTCTTTCCTTCATTTTTGCATCTTTCACTTTATTTATTGGTTTCTGTCTGGTTTAGAATTACAGTTTTTCGCTACGTGTCCAACAAAAGACACAGAATACGACCACCAGTCACCAACAACAATATTACAAAAAAAAAAACAAAGAAAAACAACACAGCAGGGCATATTATATCGATAAATCAGGTTTTCAGCCCGAAAGTTTAAATTAAACGGACTTGTCTTCCGCTTTGCTTAATTGATAATATATTAAAAATATATATTATGAAAGATGCTATAAGATCAGATTTTTAACAATATATATTAGGCATCGCATTTATATATTTTGTCTTCAAACAGTATTAAAACTAGACTGAAATATTTTCATAAATTATAGCTATTTTTAAATAAGATGGGTCTACTTTGCTAGCCTCCACTGTAACTGCTCAGAGCATTAATATGACTCAGCTGAGTTATTCCACAGTTTTGAAGCCACTGCCAGTTAAGCACAGCTTTGGGCTTAGCTGGACAGCAGTTCGAAAGCAAAAATGTTTCGACTACAGTCGCGTCCTGGCATATGAGGTGCTGTCGCTGCGGAAATTGCAATTCAAGCATGCGTATCAAACAATTTGTTCGCTTGATAAGCACACGATCAACTCAAATACATATGTACGCACATAAATGAATATATATACATTGTTGTTGTTGTTGTCAGACAGTTGCAGCGGGCAGCGCGCGCGCTCGCGCTTTGTTAGGCCATTAAAAGTAGCAGCTGCCGTTTACGTGTCCTGTGCGCGCAGCTGTTTCTGCTCTCCTCCTCTCCCCAAATTGCCTGTGATGTGGCACAGGACAATGACAACCTGGCATTCATTCGGCGGTAAGCCTTGATGGCTTTAAGGGGTAGTTTAGCCTGCTGTGCGCAATTGCGCAATTACGGCAAAAACAACTATGCCTCGAACTGGAACTGTTTATTCGCAAAAGCAGCCGATCCTAACGGGGGTTGTCCCTTCAGCCTTTTCAGCGCTAGCAGATAGTCGAGACAAACGCAAGCAAACATTGTGCCCAATTTATCAAGTATTTTTACTATACTATATACGAGCTACAAAAACTACACACACACACACAAAATCCAGACCTTTTGTTGTGCTCCAACAAACAAGAGACAAAAAAGAAAACTGGTTTACCAACTGCTCTGGCACACACACACACACACACATGCACGCTGAGTGTGTGTGCGTGTATGAGATGAGTCCTGCTTATAGGTGAACAACATCCAAGTACAACTAGTTTTTAAGCGTAGGAAACAAAGTTTTAGCTAGCCCTTATGTAGTTGAAAAAATGAAGAAAAAGAAATATGTAATTAAAATATTTACACATAATTCATATAAAATAGATATAAAAAAATATATATATATATTCAAATATATATATACATATACTTGAAAAGTGAGCGAAATGTGGAGAACCAGCTGCAACTGGCGCCCTCTATTTGGAACTGGAACTTTGACGCGTGCGCAGCTGTTGCGCCGGAGCCATCCCCAAGTGCCGTAAACAAAAGGGAAGCGAAGATCAAATCTCGTTAACGATGTCTTAGGTACATGTTTAAAAGAACGCCAAAAAAAAACATTAATTATTTAACTGTACAAAAAACACGTTTAGCGTAATGTTGACCTGGCGCATCGTATTATCTCTCTATCTCTCTCGTAAATCTCGTAATACTCTGAGCAAAACCTAATATTATATAAAATTAAACATAATTATCGTATAATCGTATTCTAATTGAATGTACTCGTACTGGTATTGTGTACTTGGTTATCTTTAGCATTTCTCACCCGAAAAAAACTACAAAAAATCAGCCACAAATCCTAAACGCATACTTACCAAACTACAATATAAATTTTTATATATATTACCGATAAGCGAAATATAAAATAAAGTGGTGCCTTTAAACTAACTTTGAGTAATTTGCCTAAAACTAGATAATATATACAGCAAATTTAGATGCAGCAAACTTTTTTAAACACCCCTTAAAATTGTATAATTAAAAAATAAAAAGAAAAAGAAAACAAATGCGAAACTTCTCCCTAGCAGTAAAGTGAGATACAACTTGGTTTTGTTTGTATCATATAGGTATACTACATTTATCACATAATACCCCAAAAGAACTTAGCTCTAGTCTAGTTTTATAATAATATATATTTTTTTATGTGTTTAGTTTTTGCTTTATAATTTTCTTGGCAATATATCTATAACTATTTCCTACGTTAATTTTGTAGTTTATTTACCTAACTATACAAATATTGTACTATATATATGTATACCAAGTAAATCTATAATTTAGCTGTTTTTATTTTGTTGATTTTTTGTTGGATTTATTTTTAAGAGCAGCTACAAGACATGGTCAAATATTTATATTATATTTTAGTTAGTCAACTTGTAAAGTTAGTGGGATCTCTATTATAGAAATTTGTTTACTGATTTTAATTTTAGTTTTTGAATTTTCTTAAAATCTAGGTTTTCTTTATGTATAGTATACTTTGTGTATACTAAATGTGCTTTATAAATCCCTTTTATATCTTGACGGTAGCCCTGAAGTGATACATTAACTGCGATAAATATGCCTAGATTGATCCCCCATTTGTGGGGGAGGCAATATATCATATAGTATTATATATCATTTGTATTATAATATTATATTGCGTCGGCTAACCGAGGCAAATATATCCTTGCAGATTAACTAATTGTTTATACCCAATATACTTCGGTCCATAGCTAAGTTTATTTTTGTAGTTGTCTGTAATAACCCAATAAGTAGATCAATTGTACCAGATAATACTTTATAACCCTTGATTCATCATTAAAATTCATAGAATTTCTAGACTAATAGACTTGATTTCAAATAATCGAGTATATAGACTAGGGACAGACCTTAGATAATCCTCTCTGCAAGGTTATAAAAGAATATAAACGCCTTAGGCTTAAGTGAATTTTTTATATTCCAAATTGTAAATTATGTAATCGTACCAAATTGTAAAGAAAATCAAAAAAAACCTACTATAAGCAACTTTTTGACACATCCAACTCATGTTTTGTAAACAAAATAATATATATACATATAAGTACAAACGTTTCTTTGTAAACTAACAACCAATTGTATTGGGATGAGTCCTCAAGCTATTCGTTATTATCGTTCTTAGGAGTATCTATAAAAATTCATCACATAAGTATCCAATATTCGTACTGGCCTAGTAAATGCGTTTTGCTTCGTTTTTACACTCTTTCTCTCTATCTAACTGACTTTGATTCTATAAGCTGCATATAAGAACGTACTATCACATACTATATACAAACTATATAAAGTCTCATATGTATATCTTTGTATTAGCGTTGTATATTATTTGACAAGTGAAGAGGTGCTGATATTCGAAAATATATATTTGTGTATATATATATTGATATACCTAGAGCGGGATTATCATTGATGGACAATTTGAATGATTCTATATTGATCGAATCTGAAAAGTATTTAGTACAAGTTTTAGTTCTTTGTTTACATATATTCAATATGTGTGTGTTTACTTCTACAAATTTGTTGTTACTTTGTTGTCGGTTTAATTTCACTAAATGCCACATCTAATGCGTAAGAAGAGGCCACGCCCATTTTAGGCATTATATATATATATATATATATATATAATTATATATGTATATGCATTAGAGAACTGCAACGAGTACTTGTACTTAGTAAGCCGATATGAGTATGCGCAGTACTTGTACGCGAACAGATGCGTACTTTTGCGTCGTCGCTTGATCCACTCGCATATGAGTAGTAGGCGAAAAGTACTCATTGCAGAACTCAAATATACATACAAACTACATATATAAGTGTACATCAATCGATAACTTTTTATGTATATTTTAATTTGAATTGAACATTTCTTTTGAAACATACTTAATTATTTTTTATAAATTTATTTGGTGACATCAACGTTTTGGAGCAGTTGATGAATATTTGATGGATTGATTCTTACTTTGTTGTTGAACTTTTGCTAACGTTACGTAGGACATTTAAATTACAAATTAATTAACTTGCAACTAGCTGAACACTGCAAACTTAGACATTACATACATATATATACCAAGAAATATATACATAATTATATGAGTATTTCGTAAATGCCGCCTCCTAACCTGAGACTCGATGAAGTACATCAAGTAAATCTAACATTACTAAACTCCGGCTCTCTCTCTTTTGTGTTTCTCCCTCTATCGCGCTGTCTCTCTTTCTCTCGCTACGTCACAATTACAGCGCAGCCGCGGCTTCGGCTTCATCACATTCCAAGAACCCTGCACCGTGGACAAGGTCCTCAAAGTGCCGATACACACGCTGGATGGAAAGAAGATCGATCCGAAGCATGCCACGCCCAAGAATCGACCACGTCAGGCGAACAAGACCAAAAAGATATTCGTCGGCGGCGTCTCGCAGGACACCTCCGCCGAGGAGGTGAAGGCCTATTTCAGTCAATTCGGCGCCGTCGAGGAGACGGTCATGCTGATGGATCAGCAGACGAAGCGCCATCGCGGCTTCGGTTTCGTCACCTTCGAGAACGAGGATGTCGTCGATCGCGTCTGCGAGATACACTTCCACACCATCAAGAACAAGAAGGTCGAGTGCAAGAAGGCCCAACCCAAAGAGGCTGTCACCCCCGCCGCCCAGCTGCTCCAGAAGCGCATCATGCTGGGCACCCTCGGCGTCCAGCTGCCCGCCGCGCCGGGTCAGCTGCTCGGGGCACGCAGCGCCGGCGTCGCCGCCATGAATCCGCTGGCCATGCTCCAGACACCCACACAGCTGCTGCAATCACCGGCCGCGGCAGCCGCAGCGGCCGCCCAGCAGGCGGCGCTCATATCACAGAATCCGTTTCAAGTACAAAACGCAGCTGCCGCCGCCTCAATGGCCGCGGCCAATCAGAGCAACTTTGGCAAACTGCTGGCCTCGTATCCGCAGACAGCGCTGCACAGCGTCAGGTGAGCGCAGACACAGCTAGGCATATGCCTATATACTGATATATATATATATTCCAGATATGCCCCGTACACCATACCCGCCAGCGCCGCCACTGCCAATGCCGCCTTGATGCAGGCGCATCAGGCCCAGAACGCTGCCGTGGCCGCCCATCAGCAGCAGCAATCGCATAATGCGGCGCATGCCCATGCCGCCGCAGCCGCTGCCGGCCTGCATCAGCATCAGCAGCACCAGCAGCATCAACAGCAGCAGCAGCATCAGCAGCAGCAACAGCAGCAGCATCATAATGCGGCCGCTGCCGCCGTCGCAGCCGCCGCCTCCAATTCGGCCGCCTCGCAGGCGCATTCGGCGGCCGCTGCCGCCGCGCTGGCCGCCAACGCGGCAAATGGGGCGGGCGCCAATGCGCACACGCTGGCCGCGGCCCAGCAGGCGGCACTCGTGGCCGGCAATCCGCTCAATGCGGCCGCAGCGGCCGCTGCAGCCGCTGGCAATCCGGCTGCGGCGTATCCCAACTACGCGCTGGCCAACGTCGATATGTCCAGTTTCCAGGGTGTCGACTGGAGCAGCATGTACGGCATGGGCATGTATGTCTAAGGCGCTCTCTCTCTCTTACTCTCTTTCTAACTTTGTAATTTGCATACACATAAACACACACACACACACACACACACACACACAAATCTCATGACTCAACAAACTTTGGTTTACCTTCTCGGTTTACTTAGTTCTTAGTGCCACACACACACACACAATTGCAAGCATATTAAGTATTATATTTAAGGCTCTAACTCGCCCCTCCTCCCTCTCACGCGTTCAATAATAATATAACAGCAAGAAAACATAAGCAATATAAAAATTAAAAAAGCAGCCCGCGAGGCAAAGCTGCGATTAAGCAGAGCAAAAACAAAAACAAAAATCATAAATTTAATGAAAACAAAAAAATTTAAACCAAAAAGCAAAAATTTTTGAAAAAAAAAACAAAAAAAAACAATTTAAAAACCACCGATTGTGATTGCGTTTAATTGTAGCAGTTTATATAATTTTTAGTGCATAAAATAATGATTAAAAGCTATTATATAAAAAATATAAAGCATATTTATAAAAACACAAAAGATAAATGAAAAGCTCATTGAACAAAGCAAAGAGAGAAAGCACTAACAACAATTTTGCTCAAGCCTCGTATTATAAACATAATAAAAAAACATAATATAAACATAAACAAAAAAAATATATGCATAGTATAATAAATATTTAACTAAAAAAACTATAAACATTAAATTTAAAAAAAGAATTGAAAAACAACAAAAACATTAATCTACACAACATAATAATTTAGTTTAGTTTTTTGAGCTCGAATTTAATTCACCCAGCATAGCAGTTAAACAGAGACAGAGACAAGAGACCCGAACAAACATGCATCACACACTTTATAACCCTCAACGCGCAGACACAACCATACACACACACACACATTCATACACACATACACACTTGTGCCACGCTCTCTTTGTACTTCATAATAAAACTGGCAAATGATATAGAGCTGCATTATATTTTTCCTTATTTTTGTTGCGCTGTGTGTAATACTCTTCAAACTATCCCAATCATTAATTTGATCGTTTACACACGTTATTCTCATATTATATATATTATATCTATGCCCAAAATTAGTTTAGATTGCTTTGTTCGCTCTTTTAGGTATTTAAGGCCCAAAAAATGCTCAAGCAGCGTACTAAGCCTGAAAAACATACCATTATTTCAGACTTAAGACTGCATTAAATATTATTCTTTTTTTCATGCCCGAATCCTGTCTCTCAATATTTAACTAAACTCCTTTAAATATTGTATTTTGCTTTAACTATGTATTTTTTTTCAACTCATGCGCATTACTTAACATACAGTTAAAACATAAACTAGTAGTTATTGTATTAATGAAAACAACTCCTACCCCGTCTCTCTTAGTTATAGTTATAATTTGTAATTGTTTAGATGTAGCATTTGCATTTGAGTTCGCATTAAAGAAACAAAAGCACACATACACTACACTACCCTACACACATACTTCATTATAAAATAAATATTAAAAAGAAAACAACGTAAACAGCCAACGTGCCGTTTGTATGCCCTATAAAAAAATTTGATTCGCTTGCATGTTTCAACTCTAATTTTAATTAATTAATTTACTTAGTTCTCATTTGAAAGTAATCATTTGCGTATGTATATATAGTTTATATGTATGTGTACACACACACACACACAACATAATTATAAAACAAAAACGATTTGAAGTAATTTTTGTGTTTAATAAAACTGGTTTACAACAACAAAAACAAAAACTTTGCTAATGAATCGAGCAAGAAAAATCAATTTGTGTTTTTTATTATTATTTACTAGATTGTATATAGTTGATTTCTCATTTATATATATATTGTATACATTTATTAATTTATTGATATTTTGATATATTATTTATTTTGTTGAACTTTCGTAAATGTTGTGCTCTTCTCCTACCTCCTCTACTTATATCAATCAAAGCAATGTGTAGCTGTTGTTTATCGCATTTGTCACCAGGTGGGGATTATATTTTGTGTTCTTGTTTTCTTTTGTACTTGTATATACATATGTATGTGTCTGGCTGCATTTTAAAGGTGAGTATGTATTACATATACCTGAACCTAATATATATATAAACCCAATTATGAGTTCTTTGTATAGCATCCCGAAAACCTTCGTCCCCCCATTGGGTCGTCTCATATTTCGCATACCAAAGATAATTTTTATACAACATGCAAATCCGTAACATTTTGCTGGGCTGAATTTTAGACTCGTAATGCTCCACTTATCTATTTAGTAAACACACACACACACACACACACAACGTATACAGAACTAATTTAGTGAATTTATTATCCTTAATTTATTATTAATGCTTAAGAACTTAACTCACATTCCACACAAAAAAGCTATTTGGTGCCATTCAAAACAAGTACTTATCAATATTATTTTAAAACTATCCCCAAGAAATCCAAAAATAAATAAAATATTGCCTAGATCTCAACATTTTATATACAGTTTAAGTTTTAGCCCTGACAATTTGTATGCTGCTATGGCCTACACTTTGTTAATATACTAACACATTTTTTTACCAGAAATCATTGTTATATATATTTACATATAAATATAATATACCATTTATTGATTATACATCATTTGAATAAATATTAAATATTTTTATGATTGCATTTTTTCAATTTTGTTACATTTATTTTTAGCGCAAGAAGTCAAAATGCTTTAGACTTTAGTTTTATTAGTATACTTTAGAAGATCGTTTTAGTTTTTTAGTCAATTTTCTACATGTTTTCATACATTTTCCACATTCTTATAGTTCTACATTCAAAGTGATAAATCGCCAAAAAAAATAGTTTTGTACTTGGTAAACAGTTGCAACAGTCTGAAAAACTTAATTCGAACAAATTCTTTAAAAAATCGATAACTAAATTTGGCTAATGAAATGTTTTTATACCAAAAACGAAAATATATAATATGTAATCCCAAGTAGTAGCTTGCGAATTTTGATATATATACATAGTAACAGAACATATATAGCGCTCTTTATATATATCGGTAAATATATACATATACATATAATTTTTGATAAAAAACCAACCATAGATATATAGTTAAATTGTTCAGTTTTTGAATTAAATATTATCTCTTATTCATTTTGTGGTAGCGACATTTTTCAATAACTCATCAATAAAACGAACCAACCCAAAAATATCGTCGGCTATACGACCAAATTTGCTGTAATATAATACCACACACACACACATTTACACACATCAATACACACATACTATAAATTAGTTGTGTTCTTTATTGTACTTGTAGGTTAAACTTATATAGTACTACATACATATTTAGCTATATAGAACATTCATATTTATAAATATATAAAAAGCATGATGGAACATGTTCAAGTAGTCAATTGCGTAAAAATTCTATATACAATACAAACTATATACATACTCTATATACAAACTTTACGAGAATGCAAGAAAACCAAATTTGCAATCCATATCATCTTCTCACAGTATACTACAAAAAAAACCAAATTCCCCCATCTAGATGGCATTATATAGCATTATATATACATACATCATATGACAATAAGATCAACTGTGTTTCAGCATTCAAGTGTCAGTATTCGTAAACCAAATTACCTAAGAAAACAAAAAAAAGAAGTAAAACTGAGAATTATAACCAGAACTCTTTAACGATAGTCAATCGGATTTTAGCTATTGTACTATATATATATTGTCTAGTTGGATAATGTTGATGTTCTCTCATATATAAATACTCGGTATACAACAAGAACATATAGAACTAAAGTCGAGTGACAACTTTATAGATATTTACATGCATACAGCGATATTTAGCAAGACCGTGATATATTCAATTAGAGAAACAAAAAAAACACATACCTTTAAATATATTATATGTATATATCTATTATATATATAAGACAGCGTCTCAAAATGTGGCAAAATACTTACTAAGAGGTACTTCAAAAATTGAGATTAAAACGAAAACATTTCATAACCCTAGGCTGCATCATGAACTGTTGTTGTGAAGCTACAAAACGCATATCACTTTGAAAGAGTTACGACAGTCAACAATTTTATACGAAAAATGCATTCGTATATATTGAAAAGTGTCTTGTTTTTTGAGCAAAAGGTTTTTCCCAAACGAACCGGTAGCTCTGTTAGAGTCAAACGATTTTTGAAATGCTTTAGTGAAGATTACTAAAAAACGAAAAAAAAACCTAAATGTAGTTGTTTTGAGTGACTAATGAGGACCAAAAAAAATATCGTAGCGAAATTCGATCAGAAATCAGGTGATTTAAATCATATATAAAACCCAAATTTAAAATTTAGTTACAAATTTGTTAAGTCTAGAACTTAGTTGGACAATTATTTTTTTGGCTTCTTGTGTATTGTTTTTGCCTTATTTTTATTTGTTTATAAACTATATATACACACACACGCAAACACACAAGAATACTCTAACCAGCTAGTCAATTGATGTGCATAGCCACAAATCAATACTCTACTCTAGCAGCAATAAGTAAGTATAAACAAAACCCCAACCTACGAAAAAAAACCTAAAAACAATAAAGAATAAAAGCAATTATTTTCCCTGGAAAATATAAAAACCAACAATTTAACATTTATTATAAATAAAACAAAAATAAATCTTCGAATTACTATAAAAATGGCAAGAAATTAAACTTAGTTTTAAGCCTTAAATTTAAGTCATAAACGTGTTAAATAATTTAAAAGCAATGCAGCTAAGTATATGAGCTCTTATATACAGTTCACATATATGTATAACAAATGCTATTTATTTATTAATTGCTATATATAAAAAAATATATATTATATTTAAATCATGAAGTAATACGCTATTTATGCTTATTTCAAAAAGTAACACGAAATCAAAGACAACACATAAAAAAATAATTTATATAATACAATATATATTAAAATTAATTTAAGTGTTAAGCAAAATTAATATACATAAAAAATTAAAAATATTGAAACAAAATGTATATTTAAAAAGCCAGAAAAAAACGTTTTCTTATATAACAAGGAACATAACTTTTAACAGCTCGTCACATATCAATTATAATGAGCTATATTTTGGGCAGATATAAGAACACACTTAACGGTATTTAACTCATAAATGAACGTAACGAACGAATTCCAACACCAAGTTCAATTTTTATGCATTGAAAACAGAAAAAAGAGGATTTCTTTATGCATGGGCGCTACTTATCAGTATGACCCGACTATTTAAGAGGTGAGTAAAGCCACAAAAATTCTTCTTAGAGTGGTTAATAAAAAACAAAATATAAAAAACATAACTTAGACTCGTCTTCCAGCAACTAATTGACATGACAAAAACGAAAAAAATATCTTGAAACAGCTAAACTATAAATCAGTAAATTTTTTGATTTGAAAGTAGTTTCAGTTTGAAATTATTCAGTTATTTTTTTCAATATATATACAAATGTATTTCTGTTCTTGTAAAACTTGAAACGTAACTATTTTGGCTTTACTTTAATCTTTAAAAGCGAGTAAATGCTCTGAAACTATATAAAAGATAAAGTATGTCAGCTCCTAGAGCTACAGCTGATGGTAGTTATTTATTTGGACAAATTGTTAGACGTAATTATCAGTACAATTTTTGCAACGAGGAATTTTAAATAAACTACTACAAAAATAAGTAAATAAAATCGTGTTGGATTAAGATTTGTTGAAAAAACTTTCCCAATTTGAACCCATTATAAAGAATCCTTTGAACCATAGTTTGACCCATAGTTTATGTACAATATAATTTGGTATATAGTTTATAATTCTCTGATTAATACAAAGAAAACAACTATACAGAAAAAGAACTTACTAACTGTTGTAAATTTGTTTCTCGAAAAGAACCTAATACTAATAAACGATAAGAAAGTGCATTATATTGAAGAAAAAGGAAAAGTAAAACAAACACAAGATGATCATTAAAAAGCGGTAAAGAATTAAAGTTCTAGTACTAAGTTGTCACGTATATCTTTTAGGCCATAAGCAAGCAGCCCATATATATATATATATATATAAAACCAGTTGAATTGACTTTAGTTTGGACAGTTTTGAAGTACATAGCTGTACAGTATATGCTCTTATATATTGCATACGCATACATATTTATTGTAACAACATATGAAATTTGGTAATGTTTAAACAATTATTATTATTTATTTATTATATAGCGTACAACGGGATAAATCTATATACAACAACAAAATCCTGTCGCTCTGTATCTCGCTCTATACTTGTAGCGAATGTTTAGACAAACCATATATAACTCTTTCTATATATACAAAATAAATTGAAAACTCTGTATTTACTCTTAGCTACAACAAAAGGCGAAAGCCCCTCAAAATGCTGAACAAGAATTTCTCAACATTTGAAAACGAAATAAATTAAAAATGTGAAAGCAAAAAATTTCAAAAAATAACAAAATTTGCTTTTGATTTAAACAAAAATGAAAATAAATTATATGAAAAATAATTGAAGTAATTAATGTATTTTGTCGTAATTAGTTTGCACGCATTTTTTGCTGTACAATGCACACAGAGATCTATGTATCTACATAATGACATACTTTATATATAAACCCCAGAAGTGTGTAGTCTGTAAGCCTAGTTATAACTACATAAAAATATTAAATAATAGTTAATCAATTAGATGATAGTTGAATTAGAAACCACCGTCATATTAGACTTTGTATAACGTACTTTGTATAATACAGTGTACTATCCGTATAATGTACGCTTGTTTCTCGTCATGTATTGTACTTCAAATGATTGCCACATTCAATTTCTACATACATCTTTCAATAACTTTCAATAACTATTTTCGTAGCACAAAACGTATTTTGGTATTTATTTTGAATTTACATTCTCTTTCTCTGCTCTTTGTATAACTTTTTTTAACACGCTTTATAGTATTTTTTAAAGTATTTTTTTGGTTTTCAAAGTACAAATATAATATTTGTTTAGATCTTCCTTAATTTGTATATAAGAAAATAATTATCTTAATACCCATGAACACATTATACAGTTCCAAAGCAAAGTGCATGTCGCTAGCAAAAATGGTTCAAGACAAGAAAACTGTTTCTAACTTTGGTATATAATTGGTATATCCTCAAGATCGCGAAGCAATCAATGCTATGAGTATATAAATGGAAAATTTTATGAAAGCAACTATTTATGTGGACAATACACGTTTTGGAGTACATCTCAACACACAGATAAAACGTATAAGCAATATACACAGTAGTATATAACTTTGATACTTGTACGACAAACGTACCATATATATACCTAAATACATATACAAATATATATATATATATTTTAAAAAGGACGTATGCATGGTTTTTTAAAGAAATCGAAAGGCATACAAAAATTCCCAACAAAAGCTAACATTAGTATCTAAGTGCAGTGTTGAATAATGAACCAATTTAATGCTAATGCGCGATAAAACTATGCTGCTATATAAATATGTATAGCGTACAGATTTGTGTTTGTGTAGTTAATTTGAATATAGCATTAAAAAATTGAAGAAAAAATAAAAGAAATGCGTAGAATTTGTGTTGCAAGTTGTACTTAAACAAATACAATAAATATTTATATTCTATACTTATATTATGCAGTATGAAAGCAAACCAAAACTGTTATATAATAATTACTGAAATATTAAGTACAGAACGTCTTTAATGATGTTTCTAAAGTTGTTTAACTTTTAGCTTCTTATGCAATAAACATACTTATATTAATTAATACCAAATACATATATATATATATATATATATATATATATATATATATATATATATATATATATATATAAAGTATACTTAGCTATAGTGTTGATTAGCGCCTAATTAGTATGCACACACACACACAAATACACACACTATTTGGTATTTAGTTGCGTACAGTAAATACATGAAGAAAAAACACATTTACCCAAAAAAAATCATTGTCGCGCAGCGTAATAGTAATTATATAATTAATTATATATATATATACATATACATACATATAACTCAATAAATGTTTCACATAAAATATATTTACATACACAGTTTATATATTAAATGTAGTCTTATCAAAGTATTTTCTAGCATTTGCTCCAACACAACATTTACGTAAAAACACCCAGTAAATAATTTTATAATTTTTTATAAAAATTTCGTACTCGTATTTGTATAGAGAACAAGTTATATACTCATCTTATTTTCTTAGTAAAACGACAAATTAGCAAGACTTTTTTTAGCACACAACAAACCTTTTTTCAATACTCGTATCTAAATGTGTAAATTCCATTTTCTTTAGAACAGCGCTTTAAAATACCTTTTAGAGCTCGTAACATAGGCGTAGCTACGATAGAAACACAGACTACCCATAAACTACACTTATATACTAATCCTAAGTTTAAATGCTGCGAATACATCAAGGTTGGTAAGTGTGGTAAAGATGTTGCTGTTCTTTTCAGAGTCAGTCTAGTCTAGAAGATTCCTACACCGATTTGTTCCACATTATAATTGAAATCTGTTCAGACTTACCCCAAAGTGATGTTTTACAGCTCCGACGGAGAATATAACGCTCGGCTTTTCCAGCCAGGGCACACTCGGTTCTGCAAATTATCCACTTAGAAGACAATCTCAAGTTTCGTGATTTTATATATCGGGACTTACCTGGAATAATACTGGCATGCCGAACAGATCCACGATTTTCAATATTAACCTATGGCAAAAATGTATTAAATATAAGCGAATGCGATGCTTTCAATAGAATTATTGCACCTTTGGCATTGGCTTCTTGAAAAGTCCGCGTAATGGGGAATTTGCAGTTATAAAACGAAATGCCATATTCTATAATTCGCAATTTCTCAACTAAATGTTCAACTATATGCCGACTTGCGGGTACATGCACTTGAAATTTAAAAATGAGTTCCGAAACGAATGATTTCTGGAATGCAACTGAACTTTTCGAATTTTCGAAAAGTATTATGCCAAAATTTTTAGTCACAGGTTGCTATATGTTTTCCAAAATTGAAAGGTATTTTCAATATATTTAATTTTAATTCCTAAATTAGCTTCTAGTCTTCAGAATACAGTGAAAATTATATGAATTGAAGAATTATAACTTCAATATAAATATGAATACTGGATCCCTAAATATCTATTTCTTCGAAAAGAACCAACTTTCTAATATTTATTTTTTTGAACCAAGATGGACTTACATTTCGACCCAAAAGTAATATTTGTGTACTCTTCAAGAGAAACAATCATAATTTTGTAGTATACTCAACAATTTAAATTTATTTAAAATTAAATTAAATCTTTTTATAAAACTCTTATACAATGGTACATTTATAGAGAACGTGAGCGGCATGCGACGAAAGGTTGTGTGCCACAATCTAGTTTGCTGCTTCCTGCATACTGTCCACCTGTCCCCAACCGCCCTTTTGCTAGTAAGTATGATTGAATCTTTAGTTTCCATTTTGTTTTTAATATTTTGTTAACACCAGAATTTCGTCGCGCTGCGTTGACGGTTTATCCTTATCTAGGCAGCGAGCAGATTTCGCAGGAGGTCAGCTCGCCACGGTTAATGAAGGTGCAGTGATTACAGGTCCAGGTGTTGTTGTCCAGATCCATGGCATCGGCGCCCGCTGAGCCAGCACCGGCCGACGCACCGCTGGGATAACTGGTGGTCCCGCTGCGGAAGAACAGCAAGAGCAAGAGTTACACAAAGTGGTCAGCAAATGGGGCCAACACTTACCCGCTGCCTGTGGAGCTGGCTTGGACAAGGGATTCGAGCAGCTTCCAGACCTCCTCGCTCTTAAAATCGTCGGCCTTGTTGCAGTTCTTGGAGCGCACCGCCTCCAGCAGCGGTCCCATGTGCTGGCGCAGCGGCAACATATCCATTTTGTACAAGTAGACCAGCAAATGGAAGTCCGAGATGGCCTCGAGGAACTCGTCATCGGCCCAGGAGGACAGGTAGCTGCTCAGCGCATTGAAATCCTGCAGCTGGCCGTCGATATAGCGATTCTCAATGGGGAAGGGCTTGCGTTTGTCGTACTCTGTGAACGTGTACTGCGGCTGCAGCGGCGTCGAGGCGGGCACATCCACCAGCAGATACTCGACCGGCAGCGGGCGGGCCAGACGCTGCACTTCGTTGCCATATTGATCCTTCTCCTGCAACATAAGAACAAGACATGTGTGACCAAATTAAAGAATAAAAACTGGATTCAAAGGAAAAACTGAATTGAGGAATTGCATTTATCATTATGGGAGGGGCTTAGCTGGTAGGGACGGTGCTGAGCTCGTGCTCTGCTTTTGCCTCGGCTGGCCCAGTGACCTACATCCCGGACAGGTGCCCTGGCAGGCGTGTCACGTGACGTATGCCCACAGTGCGCAGCTCCTGCAACCTGTTTGCTTGGCTCGGCAACAAGCCCGGGCTAAGGCCCGCTACTCAGACAGCCACTTGGCCTGGCTAAAGCGGATGCAGCACCAGCCGCTTTTGGGGTTATCAGGTCAAAGTCGGCCCCATGTATACATATAAACAACGCGCACGTCATCAGCATAAGCCGCAGTTTTTTCAATCTTCAGCATTGTTCTAAATCTGAGGCCTAGTACAAAAAAATCAAATTAACCATATGGCAACAGCGTACGCGTTAATAATCTAACTACTCGTAAGAATAAAATAAAAATTAACACTTTTTAATACTAGTTCAGGTAGTGAGAAAAGTATGTTGGGCTTGTGCAATGTCAGTCTTCCTCTCCGTCCGTATAAAAGTAATTTTTTTTCCCCGATATTAAAGCCAGAGACTTGAAACTCGTGAATAACCGCGACAGATAAAGACCTACGATTTTTGGCTATAAATCTTCCTCCGTTTTAAAGCTAGATACATACAAATTTACAGACAGATTATAATTTGTCAGTAATTACCGATGACCTCCTCTTAAGATCGAACAAAAAGTTCGAAAACAAACCGAGCAGGTAATCTAGCCGAAAAATTTCATTATATATGTATATTATTAATACTTGAACTAATAATTATTAAATTTCATATATCCTTGCTGCCATTTGCTGCTTCATGGAATTTAAATATAGCCAAGTGTTTTTTTGTTAATTTTTCTGAATCTTAACTAACAATACCCAAAGGTATAAGATAAATATATTACACTTATATCGACAGGCAACAGGTTTTGAAACCCAGGTCAGCTTATAGCTAGCTTATAGCCATTATCCAGTAAAGTTAATAATCATAATAAAATGTAATAACTCAACATAAACACCCACTATTCAATTATTAATATGTAGGTGAAAACATAGATTTCGTTGGGATGACTTAATTTATTAAGAATTTCAGCCGTTCTAGCTAGTTAGTAAAAAATATACTGAAGTAAAATTGTGCAATGCATCATCAGAAGACATGACTTTTTGGCAGTTTCCTACAGAGCCACTTATGGGGATCTAAATTGTTAATATATACAAAGATATAAATAATATATGTCTCTGCTCTCTGTATTAAATGCCGTATTATATATATATTTTTCTGCCATCTAAAACACTCAACGGAATTGGTGTGGCTGTGGCCAAAAAGTTACGCAGCCTAAGCTGATTCCAGTAACTGGCACTAGAGGCAGCGCGAATAAAGTCAATGCAATTAGGCGGATTTGGCCAGCTAAATTGATGCGAACGTGGGCCTTTTAGTGGAAACAAAATTTTTAAAAAGATTAAAACTAAACAAACGGCTTCTGTCGATTGAGCAATACTCTGTGCACAGTTCATTTAGATTTTTGGGTTGGTTTGGCCGCTTTAAGCAATACAGAAAATATTCGTCTTTCACTTTGTGAGCAATGTGCTTAAACCTGGAGGAATGTGGGTGCCTGAGAGGACTTTGTTGGACGATCCTGGTCATCTCCATGGTAGCCTTCATTGCATTGTCAAGCCAATTAAGTGCGTTTCGTTCGTCAAGAGCAAGGAAACAGTTTTTAATTGCACACTCAACTGTCAACGCATTTGTGGACGAGCGCAGCAAATCGGATGTGTATCAAAGTTATTTGAAATGAACTGCACTGGGCAACAACAGCCGCATCGTCTGTTCTCGAGTCCTCTAAGTTTATTACCGATGAGAGCGACAATTTCGATGAATATGAACTGAACGATATTCGATGGATAAATCAAAAGTGACAGCGAATAAACAGCTAACTGCGTGGCACAAGCTCGGCTGTGGTTGCCACAAGCGATTTGCGGACTGGGCCTTGTTTACACTACACAGGAGGAAGTATTTGTATTTGGGGTTTTTATCTAACAGGTGTTATTTGCTGTTTTAAATATTTCCCTTATTTATATTGACGACCAATATTGTATCGATTACATATTTAAAGAGTAACCAAAAGTAAATTACTGTATTCAATATGAAACCTAATAAACATCGTATTAAATAGTCAAACACAAACCGAGCCAATGCCTAATTAAGGAAGCCGGAAACCAAGAAAATCGATTGTCTCAATACGCTAATAAAAATGTGTACAAAATATACAGTATCCTAGCATTCTTAAATTGTGGTTGAAGATGTTTTAGAGACTTTAACCTCAACAAATGGAAACTTGTGGTTTTCCTCTTTTTTTTTCTCTTTTGATTAGAAATCCAAAGTCAACGAACTAGGTTGAGTTGTTGGCCAGCCCAAGTTATGGCAAAAGCCGAGCACTATATATACATATAAATGTATTAGACACACACATTCACACACTCGCACACAAATCGGGTCATAAAACCGACACATAAAACGAAGCTTGTGGTTATTGGGCCAAAATGAATTCATCGCGGCTTCAGCAGGCGCCTAAAAGATGCAACACCAAATGCGTGGGCAGTTAAATCATGAGTTCGCCTCGCATATCCCTGCATAAATCAAAAATATTGGCTAAGTCGTAAGGACATGCCTTTTGTTTTAGAATTTCATATTTATTAATACATATGTACACATATATAAAGTCCCATAACTTTGTGAAAATCATGTTGATCTTAGTTAGTTTTATTTATATTGTATTATTTATATATTCAAATTCAATTTAATATATCTAAATATACTTTATTGTGCCCTTATACATTTGGTAGTAAAATCTTTTTTAACAAATTATTTTTAAATGGTTATAATATAATTAAATTTGCTTTTTTAATCGATTGTTAGTTTAACAACTTATGTTAACCGCTTTTTCCTCAAACTTAGAGAACAAAATTATTCTAATTTTTATTAGTACTACCTTGTTTTACTCAGTGCATGTGCAAACATTTATGACAAGCCAACCTTTATTGCTGCTTGATTGGATACACCACACACACACACGTACACTAGACATAAAATAAAAACCTGGAAACATAAACATACAGCATGCATGCCACTTGCAGCAGTTGGAATTTATCTAGCTATCAAAGCATATTTTAGTGTGCTGGACCTCAAAAAATGAGCAGCAAATGCAACAGGTGAAATGCTCAAGGCCAACAACAAACACACACACACGAACAGGAACGAGAAATACGTAGCAAATTGACCACACGGCACACAAGAGTTGAATGCAAAAGCGGACCACAAGGCAGGCGAAAGGAGAGAGTGTGAGAGTGGCGCAGAAAAGGGAATGCAGCACAGCTGGGCATTGACATTGAGCGCATTCGAGCACGAGCAACGGTAAAAGCCTCGCCGCAGCGCAGCAAAGCATGAGAGCGCGACGACAATAAAGGCTAGCTCTCGCTTTCGCTCGCTCTCTTTGCGCTCTCGCTGGTGCCTGGTGCCTGTCGTCGGGCTGTCTATTAAAGCGAACGTTTCGTTTTGTTCGCATTGCACTTGCAAACGAAACTCCGAACGCTACGCACGCACAGCCGCAAAGCTTTCAAACGCACGCACGCGACGCGACGCTATGCAATACGACAGCACGCGACGCAGCAACAACTACAACCTACAACTACAACCTACAACTACAACTACAACTACAACTACAGCTACAACTACAACTACAATTACAACTAAAACAGCAGAAGACTTAATTATTCTTTTCAGTTGTGTTTTGTGTGAGATTCGCCTATTAACATGCACAGCAAGCGGGGGAGAGTTACTTTAAACCGCCCCAATCAGCTCAATAGCCACAACAGCAATTACAATGTTCTGGACGGCAGTTGCCTCCTCTACCGTTACATCAGCCCATGCGGAGTCCTCCGCGGGTCTGGCCAGCGCAGCGCCAACATACCAGCAGCAGCATACGAAGCCGCCGCGGGTCTTTGCCAGCAGCTGGCAGCTTAGTAATGCAGCGTTCAAGGCGCGACGCTATGAACAGCAGCAGCAGCAAGATAGACAACAACAGAAACAGCAGCAACTACAACAGCAGCAGCAGCAACAGCAGCAACAACAGCAGCAGCAGCACCAGGAAGTGGCAAAGCCAGAGCAAAAACAGCAAATGGCGAGCAATAACAAAAAGAAAATTAGTCCAAAAAGTGAAAGTAAAATCTTTAAAGCTTTTACGTCCTGCAAGTGCACGCAAAATGACTTAAATTAAGTAGATCAAAAAGCCCTCACACACTACTGCAGTTACAGTTACTTTAGCGGTCAAGTGTTTCGCGTACAACAACAAAATAGTAAAATAGTGCACTGTGAACAATTTTTTTGGATGCATTTTCAAACTACAAATAGTTTACTTATACAAAAAACAATATTCTATTTATACAAATCAAAATTCATATACAAAAAGTAAGCTTTATTGAAAAAGGATATACGAGTAGCCAAACAATAACATACCTGCTCGAAAACTATGTAAGACCAATCAAATGCACAAATAAATGCAAACGTGTGGCAACAAATTGATTTCGAAGTTTCACAGTGTAACGCCATAAGGTAAGCTAAAATTATCTACAGAAGCAGCATGAAATGTGATCCTCAAATGTGCAGGCCCATTATGCAACAAGCTGTAATTAGCAACACGCGCGTATGCACAGTGCTCACTAGTTAATGCGAACGCTTCCCTTTCAAAGCTGACTCCACTTTCTCATTTCTGAAAACCCTATTTTTCATTTTAAAAAAATTATAAATAAAATATATTATTTACATTATATGAATTGATCAAATTTATTTGAACAATTTTATGAGTTTTATTAAGAGACAGACAAAAAAATCTCATGATAAGGATATTTAGCTTTAAGACATCGAATTTCTTGATAATTCCAATTCCAGCAAGATTTGGTTTAGGTTATTAATTCTTGAAATGTCCAAATATCTGGCCTGATTTGTACAATGATTTGTTGAACAAGTATGCTGCTGGAATTCCAATTCTATTTCTACCAGGGTATTTATATTTACCAAATATTTATACATTGCAATATCTGTATATTATTTACTATTAGCAGTGCTTTCCAGCTTTGAGACAGGCCAAAGCGTTTTTCTTTTCAAAAGGTAATTACTGTACAAAATCAGTTTTCCAGCTCTAGCGGTTTGAATTGTACGTTGGTCAGTTATACTTTGGCCATTATTCGTTGTTAATCAATGCATGAGTTTCAGGTGTCACAAATGATTTCCTTGAAATACAGTGCATTTTACACATAACTTTCCAAATTCCAGTGAATTCTATGTTTATTAAAATTACAATTCTGTCGATATTTGACCCTTTTCGCAGAGTGGCTAATTATACAAGAGCTCTTGGATAATTCTTGTGCTAATCGGCTTTGCGTGGGCCACGAAACCCCATTAATGGAACTGCAGCTGACCGTGAAAGCGCATGCCAATCAGATAAGGGACACACATCAAATCGGTTTTGCAGCCTGGTGGGCAACTTATGAGCTCCTGCGGTTGTCAAGGACAACAAATTGTGAACAGCATCATGAACGAAATATTTGTGCAAGTCACAAAAATGAAATCCACAAGCAAAAAGTTTCGCGTCCACAGTGAAAATTAAAATCATGTAAGTTTAAAAATAGATTTGTCTCTGATGTTATTTAATAAGGAAACAGGTTTGTGAACGTTCAAAATCATATTGAATTTACAGAATACAAAATGAAATTGCATATTTATAGACTATTTTAATGGGCTTCTTGATTTCGTAAAAACTAACAAAAATATAAAAGGAAAAGTGTATATTGAAAAGGACGTGTTTACACTTTTCACAAAATCCAACGCTAAACAAGTGAGAAGGCTCCAGTCGGGAACGACCTACTGTGGGATACCCTGAAGCCTGTGTTTTTTACATATCAGTCCCCTTGCATTCATACACACATACACAGAATCACACATACACACACACACACACACACACACACACATACACACACACAAACACACACACACACACACACACACACACACACACACACACACACACACACACACACACACACACACACTCACACACGTAAACGCAGGCTGCGCGCTGTGAACAGCTGCTGCGCTTGGCCGCCACTATGGAAACTAAATTCATGTATAACTTCTAAACTAAGAGTATGATCCTTATGAAACTTTCAGGGCTTAAGAACAGCATTTAAATCTATGTACAAACTAAGCCCAGATCGACTCGGCTAGTGATTCTGATCAAGAATATATATACTTTATGGGCTCGGAGATGCCTCCTTCTGCCTGTTACATACATTTGCACAAAACCATTATACCCTGATTTACCCATTTTCAGTGTGTTCAGGGTATAAAAAGTTCAATTTGCGTCCTTTGGGTTAGTCAACTCAATTTTAAAATTCCACATAAAAGTTTAATGAAAACGTATTTCAAAGGCAGAAAATGAAAAATGCATTGCCCGGTTAGTAGAATATGGGTAGTATAAATATACGGATAAAATTATTTTAGAATTATTTTCTGAGTTTGTGGAATTGCAAGACTTCAGTACATAATCACAAGATTTAATTAAATTTATTTCGTAGAAGCCAAATGTATCAATTCTATTTACAGCACAGCAGGTAATCATCGAACGCTAACGAGAAATAAACTGACAACTTGAATAATACAGACATATATGAAATAGAACAATATGAATAAAAAACCTACATTTCTTAACAATAATCACATAACATACTCATGTTGATATTATTTATTTGATACTTGATTGAATTTCGTTGTAAAACTCAAATCAATTAAACTTAATTGAAGTTCAGCGTTAATGCTCAATATTCTCAACAATACAAAAAGAAAGGCAGTTTTACATAATAGCTAATTTTAGTTCTTTTGAATTCATATGAAATATTTTTGTGCCAATTTCAAGTGAAACGTTGCATGTTAATGAGAGTGAATTGCATTGTTTTTTTTTTGTTGTTGTTGTTTGACACGTCGCTGGATGCCACTTGAAATGTTTGAATGACAGTTAATTAGAGAACATGTCAACTTCGGCATTTTTTTTGGCAACCAAACAAATATGGAAAATATAATGCAATTAAAAGAAATACAAAATTTAATGCAGCCAAAATGTAATAAACAGACACAAATCCAAATATAGTTACGAATTAATGAATATGCGATGGTAGCTGGCTGCCCATAGACGCGACACTAACGGCAACTTGGGAGCAACTCCCCCAACACCCCGGAATTTGCAAATTCCACGCGCGCATTTCTATTATCTAGAAAATTATTCTGCTCTTAATGCTTGAACAGGCTGAACATGGACAAGGAAGAAATGAAGAGAGAAAGTGTTGCCCGGCAAAGAAGTTTATTTAATAAAAATTCGCTTCCAAGAATTCATTTTTGCTGTGCCGGACCTGTGATATATTTTAATAAACGATTACCGCTTTAAAGCATAATTCATAATAAAAAAACAAGAATTTATCCCTGCGAATTTTAAAGAATGCAGCCATAAGAGGCTATATAAACGGATTACAGGGAATTGTCTATTATCCTTTAACGCAAACAGCTATTTATTTTGTTTCTGGCACATTCTTGCAAATCCCGCCGTAGCAAATCAAATTCTTGTCAATCGCAATGATTCCTCTGCCCTACTTCAAATTGGAATCAGAGCTGAAGGAGGGAGCTAAATTAGCGTGCAGCAACAAGTTAAACTGTATCGTCTTTCTGGCAGAACAAAATTAATTTTCCTGCCAATACGTATCAGGACAATCCTGGACGTATCTTGACGAGCCTAGTGCGAGACAGCGCGTCAGAATCAAGGCTACCAACTTCCCAAATGATAGTCAAATAGTCCTGTAACCGACTCAAATCGCTTGGAATGCAGTTGGCATTATCTCAGCTTCGTTTACCGTTTGCAGAGAGTTAACAAATAATTAGCATACTTTCGTGAGCAAATGCCATTTTTGATTAACGGCATTCAACGGAATCTGGCCCACAGGCGATATACACACACCCAGGACATAGACCGTCAAACACACAAGTTTGAAATGCCAGCAAATCACAGCGGTATTCAATCTGTCAAATGAAGTGCTAATCAACGCAAAGTTTGGTGAATGTTCTAGGTAAAAGGCTCTTGGCAGCCAACCAAAAAATAGTCGAAAAATTGCGCGTGGAAAGAGCAAAACTAAGGAAATGAATTATCGCTTGGTTATCAAATAGTTTTTATGTAACTTGCTTTGCAATCAGAATAACATGAATATTAGGATTTATTAAAAATTCTACATATATATTTTAAATTCATCTAAAATGTAAATATAATTTAACTAATTAATTGAAGTTCATCCCATGGCCAAAATTTCTAAATATATTATTTAAAGTATTATAATTATTTTCCAAGCCAATTTTGAAAAGGTATTTTTTATATATTTTATATTTTAAAAATAATGAAATACCAAAATGTGATGCTTTTAAGTTTGAATTCTGAATAGGGTACATTTTTTACAATTTAAAAAAGGGTATGTTCTTGAATTTTATTGATAATGCACATGTTTGTTATAAAATACAATAAAAAATTGTTTGACCAGAGAATATAACTTCCTAAACTATTTTTGATACCTATCAACATTTCCTGACATTTACCATTATTCTTTTGTTAATAATTTCTATTAATATCGCCTATCAGCTGCTGTCACATTCCATCAACATATTTGCTTGCATGTTAATTGAACATCGGAAAGGTCAGGTTATGAGTTTACCCGAAGACGAAAAAATTGCCTTACAAAAAATGTACAAAAATGCGCCTTCTAGAATATTCTTGGCACGTTTTCTTAGGCTATTAAAATACATAGAAATATCCACGGCTCATAAACGAGGCACCCTTGACCCCTTCCTCTTTTGTTAACACACCCACTGACACAAGTGTGTGGCAATTAGCAAGGGCAGTTAAGATTAAGTTAAGAAAAAAGGAAGAGAAAACGAGTGAGAGGGAGATACACGGGGAAGGGGCTTAGAGAAAAAGCATGCAGGCGAGTGAAGGTGACACAAAGCGAGTATAAATTTTTGCCGCAAGACGCTTTTATACACGCAAACACACACATACACTCAAATTAGAAGGCATACAACATTTTTGCCATGGCAATGACAATGAGCCTAAACCAAAATCGAAACCAAAACAAAAAATAAACACACACGGCCAGGCCACAAATTGAATATCGATTTCAATTTTCAAAGCCAAGATTTCTTATAGCTTTAAATGCTCGCAATCAATAGAAAATAGAGTACCGACGATTTAATGCCCTGACACGAGTTCTTATAACGAATTTTTAAGCGATTTGTATTAAATAAACTATACAGATAGTCGTCTGATTTCGATTGGTTTCTGTTAATAATTAAAAGCATAATGAAGCTAGTAAGAGACCAGAGTTTACTTGGGATATCAATAAAAACAAAAAAGTTTTTCTAATAAGGAAGCTATAATATGTAGTCCAGTGCATTGCATAGCTCCAATGTTGACATTATTATGTTTATAAGTTAGCAGCAATAAACAAAACTCTGAACTTGGAAGCTTTCTCGAGATATCTATAAAAATGCTTGTCCTTGTCATTGACGATATATTGGAGTTATCCAATTTGGCTGGCTCAGACAAATACTACCTGCTAAAAAAAGACTCTTATACAAAGTTTCATCAATAAAGATTTAAAACTGAACGACAAAAATATAACGAATTAACTGATAATATTGATAAATAATATCTATTATCAATTATCTACTTTACTGTAATACGCATTTCATGACATAAATAAAATACCCTTACTCCTATGCGTGTGTAAATATAAATTTTTTGTATTTATATTTTCGATGCTGACACAGCTGTAGATTTGAGCCTTTTCACACATGAAAAAAATTCTGCATAATTCGCAGCAAAAATTGCAAAATGCTCCCAAAAGCCTACTTCAATACGTGTGTGCGTGTGTGTGTGCTTCTGTGAATGTGTGTGTGAATGTGTGTAGCCTTCCACTCTTTCCCTGGTGAGTTTCAAACACTTGTCGTGTCTTTTAAAATATTTCAGCATGTATTAAATGCGTATTTCCCGCATTGCATAAACCATGAGTCATGTCTTTTTTTGTTCTTATTCTTGTTGTTTTATAGGTGTTTGTGCAAAACTTTTAATTTCATTGGGGAGTTGCAAGCGTGAATGTGTGGCACTCCTCCCTTATCTATAAATATCAACACACGTGCTAAATATTCAAGTATCATCTAATCCGCTCTTTAAAATGACCGCAACATGTTCAGTTTTTTTTATACAAGATATATCATCTTATATGCAGCATTATAAAATGTTTAAAAAATGCATGAGTACACAGGCCAGGCAATTTGTAAAAGGTACGCAGCACTTTCAGCGAGACGGAAAAACACGAATTACAACAAATTATAGGCAGAGCACGTTCCGATTAATGTTTTCCACCGAATTTTGCGAAAATGTGTTTAATGTACGTCATATTTTTCGTATATTTAATATAATTTTAAAAACTTAAATTATTCGGTGAAAAAACCTGAGTTTAAAAATGTATATTTTATTTTATCTTACATGTTAGTTTAAGTTTTTTTGTATTATATAATTTTTTAAATAAATCTTTTAACACAAAACTCAAACACCATTGATTGCAAATATATTAAATTTTACAAATTAAAAACAGAACTTTTGAATAGGCTTCTAATAATACAATTACAGAATAACAGAAAAAATCAAAGCGAAGAATTTTGTAGTCTGAAATATTTATAATATTTAATATTTAAAACAACATTCTAAAGTCAAATATTGTAAAATTTTATAATTAAAAGCTACCTAAATGGCGGTCAAATATTTTCTCTGGATAAGCCCATACATATGCAATTGGGACAGCTTTTAATGCATCTGTCAGTAAAAGTTTTCTACTTAAAATTAACGCCAATTTAAAGCATTTCATTGATGAAAATTAAAATTGATGCAAATCTCAGTATAAAATAAAATTATTTTTATTTATTTTTTTATTTTATCGCGCAAAACTTTTTAATTTAAAGCGCATCCGTTAAGGTACCGATGAATCAATTAACATTAAACGCAAAACGTTAAAGTTGAGGCAAATGGCGCAACGTTTCGTATGTGTAATATTTTGTGCATGTTCTCAACAAGTATCAAAAAAAAAGAAACTCACCATATATGTGCATGCAACACACAGCTGCAGATAGAGCTCAGCATATTAAATTACAGAGAGAGACAGAGGACGAGCATGAGTGACAGGGATAGCCACACACAAATTCATCAGCTTAGCTAAACGCAAACGATAGCACGCACGCACACAAATTAAAACACATACATATATGTGTGCGTGTGTGTGTTTAAGTTTGTTTAAACAATATTATCTGACGGCAGGCGACAGGCAACAAATTTATTGTTAGCTCTGAACAAAAAGCCAAGCAAACATTGTTTAACTGTGAAGGTGACACTAACTGAAGCCTTCTCTGTTTAGCCGTCTTTCTCTCTCACTTGCTCTTTGTTTGACTGGCCCATTGTTGTTGCCAATTAGCTATGGCTCAGTGCCAGAGCCTGGCACGTCGTTTACTTAAGACCTGAAATTCTGAGCTCTGCAAAAGTGAGCTTGACTTTAATTAAGTGGCGCCCAAAAGTAGGCAACAAAAAATATAAAGTAAATGAAAAGAGCTTAAAATTATTTTGCATGGATATTACTATATGGTTTGGCGATAAAGTGTATTGAAATTGAAAAAATAAATATAAGATGTTTTCGCGCTACATTTCGTCCTAAGAATAAAACTATTACAACTAAGCATTAAACAATTTTCTTGATTGCTATATCTTATATTATTTTCAATGCATTCATCATTTTCAATTATTCATTGAAGTACCATTGATAATAAGAACAAATATCTATACAATGCTCAATACTCAATAATTTTTTTCTTAACTCCTTACTCTTTTTACCTATCGTTTCTCTCGTGACAAACCAAAATATTTGTATATGAATGGTAAAGATGTTAGGAAAATAAATAAAACTATTTATTCAAATATATAACATACACTAAATTTTTCATATTTTTATTCTCTTCAACTTCCTAATCTATATCATTATTATCATTATAATCTGTGCCATTTCAGTCTCATCTCAACAACTCATAAGAGCCCTTCGAAATAAATAAAACGTCGTCATCAATATGCATTTGTGTCAATGCCGACGACTGCCAAGGCATATTTTCAATTTGTGGATTTGCATAAGTAATAAAGCGTGAAAAAAGCGGCAAGTGTGCAAAGCGAAAGAAATAGAAAAAAAGAGAAAATAATAGATATAGCTTTGCAGAGTAAATGTGGCGTATGCGTAATACACAAAAACCCGCTAAAATATTTTCTGCTGTTTACGGCATTTGCATAATTCTAAAAAGCAACAGAAAATAAAATGCAAACAGTAATCAAAAAAGAATTGGAATAACACGACGTACCAATAAGTGAAAGCAAATAGCAGCAAATGTTAGTAACACTCGAAAAATAAGAAGACAAAAAAATTGGGCATTAGGAAGGAACCGAACGAAAAGAAACCAAAAAGCATATTTTAAAAAAAACCAAAAATTAAAAATTAAGTAAATTAAATGGAGTTCGACTATAGCATACCAAGTAAAAAAAGTTGTATTCTTAGAAACCAACGAATTTTTTGTTTAAAGAATGAATAAATGGAAATATACATTCCTAACACATAGCCATAATTTATCCAATTAAAATCGAATTTATATTTCAATCAGTCAATCAAACATTTTCACATCCTGTTTCAAGAGTATGTTATTCAATATACCAGACAATTTTTAGCTATACTATACATGCACACAATATACCCACTAAGTTATCTTTATTTTTTTCTTCCCTTCCTTTTATAAAAAAAAGACTTGATAAACGTGTTGTGGCATTTTGTTTGTTCAGGTGCGCACAGAGTGTGCTATTAGGCCTGTTTGCCCAGTCAGTCGGACATGGGTCAAACAAACTAAAAAGTGTTTAATTAGGCATGTTATTTGTTCTTTCCCATGCTTAATTTGTGCGACCTTTGGAGTATAATGCAACCTGGCAATGAAATTGTCTATATTTATATAATACGAACATTTTCTGCTATTATTACAATTACAAAGTAGAATGTGAAATTCATTATAATACAAATAGGATTTTCAACTCATTGAAAATCGGTTAAAAGGGTATATCGGTTTTGCACAAATGTATTTAACAGACAGAAGGAGGCATCTCCTATCATATAAAGTTCTTTTATTCTTAATGTAGTATAGATTATTAGAGCCAGAGACAACAAATTTGGGTCATAGGAACATTATATTAAATTTATACTATAGCACTTGAATAATATATTGCATAAAATTTCATCCACAAGCAGAAAAGTTATCAAAGAAAACGTGCGGGAAAATTTAACACCGTAAACATGCAAAGGCTTTACGTATGCATGTGTGTGTGTAAATTTTCGTATTCTATTTGTAGACTTAATTCTGAGAAATTTTTAGTCTCCGTTTTTATATTCAATTTCTGTACACTACGGGTCCGCTTGAAAAAATTCACAAAGCAAATTTTATTTTATAGAGGTTTTTTGCGGGATTTAGGATATTTCTCAGTCGAGTCCCTTCTTAGTTGTGTGTGATGAACTGCTGTTCACTGCGTAGATAGAAAATATTAGATAGAAAAATCAGAACCTTGTCCACTTTTTTCTGCGTTCTGCCTTTGTTTCAGTTGGTTTGTCCTTTCGTATGAATGTCACCAATCTGACAGCACTAAGTCTAAATTGTACGAGAATGTTCTCAACCAGACACAAACACACACCCACCACAATTTATGTCTGTGTGTGTGTGTCTGCTTTCTTTAAACACGCGAATCGCAGCATCTTTTTTATTACAAGGAAAAATGTTCGCTTAAAAATAAATTTTTTGTTTGTTTGTCTTATTTGATTTGATTTATTTTTGAAGAAGCGAAATTGCAATGGTTAACCAATATCTTCTTAGAAAAAAAACCTGCTCAAACCTAAACACGAAAAACTAACAGGAAGTTTCGTGGCTTTTAGTCAACTGTATTCATTGGACTTTGTCCACAAAATCGTTTGTGCAAAATGTTGATTATTCAGGCGACTGCTCCTGGCGCTCCTAAGCTGTATTTACCTAACCTTAACTGAACGACACTCCACAACAGGTCAAAGATTTAGGCCCAGCGACGTCTACCTAAATACTAAGACAGCGTAGAATGCTCAAAAAATTTGTTTCTTCATAAAATACAAATATATTTATGAACACAAAAATCTATCAAAAACTAGATAAAATGCGAATATTTTAAATCAAATTCTATAAACAAAAAGTAAGATTTTTCGATTTTAAGAAAACGGGGCGGGTTATTGACCATTTTCACAATACAATATACAGCATCTGCGTAAACATGAACTTAAAAAAGCAAACAAAGTATCTAGCTCGGACAGACAGACGGAAATGTCATTTTCAATGAGTTGTAGGTATAAAATAGGTATAAATAAATAAATATAATATAATATATAAATATAATATAATTATATTTTCAAAAGGGATTTTTTACAATTTGATATTAATATGTTATAATACGCTTCATTCGATCGAAGAAGCACCAACTTACAAGATAGTACACAAAATAAATATGCTTTGCTATTTTTATATAGAGTATTTGAATGTCAATAACCTATTTGCACTCCTTTCACTCTCCCCTTCCTCGTTCTACCCGTTCTAGCAACATGAATATACCCAACGAGCTGAAAAAACTGCTCAGCTGCAGTTTGTGCTCCCGCAGCTACGACGCGGAAAATGCCACACTGCTGCCGAAGGAGCTGAGCTGCCGGCACAGCTACTGCGCCGGCTGTATGGAGCAGCTGGCCGGCTACCTGATGGTGGCGTGTCCGCAGTGCGGCGAACAGACGGCGCTGTCGGCGCTGGGTGAGCTGCCCACGGACGAGGGCTTGTTCTTTCTGTTGCAGCAGCTGCCCGCGCTGCAGCTGGGCAGGGCCATGTTGCAGCAGCAGGACGAGCAACAGTTGCAGCCCACCGGCAACAACATGGCGACAACCAACTGGGCCAATTGGCTGGATGTGCTGAACGTGGACAGTTTCCTGCTCGCTAGCGACGAGTCCTGTCTGCTGCATGCCACACCGATAACGTGCTGGTGCCACAATTGCCAGGTGCTGCTATGCAGCGCCTGCGCCCTGTCGGGCGATCACAACGAGCACCAGGTGACCCAGCAGCTGGACCTGACCGAGATACTGCGCCAGCTGCTCTCCAACGAGCTGGCCAAGATGGAGCAGACAATCATCCAGGCCACTGTGCTGGCCTCGAGCGATTTGACGCTGCTGCGTAGCCTCTGCGATGCCTGCGACACGGTGCAGCAGCACCTCCGCCGCAAGATAATACAGCATGTCCCAACGCTGCTCAGCTGCCACATGCACAGCTGGTGGCTGAGCACCAGGCAACAGCTCCGCTCCGGCCTCCTGCCGCCGGGCCTCAACGTCTGCTCGCTGCTGCGGCTGCTGGGCGAGCTGCACGGGCAGTATTTGAAGTGCCATCGGCAGCTGCTGGACATCTATCACGACTGTCGGCTGCGCGCCAGCATCCGGGAGGGCGGCCTCCAACTGCTGGACTTTGAGCAGCTGCATCGGCGCCTGCTGGCGCTGCGCCAGCTGCCGCTGGACGTGGCGCCCGCCATAGTGGAGCCACCGCCGGCGCTGCTGCTGACCAACTACTGTGTGTATGAATACTGGAGCGAAATGCTGCGACAAATGTGACTCGGGCAGCACCATCTGGGGCAGGCTGTGGTGCAGGCGTCGTCACCGACCGTGCGGCGTCGCTACCAAGTGCTGCGGGAGGAAAGCAACAGCAGCAGCAGCAGCAGCATCAGCAGCAGCTCCTCCAGTCACGGTAACGGCAACCAGTGGAGCAATCCCGCCGCGCAGCTCTTCGACAACAATGACTACAATCGATTGCAGCTGGAGCAGCTGCTGCCCACGCTGCGACAGCGCAGCGCCCAAGCGGAGCAGACGCCAGCCGTGCAGACTTGTAGCATGCCGCAGTGGGCAGTCAGCAGCGAGCTGCCGAACGATGTGGCGAGCACACTCGCCAATGCAGCACAGCTGACGCGTCGGCCGTTGGCGCGGGGCTATCCCGTCTACTTTCTGGACATGGAGACGGACGGCAGGGCGGCGGGCCGTGTGCTGATCGAGGTGCGCAACGATGTGGCGCCACGCATGGCCGAAAACTTTCGCGCCCTTATGCTGCACGAACACGGCTTTGGCTATCGAGGCTGTGACGTATTCCAGGCCTGGATCAATGAGAGCATCATAACCGGCGACTTTGAGATGCACAATGGCCGGGGCGGTCATGCCGCGTTGGAGGAACGCTTCTTTATGCCCGAGGACACCGGAATGGCCGCCGAGCGCGGCACAGTTGGCATGCGGCGGGGCCAAAACCGATACGACCACAGCGGATTTGTAGGCAGCCAGTTTCGCATGGTGCTCAATGAGATGCGCCCATTTACGGCCATTTTTGGCTTCATTGTGGACGGAATTGATGTGCTCGACAAGATTGCCAGCACTGGCGATCTAATGGGAAAGCCCACTGTGCGCACCTGTATAAGAAATTGTGGCGAATATCGTTTCGACAGCTTCTAAGTGAAGCGAAATAAGTGGCAACTCTGTTTGACTTCCTAATAAGCTTGACAACCCTGCTGACACAACTAAAGAATATTTATATAAACAATAATATAGCCAGAAAAAAGAGTCCAGAACGAACACAACAGTTGATATATTGAGCGAATATACATATATATTTAACTATATTTATGTCAACATTATGATCCATAAAAAGCCAACTTTTTGGAACATTTGTAATGGATTATAACACATTTTTGATAAGCATTTTACAAAAACCAAAAACTCATGAAAATGCATCAAAAAAGAAGGAAAAATTACATACTACATTTTTGGAGGCTGTTTTTTTTTAACAAATTTTAAAACAAATCAAGAAACAAACTAATAGTTCGGCCTACCTCGACTATATAATACCCTGTAATCAATTTAATGCAATGTTTTAGTGAATGAGCACTTGACTGTTTCCTCTAATCGACTTTAACAAATATTTTGAAACATAGACTAAATGCAACTGAATTATAATGCAAAATTACCTGGAATATATAAAATATTATCGCGGGGAAAATATAAAAATGAAATTCCAACTATTAGTTGCTAATAACATTTTTGAAAATATTTTAAATACTAGCTTAAAAATTTACACTTGATTACAGGGTAAAAAGAACTTAAGAACTTTTTAAAGAGTAGAATAAGACACAGTAATATTCTCTCTATAATATATATTTATATATATTGTAAGAGCAAAGAAACACTTTATGTTTTGACACAGAAAATATTATTTATAATATATATTATTATAATCCGTAAACAAAACTAAATGGCTATGGAAATGTAATTCAACAAAATGTAAACATTTGCAATACCAAATAGGTGTTGAGCGCTGCAAAGTTACCTGGACAAAGAAATTACTGGCAACAAAGTTGAAGTAAAACTAAATATATTGTAGTTTTAAGTATATCAGTTATCAAGTATTTCTATATACTGAAGGATTCAACATCAATCCTATGCTGACCATATTATGAGTGAACAAAAGATCGAACGAATATACTCGAATTTCTATTATTTAGGTCGCAAAGTGAAATCTATCCAAAGAATATCTCAAATGTTAAAGCATAATTATATTATTTAAAAATATAAAATAATGTAACATAAGAGAATTACTTTTTGTGGGTAAATAATTATACCTACAGTAAAATCATAAAGTCAAAGTGGATAGATAATAATATAAAACTCCATTAAGCAGAACTCGCAGAGCATGAAACAAAGGTATTCAAAATATGTATTGGATGTATAAGATTACATAAAGTTAAGTCGCAACATTAAACCATCCAACTTTGTGACAATTAAGAGCAGAAATACTTTTAAAGAAAAGTTAGGTTGCGAATTTGAACATAACCAAAATTTATAAAAATATGCAAGTCATATTGCAACTAGCTTCGTAGTTCCGACAATTCTAATATATATAAGTGTATGCTTATTTCTTAGTTCCTCTGATTTTCCCTTTAGATAAGTCTTCAATTTATTTATTTATTTTTATAGCCTCCGAAAGGAAATTTTGGGTATCTAAATTCAATTGTAGGATAGTTAGAACGAGCCAAACAAAAAATGTTATAAATATATCGAATACTAAAAAGTATTTCTACAATTTAAAAAAATAAAGAGGCAATTACAAAATGCGATAGAAATTTTGGTAGGATATATGGAATGTGATACGAGAAAAAGTGACAGTTAAGATTATACTCAAATTATGTTGAAAAGATTGAAAACAAAATTGATTACAACTTTAAAAATTTCAATTAAAGTGATTTGTTTAGATACATTTATCTATTTTTTGAGCTAACATTAAATTTTAAATATGCAGAATATAATAATCAAAGTATCTAAATGTATAATGGCTGAATATATGTGTTTAAGTGTCTATTTAAATATGCAAATGGAACCAGAAGCTTAAGATTCCCCCCACTTAAAGGTGAACTACATAGAGAATCTCAGAGCCATGATAAGCAGTACAAAGTACAATGCAAAAAAGTAGCTCATTTCAAAAAAAAAAGAAAAGAGTATTCCAATTCGACATTAACAAAGCTTATCAGTGATTGTTGTAATCAGATCAGGAAGAGTTAAGAGTCAATTGTTATTGATTGGCAAACAGAAGATGCACACAATTAGTGCCAAAAAGAAAACGAAAACAAAAACACAAAGAAAATGATTGATGTCTATAGATATTATCTATATATGCATATATGCAAAGCAAAGTCAGATATGTTGTTTGAATTATATGTGTGTTAATTGTAAATGTGTAATTATCAATAAATGTCGTTCCAGCAAATATTATTAGTATCCACTAAAACACACACAATTGTGAAAGGCAGGCACAACAAAATTAATTTAAACAGCTTTAAAACGCTTTTGAAAGCGCAATTAACTGGATTAAATATCTGTATCTAACTCCACAAATTTCAGTATAAGAGCCCAGGATTGGATACAAATATAAAGAAAATACAGAAAGTCTTAAATGTCTATAATAATGCAGGAAGATTAGGAAAAACTTGATTTAAACTAATTTTGTAAGACCCATCGCTTAATTTTGTGTCAAATTTGCAATGATTTTTAATTACATATAAACTTAAGACTGCATTTAAATTTTTCATGCTAAATATTTTAGACATAACACCTTTCGTTTCAATATTTTTATATTTGCAACAAACTCGGAAATGTCGGAAAGGTTTCAAGCAAGAGCCAACAACTTTAGCACAAAAACTGAATTTTGAGCGATAGCTCCCATGACCTATATGAAATAGAGGTACGATTCGGTAGATTAATTTAAATGAAAACAAACAGACAGGCAGACATGAATTTATCGACTCTGCTTTTGATACTGACTATAAATATACATATTGTTTATGTGGTCTTAAACCTCTACTCTTATTCGTAACACATTGCAACGCTACAAAGTGGAACGAAAATGATTTACACTTAAAGTAGTAGAAGTTTAATCATCATGATAGCTACATCATAAATATACCACCTACCTTGTAGAAAACATCCGGAACATATTGTTTGTCGGTCGATTCACGCACATAACCCAACTCGGGCGCATCCTTTGTTGGTATCAGGCAGTTATCACGCACCAGCGCCATGCACTGAGCGGATACCGCATAGCCTTCCATGTGCACCTGCTTGGTTTGATCGCCTGTCAAGAGAGTAACAATAATAAAGTATGCACAGGATAGGATATCGTAGCCACCACTCACCAGTCACACAAATGGTCACAAATTTAGAGCCGAATGTGCCGTTTGTGGCATATTTACAAGGATTGGGATGGCGATTTTGAAGCTCGCCCGCCGATATGCACTCCTGAGCAGTCAGGAAATGTGTCTCAATGCCGCGTATCTGTTTGACCGTGCCCGCGGTAGCATCTTCCGTAATTAAATCCGTAAAGATCCAGCCAATCTGTCAACGAAATACATTTACAAATAAATGCAAATGCAAATTGAAAATTGTGAAGACACCTACCTTTTTAAGTCCTAATGCTTTGGCAACGGCATCGACTTCATCGGCGCCCTCGTCTGGACATATGTTGATCGAATCGCGTGATGACTCCTGCGGCGGTTCATAGATGGCCGCCACTCTGGCCCGTATGCCCAGCGGCACATCCGCATGCTGCTCGTAGGTGCCGTACAAGAAACCCATGCGCTGATGGCCCGTGGTGCGCCAGTAGTTCAAGAAGCGCTCGACAATTTTGGTATTCTCAAACATGACATTGTCCACATGACGATAGGTCTGACGATTGAGCGTTATGGCCGATGGCTGGCACTTGGAACATATGCCTTTGGGCCAGGGAGGGTGCTCCCGACAGCCGGGCTTAATACGGCAATTGATGTCATCAAACACAAAGTACTTGCCATGGTCCATGCCCGAAGTTTGCTTACGTATGTAAGAGTGAAAGGACAAGTGCTTGATATTATGATCCTTTAGATAGCTCTCGTCGTATGGTTCCAGCGGGGAGCAGTGCACACATCGCCCATTGGCATTATGATGGCAACTGGAAGGTGGAAAGGAGAATTTATTCAATTAGATATGTTGTGAAAGCTTGTAAAAGCAATACTAATAATGAAATACTGATAATGAAATGGAATGTTCTAAATATAATCTTAATAATGTATTCATTTAATTTATTAATTAATTATATCAATTAATTTAATTTAATTTAATTTATCAATTAATTATGAATTCATTATTAAGATTTAAGTCTAACGTAGGATTATATTTAGAAAATTATTAATTGATAAATTAAATGAATTCATTATTCAAGTAGCTTAAAATTTAAATTATCGGAAAGCTTTACGTTTGCTTAATTGTATTTTGCATACATTCTACAATTATAAAAATCCTAAGTTGAACTTACTTTTTGTATAAATCAAAAAATTAACATTTATGTTGAAGAATGGAATTCTCTGAAAGCACTAAATCTGAAAGGTTTAAATCTGTTATGTACACAAATTACAAAAATTAAATTAGTCCAAAAACGAAAATAGACGATATCTGAATGTTTAGGGCGAAGCAAAAATGTAAGTCACATAATGAATGATGATTACAATATTTTGTTAAGCTTTATGCATGACTAGGCACCAGGAATTTTGCGCTAATTTTACTTAAGCCAGTATTGCTTTCATTTTTGCGTTTTTTAAAGTTGATTTTAAGTACATACACTATTTGAATTGAATATCTTGGGTAACATATTAATACTTTATAAAAAAAACTAGTTTTCCTTACAGCTTTAGTTAAACTTAAGTAATTCTGTATGTCTTAAATATTAGTCTATAATAGCAAGGCCTAGTCAGGCCGTTTTATATGTATCAGTACTTTAGCCTTCTTCTCCTGTTCCTCTTCAACTTACAGCTTACTATCGCGTTTACGTTTGATCGTGCCATCGGATTTGAGCAGCAGTTGATCCACATCATCCTCAATCACTTCAATGGAGGGACGTGGGTTGAGCTTCTCAGTGGACAATTTGGTGGCGCTACTGAATGTCAAATTCTCTATAGCTGTAGTGCTTGTGCGCTGCCAGAAGGGAGAGTTTCATTATCAATATATTTGCCTCTGTTTATGCTTGGCCAACTTACCCGTGATGAAGTGCCCGCCATTTGTTTCAGATACAACATATCGCCATGCCTGAGCGCGGTGCCCACCAATTTTGAGCCGCTGGCGTGTAGCTCTGTGGCAAAATTGCGCTCCAAAAACAGACCGAAACCATCGACTTTGAGTGCATTTTGTACGCTGTCATACAACTGCTTAAGATTTGATTTTGGCGAGATCTCAATGCGCTTGATTCCCTCCGCAGACTGCACGCGTATTAGCTGTGATTGAGATAGGTTAAAGGTTCACATTTGTATATTTTTAGTTAACATATTAAGTAGTATATAGACACGATCGATCGCACCGATTGTTTACATAACATTAGGAGACGATGGCGCACGAAGGCATAGACAAAATTGCGCTTCTTGTAGATGAAATGCTCCAAGAGCAGCGGTGCGCAGGCCATGCTATTGTTGTTGTTATTACTGCTGTTGTTGTTTTGGCCAATTGGCTACGGGTGTTGTTGTTAAGCGTAGCTTGAGCTACTTGAGTTAGCCCAAAAGGCCTTATTATATGTATTTCGAACTGAACGTCATGAAGGCGCGAATTTGACTGCACACGGGGAAATTAAATTTCCCTCAGCCACTTTTTGGCAATATTTACAAAATGTAAATAAATGTTTAAAGTGTGCCAAACTGAGAAAAAGTGCAGTGCCATGGTAAATCAGTTGTCTCGCTTCCACCCCTTCCTGACACCTACGCCCACCCCCTTCGCACAGTCAGCAGCTCTGTTGCAAAATCTACAAGTCATTGTACCTTTGTTTGTGTGCCGTGGGTCCGTCTGCCTGTCCCTGTGTCTGGCGTCGCCGTGGCAACGAATTTGCACGGACAGCACTTGACGACAGGCTGCCAATTACGATATATACCTGCCACATTGCAAGCGCACGCTTTTAACAACCATCTTATATATATTTATTATTTTTATTTGGCGACCGCAACAAAACACTTCGATTGCCGGTATTGAGCGGCATTGAGTCGTCAGCAGATCGTAGCATCGCTGGGCTAGCGCAATCCTTAATGCGTCACATATTTGTTTGTGTCTCGGGAATGCCGTGGCAAACGTTTTTGGCCAAACTAATCAGGAAATTACTTACAATTTTATCAGACATTGCTTCAAAAAAATTGCACTTGGAAGCAAATCAGCACTTGTATAGACAGTAGTGTATAAATGTGACCAGGCGCGCACAACGCTAACGTAGTCAAATGCAATGTCAAAATATACTGAATGCTGTTAGCTGAAGCTGTTCTGTTAACTGTGGAGCAGTGTGAGCTTGTTGCCGTCGTGCGATGGCTGCTGTTAACTACCAATTTTAACATTAAATGTGATGTTAAATTTCAAAATAAAATGTACACTTTAAAAACAATCTTTACTTTTGTATTGTGCACATTTAACAATATTTTTAATTTCAATTTACAACAGACAAGCATTTTTCTAGTGGAAGACTGCAACTTAAAGCCATGTAGCATAGTTTTTTTTTCGCTTAGCTATTTCAATCGTATTTCAAATTGCCCATGCAAATGTACTTGATATCCACGTAGTCGTCGATGCCATGGCTGGAACCCTCGCGTCCCACGCCCGACTCCTTGACGCCGCCGAACGGCGCCTCCGCTGCGGAAATAATACCCTCATTGACCCCGACCATGCCCACCTCCAGGCGCTTGGCCACACGGAACACCTGCTGCAGGTTCTCGCTGTAGAAATAGCCGGCCAGGCCGCGTTGCGTGTTGTTTGCCTGCTGCACGGCCTCGGCCTCCTCCTTGAACTTGATAATGGAGACAATCGGCCCGAAGACCTCCTCCGTGTAAATCTGTGCCGACGGCGGCACTTCGGTGATTATGGTGGGCGCATAGAAGAGCGAGCCCAGCTCTTGCAGCCCCTTGCCGCCCACAATGATGTTGGCGTTCTTGCTGCGCGCGTCCTCCACAAAGCCGCTGACCTTGTCGAACTGCATCTGGTTGATCAGTGGCCCGATTTGCACATCTCCGGATTTGCCATCGCCGATCTTTAGCGCCTCCACGCGCTGCTTCAGCTGCGCCACAAACTTATCGTAGACGCCCTCCTGCACGAAGAAGCGATTCGCCGAGACGCAAGTCTGTCCGCAGTTGCGGAACTTGGAGGCCATGGCGCCGTCGACGGCCTTCTCCACGTTAGCCGAATCGAAGACAATGAACGGCGCATTGCCGCCCAGCTCCAGGCAGACACGCTTCACTCCCTCGGCGCAGTTGCGGAACAGGAGCTTGCCCACTTGCGTGGAGCCGGTGAAGCTGATGCCGCGCACGTCGGGACTCTTGCAGAAGAGCTCACCGATGGGCGCCGCCCGCTTGGTGGTCACCACATTGATGACGCCTTTGGGTATGCCGGCCTGTTCGGCTAGTTTGGCCACCGCAAGTGCCGTCAGCGGCGTGTCCTCGGCGGGCTTGACGACCACGGTGCAGCCGGCGGCCAGCGCAGCGCCCGCCTTGCGCGTTATCATCGCCATCGGAAAGTTCCAGGGCGTTATCAGCGCGGCCACGCCTATCGGCTGCTTCATCACGATCAGCTCGCGATTTGGCGTCGCGCTCGGCACGATTTCCCCATAAATGCGACGTGCCTCCTCGGCGAACCACTCGACAAACGAATTCCCATAGACGACCTCGCCCTTGGACTCGCCGATGGGCTTGCCCGACTCGGCGGTCATGATCTCAGCTATCTCCTGTGTGTGCTGCTCAATGAGCCTGTGCCAGTTCTGCAAGCAATTAGTGGGATTTAGTGGGGAGTCAAGCTAATGTCCTGCAAAAAAGACGACGTATCCATCTAGTGAGGAAAGCGCATTCAAGCGCAAGATGTCTGATATCGAATTTTGTGACGAAGGATATTTAATTTAATTTACGAACAATTTAAAACAAGAAGATTTCGACTGTGCATTACTCATTCACAGTATAATAACAGCTTTGATACAGTCGGAAACAACCTTAATACCTATTGCTATCTTGTAAAAGTATAGATTATTTTAATTTATTAGCTCCAGTGGACGTAGCCATAAACTCTTAACACTTTATCTGACGTGGATATACACGAGTATGTATTCTAACTTTTAAATCATCCATATTGCATGACAGTAAAGAGTATGTAATATATATCTATAATAATATACATATCTTGCAATTACGAATTATTCCAGATATGCCTCATAAGCCAAAAGTTTTAAAATTTCAGTGGTTACAATACGATTAATACTACTATTCGATAAATACGAATTTGGTGGTTGGTATTTAGCACAATGTGCAATCAAAATCTTTTTTTTCACCTGTAACTTTTTTAACTAAAAATATCTTTCAAACAATATATTGAAAATAACTGTATCTTAAGTGATTTGGAAACTGTGCTGTCAATTTTTAGTACTTTCCTAATAAACTAGCGGTTTCTTTAAAAACATCTTGAAACAAATGTTTTACGGCGCATGAAAGGAATAGGAAATGATAGGATAGGATAGATTTAGAACGCTTTCTCATCGCATTCAAAAAACTTCACCACAAACAAGAATTTTATCTAATTTTGGAAAAGCCGCTAAAAATTTAATATCTAAATAACTTTTGAACTAGTTATTGGATTGAAAAGTCTCCAAAAAAAGCCCGTTCAGCTCCAATGCTTAAAATTAGTTCCTACCCACATACAGGTTCAAATTAAATATAAAACAATGGGTATATAGCTCGATCTGATCGGACTACCGTAGCAGACTCTTGGTGTATATATCGCTAGGCGCATTTGTCTCGTCACCAGCGTGGACTGTCCACAGTGATGGAGCCCTGCCCTTTATACCTTCAACAAGTTGGAGCGATCCTTGGCGGTGAGGGCGCGCCACTCCTTCGACTCGTAGGCCTGTTTGGCGGCATCTATGGCCTGCTGTGCATCCTCCACCGTCATGTCGGGCACGTTGCCAATGACCTGGCCGTTGGCCGGATTTCGCACCTCGAATGTTTGCCGGCTGCAGGAATCAATCCAGTTGCCGTTGACCAGCGCCTTGGTCTGCACCAGTGCCGAGAAACCACGCATTCTGCTGACCTTCAACGTACTGAGCCGGCGGAACATGTTTGCGGCTTTTGCAAATTTACCTGTTTTTGGCAAGAAATCGATGTGAATGTTGTTGTTGTTGCCGCTTATCGATTAGCACTATCTCCCTTACCTTACGTGACAGCGAGTAGTTGGGCTCAACTTGAGCGCCAATGGAGAATTGCAGTTGTTTCCTTTTATTTGTTTTTTGATTGGTGCTAATTGATTTTGATTACAGCGAGCGCGAATAGCGTGAAGGTTGTTACGTAAGCAGAAGCGCACTGTTACGTTCTCTTCGCGCATGACGTCACAGTGTCAATAGCTTGTGGTGTTTTTAACGCAAATTTGCTTAAAACGAAGCTGTTACAAATTGAAGTTAAGTCGAAGAGTCTGATGAAAATTAGACAACTTAATAGCAGCATTTGTCTTGTTAACATATTTTATAATAATAATAAACATAATTTGCTTGTCCACGGTTCAATATTATTATACAATATTTTATTGTATTCAAATTTTCAAATAAAAATAAAGATTGCGCACAGAATATTGAAATTTATTAATTTATTTTTTAGCGAATATGTAACCCTTTCAAAATATTTAACCAAAATTCGTATATTAATTTGTCATGCACTATTATATATTTATTCGCTCAGCGCAAAATTAGCAGAGATGCGCAATGCAGAATCTCTAATATTGAAGCCATGCGAGCACATCAGAACTTATCGAAATATCGACTTCTCAAGCAATGTTAAGCCAATGTTAATAATAACAGATCATGTTAAGCGTCAATATGCTCTGGTAACCGATATAGTATTTTCAAAATTTGAGTTCACAGCACGCAGCTTATGTCTGGCCTAAGCTAACGCACATTTAAATTTGAAAAGCATAGTCTACAAAAGAAAGTAGCTTGTAACCATTTGAAGTTGTTGTTGCCACTTGTTTACCATTGCTGCCATTGCCATGAGCGGCAACTATGCAAAAAGAAAAACAAAAGAGAAAAAGAAAACGTAACCAGCTAGGCGCTACTAGCAGCTAGCCATTGCCTGCCTCTGGGTTTTTGCCAACCTTTTTGTGTGCCATTTACCTGTCGCTTTGCATGCGCCGCCGCCTTCACCGCTGCACAAGTGCTCCATTTATTATGCACAGCTATGGTCATAGATTTCACATGTGCCGATGGCAGGTTCTGACCAGTCGCTGCGCTGGCTACTGGTCATGCAGCATGCGGCATGGGGCATGCAGCATGCGGCATGAGTTTGCCTCCCTATGCAATCTGTGTTGCAAATTTTTGTCAATAAATTTTGGCGCAGCATGCCAAAACAAGCTGGCACGGTAGACATCATAACTGTTAAGATAAGATTGCCTAGATGCGATGCGATGCGATGAGGCCAAAATGAATTCAATTAGTTCTGATTTAAAACTAATTGAAAATGCGTTAACGAAACGAGAGCCAGCGCCTCTGGGCCTGGGCCTGTCGATAGGTGTGTAAGTTATTTGTCGTAAGTGCTGCCGGGAGGCGTTGCAAGTGGCGATGCATGCCACAGCAATTCATGTTCGCATGACTTTTATGATTATGGCAAAAATGAGCGAGTTAGCGTCGACAGAGTTGGCAGGATAGCTGGCCAGTTGGCTAGTTTGGCCCAAACGGCAGCTAATGAAGTGCTCACAGCTCAGTCGTTCTATTGGCATTTTGGGCTGGTTCCTAATGTCCACTTAACTGCACAATTGTGACAAGTTTAATGCGCTGCTCGGAAATTTATAGGGTCGTTTCGGGGCAGACAATCTTACCCGAGAGAAGAAATGACAATAAAACAACTATGCAGACGGGCGTAACCGACGGCGCAATGTGCATTCAACCGAATGTGTACACTAGCAATATTTAAATAATAAAAAATAATAATAAAATAATTAATCTGCCCTGGGGCTAGCTCGCATGTTAAATAGCCTCTTACCAGCCCCTTAAGGGGCCAGCGCCCACTTAACTTTTCATGTAACGAAATTCAACATAAGTTATCCAACAAGAAATATAAACGAAATATAAATTGTAATACTGAGGAACTCTAAAATTTGTATTATAACTTTATGCCTTTGCAAAATAAACAAAATAATTTAAAAACAAGTGAGAATGTTGCACTTGGAATGTTGTTGGACGTAGCTGACTGCATAATACTCATTCAGTTGTGGTTATAAAAAATTATAAAAAACAACATTAAAACCGATTATGAGGGGGTAAAATTTGTTTTCAAAAATCATGCAAAAATTTATACAAATTTGGACATGTAATGCTCTCGGATCCATAGCTCGCATATTTCAAACTCCCTTAATTTTGTCATAACTAAACCGATTTTCATGTTTGATAGCATTTTGGTCATGGTTTGTCCTTTATATTGATTCTGCACTTAAAATATATGCATTTTTGAAAATACTTTTTTATTTTTGATTTTTTGATAAAGTATCACGTACTAAAGAAGGATATAAATTTTTGTAATTTGTGGAGGTGGAAGTGAGAGTGGCTGCAATTTGTCTGATCGATATTTAGATATTTAATTATTTATCAGAAAACAGTCTGCCAAATGTGGTGGCTCTAGCTCTTATATTGTGGGAGATATGGATTTCCTCGGGTTACCCGCCTCAAGATATATGGATTTTAACTATTTACCACGCCCTCAGTGGGCATAGACAAACTTATACAAACATTTATGCGATATTTAGGGGAGCTAATCAGTAACCTGTCTGCAAAAATTGCATACACACAGCTTTAAACTGAGGAAGATATATAAATTAATTCGATTTGCCACGCCCCCAGTGGGCATAGGCAAAAAATCTTAGGGCTTTAACTGACTTGAGTACACACGAGTGTATGTTTCAAATATCATGTCTCTAGCCACAATAGCGGCGAACAAAATTACGTTCTTGCAGACAGACGGACATTGCACAAACCCAATATACTCTTTTCGCTTCGGGGATGAGTATAAATAGGCAGCGTGCCTTTTGTATAGCTAATTGTAATACGAAATCATAACACGCCATAAAAACGACACAAAAGAAAGAGAGATATGGAGACCGGTTCCGAGACGCGTCGGGTTTACAGGCCAAGCAGCTGGTCAATGGGCAAACAATGCTCTAAGAAACTCTAGCATGGAGTCGCAAGAAGCAGCAGCAGAAGCAGCGGCAGCAGCAGATCAGCCATAAATCATGTTTGGAAACACGTTCCTGCCACAAATGAAAAAACATCTGTTGTTATTGCCAGCGGCAGCTTTCTTAAAGGACACAGCAGCAGCAGCAGCAGCAAGGACTTGCTGCAAGCTTAGGGCGCCGAACTGGTTGCCAATGAGATAAATGGGATCGTGATCGTGTTTGGCAGCTGCTCCTGCCAACTTAAGCGCCACACAAAATGGCTGCCAGGATAATAGCTTTGCCCCCTGCTGCTGTTGTTGCTGACTCACCTTGGCACGTGGTGTCGCTCCTTGCCAGCGCCTGCAGCTGCTCGGTAAGAAAAACAAGTAAGAGCGCTCTACTCGAGAAAGCCCGACGGGCAGGTACTCTGCGCTCAGGCGTACACAGCTCAAATATAGATGCAGTTCTACTTATTTATATAGATGTTGTCGAAGATCTTGTCACTTTAGGCAACTAAAGAACAAGGACCCGGGTTCGAATCCCAGGCTAGTGTATGGATATAGTTTTTGTCTAAGACGATTTTAGGAAAAATGGAAAGTTATTAAATAAATAAAATACGAAAATATCTGCTAACAAAATTAGAGCTATTTCCAAAAAAAATCCCATACTGTGAATCGATATTTATCGAATTTGAGAAATTAAAGAAGTTTTTAAAAAACGAAAAAAGGGCGATATGCGTTTGGTATGTGAGGACTTATGTCTGTAATTTCAGATTTGATGTCTGTGAATTTTATAGGTAACGATACAAAATGTCGGGCAAAGAAATCGATTTAGATAGATTTTGGGTAAGCGGTTTGAGCTATTGGAAAAATTAAATAAACTTGGTATTCGTATAGTATAAAGATGTGTATGCTCAAGAGACGATAACTAAATATCAATATATATCGATCTCGGGTAAGTAGATAGAAGGACACAACAATAGGCTTCTATAGACAAAGGTAGAGAATCTGCCTAACAAACCGGCTTGACTCATAGACATGAGATCGAATCAGCTCAATATACCCTTCCCCCTACCCATCTTCAGTTGGGTACAGGGCATTTAAAGACACGTCAAGTCGTCGTCGGTGGCAGCTGTACACAATTTGGATTGTGTCCTGTGCCCTATCCCGTTGTCGATTACGGGTCCTGCCAACAACACGTGTGTGTGTGTGTATGTGTATGTGTCTCGCACTTAATTATTATTTACCTTGCCTCAAGGTTATGGCATTATGATTATTATACCCAACTTGATTGTTAATTCATAATCTAGATCCTTGCGCCCCTACGCTCTAGCCCATTGTTTGTGATCTACTTTCGCTATAGACGACATGTCCTGGCATGCAGCTTGCCCGGTTGTCCTTGAAATTGGGCTGGCACCGTGCCCAACCCTATCCAGCGATCCGTTTGTTGAAACCGCGCAACCCCAATTGAAAAATAATAATTACGCACTCACACACACTAGCTTCCATATGCGAGTTTCCTTTTTGATTGTCATCTTTCTTGTTTTCCTCTGCCTGCTACGCATAATCTTTGCCATTGAAATACGACCAAAAAAAAATGAGAGAAAAACCCGTACTGCGCATTCCTTTCAACTGGCAAAGTCGAAATTTGGTACAATTATTGTGCCATGTTCCCATTGTTTGTTGTGCGTAACTCATCTCTAAACTGGGTTCGATTCGATGTGGGGTTGGTTTTATTGCCAAACAATTGCTGTACACTGTGCCAAATAATGAAAAGTATTATTTTCATTTAAAGTATAGTTTTATAGCCATAGACTATCAACCTAACTATAATTTAAAGAGCTCTGCCCGCAATGGCCTTTCGCTAGAGAAACAGACAAACCGGGATCGAATGCCAGGTTTGTGAACCCGGATCCTCGTTGTACAGTTGCCTAACTGCCTCATCTATCGAGCACTAGAAAATAATTACAAGGCTTGTAAGGATTATGTAAGGCCTAGTCTAGTTTTCTAGACTAGACTATGTACAGTTGAATTTACTTACCGTAGTCAAACCTAACCTCAATGTGCATCCTTCTAAATAACTAATCTATACAATTATATGATATATGTCAATTAATACCGTTTTTCAGAACTTTCCCAATATTTTAAATTTTGTATATCTAAAGCGATATTTAGTGTTACTAAAACTTCTAACGAAAACTCAATATAACCTCAAAACAGCTAACATGATCAGTATACTTCATAATATTTGTGTATACAACACTAGTATTTCACTCGATTTGTCGCATTTTTATCCCTGTTAGCTAATTCAGCTGTAATTTTAGCTAAAGATCCCCCGAAACCCTAACGAAACCTAACCTAACCTCAGTTTGCAGCGCTTGCAACTCCAGTGTAGAGTTTTTTACTGTACTGCGGCCTCCCCCATGAAAAACCCATTAAAAACTGTACCAAAAATCGTTCAAAAACGCGTAAAACTTGTTGAAAAGCAATCAACGTAAAAGAGAACTACGCATTGGACTTGATCTGATGTATAATTTATGCAACCCCAAACAGTGAAATTTTGCGCATTGGCACACTAGGACAACGTCTAAGGTAATGGGGTGGTTTTCGTTTAGGGGGGATGCTGTGGTATCCACGGATTGCGGAATGTGGAACTGCGTCGTGTTTATATGAGCGATTCTCACGGTATATATATTTTTCTTCTTTGGATTTGTTTGCCATTTTGTGCGCAGCTTCTTTTGGCCCTTGTCCTTGTGCCTATTCTTATGCGCATTCTCATCCTTATCCTTGCGCTCAGCCTTGTCCCTGTCCTTGTCCTTGTCGTCTTTGATTTGGGTAGGCCTTTTTTGCATTGCATTGCGCCTTTGTGTCTCGCGTGTTTCCTGAGACGAGGTAACAGCCCCTTGCCCCATAATTATACACCTCTGTGTGTGTGTGAGTGTGTGCCCTAGGCCAAACTGCATTCATATTTAAATTTGTACTCTCTTGTTGGGAAATGCAACAAACAACATTATTTTTTTGTCTTCTCGTGACATTTCCGTTCATTTGTTTCATTTTATTTGAAATCCATTTGATTTTGTTTGTTGTCTTGATTCGTAACGGTTACACGTTGTAATTCCTTAGCCAGGTATTTTATTGCTTTATATAAAGCTTTGTGGCAGCGGCAGCGGCAGCTGTTGCATGCGTCTCTTAAGTTTGCCATCTTTATGCGAAATTCTTAACGCATAAACAGATCAAATTACGAGCGCGAAAAAACCGGAAGTTTTTAAATCAAAAAAAATGTATTGAAAAAAAAAGAAAACATCAAAAAACAAAAGCCCCGCTTAACTTTGAGCTGCTTTTATACATATATTTTGTATTTTTATTTTCGTATTTTTGGCAAATTCTCATAAATTTTTGCTAAACTGCAGCTTCGCCCCTGAGCTTAAGGATGCTCCGCGCAGCGTGAACTTGAAAAAAACACACACACACACAAAACCGATCTTGATCCGCGCTTGATTTGCTCTCAGGTAAGTGTAAACACAATTTCAGTTACATTTTTTTGCACAGCGTTTTGTTTTTATTGAGCAAACACGGGATTCGCATTGCAAACAGCCAGAGATCTGCGACGAACATCGATCGTTAAAAGACCTCCACGGATCTTGAGCCTAAAAAGCAACACTCGCAAGTCAAGTTCATTGACGCCCCAAGGGTTGTTAATATAGTCCCGTATATACATAAGTTGTAACTGATTAATGATCCCCAGCGTGGAGATGATCTGTTTTTAAGACAAAAAAGTTAAGGCCAAGCTGGATGCTTTCTTTTGAGTATACATAAACAAATTTCACTTTTAACTTAGCTAAGGTATTGAATTGTAAAGCCAAGATCTATAAATTATTCTAGAACAGAGATTTAATTTTATTTCAAAATTTCATGTTAAATTAAAAGAGTTTTTGAAATTTATTCCTTTTTTTCCTGGATATTAAAACGAATTTGTTTTAACTTATTTATTTGATATCTTTAACCATTACAAAAAAATAATAATTAAATCTTTTCAGCCAACTTCTGTATTGAAGTAATAAAGTTATTGGGTATCATTTTTAAAAATTCGCTTACAGTTATATAAATAGACTAATATCTGTATTATTTTTAACAATTTTGCATTGAAATTGAGCCTTAAATGCTTACCTAAGTTCTTTCACAGCCTTGCCTGAAATATCTCTATTCTTTTTAATTTACGCTTGATTGCCCTTACAACTCTTAAGTTGATCCATAGCTGAGATTATTTCAATTTGCACCCCGGAAACTGGCAAGGAAAAATCGATCGATCTTGACAAACTTGAGCTGAAGGTAAATGAAATGTAAAATCCGTTTGCGCAAGATCACATGCCAACGATAATACGAGGTACAAATACAGTGTTGGCCATCTTTTGGCAGGCGGCCTTAGCCCGGTTTAGATCTTTTGTCTTTTTTCCATTATTTTTTGCTAAGCCGAAAACACAACTTCACTGTAGATCAATCAAGGCAGTGCGGAGATCAAAATAATAAATCAACGGAAATGTTTTGTGCCATGTAAGCGCAGGACATTCGGCTAACGCGGCGTGTCCTGGCTGCAGCAGGATGCCTTTTGTGTGTGTATCTCCCATTGTATTTGCCAAAATGTTGTTTTCGTTTCGTTTGTTGTTTGCATTTTCGAAATGCAAAATATGAGGCCGGACCAGCTGCAGGTCCAGCCACGTCCAGACGACGACGAGTATTTGCTTTTAAGAGAATTGTGTGCGGGGCGATCGGCGGTACGATATGCAAACATCTGCCCGAGGTACGTTCACTTGAGCGCTGACTGTACCAGAAAACTGTATCGGCTTACAGGTGGCAGATATGGCACAAACGCAGTCCGTAGTCGATCATCAGTCATCAATTTGATACGTGCTGCGGGCCATATGTAATGCGGATCCAACGGACTGACGAACGCGCCCAAAAGGCCATCGAAACTAATCAGTCAACACCTGTTATTTTGGACAATATTAGCTGGGCTACGTGCGCGCCTGCCAGCCTACAAATTTATAACCCTAAAATGTAGCGTGATCCACGATCGTTGTGTGGATTTTCCTAGTAAGAGCCGAAAAAAATAAGAACGACGAAAAAAATGTATGTATATAATAACCAAAGGATGTCTGGGCTGGCACAAACCTGTTGGCTGCTAATGCGGCACATTAATTCAATAGGACACGCAGACACGCCGACTGATCACCCGCAAGCAAGAACGAGAGCAGCAACAAAAACAGCAACAACAAAAAATGAAAATAAAGGGCAGGTAGACAATTGGCCGGGCTTGCCGGCAGGATTAGCATTAGAAGGAGCTAGACTGGCAGAGAAAGAATCAGGCAACGAGCCATGCGCCTAAGTAGCCAGCTTATTGTAAGCCCGGGCAAAGGATCGAGCCCGGCCCGAAAACCCTTAAACCCTGGACACCCTTCAAACTCAGTCGGGCGGAAGTAACAGCTGCGTCTTGTAAATGCAACGCGGAGACAGGAGTCTCTGCGAGACTTGGCAATTATGCGCAGCTGTAAGATCGAAGATCGACAAAAGGATCGAAAGCTTCGCTCCCACACAACACAAAACAACAAAAAAAAAAGATTTAAAAAAGGCTAAAGCTCTGCTTGCAACCGATTCTGTGGTTAAGGTTTATTTTCGGTTTTTTTTTTTGCTTGGGTCCAGTTGTCGACATCGTCGCACCTGTCGCACAATTTATTTTACGCCGAGAAGTGAAAAGCCCCAAAAGCAGTAACCACCAAAAAGAAAAGAGAGAGAGGAGGTAAAACAGTTGCTTGATGTGCAGCGCATATCCGTTTGTCTTTAGCTTCCTTTTCTTAATGATGACCAACCAAAAAGAAGCAGCTGCCAGCCAGCAACCCAAAAGAAAAGGAAAAACAGGAGCGGCCATCTGTAAGATACAGAAGATTCGATGCTCTTCAGATAAAATGAGACTACATGAGATGGCATGAAATGTACACATATTATTTAAATGAACTATGGAAACAAAAGACTTTTTAATAGAATTTAACGATTTTCTATTAATTTTTTATATTTATCCCTAATTTTGTATTATATAGCATTCCGAATCTTAGAAAAACTTGTTTAAATTTCTTGAGAACAAAATATAATAATAATAATATTATCATTATTGTTTTTACATATACCAATATTTGTTCTTTAACACAAAATAATGTAATAATTATATAAAATACACTCAAAATTATTATATAATAATATAAAAATATTTAATATATATTTACAAAAAAATTTAGTACATAGATTTTATATATTTTGTACTATTTTAATTTTATCACGCTTAGAGAAGTTAAGTTTTGAATAGCTTATCTTTACATGCAAAAAACAAAAAAAAATTTTAATTATATAGTAGCGTGATTTTTATTCAATATGCTTCAATCTTTTGAAATCGTATTAAATAATTCTTTCTCCCGTTTACATTTGATTATTGGTAAAGCAAAAGAGTAGTTCACAATATTCTACCGATCTTTTCTATAAGTGCTATAGATTAAATCGTATTTATTAAATGAAAACCATTTATTATTGAAAACCAATATGTATTCGACATAAGTTATTAAAGTTTTCTAGAATGTAGTATTCCAATTCAAAGAATAAACTACTAAGTTTAATCAAGATAGCTATAGAAGGAAAGTCATATAGAACAGCCAGATGGACATTTATATACTTATTTATGGGCTTGAAAAATCTTTTTCAATAGGTTACACATATCATAAGCTAATTATAATACCCTAAACGAGGGCAGCAGAAAGGAAAAGAAACCTGGTCCAATGCGTCCTCCTGATCGCCAGATATTAACAGACCCACAGACAGTCAGACAGACCCACACAGCGACAGCCTTTGGTCCGCTTTAGTCTTGGGCTTTCGGTGCGGATCTTTGCTTGTAATTTGCAATCGTTCACATGTTGTTCTTGTCTGATTTTATTTGCTCTGATATGCTTCCTTTTTTATTTATTTTTTTCATTTGGTGATCATAAAGTTGCCCTGCGATCACTTTAAGTAGCTCTTGCTTTTATAAAATTGCCGAAATTTACGCAAACTGTCTCAAAGTACTGAAAGAATACTTCCTTCTGTTCTCGACTGTGAGAAACAAAAGGTCTGTGCGATCGTTTGTGATTCACCCAGTGGCTGTAGATCAATGTCAAGTTTATGTTTTGATCAAATTTATAACTTTATTAAAAATATGTATGTATGTATAAGACGTTGACACGCTGAGTTACGCGGCGGCTGCGATCGCATCATGTTCACATTGATCAAGTAGGGATCATAGTAGGGGTAATGTAAATATCAATGGATGCAAGATCGCCAAAAAATGATTGTCAAATTGTATTCTTATGTTAATTATAATGCTGTGCATGCTTAAAATGAAATTAAGAATATGAGCTAGGGTTATTTAAATGGCGGTAAATACATCTCAAGAGAAGCAAGATCACTAAAAATGCATTTGAAATTTTATTATTATGCAAAATATTCTTTCTTTAAAAAAGCATATGAGAAAATAAGCTTAGATGGTTTAACAATGGGGTGAAATGTGCACAAAAAACCCCCAGCAGTTACAAAGAACTTCTTATTTACGCATCGAGGATCATCTTTAAGGATTATGAAAAATGGGCAAAACTTTAAAGTGTCTGACAAGCATTTTGTTTGCATTATCGAAAGAAGTTTGAGCATAGACCTAAAGCAAACAGAAGCAAAGTTGTGATCATTTACCCATCGAAGATCGCTGCTGAAGATTAAGAGAAACCGTCAACAATTGCAGAATATACAGAAAATAATAAAAACATTTCTAAAATTAGTTCGAAAACAATTTAAGAAGCTCCATAGCAGAAGTAGCGAGGATCCATTTATAAGAAATTGATCGTTAGTTAGTTTGAGAATAGATATCGAGGATCACTCGAAGCATACAGCAAATAAGTTCTCTTCTTATGTCAAGATCAAAGCACATATTGTGAAACCGGCATTGAGGATCAGTTGTGATCGTGAGAAATGCGAACATTAAACTTATTCAATTTATAGCTAATTTCCTACTCTTTCTCAATGCTCTACTGAGAATTAGCTATGAGGCACGTGAGAAATGCGAATTTGTGGCAACCTCAAGGAGTAATTAAATTTATATACACTATTTTAATGGAAGTTTTAAGGATTACCTCAGGGAATAAAGAATTCCCTAACCCCTCCAAATGTGTGCCGCATTTTTATTTTCTACCCAGACAGTTAACTCGAACTTTCTAGTCATAAATTGAGTGATGTGTTAACATTATCCAGATATCAGACCGGATACCCCGCGCTGAACAAAATAAATTGCTTTGAAAACATAAACAAATTACAAACAATTAATAAAACATTTGGGTCGTGTGTACTTTTTGGATATTCAACTGTGGCATGTAATGGCACCTTTTGATGGGTTAGAGGGCATATATGTATAGTTATAGGGTGGCTTGTAAACGACAATGTAATATGCAACCCAACCCAAAGCAAACCCAAAGCGTAACCCATCAAGCAAATGCCGCCGCGTCAAAGGTGTGAAGACAGTTGGCAGATTAGACAATTTGCCATGGTTCGTTAGGAGTTCTGTCGGAGCTATGGCATATGGAAAATCAAAACATAATTTCCAACGCTTCAATGAATATTTTTTTTTGCAACTAGCAGGGAAACCTTGGCCCTGGGTTCATAACTGTTACCGGTTTCCAAAGACGACGCAAACTAGTTTCGCTGCTGGAACCCAAGATCTTTGTGTATGTGTGTGTGTGTTTGTATTGTGCTTTCTTTGTGCGAGACAATGTGGTTCATTAGAAATGCATACACTTAGAAAAAGTCTGTAATCTTCTAGTCAAATCAATTATAAATGTTCTCAAATTTCAGTCAGGTTTAAAATATCTTCAGATAAAACTAAATTGTTATTTCAACTTTCTTTTTTAAATCCAAAATTCCTAAATACAAGACAGTACTAAATCTACAGAAATTGTTTTATAAGTATTCTCAGCGATAAGCTCTGTTTTAAGTCCAAGTACGAGAGAAATAGATTAAATTTCAAGAAAGTTCTTACCTTAAGAATCAATTATTCTTGAATTAAAAATCAAGAAAAAAAGAACAGAATTATAAAGGTATTATATAATATGACAGATAATTATCACAGAGTTAGAATAACGAGGATGGTTAACTTAATAGCAGAATTAGTGTATAATAAAACGTTTTTAAAGTTAAAAAACTGTAATTGGGGCTTATATATTATAATTATTTTTTACAATATCATAGCAATTTATTTTCAAAAACGCATTGTTTGCCAATTTTTAATGAAGGGATTATTTTTGAAATGAATTTTGATTCATAATTAGCAAGTGCCAGTAGGAAATGTGCCAGAAATTTATGTAGAACGCACCGTACAATCTTTTTTCTCCGAGTGCAGGCACAGTCTAAGACGGCAGGATCAACAAGAACTTCGAAAAAGCCAATTGTACAGCTGCGTCGGGCTGGGCTGAGCTTTGTGGCAGGCACAAATCAATTGGCATTACGTGTTGCGGCTGCGGCTGTGGCACTGGCAGCTGTTATCCTGCCAGACGCATCCTTTTGTAATTAACAACAAGCCGAGGCAAGCGAAGGGGGCCCAGAGGGGGGAGCAGCAGCTAGCCCGCAGGCACGGGTTAAACTCATTAAAGCCAACGCCGGCTGCGCGTACAGTTTTGCCCAAGCTCGACTCGAGCCATCGTTCAGTCAGTTTGTCAATTTGTCCGTCATTCATTCGAGCTGCAGCAGCAACTGTTTGTCGGCCTCTTGGCCATCACCTGCCTGCTCTTTCAGCCATGTGTCTGCCTGCCTGCCTACTGTGTGTGCGCGCGCAAGTGTGTGTGTCTGTGTCTGTTAATGTGTTTAATGATGCCTTTGCCATTCGCGCAGTTATGCTAAATTGCCGCTGCGGCTGCCCCACCAAGAAAAACCACTCGGCGGCACATGTCGCCGTCTCGTGCGACGCGTCATCGATTGTCCTGCAAGATGCGGGCCTCCGATCTGGTCTATAGCCACGCGCCTATACAAAACTCCTCATGCAAAACTTTCTTCATGATTTTTTTTTAAACTTTTTTTCTACCCTACATTCGATTAAAAATTGATAAGAAAAGGAGTATCTTTCAGTTGTGCAGTTATGTACATATATGTAACTGAAACCTATTAAAAAATTATATATATTGGTCAGCATCCACAGCCAAGTTGCCCGTCTGTCTATCCTCATATATAAGCTTCTTGTACCCAAAGGCTGTAAGAACTAGAAATTTTAAATATGAAATGCATGATCTAATAAACCATACACAGATGAAGTCTTTAAGAGCTAGATACTTTCAATTTTGAAAGTAGTATGCTTTATATAAACGTAGTTCAAGCTTTAATTCCTCCCAATTAATAATCATTTTTCCTATGCTTATCGATAAAATTCAATTTGTAGGCCCTGATTTTTGAGTACGTCTCGAAGATTATAAGAATTGAAATTAGGTTCTCGTAGGCTTAGACTTGGACTCCACCGTTTGCATTTTTTTTTTTTGAGTTTTTGTATAAACCCACATTGAAATAACAACTTTAAGCTCCAAACGGAATGAATTGCGCAAAGTGTAAAACTAGTTACAGGGTATCTCTTAGTCGAACACTCTCGACAAAAGTTCATTTGGTTTTTTTTGTGGCACCCTTGCCACATCAAGCTGCAACCGCGCCTTGGGAAAGCACCTGCCAGCAAAATGTGGGCCGCCCTAATGGAGTTGTCTCTGTGCGGGTCTTCAAGATTCGGCAATTCGAGGGATTCGGCAATTCGGGTTTTTCGGCTCTTAGCTTCACAAGATGCCAACTTTTTCTGCTGCAGGCACACGAATGTACATTAATTACAGAAATTTTTAGCTAATTATTTTCATATTTTATTTAAAGTCTAAATTATAATAATATGTGTTTTGGCAAAGCCTTGAAGGCATATATAAAGGGGCAGGTCCTTGGCATTCATTAGCCATCCCTCTGTGAATATGAATTGGATTAATTGTAAAAAATCAGCTATAGATTTAAATGAAAAAATACAGTCTTCTGAAGGATTTATACTTTAGGTACCAGAAATTCATTAACTCACAATTTGATCTACAATTGTACATTTTACAATTTTACTCAATATTATTCGTATTTATAAATCTTTATTTAAAGATTTCTGGAAAAGAGACAACATAATATTTAATAAAAACTAGCATCCATTGTCTAGGTACTTCATAAAATAATACTTTTAATTAACAGACTCTAAGGCACGCACATTAGAATGTTCCATACATATCTAAAGATTTCTTAGAATTTCTAGATAAACTATCAAATATGTGCATAAAGTCCAGTTTTTGTTATTATATTTCCTATTCAGTTTTGGTATGTATGGATGTATTAAAATGAAACATATATTTTATATAATCTGTTATCTAAAACTATGAGAAAAAACCCCACAACTGTATTGTTACCTCAAGGACTTCCATAACATTCTATACAAAAAAATTTAAAAAAAAAGTAGCAGGGCATGTGCACTTCGGCGCATGCGCAAACAAAAACCCCTAACGCAAGATCGATGGGCTCCTCTTTGTAGTTTGTAGCGAACGCTGATTCTGCTTCTGCTGTCGCTGCCTTTTGTCGCTGTGCAAAGGCAACAAAAAACGTCCGTTATTATGCTTCGTTTAGAGATGTGCTCGGGCCGCAGCACGACACGACGCACTACTGCATGAAAACAATATACCACTTCTTAACACCCATAGCGTGCTCGTGCGCTGTTGTACCTGGCAACATCGCATCTTTGCCTGGCAGGCAGCCTGCGTCGCTGCCTTCTCGAAGGCAGCAGCGAAGCAACAGCAGGAGTTCGAGTGCTTCTTCTTCTTGGTTTGTGTAGCTGACGCTTTCGAGCAACGTTGTCGCTGAAGCAGGAATCAATTGCGCGCGCACCATCAGCGAGGACGGTTGTGGAAAAAGAACTCTTGAGAAGTTCTATAATTTAACGCGAACTTCGCTGTTAAAACTGATCTCTCGTGCTTGATGTTTGGGTTCTTTTAAATTGGTTAGTGTTTGTGTCGTCTCTTTGTGTTGTGTGTTTTTATTTGTTAACTGCAAAACCGTTACTTTAAATGTAAAGACGAAAGACAAAGTGCTGAACGTAACGAAAGGAAACTAATTGTGTGTTAAGTGCAAAGAGACATGCAAAAAATATTTCAAAAACAACAATTCGACTGGCGCTGCTGCTGCTGTTGTTAATGTAAGGTTAACAGCGGAAAAGCTACGCAGATGCATTTTGGTGGGTGCGGTAGCGGCTGATCTTGAACTCGGCGTGGAAGCCGAGGCCAAACACTCCAGCGTGGACCTAACGGTGCAGCAAGTGCAGGAACAGCAACACGACAAGGAAAGAGTCAGCGGAGCAGCCATTGCATTTCTTTTGATTGCTTGTGTATCATCTTCGGGGATCTTGGCAACCGCCTGCGCTTGCGCCCACTCGTCCGCTAAAAATTTTCGTCGCCGAAATGGTTTTCGTTTGCGCTCAGCTCTTTTTTTCGGCGATGAGGAACAAGATGGAAGGCGAAGTCTATGCACTCAAAAGGTAATCTTATGCTAGAGTTATAAAACTGCCGTTAGATTTTATGTTTAACCGTTTGGCGTTTGGGTGCAGCAGCAGCAGCTGCTGCCTTTGAGACGCTCTCTCAACTTTTTATAGCCTGTACAAAGTGCAAATTCCGTATTCCGTATTTATGTCCGACCATCAAAGAACTGACGCTTGCAGTTTGACAGTCACATACAGAGCTTTGCTTTGCAGCCTATGACGCAATAAATAAAGTACAACAGGAGGCCAGTGCGAATAAAAGAAAGAGACGGGGGAGATGCCCCTTGACGAAACTTTAACGACGCAAAAGCTTTTATTGACTGCCGCCGCTGTCGCGCAAAAACGGTACAAAGAAGTAGTTCATTGTGCTTAAGTATTTGAACACTGTGACTCATCATTGTTGTCAACTCAAAAACACCCCCAACGGTATTGAAACTGTAGCTTTGCGCGCCAAGTAACGGACACGCACCGAAGCAGAGCAGCAAAAAGGGCAGCCTCGCAGAGCCAAAGAGAGCAAATCAGAACGCGGGAGAGCGAGTGCATGCATATCACGTGTGCTTTATGCCGCGTTTCTGCGCCCCATGTCAGCGCCTTCATTATTATAATTTTTATTGCTCAAGCATAAATCAAAATACATGTGTATTTGCGTGTATATATGTATATGCATATTTAATTTTTGAACTTTTTTAATACGTATGGAAAAGAGCACCTTTTTGGCCGCCTGCACTAATTTCGCAAAACGTTGCCGCTGATCCTTTTTTTTATGTGTTGCGCGCATTTCCGTTACTGTTTTTTTCTTTTCTCTGTTCTTTTGTTTTTGTGCCAAATCATCGGCATATAACATGAAACATAAAATTTCTGCGGTTTGCATACAAATTCATTAGTGCCGGCCTGCAAATGGTGATTGCAGCGCAGACGTTGACTGCCCCGTTGCTCTCTACTCCACCTCCCACACACACAAGCAGCAGCTTTTTCTGCTGTTGTTTTTGGTCTTTGCATTTTCTGAGAATTCCGCAGCGCACCTTTCTTACAGGCGGCAAGAACTCACACGGCGTTGCCATGTTGTTTTTCTTTTATCATCGAAATTGTCTTGGCTGCTTTCTTTTAAAGCTTTCGACTGTTATTTAAATAACAGAAAAGTAATGTTAATGTGTGTGCAGCGATCACTCACAAATTAAGACCATTCGGTCATAAAAATGATTTGTAGACGCAAAAGACAAACTATATAAATAAATTTAAATTTAAAGATTTCTCGAGACCAACAGACAAAAATATGCTATATATTCAAAAGTGTTTAAAAGCAGAAAACTACCAGAAATGTATATAAATATGACCTCAAGGCGTTATATAACAAATACTGTTTCTTATTTCTGGATAATTCTAAGAACTTCCAGATCTAATTGCCAAGCGACCACTGTATATTCTTCTTTTATTTCCCAAGTTCCCCAAAGCCTTATCTGTAGACAACGATCATCTGCTAAACTCTTTCCAAAAAAAGCGTTTATTTATTTTTTTAAAATTGCAAACAAATCTAAACATTTTTTTCGGCTCGAATGTTTCTTATCTTGAATCAATCTTTATCTCTATTAAGCACCCTACACGATCCAGTTTAGTGCTTATAGATCTGTCCCTCTCTCTCTATCCATTTCTGGCTGTCTCTCACATAAATTAAGCACAACTTCAACACTTTTAGCTGCGCGACGGGCAAAGAATTTATAAAGTTCAAATTATTTATATTTTTTCTGCGCTGCCCTTGTTTCCCCCCAACCGCTTGCGCTGTGTAACCAAAAATGTGACCCGAAACTCGTTCTGCACGACAATTTGGCCACTAATTTTGGGGCAGCGCATACCCAAATACAGTTGTCGGTAAAATTTTATTGATCTTCGGGGCAAAAATATATATAAAATCGTTTCATGGTCGTCGTTTTGCCGGTAACGAAATCGAAAACGAAACACAAAACTTGGAATCGAATTCAAAACGCAAACTCCAAGAGATCCCAGGACGACAGCGGACTGAAGACTGGAACTGGAAGCTGGGCAGACGTCGCGACGATAACAAAAATAACAACAACAAATACGTTAGTTTAGGAGCCACTGTCCGGTGTCCAACCGGGCAGCTGCTGCCGCAAACACTAAAAAAGGGCAGCCGAAAAATATTTTTATCTTGATATTTTTTGTTGTTTTTTCCGAGTTGTTTTGGTTTTTGTTTTTTTGTCCTGACTGTTCTAAATACGCCAAACTCTGCTTGCGGGGCATAAATATATGTCTTTAGTGTGGCATGTCTGGTTGCGTTTTCAGGAACTTGGTAAATGGGCCAGAGGAGTTGGATGGACGGCGGGGAACGGGCCGAGTGCCAGCCGTCTGCCAAAATTCATGGAATTAGTTAACGATTAATGATTGGATATTGATTTCACTTTGTGAGCTCTCTCAAGACTCAAGATACGTGATTGGGTCTCTAAAAGTTAGGCTATGGTATACACACATTTGTATATATATATAGATATAGATAAATATAAAACTGTTTCGTTAAACGTACAAGTTGCAAAAATCTGGAAAACACTTAATTTATTTTAATTAGATATACATAACTTTAATTTTAGATATACATATAGTAAAAAAATATATACATATATTGAAGTAGAAAATTTTGTTGTATGAAAAAAAATTAATTTATATATTAGAAATATTCACATATGTATAGAAATATCTCTAAAACAAACTCGTTAATTTTTACGAGTGTCTACTGTATACACATACTATCTCTTACAATATTCCACTGATTAGCCGCAACCGTAAAGCTATCCAACAATTTTAGTACCTCAACTCCAACTTCTACTGACATCTTTCTCCGTTCCTTAAATGAGGCATAATTTTATTTGCATGACGAACTTTCTTTCTGATTTTCCTTAATTGCTTTGGCTTTACGATCCTGACATAAAAAAACACATCCGAAATTAGAGAGAGACGCAAAACAGGCTGCGCTAGTGCAAAAGAGATGAAATGTGCGCTGTTCAGGTAGTATTTTTTTTTCATTTATTTTTTTGTAGCGTCCCGCTTCCTCTGAAACTTAATTTGTGTGCTTGCTCCTTGGCCCCATATCAAATTGGCGCTATCGAATAGCTGCACACACACGCACACACATATAACTATGGAGCAGCCGCCTTTCTTAATAAGCGTTCACAAAATCCGAGGTTTAAATTCTTGAAGATCTTTGCCAAAACTTTGCTTAGACGAGTTTTACACACACACATACACACACACACACATAATATAATTGGTACACATTTAACGCCACGTTGCGCAGCATCCGAGAATCTCTGTAAAAAAATAAATCTCGCATCTGAAATTTGTGTGAGAACTTTGTGAAATGTGAGCTCTAGACTGGGCTTCTATGCCACGCGGATTATAACTGGGCGCAAATTTTGCCGCTAATGATTTGCTTACTGACTTGGCAACAAGCTGCCAGAGTTGCCAGAGTGTGTGTGTGCATGTTAATGTGTGTATGTGTGTGTGCATGTAAATGTGTGTGTGTGTTCAGGCCTATTAATTGCATTTTAAGTCAAGCCTGCTCACAGCAGGCTCTAGTAATTGAGTTGTTAAAATTTTTGGTTAGGTTCCCCCGCTCCACAAGTATACCCAAGTAATTCTCTCGTTCTATTGCCCGACAGTTGAGCTATGGAATGTTACTTTTATTGGTAACGAGATGTGCACTTGACGTCGCATAGGTTTCGAATTTCAAATGGGTTGATTATAGGATGGACGGGTAGATCGTGAATTTAATTTTGTTTTTAACGTTGTTGAAGTGAATGTCCAAAGAGTACCACCTATTGTTAAATTATGGGGCTAGAAGCTGTTTGGGTTGAGAATTTAGGTAAAAATTATAAATATAATATTTAAAAAACAAGTACTTAACTTAAGTTAATTACAGCAAGCATAACTTGGGATCCGTTGCTTAGTTATAGTTAGAAAAGAACTTTAGCTTCGCTGAGAAAACATGGATCTGTGATCTTGGGGCTAGACAAATTTTATATCCAAATTTAACTTATTTTAAAGCCAACAAAATTTTGTTGTATAATTTTATAACTAGTTGTCCTGAGACATCTTTAAAAAGCAGCACTGCACCGAAATACATAACTCCCACCATCATCAGAAGCTAAAATTATTAGAATCCATTAGAATGAAATTCCAAAAGTAAAAAAAAAATTTTTTTTAATGTTTTGGGTATCTTCACATATTCTTTGTTATCGTGAGTAGAAGTTAAGTTTATTAAGCTTGCAGTTTTGTATTTTATGGACTCCAGAGTTGCTATAGCACCCCAAAGTGAACTAAACAAAGTGGATCATTAATTGTTTTATTTAAATTTGAATATATTAGTCTTGATTTATTATATTTATTTTTACACAGAAAATAGTTAACGAGCTTTAAAGCGATTTTATTGAAAGATAATAAATATAGCCTAGGATTTCAGTACAACTTGAATCCACCTTGAACTGCAGTTACGTAATGTAACTTGTTTAACATTTATGCGCTACTATATGTTTAACTTTGATCTTTTATCATATGTTATTTTCATGCAGTTCAGCCGACAACCTACGCACGAGAAAACTAATATTATAAACCATGCCAATTTGAGAGTTGGCAAAGTCGAAGCTGACTGCAAGCCAATAAACCGACTGCAGTTGATGCCCGGTCATTTGCAAGACTTGCCAAACTGTGGCTTGCCGCAGTGCAGGTCCAACTGTAATGGCATAGGCTAAGACATAGGCTGTACATCCATATGCATAGTGGGCAATGAACGTATATTATGCCATAACAATATCAACCAAATGACTAGGCAACTACAAAGAGATGTACAATGGGTGTTTGTGTGTGTAGATCAGCAACAATATTGTATATATATATATACATATATGTATGTGTATGGGAATATGTGCAATGGTTTTCTGCGCATTGCCAGTTGCCGCCCGTTGCTGTTGCTGTTGCCAGTTGTTGCAACAACCAGAGGAGACATGCCCACTTATTTGCGCCAACTAATATTAAAACACCGTTATGCATATCAGCCGCCGCACAATTCACATGGGCAGCAATATCGACTCTCCAGAACTGGCCAACTGGCGGCTCCAGCGATTGGCATGTCTTGGCCATGGCCGTAACCCTTTAATTATGGCAACAGACGCAACGTCCAGAAAAGCCAAGGCAGCATCAGCAGCAACTAGTGCAACCAACGTCAACGCCTTTCCAAATGGCACTCGCCCAAAGTTGGACTCTGGTGGACGCGAACTCTGGACGCCATGCACTGGACTTTCTAAAAGCCATATCAAAATGGCCCAGACCAGACCAGGCACCGTGTGAGAGCCAAAACAAAAGTTGCAGCCAAAAAAAAAACAGAGGCAACAAAAACACACATGAGTGTTCTAGTCGAGAGTGTACGCCTAAAAGTTACCCTGTAGACAGCTTCAAGCAGACGTTATATATGTCGACGTACTTCTTTTCTCACCCTAATCCAGCTAATCGAAAATATATATTATATATATTTTTGAATTGCCTCCTAACTGTTGCACACATTGGCACAAAATCATCATACCTCATTTACTATGTATACAGGATATTTATGTATATAAAAAATAACAAAAAAAAGAGTTCTTAATTGCATTTCGATTACGTTGGCTTAGAACCAAATTTGCAAGTAAATCAAAGTGCGAGCTGGCAACAAGACAGTCGCAGAGAAAGCACCTCGGCAACAAAGTAAATGTTGCACTGGGAACAGGCCCACAGCAACTGGCAGCAGGCAACGTGCAACGTGCAACAGGCAACAGCAGGAGGCTGGCGCTGCCACACCAAATAGACAACAGATGAGACAGCCACAGTCAGAGAGTCGAAGCCACAGCCTCAGGGCCAGGCCCAGGCCGAGGCCTAAGCCTAAGACAGCAAAACGCCTTCTGCAGACGACAGAAACTGGTTTCTTGTTGTGGCAAGGCTGAAAATTGTAACAGGCCGCAGAACCTTTCCAACGCCACGTTGCCACAATGCTGTCCTAGGCATTGGCATTGGCATTGGCCATTTAATACAGTTATTTTTTGCCAGCAACAACAAGATGAAACTGTTTTTGGCTAGCAGCCATTACCGTTTCCCAGCCCCCCTCCGCTCCACGTCCCTTCTTTTCGCCCCTTGTCAATGCATTGAAGCTGTTGCAGTCATTAAATATGATTTGGCTCAAACTAGAACAGGCCAACACATAGCATCAGGCATCAACAGGCAGCAGGGAACAGACAAAAGGCCGTACGCAATCATAAACGTGAAAGGAGTCTACAAAATTCTCAGCGAAACACCGCACTTTATATACACTAACAAATGCTCAACTTTCGCGTATTTATCACCGTTTTGCTGCAGCTGTCTTTAACTGTTCATTTTATGGTTTTTATTAGTGCTAATTAATCCAGAGGGGGAAGGAGAGCCTTCCCCCCTCAATTATGTTCTTTAGTTTATGGCAGCCAATGCACTAAATGTTCAAAAATGCTTACGAGCCATAAAAAGTTGTGTGAATTTGACAATTGTGAATTTCTCTAGCGAATAGAGAGACTTTCTAGCAAAATTCCATAATTACAGATACCACTGGATTTTATTTCTGCTTATCATCAAATTCCTAAGACTTGCCAACTCCCAGGCCAAATATAAACAAATCCCAACGGAAACATCAATAAATATTTATTATAAACTGTAATTTAAAACATTGGTCACAAAGCTGATAGCAGCAAGCAGAGCTGACTGAGCCAAGTGTTTTCGATCAAAATCTGTGAATTACGGGAAATAAATTTCGAAAAATATATGAAAACATTAAAGTAGAGATATCTTTGTGGCGTCGAATAAAATGTTTATATATTTAGGCACAGTAGCTTTCATACAAAATTTAAAGTTTTAAGAATAAACTATCCACTCCGTTTTAGGATCTAAATCCAATCTAAATTTATGTATAAATCCAACATATTTCTTATTTATCTCTTTATCATATAGACCTTATTTATTTATAAAATGCAACTGTCAATCTAACTTACCTTTTTTTTAGCTATTTATAGCTATCTATCCAACTTTTCTATATATACATATACTTATTTATTCCACTTATCTATTTATTTAAATATGTACTCAATCTAATTTTAAGCATAAACCTAACATATTTATTTAATTTACTTATCTGTCTATCTATTGTACTCAAAAGCATTTGTATTATATTTATATTATTTCTTCACTATAATATTAACTTTGTTAATTATATTTGACCTACTATATAACCTAAATTACTTCATTGGTTGTGTGAGTTTTTCTTTGTCTTTGTTTGCACACATAATAATCAACTCTTACGTTATATTTTGTAATGCTATAGCCTATATATTATTATGTTTATTCGACTCAAAAGCAAGTTTTCTTAGTTCCTTAACCCATTAATAATAGAATAACAAGTTTATGTCTGGACTTGTTATGGTTGTTTACAAGCTGTCTCATCAGTTTGTTATGCTCTTCACATTACTAACGCAACATAATCGAAACTAGTTGGCAGCTCTGCTCCTGATCTGTTGATACCCTCTCTGTCTTAGCTCCCAACTGTGCTCTCAACGCTGGCTAAGTGCTTGCTGCAGTTATTGCTTTAGACTAGGTGTGTTGCCTGTTGCCTGCTGCCTGCTGCCTCGTGTTGCATGTTGCCTGTTGACCTGGGCTGTTGTTGTTTCAGCCTTGTCAGCTGTTTTCTTGAGCAAATATTATTACATGATATACTTGGTGCTGCGGCTTCGCGTTGTTGGTTGTTATTCAATGAATTATTAGTTATTTCAAATTTATATAGGTTTCTGCTTTTTTGCGGCTCTCTCCCTCGCTCGCTCGTGTTTTTATCGCGCGTCTATTTGCGTTTCCGCTTTTCGTTATTATTGGTCGTTCTAGGCCGGCTGGCCTTACAATTTCTCAATGGAGAAGCCCAGTCTTGAGCACGAATTCTGGCAGCTCCAGCTGAATCTCTTGTTGTTGCTGGACTGTTGTTGGGGGCGTATTTGCCTAACAAAAATAAATAAATATGAATTTATTGCAGCGTTCGTTCATTTTTCGTCTTCAGTGGGGGCAATTTCCTATGTATATGTGTGAGAGTGTGTGTGCCATTAAACTTAAAGCTAATGCTCGCTGCGATCGTATAAACAAGTATGCGCGAGCCAGCTTTGAGTTCTCCCCCTTTTGTTGTATGCCAAAGATAAGCGACATAGAAATACGCTGAGAGCAACAAAAAAAAAGGGAAAAAAAAGAAAAGCAAGAAAAATATTGTCGCAGCGCCAGTAACTGCCCCAAGTCTCAAGTCCCCACATACTTATACATATGCCACATATATGTACATACATATATGTAAGTGCTTTGATTTTTGTTTCTGCTGCCCTGGCAATTTCGTTCACATCACAATTCGTAATTGCCCCTGGCACCCAGCGGCATCCAGAGTTTCTACGAATTTTGTCACGCTTTGGATTTCAAAATTTGTCGATGTTAGCCAACTGTTAATGGACCCCAGCAGCAGCAGCATAACACATAATACATAAGCAGATATAGTCTAGTATATGGAGTATATGGTGTGTGTATACATTTCTTCTTCTATATATTTGAAGTTCTTTGAGGCGTAAGTAAAGGGCATTTAACGCTTGATTTGCAGCGCGTTTAATTTTACCTGCCAGAGGTAGGTACTTTAGTTTCGCCAGCCTGATCAAGAGCACTGTTCAACGGATTCTTAGCGACCTATTGTTCTCTCGCCCGCACAAAGATGTTAAAAAAAATGTATAAAAGGCGGGGGAGAATTTTGCGTTCAAGTAGGGGCGGAAATTTAATATGAAATGCATTTTTTATTTTTTATCTTATGTGTTGTTGAAATCTGAGATTTTTAGGCACTGATCTGTTGCTTTTGTCTACCTGTCTTAATTTTTTCTCCTCCTTATTTTTGGTAGCTAACATAATTATATCGTAATTCTGTTTAGCTTTGGGTACTTGTGAAATTCTATACTACAAAAAAAGAAGATATCTGCAAAATTCTTATCATAAATTGCTTGTAGGACGGGAAGGTGTCAACGTTTTGCTTTATGAATTAAACATTGCACTTGTCCCGGCCTATAAGCGGTTTGTGCCACAGCAAAAGGAACTATCAAAATAGTATAAAAAAACTAGACATCTTCCTTTAAAGCTTAAATATAAAAAATAACTTAGTATGTTAAGTTATATTAATCGTAAGAAATTTTTACATTTTAAAATCAAGCAGCACTTTTTGTTAATAATTCAACAATTGAATTTCATTATTTGAATTTGTGCTTATCGTTACAGCTTTTTTCAATATTGTGAAAAACTTGGTACAGTTGCGTTTGAAGCATGGAAAAAAATCAGGTGAGTTTTTAAAATAGTGGTCTGCAAATAAGAAAACGGCATTTAAACGTTTATTGAATATTGAGAATATAATGGGTTTATTCAAAAAATTGGCATATACAAATGGTTCTATTTACAATATTTTTTGGTATCATTTAATAAAGTTTTCTAAAATTTGAATAGTTTTGGAAACGGAAGCGTTTTTATTTGCGAGCGACTGTAGCTTGTAAGTTATGACATTTTTAGAATATTATTTTCATATATTATATATTTTTATATTAAACTGCTAATATATATATAATATATATATATATATATATATATATATATATATATATATAATACAAAAATAATTTTCCTTAGGACAAAGGTTCAGATTAACATAGTTTGCACTTTAAACAGTCCTCTAATAATTAATGCATTTAAATTTAAAGGTATTTAATGCTTATTTCGCAAACTAAACAAAAAAACTAAATTCATATTTAAAATTAAATTTGTTAAAAATTGTTTTAAATATTGCATTTATTAATTGCCAATATTTTAATCCAATAAGTTCACCGAGTTTGAAAATTTCGCGCTATCGATCAGCTGTGTCCGGTATTTATTTCTGGTATTTTTTCCAGATTTCTTTTGTGCTTCGCGTTTGGTGCATTTTGTGTTCGCGGCGTCGGCGTCGTTGCTTGTGAAAAAAATAAAAAACAACAAGCCGAGCAATTGCTCGCCCGCCTTTTGTGTGTGTGCCTTCGTTATTTTTATAATTCTTGTTGTTGCTGTGTGTTAAATATAAAAACAAATTGAGTTAAAGTAAAATATTTTGCGTGCAAATCAAATGTAAGTTTCTTCTGAGCGCAAAAGCGATTAATAGACATTTAATGTTCATACATACATACAAATATATAATACAATGTCCCCCGCGCAGCGCCAAAATATGTTTTTATTTATATATTTATTTTTTTTTTGGTTTTTTTTTTTACTTTGCTTATGCTTTGTGCCGTGTTTTTTTATGCGCTGCGTTTTGCTAGTGAATCGTAGCACGCAGCGTATAATCTTTCACAGTAAAAAAAACGTTTTACTGTTAAAAAATAAAAATTTATATATATATTTATATATTTTTATATATATTTATATATTTGTAAATTTGTAAATTTGTATAAAAATTAAAAAAATATACATAAATTACCAAATATTAATGTGAGTTTAATAAAATTAAAACAATCCTGCAGCCCGATCTGAGCGTACTGAAAATGGAGCGTGCCTCATCGCCGCTGATGCAGTCGCATCTCATCCTGCCCGTGCTGCCCAAGGGGCGGGTCGGCCCCGCGCCTCCTACGCGCAAACCGGCGAATTCGATTTGGGTCTGATACGAGAATATCGATCGCGACCAGCGCTGTACGATCGCTCAAATAAACGCTTTAAGGATAAAATTCACATTGCGCAGCAATGGCTGCAAATCTCACACAAACTGGGCTATGATGGTGGGAAATTGTGAAATTAAAATATATATAATATATAAGCCTACTAACTGTTCTTATTTTCCTTCATGCCCGCCAGTCTCCATATTGCGTGAACGCATGATTACGCTGCGTAATCGCTATAATATCGAGAAGCGACGCGTGGAACATAATGCAATGACCGGTGGATTTGGCTGCAGCCAATGGCCACTGTACGAGAACCTCAGTTTCCTGTCGGAGCACATACGCACCCGACGATCGTACAAGACGCAATGTAAATCCGTAGACGGCCATCAGCCGGATGAAGACGAGGACGAGGAACCCTTCGATGTGGACGATTTTCAAAGCGAAAGCAATGGTGCCAAAGGCATTAAACTTGAGCTGGATCCGGACTACGAGGATGTCGAAGAATATGACTGTGACCGGCAGCTGCCTGTGACCACAGTGCTCAGGTGAGTACAGGCTATGGATTTGAGTTTGTCACTGAACGAGCGTAAATGTCTATTGCAGCATACCACAGAGCGCTCTAATGAATGGCAGCAACAACGACTATAACCTGGTCAATGGCAAAAACTCCCTGCAATTGCCCAGCCAGCCGGAGCAGCTGCACGTGGCCAAGCCGAAACGTGCGCCACCAGCGCTCGACGAAGAGTTGCCGGCTGCCAAGCGTACCTCATTAGCTGCAAATGCAGCAGCAGCAGCACCAGCAGGTGCTGCAAATACAACAGCACCAGAAACAGCTTTACCAGAACCAACAACAACAACAACAACAAGCACATATCCAAAATTTCGCGCCTTTGGCGAATTCATCTCCCATTCGCTGAACGAGCTGCCGCACGCAATGTCCATGCGTCTGATCGAGAAGTTTACGCGAGAACTAGTCCAGGCGACCATTGCTAACGAGCGTAGTAAGCCAGAGAAACGTGAGTCGGCGGAGCCAAGCAGCATGGATGAATTGGACGATTGAACATTTAGCGTTAAGTTTAAACCAAATAACTACAAATGTAATTTAAACTAATTTTTTACCTAGCCTGGGAAGCACCTGGAGGCTTTACAAAACCTAATATATATAGACATATATGCCAGATCAAATAAAATCAAACGATAACTTGCATTTTGATTAAACGTATCGGATTGCAAACCATGTCGACGCATAAAAATCACATTTGTTAATGGATTGCCAACGGCCCAAAGTAATGAACATGGCTTGCAATCTGACGGGAATGGATTAGAAATGTCTGTGCCGCGGGCACATTTTCCGCACTTCATTATTAATGCATCTATATTTTAATTAAATTACAGCCAGCAGATGGGCACTTGTAATGACAGTGTTTAAGCCAAGTTGGGAAGACCGAGACCGGGATGATGGCGACGACTCTTTTGGCTTATTGATATTGTTATGGGCGTGTGCAGCCGCATCTCTGCGTGCGTGCGTGTGTGTGTATGTGTGTTAAGTGCTGTGCAACATTAAAACGTCACCTGATGTAGGTCGTGCCTGGTGCTTATTTGTTGTTATGCGAAAATACATATTGCACTAGTCCCGGCCTGCAGTGAGTGTCGCAAACAACGTTTCTTAACCAGGCGAACGAAATTGCTGGTGTGGCCAGCGTCTGCGTGTTCGGTGTCTTTGGCCAGCCGACTCTTGCTCATTTTGCAGCCTGTAATTATATAATTTAATCAAATTACTTGCATATGTTCCAAAAAAGAGAGAAGTTAAAAAAAAAAAGAAATACACCGAAGCGTGTGGACCTCAAAAACCGCAAGTTAAGTGCGGCATTTTGACAGTGAAATGTGATTATGTTGTGCCTTGTGCGTGGCCAAAAAGAAATATTTGCGTATTTTAGTATTCATCATCATTATTCTTGAAAACTTCTGCGCTCGGCAGCTTTAAACTTCAACTTGACAGCGGTTTGACAGTTGCAAATTACGCCAAAACAGCAACAGCAGCATGATTGGAAGCAGCAGCAGCGAGTGCTGTAGTGCGCAGCTTGAGCAATTGAGTGAAGTGAATGCGCGCAAGCTAACTGCTGCGAGTTCAACCAACTTCACGTCACGTTAGTTGCCAACTTCAAGCCAACGGCAAACAGAAAGCTAGCTGCTATGCATAAGTTGCGCGCGTTATTGAAAATTGAAATTAAATTGAAATACTTTTTTTTTATTTGTATATATATGTATATTTAAATTTAATTGGAGTTTGAATTGTTATCAGTTTTTAATTAATTAGCTAAATTTAAACACTTAAGTAAACTCGCGTGCATATTGCATACTTCATACTTGTAAGTTTTAATTTGTTTTCGTATAATTGTTTTTTTTAAATATTAATTACTCGTAAGTTCGAATTAAAATCACTCAAAAAATGTGCTGCTCTTTTTGATTCGACAATCGATTTATAGCTAGAATAAACGACGACACACAGTACACGACATTTATAGCTAATAATTGTAATAAAAGTCTAATAAGGAGCTGAAATATTAGGATTAGATCAACAAATACAACGGCGACAAAGAGATCAAAATGCATAACGATTTCAGGCACCGGCCACCGTCACAACTCGTATGTGATATTATTCATATGATCGCGTGTCTTGCGCGCCTTAAATGGCGCCGCAAAGTGCTCGTAATCGTAGGCGGTGTCCGCATTGTAGGAGGAGCAGCGACGCAGGCGATGATGCTGCACAAACGAGCTGCTGTAGGGCGCCTGGTTGCCATGCCCGGCGCCAAAGCAGCGCATGGCCGCGCACAGCAGCGTACACCAGCGCCACGAGGAGAAGGCATAAAAGTGACGGGCGCCGCTGCCATTGTTATTGCTCTTCTTGGACAGCAAATGCTGGCGACTGTGATGCAAATAGGGATTGTAGTTGGAGCGAAAGCTGCTGTCGCTGCTGTGACCACTATCGTCGCTGCTGCTATCGCTGCGACGTAGGCCCAGGCGGAACAGATTGCCATTGTTGTGCGCCGCATTGGCAAAGTCCTCGAAATCCAAATGCGATTCATACTCAAAATCACGATCGATGGAAACGGCGGGCGTGATGATCATAAATTGACTGTATTTTCGGTTGTGGCTCGGCGGCTGACGCGGCTGGCCGTGGCTGCCACCTCGCTGATTGGCAATGGAGTTGAGCAGCGTTTGATTTGTGTCCACCGAGGAGTAGCTGTTGCTGTTCGATATCGGCGACATATCGTTGTTGTTGTTATTGCTGTTGCCATTGTTGTTGTTATTATTGATATAGCTATGATTGACATTGTTGTTGTGCGTGGTAAAGACGCCCGCCGGCGCCGGCTGCGTGGTGGTCACCAACGATGACGACGCCGAAGAAGGCGCCGGCGGCAACGCCAACGGCATCGACATCGACATCGGCTGCACCACTTGCTGCGGCTGGTAATGCTGATACTGCAATTGCAGCGGCAAATGCGGCACTGGCTGTGGATATTTCTGGGCGTGCCGAAGCCGCCGCTTGGCAACTGGAGCTGTGGCTGTGACTGTGGCTATAACTGGAACTGATGCCGGAGCTGGAGCTGGGGCTAGCGCTGGCGCTGAGGTCTGTTGTGGTTGCTGTTGCGGTGCCGGCGATGTTGTTGTGGGCGTCGAGCCAACCGAGGGCATCCATCATCTTGTTTCCTCCGCACCGCTGTTGCTATCATCGGGCCTCACAATTTGGTAGGTTATCAAGTACTCTGGATAAGACTGCAAAGGCACACAATTATTAGATAAAGAGCTCTATCACGCGTTTATTTATGGCACCCACCTGTTCACCCCGATAGACAACATACTCGGCAAAGTGCAGGCCGCCCGCCGAGGGACGTCCAATCACCGAATGGTGGCCGGGCGGCGCGTGTGCCATCTTCATGGCGCTATACTGCAAAAATGATTTGCCCAGCGCAACGCGGCACAGCAGCAGTTGCCTGCAAAAGATTACAAAGATAAAATATATACAAATAAATTTAGTTTCGCTAGGTCTGGAGTGCCCGACTAGAAGATACCTTGCGAGCTATCGTTACATACATTATAACCCCCTTGCACATTTAGCTGTTGTTCTTTCCTTAGCATCCACAATAGAAAATAAATTCTTGAACAACCTCCAAATTAATCGTTTGATTTTTATGAAATTTTGAGGACCTACAAAATGTATTTAAAAACATGTGCAAACTAAAGCGCAAGGCTGTGCTACTTGAATAGCATTTTCTTCAATTATGGGACAAGTAGGGGAGGTATCCAAAAAGAGAAATATATGCTTAATCTGTGGATGCTTTACAAGAACATACTAAACTAAATTTGGTGGTTCTAGCGCTAAAAGTCTCCGAGATATGCTAAGAAAACCAAGAAACTAAAATCAATTTTTATCGATATTAATGAGAAGGGGCACGATATCGAAAAAATGAAAATCTTGTACTGCGTATGGCATAGAAGAAATATAGAAAAAATTGTAGTCAAAAAGTTTTGATCTCTAACATTTCAAGGTATAAAAACCAAACTTTTACTCTCTAGCTGTTATAGTATCTGAGATCGACACGCTAATACAGACAGAAGGATAAGCAGACAGACGGAAATGACTCAATCGAATATATATACTTTATGGGATCGGTGCTGCCTTCCCGTGCCTGTTACATACGTTGGCACAAATTCATTATAGCCCTTTTAGCCATTGCCAATGAGCTTCTTTGAGCAGACGTTACCTGGGACACACATAGCAGGATTTGTCCTTGTGCGAGGGACAGCCTATGCCGCCGCCAATGCCGTACACATATTGATTGCTCTTGGAGCTGTGCTCTGCAAAATAAATGCCCGCTCCGAACATGCCGCCTATGTAGGCGTGGCGCTCGTCGAAGCCGCGCTGCACAATGGCATTGATAAAGGGGCTGCCGTGGAAGAGCATGCGTTCGTTCGACTGCAGGAAGTTCTCCTCGGCAATCTCCTGGCGGCGATGCGCATAGCGCTCCCACAATTTGCGATTCTGCACCTTTTGTACCTGCAAGAAAACAGAGGAGTTAGCAAGAGCAGAGGTCTGGCCCAACTCAACATACCCTAACTATATTATAGCGTGTGAAGTAACCGCCCGCCTGTCCATTGTCGCGATGCTCGCGTATGGTGGCCTGCATCTCCTCCTCGACGGCCACAAATTCCTTGTCATCCGGCAGCAGATCCACCAGCAGCGTGCACAGATTCACATTGTTGCCAATACCTGAATTGAATGTCAATTCGCATACTTTAGCTGGGGTCTTATTTATACATATATGATTTAAGATATACTCACCCGTGGTGGCTCTCAGCTGTGCTATGCCCTTGAGTATCTTGTGTCGGAACCCGTAGGCGGACACGCCCACCTGCTTGAGATCATCGTGACCCATCTCGGCCAGTATGTCCAGCGTGATCTGCTCGCGCTCGAACAGCTCGATCAGATGATGCAGCTGCTGGCTGCTCAGGAAACCGGAGACATTCGTTATTGACTCCGGATCGGGGAGAAGCTCCTCGCTGCCCGTATTCTCAGCGCCGTGCGCCTCGGCGCCCTGGGCCGGGCTGATGCGCGTGGCGCAACTGTTGAGGGCAAAGGCACCGGCACGCTCAGTATCATCGAAGCGCCCGAGGGCAGCAGAACGGTCTCCGTGGTGGGCGAGAGCATTGCCGCCGCCGCCGCTGCCGAAGAAGCCGTTGTTGTTGTTGCCGCCGCCGACGCCGCCGCGGCTGTTGCTGCGTTTGCCGCCGCCGCGGCCGCTGCGCTGCTGCAGGCGGCATCTGGTGCTGGCGAGCAGCTGGCCAGAGATTGGGTGGAAGCGCTGAGCGCCTGTTGACTTAGCGACGTGGCCATAGCATCCTGCAGCAGGCACTTGACATCATCCGCCGTGGCCAGCTCGATGGGCGTCTGACCCTCCTGGTTCTTCATATAGGCATCGGCGCCGTGGGCCAGCAGCAGGGAGCACAGCTGGGTGCGTCCCTTCTGGGCGGCCTCGTGCAGCGGCGTGAAGCCCCATTTGTCGGTGGCATTGACCACCGTCTTGTGCTTGATCAACAGCGCGGCAATGTCCAAATGGCCGTAGGAGCTGGCATTGTGCAGGGGTATGAGGCCGCCCTTGTCCTGGGCGTTGACGTCGGCCCCATGCTCCAGCAGATATTCGGCGCACTCGAAGTTGTTGTAGCCGGCGGCCAGGTGCAGCGGCGTGGAGTTGCGTCCGTTCAGATCCCGACAGTTGATCGTCTCCGGCGTGACCAGACGTTGGACGCGCGCCAAGTTGCCCTTTTTGGCCGCGTCCAGCAGGGCGGAGGGTCCGCGCAGCAGCTCGGCAACATCGTGATCCGAATCCTTGACGAGATCGGCAGGCGTGGCGCCGTCGCGATTCTTTTTCATGGGATCGGCGCCGTGCTTGAGCAGCAGCTTGCATATATCGTACTTGCCCTTGGCGGCGGCCTCGTGCAGCGGCGTGAACTTCCACAGATCGGAGACGTTCACATTGGCGCCGTGCTTGACGAGCAGCTCGGTGACCTCGTAGTGGCCATACGAGCAGGCATTGTGCAGCGGCACGAGACCGCCCTTATCCGCGGCATAGACCTCGGCGCCGTGCTCCAGCAGAAACTGGACGACCGGCACCCGATTGAAGCCGGCGGCGAAATGCAGCGGCGTCGAGTGGCGTCCATCCAGATCCCGGCAGTTAACCGTGTGCGGATTGTTAAGCACAATGCGACGCACCGCATCCAAATCGCCGGCCTTGGCCGCCTCCAGCAGATGCGTCTCGCTGTCCGGAGGATTCTTGAGCAGCTTCAGCACGCTATCCGAGGCCAGCTGTGCGGCTGTCAATCCCTCCAGCGAGACAATGCTGCTGTCCACCGCATAGGAGAGCAGCAGACGCACCGCCTGCTCATCGCGTGCGCAGCGATGCAGCGCCGTCTGGCCCAAGCTGTCCAGGGCGTTCACCTTGGCGCCCTGCTTGAGCAGCGCCTCCATGGCATCGTAGTGCAGCAGCTCGGCGGCCAGATGGAGTGGCGTGAGGAACGCCTTGTTCTTCTCGTTGAGCAGCGCTCCCTTGCGTGTCAACAGCTCCACCAGCTGCTTGCGTTTCGCGTCCTGGCTGACCACGGCCAGATGGAGGGGCGTGTCCCCCGTGTACGGATGCACAAAGTTCACAATTTCGGCACAAACGAGTTTCTTCACACGCGACAAATCGCATTTGCGACAAGCGTCCAGCAGACAGTGTCCCTTGTACTCGACTGGAAAGGGAACAACGATATGGGGATTACTTAAGAAAGTAACTATCAAGATTCTATTAAATTTTAGATAATTTTTCTGTTAATTAGAAAAATGTCATATGTTGCATTTTGTTTTTATTTAAATACCCTTTTTAAATATCTATCTTTTAAATTTTTCTAATAATTTTTGGATATGTAAAAAATGTTCTAATCAAGTATTTAATTATAATTTTTATATCTGGAATTTTTTAAAAATATTTTGTAATTTTTGGGAATAAAAAAATTTTTAAAATTGTTGATTTTGATTTTAATATCAGGAAACTTGTTTAAAAGAGTTGTTAATGTACATTTTATATTTATTTTATGAGGGCTCTTGTAAATGCTTGCTTATAAGATTTGAAAATTTTAAGGTGTGATTAATGTACGAAAAATATATTGAAAATATAATATTTAAAATTTCAAAATTAAAATAAAATTATTTCCCCCTTAAAAAGGAAAATCAACTCAAATTTTTGGCAAAATCATAAAGGTTTTGGGTTTAGAAAGGGTATTTAATAAAGAGAATACTTTGTGGGACAATGTTCGCTTTAAATGTGACAATATTTTTAATACATATTTAATCAAAAATTTTGTTAACAGGTTTGCATTAAAGCAAAGGTAGACGACTCGTAAATTAAATCTAATAGTCAGGTGATAATTATTAATTTTTAAGTTAAGAAAACAGGAAATCAGGTCACATGCAGCTAGAAATTCGCAATTGGGTATTTTAACCTGGATTAAATAAAGAGTTAGATAGAAATCAGGACACTCACAGGCAATACGGTCGCGCAGCTCGCGCGTGGGAGCCGCATCGATGGCCGACTTGTTGTGGCAGTTGAGGAGCGTGGGATCTGCGCCGCGACTGAGGAGCAGGCTGCAGACCTCGACGCGGCTCTTGGAGGCGGCCTCGTGCAGCGGCGTGAAGGCCCACAGATCGTTGGCATTGACGTTGGCGCCCGCCTGGATCAGCAGCTTGGTGACATCGAAGTGGCCGTACGAGCAGGCATTATGCAGCGGCACCAAACCGCCCTTATCCTTGGCATGCACATCGGCGCCGTTCGCGAGCAGAATCTCCACGATGCCAATGCGATTGTAGCCGGCGGCCAGATGCAGCGGCGTGGAGCGGCGTCCATCGCTCGCATGGCAATTGACATTGAGGGGCGTGAGCAGCGCCAGCAGACGATCCTCGGCGCCGGAGCGGGCCGCCTCGAGCAGTTCATCCTTGCGATACTCGCCGGTTAGGACCGGCCGTGTCGCATCGTCGGCCAGCTCCAGCGGCGTCTTCTGCTCCGAGTTGCGTATGGTATGATTGGCGCCATGCTGCAGCAGCGCCAGGCACACATCCACCTTGCCCTTGCTGGCCGCCTCGTGCAGCGGCGTATAGTTCCAGTTGTCGGTGGTATTCGGGCTGGCGCCGGCCTTCAGCAGCAGGCGCACCACCTCCGCATGGCCAAAGGAGCAGCAATTGTGCAGCGGATGCAGTCCACCCTCGTCGCAGGCCTGAATGGAGGCGCCGCTATTCAGCAGAAACTCAACCACTTCCCTACGGCCATAGCCTGCAAAAGCAGAGGAAGCAGAAAAGTGCTTATTAGAAACATGATGTAAATTTGAAAAAAAAAAACAGTAAGAACGTTGCAATCGGGTGTAACCGACTGCGCAATTCTCGTACAAAGTATAAAGCTTAAAACAGTCGACAACGGTCTTTATAATTAAAGTGGGAGTGGGCTTGACCGGCATTCAGCTTGATCTTTAGAAGTTATCAAAAAACTGTCAGACAAATTTGGTGGCTCTTCGTCTATAATTATGGGATAGATTTTCGACCCAAGTGGGCCTGCCAAATACATTTTTTCTAGATCTTTATCAGTTTTGTGTATCTAGCTTTAAAACCAAAGGAGAAAAATAGGTTTTATAGATTTTACACGCTCCCATTTCGCGAATCCAAAATTTTTAATGCAATCTTTAGGGGAGGTCATCAGTAATCTGTCTGTGAAATTTATTACATTTAACTTTAAAATCGAGTTACCACGCCTCCAGTAGGAGCTTAAGACTTTATCTAACGCGGGTATGCACGAGTATAGTTTCAAATCTCTAGCTTTTATAGCAAGGGAAATAATAATTGCGTACGGACATTGCACAAACCCAATATAATATTTAAATGTCGTGAACAAGGATAAAAATAAAATGTATGTCTTAAGGTTTGGTTCGTGAACCTAGTTTTCTACATAAATAAATTAAGCTTTCGATTTGATCTTTGGTTTTTAATATTTTACCAATTGCAAATAAAACCAATAAGTTTCGTATATTTACATTCAATTTATCTACTTAAAATAAATAAACAATAAATCAAAAAGCGTTTAATTTATGTTTGTTTAACAAATAAAGTTCGTTTCAGTTTAACTTATAGTTTGATGTTTATTTTTACTAAATCGGTTCAAGGTTCGGTTCATAATAAAAGAATAATTTGAGTCTCGAACCCGGTTTGCAGTCTTGATTAGAACCAATGCCAAGCCCGACCTGACCTGACAGCAAGCCCTAAAAGTGGCTCACATGGTTAACTAACTGTTATTTGTCTTTGCATTTGTATACCGCTGGGCGGGCTTGGATAGGCCTTCATCGGCGCTTTGGGTGCCAACAGATTTCCGGCAGTCGACACTTTTCCCCCGCCCCTCTTCGCGTTCTCTTTGGAGGTCTGCAAAGCGTCAACCTTGTGGCCATCATAAATCTTAGTCTAGGTTATTGTTTAGACAACAAAACGGCAAACAGCGTAGCTGATAAAACCAGTAACATAAAAAAAAACAATAAGAAGAGTATCCAGCGAAGAGGTGAGAGGTAAAGAAAGCTGTCAACACAACATCCACTCTGTGGCATATCTATTATCACATTCCTATTTGATCTGGCTCGGAAGTCTAGAATGATTAACGGAATGTTTGACATGGGATAGAACAAAAGATTTCAAATATGTATATATATATACTAAAAGCTGCTAGAGATATTACAACTGAGTAGATAGATAAATAAATACATATATTAAATATATACAAACATATATGGGGCAGTAGCGTGAAATATAAAAAAACTACTAAAACCCAGCAAATAATATATATACATTATATGCGAATAGACATTTTAAGCTTGCCATTTATTTATTATAGATAAATAAATATATGTATATAAAGGGTACAAATAAAATTTAAAGAATTAAAAAGTAAACACATACATAATTGCAATTTTATAACATACCAATAGAATTTACCTATTATGAAAATAGACATAAAATAAATTGTAGACAGGGAACATAGACTATAGTTAAACATAAAGCTATGTGCTTCATTTGAATTCCGAGAAATCTACTATTCTGATAAATGCACATTAAATATAATAATTGTGTTAATTTGAAAATGCACCTCTATCTTATCTTTGTAGTATTTTACAATCTATTGACGTAAATGTACGTTTATAACAATAAAAGAGTTAGTCATCAATTAGAATTAATAGAATACCTTGAGACTAAAATAAAGTTGAAAAGAAGATAAGACCATATTTCTTATATTTATTATATATAAAACTTTTTGTACTGACTGATTAACTGATTGGTGATTAACAATTTGCAATAAACTTGTTTGTGGGTTTTAGAAAATTCCTGTTAGAAAATGTGGTTGACAACGTCGGGTAATATTTGCCAGTGTTAATAATAATAATAATAATAATAATAATAATAATAATAATAATAATTGAAATAATTGATTTCTGAATTTTCTGACTTAAAAACACAAATAATATATGCTTTAAATATATTTTAGTTCTTTACAGCTTTAGTAAGCACTAATTATATATAAAATTAATTAATATATTTTAAAAAATAGAAAACAAAGGATGATAATAATTAATCAAAAATAATTAATCATTAATTTACTAAATCTGTAACAAACTAGTTTCTCAAATATAGTTCAATAACAAGCAAAGCTAGAATTATTAATGAATATCCATAACAAATTATAACTATTTTCAACTTTAATAATAGCAATGAGAATCGCAACAAAGCAACACCGACTTTTTGAGTGGAGTCTTCCCTGCAGACTTTGCGAAATTGTTTTGCAAACCATTCACTTTATTTTTTCTTCATTTATTTTTATTTTTTGCCAAGCAGTTACGAAAGTTGCGTGTAAAATTAATAGAATGGAAAATATATTAGGCAATTAAATGTGCAATGGATAATATTATAATTATTATCATTGTTGTTGCTTTGGATTGTTATGGTCATAAAGTAAGCTCCTTGGGCGCGCACATAAAGCTAAAAACTTGGGTAACTTAATAAAATAAACATAGCTGAAGGTTAATTAGTTAGACAATTGTTAGTTGGCAACTAAATAAAAAATGTTATAAATCTCAATGTTTATAGATATGGCTAGAAGGTCTAGTCAAAAACTTTCCGAGTCTTTATCAGCGGATACGTGTCAGCAATAATTATCGAGCTTCTTATCATCTGTGCAAATAAGAAAGCTGTGCAAATAATGCAAAGAAAAAAGATAACAGAAAATCGGATATAAACAAATTTATGCGAAATTCTTTAAGAGGGGTGCTTTGATATTTATAAAAAAAAACGTGTTACAATTTGCGGGGCTGGGTGATACTGGAGGGGCGTGGCAACTTTTGCTAGTTCGCTTAAACATTGCTCGCAACAAGGTGAAAACTCTGTCAATAGCAACTGGAGACCTCTTGGAGATCTCACTTTTTTGTCTGTCTTCAGAACGTGACAAAAGACATGACAACAACAAAAATTGGTTAGCAAACCAGTTTAGAGAGACAGACAAAACAGTAAACTGTTAAAAGTAAAATACAAAACAAGCCACAAAAAATGAACAGCAGAAAAAATAAAACTGCGCATGAATCATAGACAACAACAACACGAAAGCAGAGTTAGTTTCGGGTTGCTGAAGTTTAAATACGCTTATCGACAAGATATGTATAAATATGCATTAATATATAGTACTATTTTATTGTCAAGTATATACTTATGTATATTAATACTGGAAGCAAGCTCAAAAATATTGTCGGTGGATGCGTTCACGGTTCGAACCAACGCCTCGACTTTTAGGTTGGTTGGTAAACTTGGTTTTCTACATAAATGAGCTCAGATTTTGGTTGCGTACATTACTTTAAATTTAAAAGGAAAGTATAGTGTTTATTATGTATAGGAAATTATTTTATTTTCTATGTTTTTTGCCTTTTATTTTTTTTAACATTTTATAGCTCCGCATTTGAACCGGTCTGCAACCTTGATGCAAATATATAAATCATGCTTATCTTAGACCAAATTCTGTTTTCTTTATTGTATCCATGTAAACTTAATAATATATGGGGAAGAGTGCAAGTAGATATTGAAAGTGTGATATATTTAATAGTTAACAAATATATAAAACTAATACTTCTATGGTAATCTGATCCAGCCGATGCAAAGATCGTTTTAAAATTGACACAAAGAAATTATAAAGAATATATATAATTTATTGCAAGTATCTTCTACAATACATTGCATAACAAAATTAGCATGCCCATTAAAAAAAGAGTACAAAAAAAGGCGAAGCAAAAATTGATATGCAAAGGGCGTGAAACTCACAAGTACCCCTACTCCGCCTACACCCCCCTTAACCAGTCAAAAGGTATTTTTTTAATTAGTTAAGGAGTTGGGGGCGAGCTGCGTGTGTTTGGGCGTGACAGCCGCGCGCGTTTCGAGGCAACAGAGCAAAAAGTGAAATTTGTAATTTAAGTTTTCTTGATTTGAGCCCTGAGTTCAACAGGGCTGTTGTCTGTGGTTGGGAAAGTGTGTAGACAAGGCCAATGCGAAAGATGCAAACGACGTCAGCAGGATGCTGACCAGGCTGCAAATAGTTGCTGTTTTTTTTTCCTCTGTGAAAATAGAAAACATGTTGGGCCAAATGCAACACATAGTCAACGCAGGGTCGCCGAGGGTTCCGGAAACGAAACCAAACCAAGCAGAAAAGTAGGTCAACTCTGCGACCCGAGTGTGCGAGCGAGCGGGCGGAGGCGCGGCTGCTCGGTCGGTCGGTAGGCGGCAACCCTACTCGTGGCGACCGCCGACTTTTAGCCAGGCAACAATGACGCGCTCGTCACAGCGCTCCAAAGTAGATCAAGGCCAGAACCGCAGCAGCAATAGCAGCGACTGCAAGTGTGTGCGGGTGTAGAGGGTGGGAACAGTGCTGCCCACTCTTGCTGCGAAAACGGCTAGTTCTAGGATAAAAAGGGACTAAAAATAGTTAAGGCGAACTATCTTGTCGAAGAATAAGTTAGTAGAAAATAAGTAAGAGCATTGCACTCGGGTGTAAGCGACAGCGCAATACTCGATTAAAGTACAAGAACATCTTAAAAAAGTCGAAAACTGCTAGATATTGAGAAGCGGTTATTAGTAATCCGTCTGCTAAATTTGATGTATCCAGCATTAAAACTGAGGGCGATATATAGATTGTATCGCATTGCCATTTTATCTGATACAGATACACACGAATATCTATTCCAAGTTTCAAGTCTCTAATTGCAAAAGCGGGGGAAAATTGGACATTGCACAAACCCAATATATTCTTTTCACTTTGAATGAGTGTAAAAGGGAAAGATCTGTCCGGAAAAAGGCTAAATTGGCAACACTAGCACGCACAAACAAGTAAATGGTTAGATTTGACGGAAAACAGGCGCAACACTGACAAAACTGGATAGGAGGGCTGCCAGCGAGTCCTTCAACCTTTTGGCAAGAGAGACAAGCGACAGTGCTGGTTGTATGTGCTGCCAAAGTGGGGGTTAAAGGATTTTCCAACTTACCCGCTGCAAAATGCAATGGCGTCGATTTGCGTCCCGCCGTGTCGCGCGCATTAACCGTTTGTGGCGTTATCAGCTTCTTCACTTTGGCTATTTCACCTGTTTTGCAGGCCTCGAACAGCTCACGCAACGGATCGTTGGCCATGACCGTATCAAGATTAACATTTAATATAGCCCGACTGCGACTGGCCATTGTGCTCGTTGTTGTTGTTGTTGCTGCTGCTGTTGCTGCTCCACTTCTTGACTTTTGTTTTGTTTACACTGAGCAGCAGCTGGGCGCCGCGCCCCGACAAATAAAACGCGTTATACTCTATATATATTTGTATATATATATATGTGCCAGCACCCAAAACAGATGCTATGTCTAGTTGGCCTAACTCGAGTTCATGTTTGTGCAGCTGTGAAACATTCACTAGCCATTTTTTTGCTGCTGCTCCACACTAACGAACACACACACACACGAAGACGATGTGGACACACTTAGCCCTGTGGGGGGAGCAACAATTGTTGGCTTTGGCCCTGCAGGTAGCACTGTTTGGTATTTTTTAATTTTTTTTTTATTTGTTAATAGCACATGTCGAATGCACTAAAATCAATATAAATTGTGTGAAACGCTTTTTCTCGTAAGTGGTGTGCGCTGCTGCTGCGGTACTTGCAGTTGTTTTCGTTCAACTCGCGAAGAGGATTGTTGATATACTATCGATACACAATTCGCAAAGACTACTTATAATCGATATGCACTTAGATATTAACAAAAAAAAACAATGTGTGCACACACTGGTAGTCCGTGGTTGCGCGATGAATCGTTTACCTATTAATTATTAATTTGATTTTATGTCGATTTCATAGCTGCTGATATTTTTGTGAAAGTATATTTATAAAGTTTTTAATTTTTCTGTGCACTTAGTATATTTGTTTGCAAATTATCTACACCCAAATTTGATTTGGCGCCATTTAAAATTCATTGCACCGCAACGATAACTACATATGTCTATCGAATTAGGCTCATGTGTCAGCCCTGGTGATAATAACAGTTCAGCCCTGTCACGGGTATCGAGTACAAGTGCATGCCAACAACAATGCGCGCATTGTGCATTTGTTTTTCGCTTTAAAAAAACTCAAAATATTTAACAAATCGCGCGTGCAAGACATCAACAAAATGAACAAAAACTGCGCGTGAAGGTGAACACTAGCGTGCGCAAGAAGGCGGTAGTATTAATAAGCGAAAACAAACGAAAAGTGAATCAGAACATACACACACATACATACACATATACACATACTAGCACATACGTACACATTCACCTGAAACCCGCGGCACCCGCACGCTCCGAAACCAGAAATAAGTGCAAGTGAAGCAGCAACAACAGCAGCAACAGCAGCGGCCACAAACAAACAGCAGCAATTGGGGAAAAAACGCTGCAACAAAGCAGAAAGAAAGGGAACAAAACGCGACAACGAGAACGACAAGCAAAAGTGGAAGTGCAGCTCCACCCCCAATTTGGTGTTGCAGCAGCAGCAACAACAACAACTACAGTCCAGCTATGGCGCAGCTCTAACAACCATAAAAAAAACAAAAACAACAATAACAACTTGGCGCACGCTTCGCTGCCCTCGCGACAGCATTTCAGGCTTCGTCGGCGCTTGAAAATTATTTGCCTCCACTTTAACAGCAATTTTCTGGCAGCAGCAGCAACAACAACAAAATCGAAATCACAAAATAATTAATTCATTTCGCTCGGCTATCAAAATGGAACTGAAAGTTTGGGTCGAGGGCATACAGCGTATTGTGTGCGGCGTAACGGTAAATACAACCTGCCAGGTGCGTATTATATTGATTTTTATATACACACACGCCAACTAATAAATATTTCCTTGCAGGATGTGGTGTTTGCCTTGGCTCATGCTACGGGCAAAGTGGGTCGCTTTACACTCATCGAACGCTGGCGCAACAATGAGCGACATCTCGCCCCCAACGAGAATCCCATGAAGCTGTTGCTGAAATGGGGCGAGTATGCAAATGATGTGCAGTTTATATTGCAGCGATCCGAGAACAAACTGCAGGCCACACAACAACAACAACAGCAGCAGCAACAACCCAACAACAACAACTATGCAGTCATGTCAACTAAAAAGCCGCTTGGCCCCAGCAACAACAACAACAACAATAATGAGGGCAAATTGCCGCCCACATTGCAAAAACAAAAGTCCAGCGTGGAGCTCAGCTATCGCACAAAAGAGCTGAAAAAAAGTTTTGGGTGCGTACAGACGAGCATTAATAGAGAATGAGCAGCGACTAAATCGGTTAACGATATACGTTACGCACTGTAGGAGATGTTTGTCCATCCATGTAGTTATATATTTACAATAATTGAGGCGATATAATATGCAAAAGTGCCTGTTAGTGTGCAAATGAGATTCTGTTTAAAAGCTGAAACTTCGCATCTATAGCTATCTATAGAAAACAAACTTTTTTTTATATAGAACTTTATTGTTTTTAAAGTTAACCTAATCAAACTCAATTTCCGAGTTTTTTCTAGTATTTTGTCTAATTTTGATTATTGTCGGGTTATTATATATAGAATAATCGATCACAAATTAAGTTTTTATGTGAAAATACTTTTTCTTTTTGAAGCCATCTGGCTTAATTGATCTCTCCAATTACAAGGTTTTTATGCTCTTAAGACTAGCAAAAATAAATTATAATCGGTTTACTATATATAGCATAGAAAGATTCGATTTAATTGGTTTATTAAATTGGTTTGCAAAGACACATTGCCTTATGGTTTTAAGTTAACAAACTGCTCTTTAATATGAAGAATTTTTTTAAAGATATGTTTATGGCCTGTTAAGCTTGGCTATTGTCAGATATTGTTGTAAACTAGTTTTGGCCACAGTTTTAATAGCCCTCAATTTTAATAATAAAACGTATGTAATTTTTACAGCGGTTACGATGCCAAGCAATTCGACAACATTGGCATAGTCAAAGGCATACCACAACAGCAACAACAACTACAACAACAACAACATACGCAGCAACAGCAACAACAGTTGCTGCCGCCTAGCAAAGCGGCACCGTTGCTGCCCAAGCATGAGAAATCGCTGTCGAATCCATTGGACATGAGCAGCAGCAGCAGCAATGCGCCCGCTTTAAATGATTACAACGATTTCTACAACAACAACAATACTAACAACAACAGCAGCAGCAACAATAGCAACAACAACCAACAGCACATTTACAGTCAGCTGAGCAAATCCAGCAACGAACTGCGACGCGCCAGTCCTAATGAATACAACAACAACAACAACAACAATAGCAGCAGCAGCAATGAGCATTTATGTGACATTTATGCCAATGGCAACATTAGCAACAATATCAACAACAATAACTCGCCGGAGCTGTACAAACAAACGCCCACAATCTCATCGAATGGGGCACTGGTGCCGCCACCCTATCGTGATCCGCCGCCGCCGCGCAACAGTCCCATGTGTCAGACGCCACGCTTGCCGCTCAGCAGCAGCGCTGCTGAGACCATATCTAATGCATCCTCCTCGACAAATCCATTTCTCAGCGACTATGAGCAGCACAACATGAACAACAACAACACCAACAACAATAATAATAACAATAACAATAGCAGCAGCAATCAGTGCATGGATGAGGGCGAGAGCATGTTCCAGGCCACGCAATATAATGATCTGTTGCAGCTAATCAAGTTTCAGCGCGAGAAAATTACCGCGCAGCAATTGGAGCTGCAAAAGGTAATCAAATGTATATCTAAATAAATATTAAATGTATTAATTAAAATTTCATTTGCAGTTCGATACGGAAATAGTTTTTCTGGAGAGCAGAGAACGCGACCATGCGATTGAATTGGAGGCCATATCACGTGAAATAACCAAGGCGGATCAAATATTCAGGCAAGGCAGCGAGCAGTTGCAAACGCTGCAGTACGTGGAGGAGGAGAATGAACTGGTCAAGCAACAGGAGAAGACACTCAAGTCCGAAATTGCATTGCTGCGCTCCAAGCTGGCAAATTGTGAAACCGAGCTGCTGCAGTGCAAGAATAAAATGCGTTTGCTCATGGACGATATTGAGCTGGAGCAGCAACAGCAGAACAACAGGTAAGCCTTTGAAATATATATACAAAAATATATGAAATCCAATTGACTTTTTTGTATTTAAAACAGACAAACTGTGGAACGTGATTTTCTCATGGAAATGGAGCGCATACAAAGCGACATAGATCAGGCACTACACAACACGGACACATCCAACAAAACGGCAGATAATCTGAAGAAGGAGCTGCTCATGATTGAGCATGCCATTGCCGAGAAGAAGCGTCAAGTGGAGCAGCTGGTCAACGAAATGAAGGAGGTAAATCTGCAAAGCCTAACCGTAACGACCACCGAGGAAATCAAGCATTTGCTAGAGGGACCCAACAAACAGGGCAGCAGTCGTCGCATCATCGGCTCCCCGCGGCAATTGGAGACGGCGGTGCCCACCAGCAAGAATCCGCACGGCGTTTGGGTCTAAAATTTCGCACATTTCAATAGCAACGAAATATTTTTCTACACTCAAGCAACTTGGGGAACAAAAGACGAGGAAATGATTTACATATCTTTTATGCATAGAGCGCGAATTGTGGTTGCCTCTATATATACATATATATCACTATATTTGCAAAAGACACAAATTTACAACGATAAAACTTATGCATATTTTCTTCTTCTTCAAATCAAACAAAAAAAAGAATACCTAATGGATCTCTTTAAGCAATGTTAATTGTTACAAATTTTTAGACACAAACCACACAATATTAACTTAGAGCACAAAATTTTGCTAGATTTTTTTAATAATGTTCATTAACTAGTTGAATTCTACATGAAGGTTCTCAAAAATTATAATCACATGTCCACAAATTTGTTTATAATGTATGTGTATTTACATCGTTTGTGCTATAACTATTGATTTTTAATTTAAACTTAAATATGCCTACTTATAACATATTTTGTTGCTAGTCTTTAATATGTATTTTTATATTTTTCAATCATTCACCATGCGCCATTAGAAAACGTAAATTGTTGCAATAATTGTATTTAACGAACTATAAAACGCCTTTTTAATATATATAATTTAAGTTGTGCTGTTAGTGATTTATACACCATTCCATTCTAATTATAATTATAATTATATATGTACTTAGCACTTAGCGCAGCTTTAGCATAAAGTAAACAAATTAGCAATTGTTTTGTTGTCAACTGTTTCCACTAGGAAAGTGTTTAGAAAACGCTTAACAATAGTCGAAAATTGCAAAATGTGTTAAACAAACGTTAGCACTTAATGCATATTTTGTAGCTTTTATTGCAACATGCATTAATTTTTTTTAATTATTAGTAATAATATTTAATAATTACACAAACGTTTTAGCAAAGCATTTTTGTTGTGCTTAGGGCTATACAACAGCAATATACATACTATATGTTTATTATATATAATATACTTAAGTATATAACTATTAATTATATAAACTAAAGACACAACAATTTTTAGAACAAATTATAATTGCATTAAAACTATTAGCTAATAAACAATACAGTTTTTTATAATTTAATTTTTTTGATCTTTAAAAACTAAAAAAAAAAACGACAAAACAGAAGATAGTTTTTAATCTGAGATTTAAGGAAGGGGATGTGTAAAGTAAATTTCATCTATTTTTAAATGTAATTAAGCGTTTACTCTCGCAGCGACCAAATCTTCTGGTCCAATTTCGAACTCTTACCATACAAGTTTTGGCCACAATACGAATGCGCCGCGACGGTCAACCAAGGCCGAGCAGGACACGAAGCGAGGACTTCGCTGCAGCGGCAGAAGCTAAACAAAATCAGCAACAATTGCTTCTGTCTGTTTCAGTTGCCCGCTGTGCATGGACTTGTTTAGTTCTATCTTGTCTTTGTCTTGTCTCGCGTCAGTTACACGCGTTTCCAAGTCGAGGGCGCGCGTGCGTTTTTTATGCGCGTTTTAAAACGCGCCAATCAGCTTGCATTGCCTACCGCTGTGCAGGGAGGAGACGCCGCCGACGCAAACATTTGCCGCACGATTGAATTGTCGCCCGGCAGGGTCTCTAACTTTTCGGTGTCTATCGCGTTGACACAATCTGGAAATGTGCGTTTTGGCTTGGTCAAGAGCATTAAGTGGCCACAGGCAAAAAAAGAATACCCAGCAGATAATAAGAAAACGAAAGCACGACAACAACAAGCAACACACACACACAAATACGAAGAAAATTGTTACGTTTTTACGACATTTTCCACACCAAATGCTGTTCAATTGTGATGATTGAGATAATGAGCCAACATTTTGGCATACATTTAGGCCGAATGCCACTCGACGGCGACGACCTTTTGCGGAAATTATGATCTGTCTATAGGGCCCTTGGCCTTGCGCCTATTGATAAGGCGGCAAACATATTTTCTTTCTCTCTTTTACTTGCATAAATTTAATCAAGCGGGCTGAGCAACGTAATAAAAAATGAGCAACAATAGGCATTTTATAATCTACGACACACTTTAAAAGAAATTTAACATATTGTTGAGTCTTGGCTTTAATTAAAAGAATCATAATTTATGATTAATACAACTTTGAGTATGAATTTTCCTTTTCCACTTCTCTCGTTATATGCAGAATAAATTAGCCACTCATAAATAGTTTCTTTCAGCGGCTTCTCTTATTTTCCATAGTTTCCATAAAATGTCAAATTGTGTACGGATTAAAGAAACGAAAACTCGTTATCTTCATGGTAAAACTATAAACTTATTTTTAACAGTTTTCTGTGATTTGTGGACAATTTTACTGCCTTTTGACATATTTTTACACAACTGATTTATATTTTTGGGATTGAGAGATGAAGTCTTAGTGTAACAGAAAGATAATAAATTGCCGAAACAATAAAGAAGTTTCATAAGACAAACACACACTCATTTAGTTAATACCAGCTGGATTAAAAGCTGTCACCAGCTTTGCCTTAAATACCCCCTGCTTGTTTTGACAGGAAAGCTTAAGATTTAATTTTAAAATAAAATGAATTTACTTAACACGCTTTAAGCTTTAGTCAGGAAATTAGAAAATAAGTTAATTTATGCTTCAATAAAATTTTAAGCCTCCTATTTTTTATATACCCAAAAGCGCGTGAATAAATATGTCCTTTAAAAAAGATTTTACCATAGGTCGGACGCTTACAGACTCCTCTCAACATATAAAAATTTCATAAAATACCAGTAAAAATCTTGCCAATCTGAAAACCTAAAGTGCTTTGAGAAACCTTCTCATGTGGAAAATATTTGCATACAAATAAATATTTATAGGTTTCTATTTTTACTTTAAAAATAATAAAATTAGCTCAATGAAGTGTCAAACTGAAGTAAAAACTGTGTGAGACAGCGATTTGTGGGCCATGGCCATCTCTCCTCAGTGGAGCAATTTGTACAAATAATGAACTCCGCCCCGCAGCTGCCACTGCAATGGCAGTCAAGTAATTAACCCTCCAAGAAACCAAAACCCACCGATAAGCTCAATATATAGTATCCAAAATGGTGTATGGACGCAGCATCGCTGTTGGCGTCTGCTTTATGACTATTGTCATGTTGCTATCTGCTCTGATATTCTACCTTAGTTTGGGTAAGTAAAAAAGAATTAATAAAAAACATACGAAGGTTTATTGCATTTCTTGGTAAATTTTATGTGTTTTGTTATATCTGAGGCCCTTAACAGTTTTAGTTATTTTGTAGTTACAATAATAATTGTTAAATAATTCAATATTTTTTTTTTATTCCAAAATAAAGATATTTTAAAGAAATATTTTTTAATAATTTTTTTTAACAACTTTTGTGGTTGATGGAACTTAAATAATAATTTTTTGCCTAAAATAGAGAATGTATGAAATGGAAAATTAGTTTTTTAATTCCAATTTTATTAATAGTGAAATTTTTTTCTGATCCAAAAAAATCATTTTGCTTTACAAGATATTCATTTAAATACATTCGCTTCTTTTTTGTGTTCGTCTCTATTTTATAGCAACAGATAATCAACCTTTCACCGAGCCAGCTTTAACCATGTTTTAACATTTAAAACCACTTGTTAAAATTTTTCGTAAGAGAGAAATTTTTTATTTTGGTTGGTTTAATAATTAAATATTAACTTTCCAATTTTTACTCAATGGAAAAACGTCTGAAAAAACAACCGAAAACTTCTTAAACATTCTGTGACACTTCAAAATGCCAAGATTGTTTTCCTAAACTTTTTAAAATCTATTTCTGCTTTAAATTAATTCCATAAGCCTAAAACAAACACCAAAAATTCAGCTCAACTCTCAAATTTCGCACAGTAACGGTCATAAATTGATGCTCTCAAAAGTATTTGAAAGTAATTTGTTCTATAATAGGATAAATAATGGTAACAGGGTATAAAAAGAAAGCGTGACCATAAAAAAAGAAAATACAAACTTTGCCTGTGAGCAAAACAATTTTCGCATTTATTATACAAGCGGCGACCGTTGCTGTTTTTTGTCCTGTTTTTTTATGCTATATTTTGTTTTATGGGGAACAACATTTTCACATTTTTCGCATTTTCATCGTGTTGGCAGCTTAAATACAGCTTTTACATCTATTTTTTTGCCGCTTTTATGCCTATTGCCAATTTGCCTATTGATTTGCCATAGGAAAGAACGCAAAGCAAATGTTTGAAGAACGTCATTTTTGGCTTAACGTGGCGTCTGACGTATTTGTTATAAAGGACCATCTCATCAAGGATACAAGAATTATTATATTAAAGTATATGTCGCCTGTCTGCTGCCTGCTGGCGCTGGGGTTTAAACCCGAGTCAGACAAATGGCAAATGCCGCCTAGATTTGTATTTATGCGCTCTAGCTGCCAGCCCAAAGTGAAATTGAAATGAAAAGTGTTGTTGCTAATGCACAGCGCGTGCCTAAGATACAGGCTCAGGTTCGAGACCACCAAGTCCAAGGATGTGCCAGCAGCAGCTGCTACGCTCAACTTGAAAACTATCCACAATGACGCAATGGTGCGAAAAAGAATTTGATTTGATGGTTGAGCAAAAAGTTGCCATTAATTAAATTAGAACATTCAATGATTAAGCAGATTTGAAAGAAAAGGGCACAACTGAATTTAAGAGACTTGGGCAAAACTTGGGGATACGTAAAAAGAACTATTAAAATAATTTAAGTGATGCCTTGAGCAACTATATTTATTTAATGGTCATTTCCAAATGTAAAGGGCATAATAAAGTTGCGAATATTTATGTAACTGTATATCAAATAAAAAACTTTCACCTAAAATTTCCGTTATATAGTTTGTGACGAAGGATATGAACAATACAAAATTATTGCTAAAAGTTATTTTTATTTTCCAAAGAAGCTAAAGCTTTTGGTGTAATGGTTTGACCTCTAGATTAATTCTGTATTCAAATTTAGTTCAGTATTAAACAACCCCTGCTACCCCAATACTTATTTCGGAAACTTTATTTTATCTGAAATTAAAGTTCTCGAATCCGTGCTGGCTAAAACTCCCAAAATTTTGTCAAAACTATACCGATTTTCATCATGGTTTCACTTCAGTTACCAAAATGTGCAATCAATTGTATTTCATTTGTAACTTTTACCTACGTACTTTGGATACATATTTGTATCTTCTTCATACTAGCACGGACAAATACTGATTTATATTTAATATATAATATTTTTACGTTTATTATGTGTTTTTGTTTTTGTATTTTAGAATTTTATTTTAAATTTTATGGTGGTAGATCAATTTACAACTGAGTTTTTGATATTTTCAAGCCGTAATTCCCACAGGTAATAAAGAGAATAAGTTCAGATAATTTGTTTTGACTAGTCAGCACAATTTTTAAAAAGGTACTTTGTGAGCTCATCAAACTATTGATGACTTCTTTTAGTTATTTACTCAAAAAGAAGACAAAACATAAATATGTTAAAGTGCCAAAGAAATTGCCAATTTTGATGACAAATAGGTGAGCAAAAAGTTTTCTTCTGCGTTATAAAAGCAATCTATATTAGTTTTGTGCTATAGAAATGCTAATTAATTTACGAACTTCAGCATGTTTTTTTCGGTTCAACTTGAAAATGATGTACTTGTAATGGAAATACATACAAAAAATATATAACTAACAACAAAGCCTTGCAGTCAAAATAAAAAAGAAGAAAAAGCAATCAAAAGTTTTGCGAACATTAATTTTAATTGATTTGCTCTTTTATGCGCTCAATTCTTGGACTTTTGTGAACTCTAAAGAAAGACAGATTTTAGTTCCGCTCCTAGCAGAGAGATTACTCATACGCCGAGAATGCAGGCAACCTTCTGTCCGGTCAACGTGACGTATGCGCAATATAAAATAAAGAAGGAACATTTTTGTTTTCCGTATGAAACAAATTAAATGCAACACTTTATGTGGCTTATTCGGGTCAATGTATGTGGTTCTGTTGTGTCGGACAACTCTTGCGTTATTAATTATTTTGTATATTTTTTAGGACCTTGCCCCACGGGCAGCTTTGCGTGCAACAATGGCATCCAGTGCGTGCCGCAGCGTCAAATGTGCGACAAACATTCTGACTGCGAGGACGGCAGCGACGAGAATCCGGTCGAGTGTGGCAATCTCTATGGTAGCAAGGAGCTGACCGATAAAATTGTGCGTAATGCGATTGAAAAGAAGCGACAACAACACCAAAAACAACAACAGCAACAGAATCAACGCCTAACAGTTGTTGGTGCGAATTCCAGCGCCTGGGATTTGCCCTCGCTGGCGGGCAGGAAAACCGAAAGCATGAATATACCCTGCGGTACGTATTGACAAGATTGAGAAATCTTCTTAAGGTTCGTAGCTTTTATTAAGAAATTAAAGTCTAGTGGGAGTCTGTATACGTGATTTAGGACATATACAGCTTTTGGAATTGTAGCTTTCCTTATAAAGCTTTAAAGATAATGGCTAACATCTTGTTCAATTCTGCATTTAAATTTAAAAATATAATTCTTGGTTAAAATTCATCGGAAAATTAGACCCGATATAGGCATTGGTATAATTTCATAATTTTGTAATAACTGAATCATTTTTTTACATGGAATTACTGTTTGTTAAGAATTGAAGGTCCACATAAATTCAATAAATGTTTAAAATTCATGTTAAAATTTTACCCTAAGACCTTTTGGATAATCTCAGGTTTTAAATAGGAATTCACCTCTCAAATTTCCTAATTAATTTTAATAATTCATGAATCAAAATTTTAAGCTACCAAAGTACGAAAAATTGCAAGACTTGGAATTATAATAATTAGTATAAATAATTTATATAATTATAATTTTAACTAACTAACTGTTGTGTAAGCAGTCTTTGGCTGTTAGGACCTTAAGCTTTCAAAGTGCGTATGAAATGTTTATATTTGGGCTATTTTATTATTATATATTATATAAATGTTTTTCTATATTTTATGTATTTCAAATACATTTTTTAAGATTTTTAATTAATTTAAATTTTCTTTCGAGTCCAAATTTCGTACACCTGTAACTCTGTCTATTTCTACGTATTCCACCAGCTATTACTACATATCCACGCCAGTGCCAATGTGGCGGTGGCACGATGCTCTATTGTGGCAGATTTGCCAAGCTGCGTCGCTGGCCGCGCATCAGCGAGGAGGTGAAGAATCTCTTCATCATTCGCAACAATATGACGCTGCGCGAAAATATATTTGCCAACTTGACGCGACTGCAGAAGCTGTAAGTGATCAATGCGAGATAAGAGAAACCATCTACAGATAATGCCAATCTACAGCACGCTCAAATACAACAACATATCACGCCTGCCACCGGGCAGCTTTAGCGGCTTGCCGCATCTGGAACGTCTCGAGCTGTGCCACAATAATATTAGCCAATTGCCGCATGGCATTTTGAAGAGTCTGCCAGCGCTGCAGTGGCTGTTCCTGGTTAACAATCAGCTGCGCTACTTTCCCATGGAGCACTTGGCCACAATGCACAAACTGGAGTGGCTCGTGCTGAGCCACAATCGTCTGACCCTGCGGAATGAGCAGCTGTCCAAGGGTCCGAAGCTGGGCGAAATGTAAGTTAAGTATAGTTGCGATTGAGACTGGGCTAAATGTAGCTGCTATTTGTTAGATTAAAAAACAAAAAGTAGAAAAAACACAGCAAATGTGGTGAGCAGGGTCCACTGGCCAGTGCCACACCCACATTTTTGTACGGTCTCGCACTCGTTCAGTTGATGTATTCAAGCGTGAAATGCTTTACAGTGTCTGCGTCTCTGTCTGCGACACTGGCTAGAATTTTGGTGTGGGAGCTGCGGGGGTCCATCAAGTGCAGTTGGGCATGTTCTGTACTTAAAGAAGAAGAAGGATATGGTTTAGGGGTAACAAATATAAGCCATTATGATGTGCCATGGATGGCATAATAACAGTTTGTTGAGAGCAAAATTCAAAACGTTTACAGAGCTGCCAAAACAATATGCGAGTTTAATAAAGAAATTGAAATTGGTAAGGGAAAAAGCACACACAAAAATTTTAATTTGGATTATATTTAAAATATGTTATATTCAATTAATTAAGGTTAAATTGATTAGAATCGCAAGTGAAATCTATGGTTTCCAATATCATAAATATTTCACTAACCCCAACGTACATCACTTTATAAAGCCTTAAACTTAATAAGCCATACAGCGTGTGCGATTTATTGTCCAGCTTTTTTTGGGGCTTTGTTTAAGCAGCCACTAAGTAACTAACTAAGCGACCCTCATATATCATTTGGTCAGGGAAGCGTAAGAAGAGAAAGATAGCAACCATGGGTTAGATTCAGTTACGAGCACTTAAAATCTCGTTTACAAATGTACAGTTAGTTGGCACGGCTTGTGGCTAAAAACTAAATCTAGTTTTTATACTCGTTCACGAAGCGAAAAGAGTATATTACTTTTGTGCAATGCTGTCCGTCCATCTATCCGTCTGTCCGGATAAACGCAATTTTTTTCGGCTTTATTGAAGATAGAGTCTTGAAATTCTAGATATATACTTGTAGTTATCTGCTCCAGAGAAAGTATTAAGATTTTTGTACCACGCCCACTGGGAGACTGGCAAATCGATAACATGTCGATACACCTCATATCGCAAATCGATAAAATGTGAATATTTCCCACAAAATTAAAGTTCAAGTTACCGAATTTTGTATGTAGATTGCTAGTGACCGTCCCCAAAAATTGCAACTTTGATTTTCCGACCATTTTCACTTGAATGGCCTCCATCACCCCCGTCTTAAAAAATCGGAAATTACTATATCCCCCACAGTTTTTGAGCTAGAGTCACCAAATTTTACAGGTACATTAGTCACCCACTTTAAATAAAGGGGTAGAAAGGGTAGAAAAATATATTATACCACAAAATAATAAAATAAAAAAAATAAAATAAAATAACTTCTAAGCAATTATTTCGATTCATGTATTTGAAATTCAGAAAAACCTTTGTGCTTCAATTTTAAAACTGAATTTCGAAAATTGTATGTGTTAAAAATATACTTTATCTTAAATTAATATTCATAAAGAGTATTTATGCTTTGGCTTGCCAAATATCAAATATCTTTAAAATCGTTTGCCTGCTTATTCTAATTGTTGCCGCATTTTATTTTCCAGCTTCTTGGATAACAACCGAATCGAATACATTGGCGAGAAAACTTTTGCGCAATTGGATAATTTGGAGCTGCTGTAAGTAAATGGAAACCCCAAACTATAATATACCCAATGCCAACCCGAACCCCTTTAATGCAGCCTCATTACATTTGGCCATTTCACTTAGTGTTTTTCTTGTTTTCCCTTTTCATTTTAAATGTTGCTACCGCCATCGGCTCCACCCATCCTCTATCCGCGATCTCTTGGCAAAAAGTGTCGAAAAGTCTATTGAAATATGTTGTACTTAGGTTTTATGGTGCGTATGCGTAATTTTTACTCTTGACTGCATTTTGCTTTCATTTCGTTTTCGGCAGCGCTATCATCGGCGCTGCTACAAGATTTATATGGGTTACATTTGCCTGGTGAACCCCTCTGCCCCCCCCCCCCCCCAACCATCGCTGCCGCGTGACTAGCACATTGTCAGCAAAATTGGAGCAGAAGAGAACTTCAAACAAATTGCGCATACGCACAGTTGACGCAGTTGATATTGGTTTATCAACTGGCGACCCTGAACATGTTATTGAATTCGACACCTCAGACGCTTGAATTTATGCCCCAATAAGCATAAATTTCACTTTCAATTGTTTACACATAGCATATGCTGCTATCCAAATATTTAAACGTAAATCGAGTCATGCAAATTGCCTGCATGTGTGTGTGTGTGTGTGTGTGCATATATTTCAGTCATATCTGTAGCTGTGCGGCAATTTGAAAACATTTATCAGGCATCTTCGTCTGCCTCGGGTATAATCATTAATTTATGCATCAATAGCTGACAATATAAGTCAATGGGTCGTCTGGGCACCCGGCGCGTTGGTAAGTGAAAATAAATCAGCATCACAAATTGCCGCACGTAAATAAATGTGTGTTTGAGCACCGGCTCCCTACCACGCCACCTTCACGTAAGCTACAACCGGCTTAAGCTGACACACGCTGCGTGTACGCAATATTTTTGCTGCTCATCCAAAAACGCCTTACGATTATTTGATATATAGTTAGGCACATTGTAGCAGAGCTCTAGCAAATTCTCAGGTTGAGATTGAACATTTAGTAAAAATTAATTACTGATTAGATAAACAAATTTGTCGAGTAAGTCACATAATAATATATTATATTATTTTAATATATTTAGTATTATTGAAGGTTGCTTTATATATGTCAGAGTGCTCCCTAAGCATACACTTTTTTAAGAATCGCAGATTTTCTAGCAAAAAGATATGTGAATTTAGAGGTCCCATTGATCTTTATTATGTAAATAAATAATTAAATTATATAAATTGATAGTATTCAAAAGATTTATTTAATATGAACTAACTGTGACTTATTTATTAAATTTAATACAATATTAACTTTTTTACTATCTTTAAATCCAGCGATCTTCAGTACAACCTTATCACACACATACATAAGCACGCCTTTGCAAATCTTACAGCTATACTGGATATGTGAGTAATATATGAGAACATAAGAATATTTAATATAAAATGTACTAAGCATGAATTATGGCGTACCTGTAATTAGCATAATCATATAAATAATATTAGCCCCGAACAGGGCAAAGAAACTCGCCAATGAAAATTGGCCGGACAACAAAGGAAAGACACAAGCTGGACAATTACTGAGAGTCCTCATAAAAAACCAAAAATAAATTGAACTGGGAAGAGCGAAAATATGAAGAGTCTCAAAATTTAAGCAGTTCACAATGAGAAACTAAAATATAATTCTGTTTTTCTTTTCCTTTCATACAATAGTTGTAATAAAACCAAGACTTACGAGTTTTGGCTTTGGCTGCAAAGGCCTAAATACAATTGTAATTCTTATATATTACAAGTTTTCAATTTAGACAACAATAACTGTGCTTCGTCAAGCTTCGACATTTGTAATCGTACATTGTTCTATTTATAGCTATATCTATAACCAAACCGATCACACTTTCAATTTGGTATTTTATGAACTCGACCACGCCTTCTAATTTGACTGCTTATTGTATAAATTATTAGCTCAGAGCTAGTCAAACCTTTATGGCCCAACTCGTATAAAAGTTGTGTGTGGTAACTCGCAACAAATAATACTATCTAGTATATATAAGCGAAAATGTTACAGTGGCTCATAAAAATGTTAATAGCTGTGACGAGAACTTAGCTTACGGATGCTTAATAAACAAGAGATTTTTTAAGTTTTTCTTCGATATGGCAACTGTAACTGAACTAAAAGAGTGTGTATGTAAAAACTCGCTTGCTTAAGGTAAATTTTAATATTTAATTGGGTAAGCTCTGAGTTAAAAAATTTAATTTTTTTTACTTTAATAAATTTTTGAAAATATATTTAACTTAAAAGATCTATTGGTTTTGTTAGAATTGTGAATAAAATTCTTTTACATTTCTTTATTAAATTCAGAAAATGAAATAGGGCCATAATTTTTTTGATTTAAATATATAAATAGATGATTTATGGCTAGGATTTATATTAACTTAAAATATATGAGAATTGACTTTTTGTTTATGCATGTATAACAATATTTTTATTTTTTTATTTAAATTATGTTTGTCTTGTAATTTATTTCTAAATACTTATAGGCAACTTTTTTAGTTTTTGCTTTATTATAAATTTTTGGCGTATAAGGCATTCAATTTCTTTTGAATAAATTAAAATATAACTTTTTCTAATAATAAAATGTACACAAATTTAAAGTAGTTTCGTTGCATGTACTTTCAGATACATTTGTATCTTAAAGTGTAAAAGCCCCACAAATCAGCTCGATTTCTATAGCGTTGCCGTTACTTATCTCATGCTATGCTTATATATAAGTATATGTATATAGTGTGATATATATATATATATATATATATATACATATATATACATATATATATATTTATATACATAAATATATATACATAAATATATCAATATTATATTTAATAAATGTGGTCGCCGGTCTTGCAACTAGCGAAGTCTGGCATCAGGCTGTGGCGTTAATAAATTTACCAATCCGACTAACACATACATCAGCATCAGCATATCAATGCCGAGACACACACACACCCACCCACACACACATACACATACATAGAAAAATATGTTGTGCTTGTCACTTGACCAAAAATTGGCGCACAAAAAATATTTAACCAAATGTATCTGTAGCTTTTGTATCTTGTGGGCAACGCGCGCTGTCTGCGGCGTTGACTTTTGGGGCCAAGGGGCAAGTTGACGGCTTCAGGCGACGACAGCAGCAACAGCAACAGCAAGAAATAAACAAACAGTATTATGACCAAATAAAAATGCAAATAAATTTGTATTTTATGCGAAAACAATTTCGACAAAGCAGCGCCTGGTTTGCTGACGGACAGGTCCGGTTCGGACCCCCTATACGCCGGATTCTGTCAGCCAGTCGCTGCCATAATGAAGGAGTTTATTGAAATTGGCGCTGAGCTTGGTCTTTTGGCCATTATTATCCCCAAAGTCATTGTTGGCAGTGAGTGAAATCCTTTGCTTGCCTGTTGATGTTGCCCCACGGGCACACACACACTCACACACCAGTATGTGTGGGTGTGCGTGTGTGTTTGCTTTTGCATGCAAATAATGCGCCTGCAAGCGTGATGTGAATTTTTGAACAGTTTCGTAGCGTCAAGTTCATAAAACAAATGTGACTTTTATGGCACTACGTTTTGTATCTTACAGATACACAGCTCTTTGTATCCGTGTGTGTGTGTGCGTGTGTGCCTATCTTCCTTTAAATGCTGCTCACATTTCTGCTGAGTTGTTGTTTTCTTGACCAGCCCCCGTCGTGCATTACTTTGTACTTTGGGCCAGTTGGACATAAAAAATCGCTGCACTAATTTGATTTTTGCCATTCCAACAAAATTCGCACTGACAGCTCATTTTGGCTAAGCTGCTTTCCGACCAAGAAGTGTATGCGTGTGTATACAGGGTGTATCTTTTATTTGTTTTGTTGCTATTACTGGAGTTTAAGCGCAATGACGTTAATTGCGGCCAATGATGGTAAGGCCAGAGCAAACAATTTCCCCCACCTTGGCAAACGGCGCACGCGAGGACATTGCTCGAAAGGATTCATAACGGTACGTGCCATTTCCACTGATTGGCCTAATACCGTCATTTAATTGTGGCAAATGCCAACAAATGGTTCCACCCCACGCAGTTACATTTTGTAATTCTTCTGTAGCTGGGGAGAATATAACAAAAAAAACATTTTGGTGTTTTTTAAAATTTAAATAACAGCAGATGCACTCCTACGATTGTTATACATATATTAAAATATACAGAATATGTTTTCTGCAATTTTATATTTACTTTAAAATTGCAAGCAAGTTTCAAATTATTGTTTTTCAAACAGGTATGTGCCTCATATATTTAATTAATAAAATAAAATGTTCAGCTGTTTTTTTTTCAAATGCCTGCAATTTGTTTAATTTAATCGAGGAATAGTTTAAGTAAAAGGGAAATAGCTCGTATTTGATTATTATCACAATTTGCTAAAATGTGTTTTAATAAATGCTGAAATTCGCCTAATTAGTTTTTACAGTCTTTAATAAAAACAAGTTAAATAAATTGAAATAAATGCCCCAATAACTTTTTTTTAACCTACTTGATAAAAATATAAAAAGCAGTTTTCAACCTAAACTAAATAATGGAAAAAGAAATACTGTTTAATGTTTACAATATTTAATAACAAAGTAGTATTAATTTGTATAAATGCAGGAAAGTTCAAAGTTTTTTTAAGTACTTGTTAAAGTTTCACTTTTTGTAATTAATAATAATAATATTAATAACTGCATTGTATTTTAAAGTACTTGACCAAAATTCTACAAAGTATTTGGTTTAAATTTTAAAAAAATTTTACATTTACTCAGAAATATTCCAATTATGTTCATATATATAAACCAGAGTTTTTTTTTAACATTTTCTGCCTTATATACATACAAATGGATGGAAGAAGAGCATGAAAGAAAAGTTTACAAATTACCTAAATTAAGAAAGAGCATTCAGGGAGTCGTTGTTTGATCGTTGACTTACATTGTAAGCTTCAGTTCGTGTTGTGCCATTGCACCATTTGACATGTTGTTAAGTGCGCATTGACCGACTCTACCTACCCCTTATATGTTGTGTCTGTATTGTGTGTGGGTGCTTTACTGACGCATTATGTTGCCTACTTTCGTGCGCAGGCAACCGCAGAGGAACACACGCACATACACCACACACTCAGGGTGTGCCTGAGCAAAAGCAATGGGAATTACTTAGGCTACTTATGAAGGGGGGAGGTCACTTATTTCGGGCCGTCGGCAACTTGTTGCCCCCGCTTGAGAAATATGTTAATTGTCGTCTGAAATTGTCAGAGGCCCAAAAAACCAGCTGCCCTGACATTTATGCAGTTATTAAGTAGCGTATTTAATGCCTGGACAACCGCACAAAGCCTGGCCTTGTTTTTTTGGGGACACTAAATGTCGTAGAATTTACATAAAATTGCGGGACAAACATCAATCGTTGGGGTGAGGCGGTCTAAGGGGATGCGCGAGCATTATCAAAAAGCAATTTATGCTACAAGTAAAACATTTACTTTATGGTTAAGCTAGCTTTCAGCCCCTCCTCCAGCCCAATCCCACAGCATGCAATGCAACTTTATAGCTGGCGAGCAATTACCAGTTAGAGGGTTGCTGCTGTAGGGGCTGTAGGGGCACGGGGACGCTCGGATGGGGCGTGGCGTATTGTCTTTGTGCGGCAAGCCATAAAAACAAACTGTTTTCTGTTGACGCCGGCATTGATTGACCAGACAAGTGCACCGAATGGAGCTAAATAGCATCAACATCAGCTGCTGCACTTCACAGAGGGAAGGGGGGATTGGCGTTTCAGGGCACATGAGCGGAAGAAGCAGTTACAGCCAAAGCTGGAGCCAGCACCGATGTCTGCAAGCTGTCATGAATGATGCGCTTCTTTCCTGTGACTGACCAACTTACCGCCCCCGCCCCAACAGCCCACCCCTATGTTGAACTATATCTGTGTGCAGTGATTTATATCGTGCACATCCACACACAGCTATTAAATAAGAATTTTCGTTATTATGTCGCACACATTTCTGTTGTTTTTCTAGATTTTATTGTGGAACTTTTAAAGCTGTTGCCTTTGAGTAGTAAAAGCGAAACTTTTTAAAGACCTACTCCTGTACACTTCAAGAAATTGTGACACCAAGCATAAGCCTTGTCAAACACACAGATACACAACGCAATACTAATTTTAAAATATTTTTTTAAAGCTTGAAATACTTAAATACCTGGCTTAAACATAATGTTCTGTCAAAGAAATGTTTTACGCTTTCTTTAAATAAGTTCGTGTAAAAAGTATTTTTTTTACTTAATTTAAGCCATTTTTTATTTTGTTGATAAAATGATTATTTGAATTTAACACTAAACATATCAAAATTCAATTGTACTTTAAAATCTCAGAACGAAATGTTGTAAATTCTAAACGACTTTTACTATAATTTTGTACATAATTTTTTTCCTAGTGTAATTTTTGTACATATACATATATATCGAAATGCACATATGTAATCCCAACAGTTGAAAGCGTCATCAAATGGTGTATTCTGCTGTGTTGCTTTTATCAGCTTAAAATGCTTGTGCGCCCATTATTTGGCTTATGCGGCGTATGCGCAATCTTCTACTTTGTTCAGACGTCTTATTTCATGCATTTTTTGTTCTGTTTTTTTTTCGCATTCACAGCCGCCTCATTGGCAATCCCATTAAGGAATTATCTGGCGAAACATTTCTGTATAACACACACCTGGAGGCACTGTAAGTAGGCAACATACTGCACAATGCTTTGGCTATAAATAGGGCCAGACATCGGCCATTTGGGGTTAAGAATTAACTTGAATTTATGATGTACACAGTCCTTTGAGTTTGCTGCTTGCGCTGGGTTAACAAATTATTTTTTTTGAAATGTCAAGAAAAGGCCTTGACTTTAACTTCCATTAAAAATAACTTTTAAAGTAGAAATTATCTCAAGATAAAAAGAAAACAAAAATTAATGTTCAAACTTTAATTTGAATTTTGAACTTTGCTATAAAGCATGTTTAGCTTTAACTAACTGCATTATCTACTCCTACATTTTTCAATCATAAGACATTTTTTAAAACTCTACAATTTCAATGATTTTTTTAATTGTTATTATTTGTTTGGAACCAACAATTACAAAATGAAATCTGAATTTATGATTTTTGATTAAAAATTAAATTTTTAGTATGTTTTGGAAAGGAAACCTGACCTTAATTCTACCTGTTTTTTTTTATAAAATTTGATTTGATAATGCTGATAAGAAGAAACCTATTTTTCTTGCATATAAAAGATAATATTTAAATAATTGTTACTCAAATTATTGTCGAAAACTCGTTTTCAATAATTTAATTATTCATTTGAAAATATTATTCATTATTTATTTATAAATATAATTTTGTTTTATTTATTTAAGCGTTCAGATTTACAATTTAAAAGTTTAAAATTTGTAAATAATTAATTAAGGCTATTAAAGAGGGGTAACCTATCTTATAATCCCACTTGACTTAACTTATTACCTGAATAGCTCCCTGGCGCACATGCCGCTGCCCATAGATGGCAGACTGTTGCGATCCTTGAACGTATCCTTCTTGAACCTGACCGGCATTGAGTTCGATCGGATCGACTTTACGGCGCTCAACGAGATGCGGAATCTGAAGTACATTGTCTTTGACCGTTTCTACTACTGCTCCATGACGCCACATGTGCTGATGTGTAAGCCCAAAACGGACGGCGTCAGCTCCTTAAATGATCTGTTGAGCAAGCCCTCGCTGCGCTACTCCACGTGGTTCATGGCAACACTATCCATAGCGGGCAATCTGATGGTGCTCTGGGGTCGTTTCATCTATCGCGATGAGAACGTGGCGGTGACCATGGTCATCCGCAATCTGGCGCTGGCCGATATGCTGATGGGCTTCTATCTGCTCATCATAGGCGTGCAGGACTATCGCTACAGGGATGAGTATCACAAGTACGTATCAGATTGGATTTTTTTATTAGTTTTCCGCTTTCTATATATTTTAAATTTTTTAATTTTTTTAAATTTATAATAAATAAATAATGTTTAACTTTTCCCAAATCATAATTTATTTAATGAATTAAAATGTGTAAGCATAGAAAATAGATTGTCAATAATTTGTTTTGGTTTATGGTACTTTAAAGTTGTCTTTTAGGTCTGAAACATACTATTTTGCCATTTTTTTCACGAATTTTTTGGAAACTTTTTATTATTAGAAACAGAATTAGGTGTATATTCATTTTAATTAATAATAATTAATTATCCCTTTTTAGGGTGGCTCACGAATGGATGAACTCGTGGCAGTGCAAGGCAATTGGCACGCTCGCCGTCAGCTCCTCGGAGGTGTCCATGCTCATACTGGCCTTCATGTCGCTGGAGCGATTTCTGCTCATTGCGGATCCGTTCCGTGGCCATCGCAGCATCAGTGTGCGCATCATCTACTTCTCGCTGCTGTGCATTTGGCTGACTGGCGTGGGCCTGGCCATAAGTCCCGTGATCATCTGGTATATGCTGAGTACGCATTTTTATGGCAGCTATTCGGGCACCTGTTTTCCATTGTTCATACACGAGGCCTATCCGTTGGGCTGGCAGTACTCGGTGTTTGTCTTTCTGGGCGTCAATTTGCTGCTGCTGGTGATGATTGCCATATTGTATACGGCCCTGTTGATATCCATTTGGCGCACGCGCAGCGCCACGCCCCTATCGCTGCTGGACTGCGAGTTTGCGGTGCGCTTCTTCTTCATTGTGCTGACAGACGTTCTGTGCTGGGCACCGATTATGGCCATGAAATTTTGGGTATTCTTCGATCACACCATCTCGGATGACATCTATGCCTGGCTGGTGGTCTTCATACTGCCCCTCAACTCGGCCGTTAATCCGCTGCTCTACACCTTCACCACGCCCAAATATCGCAATCAAATTCTGCTGCGCGGCTGGAAGAAGATAACGTCGCGAAAGCGTGCCGAGACGGGCCACGGGAATGTGGCCAATACCACGACGGGCACGGCGACGGGCTCCTCACAGAATCCGGATGATTACACCACCACCATAATGGGTATTAAGGCTATGCCCTTGGCATTGACGCTGAGCCACTAAATCGCTCGAATTTCGATTCTCGTGCTCTTCATTTTTGATGTCTATCCTATGATATATATGTATCTATGTTTATATGTGCATCCAAGTCATTGTTAACTAACCCAACAAATGCGTGAAATACATTCAATGTGATATTTGTAAGACATTGTCAAGTTTTTACTGTCTACATTTGCTGAACTCCATTAAATTCGCCTAGTTTTCAACCTTTAACCAACTTTACTCGCTTGTCATAAACAATACATAGTTAAATCATGCTTTGGATTTTAGATTGATGCTGCACCTATATTAAAGTATTAGAGAAACATTTAAATCTTTTTTGATATTTTTATACTCGTTCACAAAGTGAAAAGAGTATATTGGGTTTGTGCAAAGTCCGTTTTGCTGTCCGTATGAACGCAATTTATTTCGCCGCTATTGAAGCTAGAGACTTGAAACCTGGAATATATACTCATGTATACCCGCATCAGATAAAGGGCGCCCCCACTTAAAGATCCCACAAACATCACTGAATAATTTCTCGGCGCGCCACGTACATGAAAGTGGACAAACCATGAAAAAAATGCCATCAAACATGAAAGTCGGTTCAGTTTTAACAAAGTTATGGGCGTTTGAAATATGCGAGCTATGGATCCAGCATTCTTATCAATTTTTTAATGATTTTTGACAACAAATTTTACCCGCTCAAAATTGGTTTTGATGTTGTTTTTTGTACTAATTGTGATTAAAAATGTAAATTTTAATTTCTAAATTTTGAAAAACCAATTTTTTCGACACTGAGTAAGGGGGAAAGTACATATTTTATCAAAAAATCCAATAAAAATGTAGTTTTCAATAATGAATATATTTGAAATGCAGAAGCAATCTAGACGACTAACCATGAAAAAAGCCAAACATGAAAATCGCGTTTGAATTTTGCGAGCTATGGATCCTAGAGCATGTCAAAATTGTTATCAATTTTTGAATGATTTTTGACAAAAAATTTTACCCACTTCAATTTTAATGTGGTTTTTATTCTAATTGTGACAACCACAATCGATTAAAAATGTAAATTTGAATTACTAAATTAAAAAAAAATTGTTCGAAAATGAGTAACTACTATGTACTGTGAACGAGTATTAACGCATCGGCTACATCCAACTGCAATGTTCATATTTGTTTTTTAAGTATACCCATTAAAAAATATAATTTTTTTTAATATATGTATATATAAATTGATTGCTTTTGTTAAAATAAGCATACAACTCGCATTTTTACTTTATTGTTCAGAACATCTCTTTTTCAAAATCATGCCAATAATTACACTTTTATTCGATTTCCTTTTGTAATTCACCAAGTGAGCCATTTTTTATTTATATTAAATATTTTTCTTATGTCAATATTATTATTGTGAAAACCCAATCGACATTCTCGAGTACAAATCAACAAACGATATCCCCGAAAAAATGTTGCTTGTAAAATCCCCCTCCATAGTAACTGCTTAACATAGATTTCAAGTCTAGCTCAAGCCTAACTAAAACTCACAGAATTGAATGATTTATACTCTTTCAATACTATTTAAATCTTGTTTTCCTTTCTAGATTAATTAATGCTTTAACTTAACTAAAGTCTTATTGGAGTATGCAATTTTTTTTTGGTAATTATCATACTTACTTAATAAAATATGTTAAAATTTTACTTTTAATTACTGTTGGCAAAATATGATTATTTTTGGATTTCTTGACTATTTGATATTCCTGATTTACGCATTTTTAAAAATCCAAATTTTTTTTACTTAGGATATATATCAAGTATTTCTTTAACTCAAACTTTCACTTTGCTAAGAACGTTTTTAACGTTGTTAAACTAATATTAAAGGCTTTTTCTAGCTTTTATAGCAAAATATTAGCATTTGCCTTTAAGAAAATGTTAATCAGCTGCTCAGTAATCTAATGTTTGCCTGCCAGAAGTAAGAATGTCGCCACTAAAAACCAGGTTGGATAATTGCAGTTAGCTTTCATTAGCTGCGCCAACCTGCTCCTCCTACTGCTCCTACTGCTCCTCCTCCTCCTCCTCCTCCTCTACCTGCTGCTCCTGTTGTGTTGCATCAATTTTGGTCAGCACACGCTTTGAGCGCATTATGTGAAACTTGCGCATGACCTCCAGTTGCTCGAGATTGAGTTGCATGTTGTGTTTGCGCCGTGCGTGCAGGCGCAATCTGCAAATTGAGATAAAGAAACGGGTAAAATGTAAAAGCCAAAATGCAGGGCAACCCAATGGGAACTGACTTGTAGCGAGCCGGAAATCCCTTTGGCAGACGTTACACTCGAAGGGCATCTCGGTGTGGGTGCACTCGTGATTACGCAGCGCCGACGACGATGTAAACAGCTTGCCACAACTGGGGAATTCGCAGACGAAGCGTGCGCTGCTGTGCTGCACTTTCTTATGGACGGTCAGGTGAGATCGCTGGGCAAACTTGCGCTCACAGCGATCGCATTCAAAGGGAAAGTCGCTGTTGTGGTAGCGCATGTGTATTTCGAGGCCCTTAGCTATGGCGAACACCTTGCCACAAATGCTGCACGCCCGGCCCGATTTCTTGTGCTGCGTGTCCACGTGCACCTTGAGCGCCTGCTTGGTGAGGTAGACGCGATCGCAGGCGTCGCACTGGAACTGCGGCCGATCCGCGAGATGGATGAGTCGATGCTTCATCATGTGGGAGAGATTGCGAAACAGCTTATTGCAAAAGTGGCAGCTGAATTGGCCAGAATTACGCTGGCGGGGAATGACATCATTAACGCTGGCATAAATTGGTTGTGTAGAGGAATAAAGAGATTCTCTGGCTGATTGCTCTGCAGTCGGTTCGCCCAGTTCTCCCGTCTCACTAAGAGTCTCCTCCACCATGTGCTGCTCCTCTTCCCTTTCCTCGGCAACTTTGTCGCCCTTGCCCATTTCTCCTCCCGCTCGACATCTTCAGTTTCGGCCGTCACAATGTTTTGCATAGTTTCTAGCTGCTTTTTGGCCAGCGCGACCTTTTTATGGAAATCATATGCCCACTGTAGCTCCACGCCGCAGTGCCTGCATATTGTGTAGGGCTCCTCTTCGCCACATTGGCGCAGATTTTCCTTTGTGCATATTTCGTAGCAGTCGTAGAATGTGAGCTGCGCCTCCGCGTCATATATAACACTCATGTCCAGCATCTGAGCGCGATGCGGCGCCTCCAGACAAACGCGACAGCAGTTGCGCAAGTCTTCAATCACAATTTCAGCAATTGACTCAGTCATTAGTATTCAAAAATAAGATTTAAGCGCGGGCTTTTAAATGACTAAAATAAACAAACTTCAGAGGAAAAAGAAACCAAACACAGCGCAGCCGACTAGAGAGGAGCAATGCCAAAGTAGCTGTAACTGTTTCAGCAACGACGACAAGCAATATCGAGAGCAGTAAATAATGACAGAACACACATACGTTCCCATGCATTAATTTATTTAATAACTCCTAAAATTCATATATTTAACTAATAGAAAAAGTATACAACAAATATTAGTCACTTCTATTTAATTAAATTAAATATCAGCCTTCGTTCGATAACGATAACTCCTAACAGTTTCGATTCTGAGGTGGTCACACTGGCACCGGCTTATGTTTTGACATTCAATCGCCGATTTAAATCCTCATCGGGCCACCAAACACAAACACAATGGAAATGGAGCAAAGCACAACGATAATACCGGATTTAGAACATCCAGATGACGCCCAGTACATATGGCTGCCAATTTTGGTGCTAGTCGGTGTCATTGTGCTGGCTGGTTTGGTAAACTTTCCCCATAACTTTCTTATCTGTGTTGATATTTGTACAACTGCATTTTCTCCTATATTTACATATGCACTTATTCCAACCCATTCAAACATTGAGGTATATGCAATGTCACGTAGCCGTTGGTCACTTTGTGTGCACTTCAAGCGACGCACTGCCACGCGTAATGGCTACGTCAGTGTCGATGAGGAAGACTCCGATGTGTCCATGATGGGCGCCGATGGAGACCCAAGTGCCATTACAAGTCTTCTGGATGCACGCCTGCACATAGCACCAGTCAGTATGAAGAACTTATTGTGTATATAGTTTATTAAAATGCATTTATTTAATTGCAGCAGCGACCGAGTCAAATGAATCTCGATGCGGAAGATATCGCCTTGCGCGTCTAGTTGGGAGCGTCCCAACAGACTCGAACAAAGGACAAACTCTTTAAAAACCAAGGAAGAAAAAAGACTTAACACTAGCTTTTAATATTGCATACACTTTTATTGTCTACGTTATCGTTTGCTGTTGTTGCCAGCTTAAAGTCGAGCGAAACTAATACGCTTTATCATTTGTACATTTATTTAAAAATATATTAAAACGAGAAAAACAAAGATAAAGTAGTCTTACAGACAATGACTCCTACATAAGGCTACAATACAATAATATGTAATATAAAGTTGATTCTAAGTGAAAATGAAAAAGTTGTTCGTACAGAAATGGTAGCTATATGATATATTGGTCCAATGTTGATAAGATTACAGATAAATCTGGAGCATAGTGACACTCTCAATTGCCAAGTTATGTTGTAAACCCTTGAAAAACAAACAAAAAATTTCACATTTATACAAATTGCTCAACAAATCATTGCTATGCCTTTTATATCATATAGTGGACATGATCCAGCATAACATAAGACATAAGTAGTGCCTGCAATAAAAAGACAGACGGACTCTGTTGTTGATGCTTACCAAGAATATATATGTGAAATTGGAAGAAGATTAATGTAGTCGCGATTCTTATGTCAACTGAAGTCTTGTAAACAAAACACAAACAAAAATTCTTCTCTGATCTGTGATAGAAAAAACAACAAAAATCTCAACAATATAAATAGTTCAAAATAAAACCTTTCGTACTTGGTTTTATTTCTAATAATTATTACCAGGTGCCACATATATACACTTTATAGGGTCGGAGACGTCTCCTTCCTGGCGTCACACATTTCGTGATAAAATTACACTATACTCTAGACGGGCATAATAAACAAATGCTCGTCAATCCGTATTTGTGGCGTTCAAAAGACGCGTTGTTAAGTCATAAAATCCAAAGAAAAATGCACCGCCCAGTGTTATCCAGAGTACGCGTGGCACAACGCCGGCAAACAAACTGCGAAGCGTAAATATTGATATAAATATAAAAATAAATTTTAAATAAATAAAACGTACCCGCCGATGCCGCGTTCCTTATAAATGCCTTGCAGTATCGCGGGTATGCTCCGCCGCCGGGACAGACTCTCCCTATCGGCGAGCATTATGCGCGTCTTGACCACATCCAGCGGTGTGGTCAGACCCGCCGAAATGCCGCCCGCAACTGCACCGCACAGCGCCACCGAGAGGGGCGTGGATTCATAGCCAGTTACCGGCGTCCACTGCAGTTTAAAGTACTCCCACAGTGGAAACTGTATCAAGCTAAAGGGTATCTCACGCATAATCGTAGAGCCAAAGCCGCGATATAGACCACGTCGTAGGCCCTCGGTGCGATAGGCGCGCATTAGAATTTGTAACGCCGTCTGATGTTGTTTGTGGCCCAAAAGGGTTTGGGAACGTTGCTTGGCAATCTCCACAGGTACACGAATGAGGCAGGCGAGCTAAAATCGGCAAATATATGTATATATTTAATAAAATTCCCAACGGCATTCAACTCCAATTATTTACCACTTCCGCTGTGGAGGCTGCTGCCATGTGAACATAGGGTGAATCTTTGGTGTTGCTCGCATAGCTCAGCAGCTGCTTGCCACACTCGTAGGCGCAAAAGAAGAGGGCGGCGGTGGGTGCGCTGCCAGCGGCTGCCGGCGCCAAACCTTTGTAAATGCCCCGGAAGCCGCCGGCGCGCCAAAAGCCCAATTCGCTCTGCAGGCGGGTTTTGACCGTATCGATGGGAAAGAGCGCAATATCCACCACAAATCCCGCAACGCCACCAGCCTAAAAGAAACATAATCATAAACATTATAATAAGTTAAGGTATTGAATTTCTGATAAACTGACGACAAGCGCGTGCAGAAATGTTAGCTTCGAGAGCGGCTCCGACATATCGATTTGCGGCGGAATTGCGCCGGGTGCCACTTCCACGGCCATTGGAGTGATATATTGTCAATAAATTGGCTGTCCTATGACCACATTCCGCAGCACACTTGTTTTAATTCAAAAACAAACTCCAACCGAATGCGGTTGTTAACGTAACAACAAACGAAAATAAAGAAAATAAATAAAGCGACTGCGCACCGAAGCGTGCATACTCTTTGGCAACCTAAAAAGGGCAGTTGTGTGCTTGCTCGAGTTGTGTCGTTAAGTTCACTATAATTTCGATTGAGCGGGTCAATAATATGAACTACTAAACCTATTCTGATTTCATGACAATGAACAATGAAATTGATTTATTAAATTGAACTTGAAAATGAAATAACAAAATTAATTTTTTAATTAACAAAATATAAAGATTTTAAAATGAATTTGTTTTTTATTTATTAAGATTTACTCTTCACTGTATTAACTGACAACATATGACACATTCGATCTAAATTAAATAAAAATACATTTATTTACAAAATATATCTACAGTTTTTGTTTGTTTTGTATTTAAAAAAATGTTATGCAGCAATCGGGCTACTGAAAACACTTAATAATTAACCTTAATAGAAACGTTAGTTAATGCAAACAATAATTTAACATATTTCTTATTGATATTTATCTAATATTAGTTAGTGTTACAAACAGAACTAACGCATCTTAACTTCCTTCAACAACTATAGTTTACTTGTGACGTCACGGTTAACCAGTGCTGCCCATTCGATAGATCGGCTTTTTTCAAAACGATAGTTTTGTTTTTGTCCTATCGCACTAAATATCGCTTCGTAAACATATGATTTCGCGTTTTAGCCGTGGCTACGGGCAGCAATTGGAAAAAGAGTTGAGTTGCAATACACGGCGCACTTGAAAATACAAATAACTCACTAATAACATCGCAACATGGCCATACGATTAACCCAAAGATTGCTGCAGACACAGACGCCGTTCCTGACGCGCGTAAGTTGTGACCAAAAACCAGAGGTGTCCGAAATTGGCCAACGGAGCTGCGCTGGCCATGCACAATTACATAATGTCTTCGCTGGCCACAATTGATATTAAAATTACATTTCATTTGCCGTTGGCAGGGCTATCCGCTGCTCGTGACCAAGGAGAAGTCGGAGGATGTGGCTCATACGAAAACAGCGCTGCAAAAGAAGCTAACGGTACGTTTTTTGAGGTTATAAAGTTTGATATGCGTATTGGTAATCTTTCCGCATCCGCGGCTGCGTCTCATCAGGGCACTGACATACCCTCGGCACAGTATGGCGGACGCCACGGTGTCACCATGCTACCTGGCGGCGGCATTGGACCCGAACTGATGACCTATGTGCGCGAGATCTTTAGTTATTGCGGAGCACCCATTGATTTTGAGGTGATCGACATTGATCCCTCGACCGAGGGCAACGATGATCTGGACTATGCGATCACCTCCATTAAGCGTAATGGCGTTGCGCTCAAAGGCAACATTGAGACCAAGTCGCAGAATCTGACGGAAACGTCGCGCAACGTCGCCATACGCAATGAGCTGGATCTCTACGTGAATGTGGTGCACTGCAAATCGTATCCGGGCATTCCAGCACGCCACAAGGATGTTGACGTTGTGCTCATCCGCCAAAATACGGACGGCGAGTATGCCATGTTGGAGCATGAATCGGTCCGCGGCGTTGTGGAAAGCATGAAGGTCGTGACCGTGGATAATGCCGAGCGTGTGGCCCGCTATGCCTTCGAGTATGCGCGCCAGAACAATCGCAAACGTGTGACGACCATACACAAGGCGAACATCATGAAGTTGTCGGACGGCCTCTTCCTGGACGTGGCCAATCGTGTGCACAAGGACTATCCGGAGCTGGAGCATAACAACATGATCATCGACAACACCTGCATGCAGGCCGTCTCTAATCCACATCAGTTTGACGTCATGAACATGACCAATTTGTATGGCACAATTGTGTCGAACGTGATTTGTGGCCTGATCGGCGGCGCTGGCCTCATCTCTGGACGCAACTATGGCGATCATGTGAGTAGCATATTCTTTACACATATAGAAATTTGTATATATTATATATATAGTTATATGCACTGTACCATTTTATTAATGCCTTATGATTTTCTTTTTAGTATGCTATCTTTGAGCCCGGCACCCGTAACACTGGCACTGCCATTGCCGGCAAGAATATTGCGAATCCCGTTGCGATGATCAATGCCAGTATTGATATGTTGAACCATTTGGGCCATAAGGAACACGGCAAGGTTATCTATGATGCGACCTACCAGACCATTGTCAACGATGCCATACGCACGCCAGGTTTGATATGATTATAAATTAGTTTGTGGCCGTATTTCATTTTACCATTACGGCGCGGAACTCTGAAAGAACAGAATATTTAATAACATTTTGCACATTTCTCTCTTTTAGATCTGGGCGGCAATCACAGCAGCACCGATGTAGTTGCGAACATACTCAAGATCTTGAGTGCCAAACGCGTGAATTGGTAAAATAATTGACTTGCATATCAAATGATTGTTTTTAAGCATTTTTGTTTTTGAAAGAAGAGAACGTACATCTCTTTTAGTGCTGTATTTAGTATTACTGCGTATATTTATAACGTATGTACCATCTATTCGCTTGTCCTATTTACTTCACTGTTACACGATGCTGTTACATGGCGCGCCTATTATTTGTACTATAAAATTTCATGCTCTTATGTATTATTATTTCCACTACAACTTGAAACAGAACTGTAAGTGTGTTTTATGTATTTTTTACACCCGTTGCTGTTAAACTTAACCGTGCCTAACCCAAATCCCCAAAACACAATCACACGAAATTTACTAATTATGTTATTGCTTTAAGTTGTTTTCAATATTTATTTTATCGTTTGTTCTATTATAAGTAGTCTTTCCGTAGTACCAGCACACACAAAAACACACCCACTATACACACACGTATGTAGCTGCGTCGATACCATTGTATTCCTTTTGAATGTTTAACAAATGAAATGAAATCTGTACAAATCTAATCCGACATATTTACGTCTATTTTTCTACTCCCCAATTTATATACCATGCTTAACCGTTCCACAGGCCACATGGAAACTATTTCAACCAGAGTTAGGCACCCTTTGTGTATACGAAAAAGCAAAAAGTCAATGCCCTACTAAACCAATAAAAAAAAACGTAAACCAAATTTTCATATTAACCCACAACTAAGCCAATCAGAGCCAACTGTTATACAGAATTGTTTCATCCCAAGCCAATATGCATACGGCGTTTGTTGTGATGTCAGTAAATATAATTAGAAGCAATCCATTTAATTTACAATGTGGTCAAAACATTTATGCTGCTTTGCCAAAACAAAAATCTCCCCGCCCCGGCTAAGTGTTATATGTGTTCGGTGCACCTCCGATGTTCAAAGTGTTATACTGCAGGTAATATGAATTTTAATTGTACATTTTTATATATCACAACAATATATTCACCTTCACTTATTAATTATTATAGTTTAACGCATTTCCTATGTTCTATTTCACAGAATTTCGAACGCTCTGCAACGTCTTGAACACGACATACTTTGATTCTTTTTAATTTGCTAACCCATTAGGCTTATATTTATAACCCTTAAGCAAATACAACTCGGCCTTCTCAAATCTGCAATAATTTCAAGTTTCAAAGGTGTACAGTGATACCATATATTTGTAAATTTTTCAAAAACGATAATTATATAAAAGTAAATTCAAGCAAAATGTATTATTCTGTTCGAATATTTATTAAATAGTTGAAAATAACAAACCAAAAATGAAGAAATGCTTATTAGAACAAACACTGGTATAATTATAATGCGTACACTGCTGGACAAAACGAAAACAAAGATCAATGTAGTTATAAATAACATATACTTCTTTCGAATAGCAAAATATAAATATTTCTGTTATACTGTTCTCTTTTGTATTTGTTCCTAGAATTTTAGCCTGTTTAAAGGTTTTATCATTTGTGGAACATAAATGGAAGTTTTAGCGCCACAGTTGCGACAGTTGAACAACTACCATCTGAGGCGACTATCCCAACCGGTGGACCGAATGATAAATTTGTTATTATTGATTATGCAACGAAGGCGAACGTGTTGGACAAAACGCCTGACCTGACTTGGTTTTTCTCCGATGGAGTAGTGGCTAAAGGGCGATTGGTGGGAATCTCACTCAATAGTTTTAAGCCATTGTATTGAGTTTCTAAAGCAGAATTCGCCAATTTTGTGAAAACCAACAATCAAACCATTTAAGTCGGTCCTCGTCTGCTCGCATTTCACCATCAACCTGCCACATTTTAAATGCGTAACGTTATCACATATCTATCAGGATATGCTAGATTGAGTAGCAATATTCATTGATATTTGCCACTGTGAAGGACGCAAAGAGTAAATTGGAAACAAATAAGAGTGCGATAATAGCACAATTGAGCGTAGAGAACTGGTACAAAAAGATAAAGGTTTATTGAGATAACGGTTTAGCGAAAACTGTAAAACATACCATATGAAAGAGAAAAAAAGTAAAGCGTACCCATTTGAGCAATACACTCAAATTGAGCGCATTCACGAAAATCGGCATACAATTAAAAATATTAGTACACGACATTCACTCGCGTTACAACGGATAAAGGAAACAGTAAATCAGTTAATGAGTTTGAAATACCGGTGTTTCACAACATAAAAAAACCATCTTGTTTGCTTCGAAACAAAAGCCGTTTTTAGTGAACTATTAGCTGTGATCTATACCAGGCCAGTGTTAATATCTTAATTCTACATATCAATGCAAACACAAAAAACATTTGCTAGTTTCGGTCAATTTTTTTTATCAGAATTGTTTTTTTTATTTAACCTTAAAAAAACGGCGACATAAATCAAGAGACCTCCACAGAGAACCAGGTGCCAGCGCTTAGAAGCGCAGCTTCTGGAAGAACCACTTGTTCTTGCCCTCCTTGTACACCGACTCGAATTTGACGCGCGTCTGGAAACGATGGGTCTTGCGCTTGACGGGATCCTTCAGGTCCTTGGGCGACAGCTTCTCGAAGCTGATGTCGTGCGCTGTGTAGCGGGTGGGCATCAAATGATTGTAGTTCAAGCTCTTCAGGAAGGGCTTGATCTTGGACTTCTTCTTCAGCTTATTCTTGCCCATCTTCTTGGTAACCTTGCGCGGGTATCTGTCGATGCCAGCGACGAGTGCATGTCCGAAGGGCTTCTCCGGCGTGCCATCATCGGAGGTCTTCACGATGATGGCCTTGCGGCCGGCGTAACGTCCGCTAAGGACGATTACTATCTTGCCCTGTTTCATAATTTTCCTCATCTTGGCGGCTGTTCAGCGTCCAATTCAATCCAATTGATGGTTGTTGTTGTTGTTGTTGTGGCAGCGACGTCGACGACAGCAGCGAACGTGCATGCAAAGTAAATGTAATAAAAATGCAGAAAATTAGCACAAAATCACTATATCGCTTTCATCGCAAGCACTTTAACAAATCGGCCCGCCAATTATTATTTAGCACTTGAATGTTATTGCAACATTATTCAGTCTGTAACTATTTTGTTTTGATTGGCAGTTTTCAAAATTCTGTGGTATGGCCAAATTACGTTTTATTTTGATAATATTTGTATGTGGGCATGTTTAACACTATTCTAATTCAAATTGCGCTTTTAATAATTGGCGTTGTTTTGTTAACACACTATAATTTTACGATTTTATTTTAGGCACAAATTCTACGCGAACTTACAGGTCTGTTCGCTGACCGGAAAAGAAAGAAAAAAGTGACAGCTACTGTGACAGTTGGCAGCACGCTTGGCGTTGCCATGTAGGTGGTTACCACAATCTGGCACTCAAATAACTTTCGCGCGTAATTTAACACAACTGTTGCCAAACAGTTGAGTTGAAAATAATACGAAGCGCTGTGGCGAACAATATAAATCCGTGGCTTTTTAAGTTGTGAGAGCGAGAGAAAAAAGATTTCGTTTTTACTCTTTTTGCGTTAAATTTTCGTAATTTCTTAGTCTTAGCTTTTATTTTTATTTATTGTTTGTGGCTCGAGAACAATTTTTTCGAAAATAGTCTGTATAGCTTGAGAAATATGTGCTTACATATTTGTTTGTAAATTAAGTCGCAGCTGGTTCTTTATATTTTTAGAAATGAAAAAGCCCAAATTTATCGTTTATTATTAACAAAACTGGTGTATTTCATCACATTTAAAAAATTACAAGATAAAATGAGTAAAAGTAAAAACTAAAAATGATTGTGACAAACAATTAAACGTGAATTCAATCAGCTATATTTAGTTATGCATGGGGTGTTTAAGCACATTCGCTTCGATGAACCATCATAACGCTAACCTTATCCAAACGATTTTTAATATTATAGCGGCTGCCTGAAAAGTTAATATTGAGGTAAATATATATGTACATGTATATTGGTTTGGATTAATATATACTTACCCTTCTTAATTTCTATAGTGTCGCCTGTATACAAAATATCTTGGTGTGTTTCAGCCGAATCTGGCTTATTACCTCAAAGTCAAACTGGCCGTGAAGCGCCACAAAACGCTGCGTGTGGAAACGGGGTAAACGTTAAATTCATTGATATTATTATTATATTACTGGTTCGCACCAATGTGTTGGTCTTGACACGCTTTAAGCCGCGCGCCTGCAGCGGCTGAAAGCGCATGTAGCCCATGGAGTAACGATCCTCGGAGTTATAGAAGGCATATTCAATGCCGTCAATATTCGTGAAGTGCAAATTGGCCGCTCGAGCTGCAAGAAATAAAAAGAAATTTAAAAAACAAGAATTATCAATTCCATAACATATATATGACTAGTAAATATCAAGCGAGCAAATACATTTTCATTCAGATCAAAATCTGTTCGTCTATAGAAAGCTTTTAAAATTAGACAAATTTTTGCCCATATAATATAGGTACCCAAATATTTTGCTTTGGAAAGTTGCCATTAAATTTCACTAAAAACATAAAAAATGATTGTAAAATTGATTTGGATGTAAGCTCTAGTTAGGAGTGTTCGTTAAGGAAATACCCTGTATCCAACTGTGGGTATTTCATTGCTGCTTCTCTGCTTACAATAAATTCTTGATTAACTTCTATCTTTACGAAACTTAAGAGGCTTAAGAGCATTCAAATCTATGTACAAAACAAAGTTTTATTATTTGAATTGCGTTTTTTCAATTTTTGGGGCAAGTGGGGGCGATATACATAAAAGGGAAATATTTTTAATCTGTGCATGTTTACATAAATATAATAAACTAAGTTCAAAAAACTCGATCTTCTAACCGATATTTGTGGTTTTAAAGAAAATGGGCGGGTTTATCGAGAATTTGTTTTAAACTTGATCTGCATATGGTAAACACGATATTAAAAAAATTAAAATCAAATCAGACGAACATGGCTAAATTAACTTGAATAGTAACGTTGACCAAGAATGAGGTCGGAAATGCCTTTCTGCTTGTAACATACATTCGCACAAAAACTATGATACCTTTTTTACTTATTTTCAATAGCTTCAAGGTATACCAAGTTAAATTTTTTTTAATTTTAAGTAAATACCTAGCTCCTACGGTTTGTGCTGTGCGTTGCTCATAAGTCAGTCAGTCAATCAGTCCAAACGGAACAAATAATTTGTTAAATATACAGTTAGATAACCTACAGACAAGCATGGAATCACTCCGGATATCGGTGGCGTCGTTGGTATCGCGCGGCACCTCGTTGGTGCCGCAAAGCCAGGCAACCAGCGTTTCCGATGTTTGTTCGTGAGCTTGGTTGGAGGTTAGAGAAGCGGGCGTCTGCTCCAGGACATCATTGGATGGGGGAGGCATTGGGGACTCCGCTTGTTCAACTTCTGTGGCTGCAGCGTTTGCTAGTTTATTGTTTTTAGCATTTATTTTGCGTTCCTTTGGCAGTTTCGGAGCGCTACCCTCGACTGGCATCTTTTTTTTGTGACTTTTCTTTTTGGTCTCTGTTAGCGGCGCTGCGGTTTGCTCAAACAGTTGCTCCTGCACATCCTGTTCAGCTATGGAGCTCAGACTGCTAATGCCTGAGATGGCATCTGAATCGCTTGGTTTGTTGTCTAGATGCTGCTGCTCAATTGGGTGATCTGGCTTGCGCTTGCCTGTTATGCCGTTGGAGGCTGGAGCAGCTGAGTTGCGTGGCGTGCTGCTGGACAGCGGCGGTCTATGCATCATGAGGCTGCCTCCAGGTGCTGTTGCTGCAGCTTCTCGCTTCTTGGGCTTGCTCGCTGCCGGTTTCTTTGTCGGCTCCATAAGTTTTCGCATAAACTTGAAGGGATCGCTTACGGTGTGCACCCAGGTGTTGCACAGCGGCACCTGACCGCGCTTGGAGCGACGCACTCCAGCTAAGCCAGGGATGGACAGATTTAACAGTTAGGTAAATATTAACTTTTTGTTTTTTATTACACTCACTGATGTTGGCATTGTCTGGCGCCTGATTGTCATCCGGCGGCACCGTTGCGTTAGCTATGTTTATGTGTAGTTTCGCCAACTGATTCTCTAAGTTACTTCTTTGTTTACGTTTGGCACGAGGCGCTGGCCCGGTTGGTTTCTTGAAGACATTTGGCGGTGGCAGCGGTAACGATTGCTCCTCCTCTGGTTGGTGGTGTGCTTCAATGGGCTGCTCCAGATGCTCCGCCAGCTGCTTTTGCTCCTGCTGCCGTTGCTTCAAATGCAGTTGCTCTTGCTGCAGCTGCTCCTGCTGATGCTCATCATTGTGTTCCTCTTCGTTTTGTTGCTGCTCTTGCTCTTTTTTTTCCAGCTGTTCTTTCTGCTGCTGTTCACTTTGCAGCCTCTCTTTCTCTTCGTTCTGCTTTTGCTGTTTTTCCTTCTGCTGTTCCTCCTTCTGTTGCTTCTTTTGCTGCTGCTCCTGCAGAATCTTTTCCTTCTGCAGCTGTTCCTCCTGTTGCTGTTCCTTGTCTATTCTTTTTTTCTGTTCCTTATGCTTTTTCTGTTGCTCCGTTTGCTGTTGCTTCTTCTGCTGTTGCTCCTTTTGCATCGTCTCCTTCTGCAGCGGCTCTTGCTGCTCCTGCCGCTGCTTTTGCAGCTTGCTCTGCCGCCTGCTGGTGCCCCGCCGCATGGTGGTGCTTGGCTGCTCATCGGTCAACTCTTCCATATACGAACTATTTTGCCCCGTCTTGTTGTTGAACTGCGCCGGTGCCAGCAACTGCAGCTCCTCCTCTGCAGCCGTTTCGGGCTCATCATTAAACTCCACGGGCGGAGCTGCAAGTGCTGACTCAGGCAGCTGCTGTTCCCGCCTGGACCTGGACATGGAGCGGGACCAGCGAAACTGTGACGGCGGCGTGCAGATCATCAGTAGCTCATCCTCCTCGCTCTGTTGGAAGGAATAATTGATTCAATAAATTTGTATTGAATTTAATTGCACTTGGCATCTTACCGTTGACGCCTCACGATTTCTGGAGCGCTGGCTCCGCCTGGACTGCTGCACCTGAGTAGAGTTGTCTCTGAAGTCAGCTGGCGGTGCCACTGGCGACATGGTTTCCGTCGCGACCGCTTGCTGAAATTAAGAATATAAACAAAGTTAGAGTATAAACCCAGTTAAGGCATCAGTCCCAATACCGTAAGCGTCTCACGGCGTCTGAAGCGCGAGCGACGCTGATGCTGCTTGGAACTGTCCAGGTGGTGTCCGAGCCCAGAGCAGTCCCTGAAGTCCATGGGCTGTACTGAACCAGCTAACACGGATTCTTTTTCGGATGCCGGCACAGTTGCCATGGAGATCGAATCCGGAGTTGGCGTGGCCAGGTGCGAAGCCTGCACAGCCGGCTGCTCGTCCAGATTACGCCGCAATATCTCCCAATTGATGTGTTGCTCCAGCAACAGCTGTTGCTCCGTCGGCTGCTGCCGATGCCCTTTCAGTGGATGCAACTTTCCCAGCGAGTTGCGCTTGCGCAAGTCCAGGATCTCATAGTTGCTCATGCGCGCCAGCTCGTGGGCAAACTGCTCGCCATTGATCGGAGCGCTGGAGGGTTTATTGAACACCGTTTGCCGTGGCTTGCTCTTGCCGCGATTGGGCGCATCCCGGGAGCGCGAGCGATGTAAGTCCAGCAGCTGCATGGAGCTTTCCACCCTTTGTTTACGCGGGCGCAACTGAGCCAGCCTGCTGATGTGGCCACCGGCGGGCGCCAGATTCAGAGGCGCTCCACTTGCCTGCCGCTCATCGGCGCTCTCGTCTTCCGTCATGATGTCCCTCAAATCCTGCGGACTGCACGACGTTTGCATGCTCCGGCTGGCCACTGTGGCAACTGGCGCTACCACCTCCACGTGTGCCACCTTAGGCGGCTGTGGACTGAGGCAGGCCATGGGCACAACCATAAAGGGTGACACCAACGCATTGTTGGCCAAGCTGTGCAGCACCTGCTGCGGCTGCGTTTCGGGCACAATATACTCAGCTTCGGGTTGTGTTTGCGCTCGCGAACGCGTCGGCGTATCGGGCGCAAGTATCCTCAGTCTAGCTGCCGACAAGTTCGCCTGATCTTGCGCTTGGTTCTGACGCAAGCCCGAGTGTCGCAGCGAAACATTGTAAGTGGCGTTTGCGGGCAACTGCTGTGCTATGCGCTGGCTGCTTTTGTGCGAGGGCGACAACAGAAGCTGGCCCGGCTCGGGTCCCACTTCAATGGTGTAGGTGCGACGTTTGGCGCTGCTATCGGCAGTTACGGAACGCTGCGATACGGAGGTCATGTGGTCGGATGGCGGCACAGAGTGAGTGGCGGCTGCTGGGGATGCAGCTGCTGGTGGCAGCTTCGGCTCAGACTCCGCTGTGGCCTTTGCCGATGCAGGCGTGCTGCTAATTGGAGGCAGCTGGAAGAGCACACATTATTTAGCAGAGCTTTTGTGCTATGATCAACACTTACAAAATCAGAGTTGCTCGAGGTCAAATCGTTGAATTCCTTGAGCAGATCGCGACGTCCACAGCTGCGCGAGCGTCGCTGTATGGCCACACGACGCAGTCGATCCGAGCCGGGCACATGAAGGCTGCTGCGACTTCTTGACGAGCGGCGTGGCGAGGTTATAGCAGCTAACGGCGCTGCATTCTCTTGTGTGGGTGACGCGTCGGGCCGTGCCTTCTGCCTAGCTGTCGCAGGCGGATTGTTGGTAATTTCCTGTAGAGTTTGTTCCTTGGCTGCTGCTGCTGGCAGCGGCTTTGGCGGCAGCTTAACCAAATCCACGTCGAAATCAAATGATATATCCTCATCGTCCAATACGAAAGCACCGTTGCTCTGCGGCTTCTGCGCTGTCTTCTGCTTGAGAAAAGCCGCCAGACGATCTGCGTAGGTCTCGCTCTCGTTCAATATGGCCTCCAGCTCGCGCATTGTGTTATCGCTTACTTTGGGCCTGCAAATAATATACATTATATTGTTTTTTCCTTTAAGCACTAGCACTCACATTTTTCGGGCAGTTTGTCATCTATGTATTTATTGCTGTCTATATTCTTGAATGCGTTTCAAACATTTACAGCAAAATGACGCCCGCAACTTAGAAATGCCGTTGTGCAACACTGAGAACGGTCAGTACGCATTATATTTCGATAAGATACTGTTAAAATGCTTATTATTTCGATAAAAGTGGCTTGCTGCTGTAACAAACGCATTGGTAATAAAATAAGCCCAAAATTGCCAACATAAAATATCAAAACTGTATGCATCACCTAGTTCGTTAAGAGGTTAAATGAAAAGGCAAGATGTCAACAATCTGGCAACTTTACGCACGCGTTCACTATGCGCAGCGGTTGAGCAACAGCCGAGTGTTTCAAAATCAATTTAACATTGGTAACAAAATATAGAATTTAATTAATAGCTAACGGTTTTACAAAAAAAAACTATATATACTAATCATTGCTGTTGATGCTCTATTACTATTGTTTATAATAGTTGAAGAAATGCTCAGTTCTACGTCTTTTTCTGTATAATCTTAAAAGTATTGCGTCTATTAATGACATAGCTGAGCGCAGCGGCAACAGTTGTAACTCCCGTTAGATACCAAAGTCCATGTAGCGCCGGATGATCTGTGAATATATATAAATATGTATGTGTGTGAATAACAAATGAAAATGATGCAGTCGGGCACATCCGACTACACAATACGCTGTACACTCCAAGCATGATTCTACAATTAGTAAGAGAGGGAAAATTTATTAGTAATGGTCTACGACCAGCGCTTTATGAATCCCAGGATTTCAAAAGCTCGATAGCAGCAGTAGAAATATGTTTCTCAAACTTAAGCTTGAGATCAAAAAGAATACCCAAATCATTAACTGAATCAATACGCTCAAGAGGTTTACCATTAAGAAAATAATTATTAAAAAAGGGCAATCGTCTATAAAAAACATTAATTTCCACTTACTGTAACTAACATTTAATAAAGTTTGAAAACTGTCAAGGTCGGATTGCAAACTTTGGCCAGATAGAGAATTAGTAGACGACAGGCAAAGTTTTATGTCATCGGCGTACATCAGCACCCGGCTCGGGCACAATTTTTTCAAAAATTGAATGTATAGCTTGAGACATATGTGCTTACATGTTTGTTTGTAAATTAAGTCGCAGCTAGTTCTTTATATTTTAGAAATGAAAAAGCCTTATGAATCGTTTATTATTAACAAAACAGGTGTATTTCATCACATTTAAAAAATTACAAGATAAAATGAGTAAAAGTAAAAACTAAAAATGATTGTGACAAACAATTAAACGTGAATTCAATCAGCTATATTTAGTTATGCATGGGGTGTTTAAGCACATTCGCTTCGATGAACCATCATAACGCTAACCTTATCCAAACGATTTTTAATATTATAGCGGCTGCCTGAAAAGTTAATATTGAGGTAAATATATATGTACATGTATATTGGTTTGGATTAATATATACTTACCCTTCTTAATTTCTATAGTGTCGCCTGTATACAAAATATCTTGGTGTGTTTCAGCCGAATCGTGGCTTATTATCTCAAAGTCAAACTGGCCGTGAAGCGCCACAAAACGCTGCGTGTGGAAACGGGGTAAACGTTAAATTCATTGATATTATTATTATATTACTGGTTCGCACCAATGTGTTGGTCTTGACACGCTTTAAGCCGCGCGCCTGCAGCGGCTGAAAGCGCATGTAGCCCATGGAGTAACGATCCTCGGAGTTATAGAAGGCATATTCAATGCCGTCAATATTCGTGAAGTGCAAATTGGCCGCTCGAGCTGCAAGAAATAAAAAGAAATTTAAAAAACAAGAATTATCAATTCCATAACATATATATGACTAGTAAATATCAAGCGAGCAAATACATTTTCATTCAGATCAAAATCTGTTCGTCTATAGAAAGCTTTTAAAATTAGACAAATTTTTGCCCATATAATATAGGTACCCAAATATTTTGCTTTGGAAAGTTGCCATTAAATTTCACTAAAAACATAAAAAATGATTGTAAAATTGATTTGGATGTAAGCTCTAGTTAGAGTGTTCGTTAAGGAAATACCCTGTATCCAACTGTGGGTATTTCATTGCTGCTTCTCTGCTTACAATAAATTCTTGATTAACTTCTATCTTTACGAAACTTAAGAGGCTTAAGAGCATTCAAATCTATGTACAAAACAAAGTTTTATTATTTGAATTGCGTTTTTTCAATTTTTGGGGCAAGTGGGGGCGATATACATAAAAGGGAAATATTTTTAATCTGTGCATGTTTACATAAATATAATAAACTAAGTTCAAAAAACTCGATCTTCTAACCGATATTTGTGGTTTTAAAGAAAATGGGCGGGTTTATCGAGAATTTGTTTTAAACTTGATCTGCATATGGTAAACACGATATTAAAAAAATTAAAATCAAATCAGACGAACATGGCTAAATTAACTTGAATAGTAACGTTGACCAAGAATGAGGTCGGAAATGCCTTTCTGCTTGTAACATACATTCGCACAAAAACTATGATACCTTTTTTACTTATTTTCAATAGCTTCAAGGTATACCAAGTTAAATTTTTTTTAATTTTAAGTAAATACCTAGCTCCTACGGTTTGTGCTGTGCGTTGCTCATAAGTCAGTCAGTCAATCAGTCCAAACGGAACAAATAATTTGTTAAATATACAGTTAGATAACCTACAGACAAGCATGGAATCACTCCGGATATCGGTGGCGTCGTTGGTATCGCGCGGCACCTCGTTGGTGCCGCAAAGCCAGGCAACCAGCGTTTCCGATGTTTGTTCGTGAGCTTGGTTGGAGGTTAGAGAAGCGGGCGTCTGCTCCAGGACATCATTGGATGGGGGAGGCATTGGGGACTCCGCTTGTTCAACTTCTGTGGCTGCAGCGTTTGCTAGTTTATTGTTTTTAGCATTTATTTTGCGTTCCTTTGGCAGTTTCGGAGCGCTACCCTCGACTGGCATCTTTTTTTTGTGACTTTTCTTTTTGGTCTCTGTTAGCGGCGCTGCGGTTTGCTCAAACAGTTGCTCCTGCACATCCTGTTCAGCTATGGAGCTCAGACTGCTAATGCCTGAGATGGCATCTGAATCGCTTGGTTTGTTGTCTAGATGCTGCTGCTCAATTGGGTGATCTGGCTTGCGCTTGCCTGTTATGCCGTTGGAGGCTGGAGCAGCTGAGTTGCGTGGCGTGCTGCTGGACAGCGGCGGTCTATGCATCATGAGGCTGCCTCCAGGTGCTGTTGCTGCAGCTTCTCGCTTCTTGGGCTTGCTCGCTGCCGGTTTCTTTGTCGGCTCCATAAGTTTTCGCATAAACTTGAAGGGATCGCTTACGGTGTGCACCCAGGTGTTGCACAGCGGCACCTGACCGCGCTTGGAGCGACGCACTCCAGCTAAGCCAGGGATGGACAGATTTAACAGTTAGGTAAATATTAACTTTTTGTTTTTTATTACACTCACTGATGTTGGCATTGTCTGGCGCCTGATTGTCATCCGGCGGCACCGTTGCGTTAGCTATGTTTATGTGTAGTTTCGCCAACTGATTCTCTAAGTTACTTCTTTGTTTACGTTTGGCACGAGGCGCTGGCCCGGTTGGTTTCTTGAAGACATTTGGCGGTGGCAGCGGTAACGATTGCTCCTCCTCTGGTTGGTGGTGTGCTTCAATGGGCTGCTCCAGATGCTCCGCCAGCTGCTTTTGCTCCTGCTGCCGTTGCTTCAAATGCAGTTGCTCTTGCTGCAGCTGCTCCTGCTGATGCTCATCATTGTGTTCCTCTTCGTTTTGTTGCTGCTCTTGCTCTTTTTTTTCCAGCTGTTCTTTCTGCTGCTGTTCACTTTGCAGCCTCTCTTTCTCTTCGTTCTGCTTTTGCTGTTTTTCCTTCTGCTGTTCCTCCTTCTGTTGCTTCTTTTGCTGCTGCTCCTGCAGAATCTTTTCCTTCTGCAGCTGTTCCTCCTGTTGCTGTTCCTTGTCTATTCTTTTTTTCTGTTCCTTATGCTTTTTCTGTTGCTCCGTTTGCTGTTGCTTCTTCTGCTGTTGCTCCTTTTGCATCGTCTCCTTCTGCAGCGGCTCTTGCTGCTCCTGCCGCTGCTTTTGCAGCTTGCTCTGCCGCCTGCTGGTGCCCCGCCGCATGGTGGTGCTTGGCTGCTCATCGGTCAACTCTTCCATATACGAACTATTTTGCCCCGTCTTGTTGTTGAACTGCGCCGGTGCCAGCAACTGCAGCTCCTCCTCTGCAGCCGTTTCGGGCTCATCATTAAACTCCACGGGCGGAGCTGCAAGTGCTGACTCAGGCAGCTGCTGTTCCCGCCTGGACCTGGACATGGAGCGGGACCAGCGAAACTGTGACGGCGGCGTGCAGATCATCAGTAGCTCATCCTCCTCGCTCTGTTGGAAGGAATAATTGATTCAATAAATTTGTATTGAATTTAATTGCACTTGGCATCTTACCGTTGACGCCTCACGATTTCTGGAGCGCTGGCTCCGCCTGGACTGCTGCACCTGAGTAGAGTTGTCTCTGAAGTCAGCTGGCGGTGCCACTGGCGACATGGTTTCCGTCGCGACCGCTTGCTGAAATTAAGAATATAAACAAAGTTAGAGTATAAACCCAGTTAAGGCATCAGTCCCAATACCGTAAGCGTCTCACGGCGTCTGAAGCGCGAGCGACGCTGATGCTGCTTGGAACTGTCCAGGTGGTGTCCGAGCCCAGAGCAGTCCCTGAAGTCCATGGGCTGTACTGAACCAGCTAACACGGATTCTTTTCGGATGCCGGCACAGTTGCCATGGAGATCGAATCCGGAGTTGGCGTGGCCAGGTGCGAAGCCTGCACAGCCGGCTGCTCGTCCAGATTACGCCGCAATATCTCCCAATTGATGTGTTGCTCCAGCAACAGCTGTTGCTCCGTCGGCTGCTGCCGATGCCCTTTCAGTGGATGCAACTTTCCCAGCGAGTTGCGCTTGCGCAAGTCCAGGATCTCATAGTTGCTCATGCGCGCCAGCTCGTGGGCAAACTGCTCGCCATTGATCGGAGCGCTGGAGGGTTTATTGAACACCGTTTGCCGTGGCTTGCTCTTGCCGCGATTGGGCGCATCCCGGGAGCGCGAGCGATGTAAGTCCAGCAGCTGCATGGAGCTTTCCACCCTTTGTTTACGCGGGCGCAACTGAGCCAGCCTGCTGATGTGGCCACCGGCGGGCGCCAGATTCAGAGGCGCTCCACTTGCCTGCCGCTCATCGGCGCTCTCGTCTTCCGTCATGATGTCCCTCAAATCCTGCGGACTGCACGACGTTTGCATGCTCCGGCTGGCCACTGTGGCAACTGGCGCTACCACCTCCACGTGTGCCACCTTAGGCGGCTGTGGACTGAGGCAGGCCATGGGCACAACCATAAAGGGTGACACCAACGCATTGTTGGCCAAGCTGTGCAGCACCTGCTGCGGCTGCGTTTCGGGCACAATATACTCAGCTTCGGGTTGTGTTTGCGCTCGCGAACGCGTCGGCGTATCGGGCGCAAGTATCCTCAGTCTAGCTGCCGACAAGTTCGCCTGATCTTGCGCTTGGTTCTGACGCAAGCCCGAGTGTCGCAGCGAAACATTGTAAGTGGCGTTTGCGGGCAACTGCTGTGCTATGCGCTGGCTGCTTTTGTGCGAGGGCGACAACAGAAGCTGGCCCGGCTCGGGTCCCACTTCAATGGTGTAGGTGCGACGTTTGGCGCTGCTATCGGCAGTTACGGAACGCTGCGATACGGAGGTCATGTGGTCGGATGGCGGCACAGAGTGAGTGGCGGCTGCTGGGGATGCAGCTGCTGGTGGCAGCTTCGGCTCAGACTCCGCTGTGGCCTTTGCCGATGCAGGCGTGCTGCTAATTGGAGGCAGCTGGAAGAGCACACATTATTTAGCAGAGCTTTTGTGCTATGATCAACACTTACAAAATCAGAGTTGCTCGAGGTCAAATCGTTGAATTCCTTGAGCAGATCGCGACGTCCACAGCTGCGCGAGCGTCGCTGTATGGCCACACGACGCAGTCGATCCGAGCCGGGCACATGAAGGCTGCTGCGACTTCTTGACGAGCGGCGTGGCGAGGTTATAGCAGCTAATGGCGCTGCATTCTCTTGTGTGGGTGACGCGTCGGGCCGTGTCTTCTGCCTAGCTGTCGCAGACGGATTGTTGGTAATTTCCTGTAGAGTCTGTTCCTTGGCTGCTGCTGCTGGCAGCGGCTTTGGCGGCAGCTTAACCAAATCCACGTCGAAATCAAATGATATATCCTCATCGTCCAATACGAAAGCACCGTTGCTCTGCGGCTTCTGCGCTGTCTTCTGCTTGAGAAAAGCCGCCAGACGATCTGCGTAGGTCTCGCTCTCGTTCAATATGGCCTCCAGCTCGCGCATTGTGTTATCGCTTACTTTGGGCCTGCAAATAATATACATTATATTGTTTTTTCCTTTAAACACTAGCACTCACATTTTTCGGGCAGTTTGTCATCTATGTATTTATTGCTGTCTATATTTTTGAATGCGTTTCAAACATTTACAGCAAAATGACGCCCGCAACTTAGAAATGCCGTTGTGCAACACTGAGAACGGTCAGTACGCATTATATTTCGATAAGATACTGTTAAAATGCTTATTATTTCGATAAAAGTGGCTTGCTGCTGTAACAAACGCATTGGTAATAAAATAAGCCCAAAATTGCCAACATAAAATATCAAAACTGTATGCATCACCTAGTTCGTTAAGAGGTTAAATGAAAAGGCAAGATGTCAACAATCTGGCAACTTTACGCACGCGTTCACTATGCGCAGCGGTTGAGCAACAGCCGAGTGTTTCAAAATCAATTTAACATTGGTAACAAAATATAGAATTTAATTAATAGCTAACGGTTTTACAAAAAAGACTATATATACTAATCATTGCAGTTGATGCTCTATTACTATTGTTTATAATAGTTGAAGAAATGCTCAGTTCTACGTCTTTTTCTGTATAATCTTAAAAGTATTGCGTCTATTAATGACATAGCTGAGCGCAGCGGCAACAGTTGTAACTCCCGTTAGATACCAAAGTCCATGTAGCGCCGGATGATCTGTGAATATATATAAATATGTATGTGTGTGAATAACAAATGAAAATGATGCAGTCGGGCGCATCCGACTACGCAATACGCTGTACACAATCGAATAACAAATTAAAAAGGAGCTCTAGTCGGGTGTGCCCGACTGGGAGATACCCTTTACCCTTCATTTTGTATGTACATGTGCATGTTTAAAAAATTACTTTGGTTTGCTGCCCGTGAAATTTGTCAATTTTTTCCACAAGTGGCCACGATAACAAGCAAGGGTTTGTTAACGCACGGACCCAGGCAAAATGCCACCCTCCTCCCGCCCAACCGACCGAGGGGCGCGCCGTATAACAAATGGACAAAGGACCAACGTTTTAAGAATAGGAACAGAAGAAGCATTACGTATTATATGAAATATATTATTATAACTAGAACATAAAAAATGGGGTTGTGAATGGCATAGTTATTATGACACATTTGAAGAGAAAGCGGTAAAAAATTCTGCGTATTGCAAACTTTGGCCAGACAGAAGATTTGTAGACGACAATCAAAGTTTTACGTCATCGGCGTACATCAGCACCCGAGAATGGTTTATCACAGAAGGAAGGTAATTTATGAACAAAGTGTGGTACTCCGGAAATAACTTGAACAGGTTTTGGAGATACCCTTAAAACAAACTTTTTGAGTTCTTAAAGATAAATAGTTAGATATCGAAAGAATTATGTTATCTTAATATAACTTTTGGAAATTCATTATTTAAGTGCCATAATATATTCAAATGTTAACATGAACCAAGTTTTGAGTCTCTAGCTCTCCTATTCTACTAAATACACTTAAAAAATCAGACGTTGTCGTTAATTTGTATCGATTTTATAAAAAGGGTTTGGGTTATCGATTATTTGAATAACTATGATCTGCGCGTGATTTGGACGAACCAATATTCGGAAACTTGAAGAATCCAGCTTTTTGTGACTTGCTCTAAAACTAAGCAAGATACAGACTTTTGAATATTTGGCATGGCCCCAGGGGGCGTATCTAATCCAATCTGAACACTTTATCTGACGCGGGTATATTGGAAGTTTCAAGTCTCCAGATTCAATAGAGGGCCGCTGAACGAAGCCAATATACTTTTTTTCACTTCGTGAACGAGTGGAATTATTGTAATTATTGATATGCCATACCGATATAGTTCCATATGGGCGCGCCCAGACTAAAGCCAATCGTGGCCAGCTGTACGCCCGTGTTCACCTTACTGATGAACGTAGGCTCCAGTTGTGCGGTCACATGCGTGGCGTCAAAGTACCGAGAAAATGTTTTCTGAAGCAAAAAAGCGATTTGATCAGTAAAGATATGCTATAAATATGTATATATAATTAAGAAGTTAACTTACGGGCGGCGGAAGACTTATGTAGCGTATGACAAAACCGGCGCCTATTAGGAACACGTCCCGGAACACAACTACACCCGTCAGCCACATGGGCAAAAGTTCACTGTAGCACAGTGAAATGACCAAGGAGCCCATGAGCAGCTTATCGGCCATCGGATCCAGAAAGGAGCCAGCCTTGCTGGCCTGCGATGGCCAACGGCGTGCAATCTGTCCATCAAGCTGCAAGCGAATTGTCCATTAAATACAGTCCCAGGACAAATATAAATGAACACACACCAGATCGGTAATCCCAGCGACGACAAGCAGACTCATGCCTAGCGTAAAGTCGCCTTGGACAATAACGTAGCCAATGTAGGGCGAGAGTATGGCGCGACTGATGGTCAACATGTTGGGTATGGTCATGATATTCTCGCGCTCCTCACGTATCTCGACGATCTTTTCTCGCACACGTTCTTGGACCTTGTGGCGGGCCTCGCGTATATCATCGACCAGAAAGTTCTTGCGCTCAATGAACTCGGCCCGTTGCTTATCTATTACACCCTGGAGCAGATCTCGGCCCTGGAGTGTGCGCAAGTGCAGCGACTGCTTCTTGGCGTCCGCATAGAGGCGCAGTCGGGCCACATCCCAGTTACGGCGCTGGTTAATGTCCAGGAAGGAAATGCGTATGAAGCCGGTCGCAGCGGCATAGCGATTCAGGCAGTTGACAAAACTGCTGCCGCCCACGCCAAGCACATGCTTCAGCGTTGTTGCGGCTCCGTGGTGCAGGCCGCCGGCGCTGAGCGGACGGTGCATTTGCCGGAATATGATGGCGGGTAGCATCACGTTGGCTCGGCTAAAAAATCCACAAATTAAACGGAACTGCAATATTTACTTGTGCACTGGCAAAAAAAAAAACAAACAATATTTGAGTTTATTTTCGTCCACGAGCGGCCTTGACCGGGTGCAAATTGAAAACCCCCGGTTGGAGGCGCAGCCATTAGCTGTTATCATACCATTTGTTTTTCACGTGCTGCCTTAGTGGGTGGGGGCAGTACAAACACAGCGTGTGTGTACGTAGTGTAGCTCAATAATTACATGAATTAAAATTTGTAAGAATAATTTAAAGAGTCGAATGTTGTTTTCAATTACACAAGTCGGACGTGAAGCGTTGCCACTTTATTTGCAAATGCTGCCAGCTGTTATTAATCGGAAACAATGGCAGCGCTACGCTGTTAACAGAAACAGACACGTGGCGCACACATTTAAAATGCGAAATTTTCAATGTGTAATAGCGTGACCTGACCTTGGTGTATTGCGCTTCATTATTATGTTTATTTATGCTGTTTTTCGAGTTATTTTCTTTAAATAATGAAGTCAGGCAATGTAAAGAAGACACATGTATATTTAAAACGTTTTTCATAAATAAGCCCAGTCAGCCGCAAAGGACACCAAGGCCGGCCGCAAGTTAACTGTACTTGTCAGTCATTTAATTGGATTAAATTTAATTATGCGTTCACTTGGCGAAAGAGGCCGTTGACAAGCGCCTTGGATATGCAAATGAATTCGCGGTAAACGTTTATTACTTTATATAAACTTTAGCCACTGCTCGACCATGGTCATGGCCTTATCCTCAGCCGCAGTCGCAGTTAATGAATTAAACGAAAGTAGCGCAAAGAATCTGTGCAGCCATTAATGTGCTTCAAAAATGCTGAGCACAAACAGCTGCTCAATTATTTAAATGCCATTGATGTTAATCAGCAATGCATTTGTGAAAAAATAACACCCAACACACATTTGTTCAGTGCACTACACAAAGAAATAAACAACATAAATAAATGCAACTGCACGCTTTTACATTTGCTCAATTAAAAATCAGAGCGCAATGCTGGAATTGCGTCCATTAAATATTAACACAATATGACATTGCTGTTGCCCAACGGCCACCCACACTTGCAGCACCCTGTTGGCGCTGCTTCCGCTGGCGGCACGCCCGGGGTTGCCTGTTAAGTTCATAATTACGACAAGGACAAGGCGACAAAAGTAGCATGCCAAAGAAATTGCGGGCCTTGAGGCAATGCCAGACAGTTGAGTAGCTCTTTCTGGCTGTCTCCCTCTGACACGTTCGCCAACAGCATTACAAACAAAGTGCAACAGTAACAACAACGAGAACAACAACAACAACATCATGTCAGCCATTATTTTGTATGGACAAAAGCATGTTAATTTTTGACATCCTGTGATTCCTGCCATTGCCACTGAGTAGCTGAGTAGCATGCAATCAGCCATTATTACCGAAGGTGTGAGCGAAAAAGCGAGACTTATAAAAATAGAGCAGCTAAAGCATAATAACTTTGGCATAAAGCTAGCAGTACTTGAACATTTTAAAAGCATGTGTAAAAGTAAAAAATCTCTTTTTATGCTTATTACAATTTTTTTTTGTGTATAGCACAGCTTGGTTTTATACATATCTTTCGGACAACTGTTAAGGTTTTAGTTAACTAATTTCAATATTTGCTTGAGGAAAATAATGCGTTAATTACTCATTAAATTCACTAACCTGAGGCTTAACTATTATTAATCCCTAGAGTTCACTTGGCGTAAATAAAAGCAATAATTTTACATTTGATATGGGCAGTCAATGTAAGTTAATATATTTTTCATGGCATACTGAGGTTGGAAATAAAGACATAAGAGAGGTGAGCTCTGAAAATAAAAAAAATGTTTTGCGCTTAGTTTAATATATAAGTATTATAATTCGCTAATGTTGTCCCATTATTAGGTCTTCTTGTAAGTATATTATAATTTTAGCGCACAAAAAAAAATATACAAAATATAAAATTTTGAATGTTTTGAATTTGTGTCTATTATGGTACCGAGAAATTAAGCTTTCATAGACTAGAATTTAATCTCGTTGTTCTTTTGCTCTACGGACTCGCTCATTAGAACAAGCGATAGAATAAATGATTCGTCATTGGATTCGCTTTTGGGTTTTTACATGGTTGAACCATGGTTTTGTTTTTTTGTAAATTATATTTAAAATAAATATAAACTTTCCAATTGTTTGACTATAAATTTTACAAATTTAAAACTACATATTTAAGGATTGGAAAATACATAATAATAAATAATTGGTTTGCTTCAATATAAAGATTAATTTTTTTTGGTATTATGTTTGTAGTTTATTTAATCATTTATGCAACAAACAATGCCTTTTAGTTCTTTGTTGCCTTATTTCATTTTATATTCAATTTTAAACAATTATATATTAAATAATTTAATTATTGAAATTACAGTACAGTTTTTAGGTGCATTCCTCAGTCGGCTTTAACTACATAGTTGTGCTCGCTGATTGACTTTTTTACAATTTTTGCCCGCCTCATTGCGCTTCATTAATCAAAAGTAATTTGCTGGCTCTTCAGAAGGTCGGCGGCGGTGGCGGGCACCTGCCAGTTAAGATGGCGCAAATGTCAGCGGCAGTAAAAATGGCGGCCATTTTGCATGGCGAACGGAAATGCGCTGTCCCTCGTCGCTTGGCCGCCCTCGCTTGTGCGTGTGTGAGTGTTGCTAATTAACTGTTTTACATTAAGTGGCCATAAAGGCAGAGGCTGCTGCTCATTTTAGTCTATTTTAATGTGGCCACACAAATGGCAGGCGTGATCGGCTTGGACAATGAGCAGAGGCAGAAACAGAAGCAAAAATAGCATTAACCATTGGCCATTAGCCTGGTTGTCTTTTGGGTCTGGTTTGTGTCTTAAATGATTAACGTACGTTTTAAAGACCGAACATAAATATTCACAACTGTCGGTCAGCATACTCTCTCTCTCTATTTCTTTCACTTCTGTATTTAATTTAATTAAATACTTTACTTGGTCGTTGGCTCTGGTGAATTGTTAATGCGGTCGACGCTCTGCATAAATTGTGGCCAAGTCATTTGCTGTAAATTATTTGCGGCTATTTCTTGCTACTGGGTCAACTGACCAAAGCAAAACTAAACTGCAAAATTGGTCAAGTGGAGAGCAAACTATTGGCCTTTAGATTTATGTGGCTGTAAGTAAATCAAAATCAACAGCAAATTACTAGGCGAGCATTTTGTGTGGCACTTGAACAGAAAGTGTGTGTCCAGCAGGTGTTTCATGGCGCACTCGCCCACAAATCACAAACCAATGACGGCTAATTAGAGTGAAAAATAACAGTAGCGCCGCAAAAGTGTAACAATGACTTTTCCCACAAAGAGTTCTCAACTATTTCGGGCTTCCGCTCCGGCTCCTATTGCTGCTCGTGCTTCTGGCCACATCCTGCTCCTGCTTTTGTTCTAACTTATCAAACACCAAGTGGCGGCAAACTTTTGGCCCATGCTGTTGTATTGTCTCCCCTACCAGCTGGATGGGGGTGCAATTTAAAAGAAGATTAAACCGCAGATGCCTTCGGTGGCCATGTGCGCTCTCTGTGGCGCCTCCGCTGGCAACATCAAAAGATGCCATAGCCCCCAAAAACTTTGCAGCCGGCGCTCGAGGGACACGTAGAGCACCCACTAGCGCTGGCGGGACGCTGGCGATTTCTCTGGCGACACTTGTCGAAAGTTGCGCGTAATTACGACTATGTGCGAGCGGCAGCGAGTTACAGTTTTGCGGCAAGGGCGTTTGCAGTGGGCGTGGCAGTCAGTCAAAGTGGCACCATGCTGCGGGCCATGGTTTAGTTTATGTGCGCTTGATGCCCTACACTAAAGTGCTTGTGGAAGTGTGAGTTGTGCTGTTCGTATTTCACATTGACCTATATATATATTCCATGCAAAAATATATTTCAACTTAATTATTTTAAATTGTTTTCATTCAAGAGAAGCAGCTAAAATTATTATAAATTCAGTCTCCACATAATGTTCAATATTTTTTTTATTTTTACATGCCTGATTTAATAATTTTTATGTAAATATCCCCAAATATTCATTGTTTATTTTTTTTAGAATCTTGATAAACAATCTGTGCATTGCTTTTTCTTGCAACTTGATGTTGTTTTTATTTGCCCCAGGCGTGAGTCTCACATTATACTGAAAATTGTTAGCATAATTGAGAGAATAACATGCTAAAAGGCAATGTGTACTAGGTTTGAGAGAATGGCGGAGTTTAAATTTCTCTTTCGCAACAATTTCGCAAGTTTTCAACTTTAGTTTTAATGCACATAACGTTTTATTTGTACGGATGTGGAATAGATATAGCAATTGTTTCTATACATTTAGATATATATACAAAGTTATTCAACTCATGTGTTGAATAAAACAATAATTGTTATAATTATAGATAAAAATGAATAAATTAAATGCTTATTTTACTAGCAACTCGTTTGTTTGTATTTTTTAGGCATATATGTTTAAATATAGATATATGTCATACGTGAAGTATTTAAATATACATATTAGATATGCAAACAGTTATTTAGAAAATTAGCCAAGTTTAAAGAAAACAGTTTCAATCTATATTCACAACTTCCTAGCTAATTTGTATTTATCTTACATATCTCTAATATGTTTGTGAGTGTAGCGTATTTAGCCGCCATATCAGCCTGGTATTTTGCAACCAACCCTAGACAATGGCAAAGTGTCGCCACAGAAAACTTTGTTCAGGCTGCGCTGATTTTTAGTCTCAAATTGTTTGGCCGTTGTTTGACGTTTCGGCTTTTGGTCTATGGCCATTGTTGGAGCCGCCCCAAAACAAGGGGCAGTTTATTACAAATTTAAAAGAATTTCCATATATTAGGGCTGGACAGCATTAATGTGCTTTTAATGTAATAAAGCAACACTTAAATGAGGCCTCACTCGAACGGGCAATAAATGAATGAATGAGACAATGAACCGAGCTGCGAAGCCGACGACCATCAATCAATGTGGATAACTGTGTGTGTGTGGGTATGATAACTATAATAAAATCATTAGGCTGGTAATCCCCAAACGTTTTGCAACCGAAATCAAAATAAAATCATCAGGCCAGAAATGATGATGAATGGTCCGAACGGGGATCTCTGTTTGGGCATGACAAAAATATCTCCTTTTTTGCGTTCGCCAATCTCTTTTTAATAAACAAAAATACACACACGCACACACACAGTCGTGGAAACTATATATGATGTGAGCCAAATGATTGTGTTGGGCATGGTCCGGTGGCCAACACTCAACAGCTCCGTTGGCCCCGTGGCATCATTATCAGACAAAACAACTTGCATTGCAAGGCTGAGATGGTTTTTCTCTTTATTTTTGTTTGTATATATATACATATTTTTTTTTTTGGCTAGCAAGAAGAAAAATGAAAATGTTTAACGGGAAAAAATAAAATACTCACGTTTCTCTCCCAGGCGAACGTGATTCAATTTGTTTTGTTGGTTAGAAAACTAAAATAGCAAAAAGAATAAATAAGTAAAGCCAACCAAAGCAAAGCAAAGCACAACAAGCCAAAGCGAAAGGCAAAGCGTAAGCATGGCGAAAAGGAAAAATTATAGCAATGGAACAGCAGCATTAAATGTGGGTGGACCTAAAATGTTAAAAGGCACCCAAAACCCCGGGAGCCAACGAACCACTAGCCCCCACTGTCCGGGCGGTCAGCTGAGCGCGCCCTAAAGCTAAGATCAAGACGGTTTGGGGTCAGCCGAATGAGGTGTGCATGGGGTGTGGCCGGCAGCTGTCTGAACTATGAATGAAAACAACTGCAGTGCCGGAAATGCTGCCACAAAAGTAGGCAATAAGAATGCGCGCCGAGGGTACTGGGTGGGATGTGAAGTTCGCGTAATTGCAGAGAAATAAATGGCGAAATAAGACAAAGAACATATATTTTACAAACCCAAGCGAAGAGATTCAAGCTAGCTATATATAATAATATTAACAAAGAAATTATAATACAATAAAATATATATAATAAATAAATTTAATAATTAAATTTTAATAGCAACAGAAACTAAATTCTTATCTGTCTCTTTTGTTATACAATTAACTTATTATCACTAGATAGATTGTAAATAAATTAGCCGTAAAGAAATAATAATATTAAAATAAATAAAAAAAACTAAGAAAAGAGAAAAAATAATAAATTCTATATTGCATATTGATGCCAAAGATCGTTGAGGTTTTTGAAAATTCTTTGGAATTCTTGTAAACTTAATTAATTTATGCTAAACTTGTGCTATTCCTGATGCTGTGACTCATGGCATTGGCATTGCAATCACTCGGAATTTTTCCTTAATATATATTTTATATATTTGAAATTAATTTACTATTAGATATTTTAAATAATTATTAATTATTCTTGTTATAATTTAAGCTTCTCCTTTTCGCAAATTTTATGAGTTCTGTACATATTTCATACATATAATATTTTGTACTTTCGCAATATCTCGTACCGACCTCGCTTTGACAAATGAAGTTAAGTATGTGTGGCCAGTAAATACACCCACAAGCGCACATGTAATGTGGCTTGTCTATTGTGCACAATATAAGGTCATTTTAAATTAGTTTTTGGTTTTGTTTTTTTTTTTGTTTCATTTTCATGTTTTGCAATTTTTTTTTCTTTTCTCCACTTTTCCATTTTTTGGGTTGTCTTCTTACTGCTGGGGCTTTGGGGGTTTTTTGGGCTTTGGTCAGTCGTTGGCTATGTTTGTCCAGGGATTTGCTTATACGTCGAGCTGTTGCCGTTATGACAATTACGTAACACATTTGCGTGACGTAAGTGAAGAGCGTGGCAGAAGGAAACTCAACTCATGCAGCTCTCAACTGGCCATACTTAACCCAAAACGCTTACTCATGCCACAGTTACGTTCTCGCCAGAAACACTCTCGATGACATGCCAATATTGAAGTCTATTTGGCCAAAGGTTGGCGGGGGCGGAGTCAAAAGGGCAAGGAGCGCGTGTTCGAGTGTCCGACAATGCCAACAGCTTCATTTTGGGCCAAACAGCAAAGTCAATTCCAAAATTAATGGTAGTCGAGCCGAGTCGCATCCAATTGTTGACAATTGTTGTGCCATGTCACAAAAAGTAATAATAAAATAACATTAGCGAAGTGCGTCGCACACTTTCGCCACCTGTCACTTCAAGAGCCACAGCAGTGTGACCAGATTTGATTATAGCAATAAGTGTTTTGGTTTTTTTTATTTGTAATAACATTTTTTGTCTGTTTAACTCAACTTACAAATTTTATGAACATTTTATATTAGTACAAATTGATAATTTTGTTAATTTATTACTTATAAAAATAAATTTTTCAGTTAGCAGATAATTTTTTCCATTATAATATTGAAAATGTATGATTATAGTTAATTATTAAAAATATTCTTATGTGAGTTTGGGAAAAGTGAAAAATGACCCGAATTGATGATTTCACGAAAATAAGGGACTCCTCCAAAAAGTGCTGAATTGCTGTATAATATTATTCCTTGTTTTATATTCCGTGTGGATTAAAATCATCTTATACCATTCGATCGATGTGCTTGACCCTCGTCAATATTTGAATCTTGTTCATGTCAAAGTTCATGCAAACGAGAGTTCATGAAACATAAACAATTCCCCAAAGAAAAGTAGAAGCTGTTGTTTAAAATAAAGTTAATTAACATTAAAATAGAACATTTTATTTAAAGATTTAAAGATTTATTATTAAAATTTTAAATGTTTTTATAAATTACTTAAACTTTCAAATTGCGAAATACTTTAAATAAAAAGTATTTTTTGTTATGATATAGGAAACGTGACTCAAAAATAAGGTCTTGGTTACAAATATCAAGCTACGTTACATAACAATATATACTTAATGAAAAAACAAATTTGTTAAAAACATAACTTATTTCTGAAATTCAATTAAAATATAAATATAGAATTAAGTTTAATACATTTCATTATGAATATAGTAAATAGTTTATTTACTTACCCACACAATTTACAAAAATATTGCACTTAAGATAAGCATTTTATTGCCTTAAGCTTGCGGTCACACTATTTGCACGCACAAGTTGCAACAATAGAGAAATCTTTCAATAATTTGCACAAAAGCCGTTTTGTCATTTTTAGGGCACGCTCTGCCCTCTCCTCACTCCTCGTCACCTTCCCTACCCGTCTAACACCAGCAGGGATGTCAGTGGCAGGCGTGGAATATTGTCTGGGCTGTAACTTTATTGGAATTGTCGTAAAAGTCGATAACATCAGGAACAGCAGCTGTAGCAAAATCGCTGCTGGGTGCAGGTCACAAGCAATTTAATGTCAATTTTGGTATTAAACGTGCTGTCCGGGCAATTCACCTGCTGTTCCATCTGTCACCTACATGCGACTAAGAGCCGACTGCCCAGACTGCCACACACACGCACGCACGTTCACAAACATATAGTATACACTGTCTTGTTGAAGTTTCAGTTGTATCAAGGCTTGGTTCAAATAACTTTTGCAAATTAATTTTGACATGGACCGCTGGCACTTCTTAAATGTAATTAATTTTCCTTCCTTTCCTTCGATTTACACGTGTTGATTTATGTGTGAATTATGTGTATTTATTTGTTTGGCTGTTTACTTTGGAACGTTTAATTAGTTGTTGTTGTTGCACTTTGTTCGCCCCTCGAAGTATGCAACATTATTTTGTCAAGTGGCTGAAAATGGCAACAAATGCTGACGTCTTCTTGTTTGCTGCTGGCCTTAGCTACTCTAAATCGTGTCACGCACACATGTTAATATGTTAACAAAATGCTGGCACACACAGCAGTCACCAACTGCAAGCTGCTGCCAAACGCAGCAAACTTTTTGCCTTTCGTAACCATTTTTTTTGCGGTACAAAAAAAGGTTCACCCGCTGCGTTCGGATCTCAGTCTGGCGTTGGCGTTTCAAGTTGAAAATTTGCAAACAAGCCAAAGTCGCAGCGAAATTATATATACATATGCACATATGCATGCGCATACATACATATATGTATATGGATGTGAGGTTAAGTTGAGACCTCGCGGGGCAAGTGAAAAAAAGTCACAACCTAGGCGCAGCGCAACTTAAATACCCTTCCAAACTTAATATTGCATATTATATTATTATTTAAAGTGTTGAATATTCAATACCCATAACTCACATCTTTTGATTTTAAATATTCATCTTTTTGCCAAAATATAATCAATTTACATAATGATATTCGGAATCTGTACTCCAATTTGGTTAATATTTTTAAAAATAATAATTTTGGACACAAAATCAAGTACAACTACTGGTATATCTTACTAATTTTCGATTTTCTTTAAATTTTAAAACTTATTAAAAAACCTACTTATTACTTAATATTTACTTAAAATTAACTGCTGGTGCCCAAATAACATTAAACATAATTCTGAGGGGTTTATTTTCTTTTTAATTTCAGTTTTGTAGTTCATCACATCAAGAATAACTTCGTATTGTCGGAAAATGGTTGGATGATTCAAGGATAGTCGACAAAGCTCAGAAATCTGTTCAATATATTCCGCTCGTTAATTAGAAAGTGAAATGTCTAGGAAACTTTCTTGGCAGCCGCTCTTAAGATCAAAGCAAAAGTAGCTCAAAGCAAAAAATTGAATGTTCTGTAAATACATTTTTCAAATGCAATATCACAGAAATAAATTGTTTTAGCGATTGTTAAAAGTGAGTGTGGTTACGTAAGTTGTCAAAGCTTATTAAATATTGATGATTACCTTGGATAGGGTAAAAAAAAATTGCAAACTTTTTAACACAAGACGTAAAAAAATGTAGAATTTAAGTCACACACGCAGTGCAAGGGAGAAGGAGAAAGTTAGGGCGAGAGCAAAGGAATAAGAGAAAGCGCTAGAGACAGGCGACAGTTTGCATCAAGGCCGAGACGCTGCGTGTGTCCAACACACACATACACACACTCGCATGCATGTTTGTTTGTTGTGTCAGCTGCCGCCATTTTGTAACCATTTTTCCATGTCACACAAAACGCACAAAGTGCTGCTGCCCCCAGCCCCTCCTTTTGCCATTCTCGCATCCCTGCCAAGCATTTGACTTCATTCAGTTGCCTTTGGGCTGATGAATTTTCCGCACGCTCTGCTGCTGTCTGCAAAGTTATTTTATACTGTGTCAAAATGAAGAGGAAAAACTCATCGCTTGATTAGAAAAATTTCCATGCAGATATTAGTTGCCTCGTCGCAGTCGCAATCTTTGTTGTTTTCCCTTTCTCGCACCAAATGCCGACTGGATTCAAACAGCAATTAGGCAAATTGCCGAGCTGCCGACTCGAGCTCTCCAATGACTCGGCAAATTCGTTTTAAACTCACACACATCCTCAAACACACACACACACACACTTGCTTATCGACTTGACTTGATTAACCTGGTTAGCCCGTAAGTTGGCGGCTTCGGGGTACCCGGCTGGAGTGGAGGCTTTCAGGCGTAATTACATTAACAATTCGGAAAACATTTGCAGGCGTGCGGCCCCCAATGGCGGCCAAATTCTCATGTAATGTCACTCACGGCTGGGGCATTCAATGTGGCACGATACGTATCCATTATTCAGAACGTGGTGCAAACAAGCCAACAACCTGTGCTGCGTGTAAGACGCAGTGGGCTGTCCAGTGGCCCGCCCACCTGCACCCGCATCCTCACTCGCATTCGCTCATTCGCCGATCCACACAGGCTGGTCAGCATGTGGCCTCAGCATATTTGGCGTATGAACTTGCCGCCTAACCTTGTGTGCAAGTGGCATGCAACTACCTTCAGGCGTCCCACACACATACACACACGAAACACAAGCGCATTGAAAAGCTGCACAAACATGCTGCTTTGCAACAGCATGGGGCCCGCTGATAATATACCGCTTCGATAGCTTGTGTTGGTCATTCTGATTCTGGGCACTTAGAATACGGCATACAAAGGCTGCTGGGGCTATTCTGTAATTAGGATTTCGCAGTGCTGGGATATTGGAGTACAGTCAGACAATAGCTGCGATAACAATGCAAACATCGCTGTGTGCGATACAAATCTCATGTTGGGGCTTCTTGCAAAAGTCGTTCTAAAATAAAGTTGATTACAGTGAAATTGCCAATGTTTCCTCGTTCATGCTCTGTGTATGGTAGTCCAGCAGTCATAATAGCATTCGCTAGTACAGTCGGACTAAGGAGTGTGGATAGTAAGGAAAATAATTTTTGAAGATAAAAGGCAAAATATAGATGGAGTAGAAAATTAAACTTGAATTTAAATATGTTTACTATAGACAAGACATTTTACTGATAACATGACTATGGAAAGTATTTTTATTATAGTCAATTGACAGGTAGTATTATCGAAAACCAATTCTAGGCTTTTATGGCCAATGTATATATTAAATTAAAAAAAATTGTTTCTGTACATAAAATAAAAATTTAATATTTAGATATATTACAGGTAACAATTGAAATTATTATTATCATTATTAATTTTTGTTAAACTGTTGCAAACCATGTTTTTATTTATTTATTTGTTTGCTTATCCCTGATACACAAATTTTCTTAAACTAGTTTCTGAATATGTATATATTTACAGTGTTGTGCGTAAGCTTTTCATCTGTGAAGTTGTATTTAGTCTTTTAAATAATTTATACATTGTTTCAAACATTAAATTATTCTCAAGAAGCAATTTTATTATTATTATTAGTAGTATTCTATTCTACTGTATAATGTAATATATAATATATATAAATGTATATTGTAAATTCAACATATATTTTTTTTTTATTTAACAGCGCGGGTATCCAGTATATACTAGACTGGAACTCGAACTTCAATCATCGTTAAAACTTAGTTTTTCCTAACATGCGTTAAAAAAGTTCATCTTAAGGCAAGTGTTGCGATAGTGCGTATATAGGTAAGAATAGTTATATATAGTTAGAATATATTTCTAACTTCCGATGACATCAAATTCGTGACATGGAGCATAACTTTTAATCGACAATTCTTAAAGCAAAAATAAAGTATCGATAACCTTAGCTTTCGCGTGAACTTCTCCTCATTCCCTTTCGCCAGTTAAACTACGATAACTCTTCTCTTTCTCGATAACAACGTACACTGCGATTCGATAACTCTTGCCACCGTAGAAACTTTTACAAATATGACCAACATTGCGATGCCAAACATTCCGGGAGTCAATTCTTGACAGTTGATAAATGCTATGGAAATGCCAACGCTGGACTCGCTTTTCAGCTGGCAGTCGACTTGTTATCGCTGACTGGCCATCACTAAGCAGAGTGCGGTACGTTGGCCGCCGGAGGCAGGCATGCTGCTTGCATCATAAGTCACACAGAGTTGCATGCCACACACACACACACATACAGGGAACTCAACCACATTTGCCGTTTGCCACATTCTTTGCCACAGTCACAGCAGCAGATGCTGCGCCTCATCGGATTTACAGGGGTGTGGTTGGGGGCGAGTGGTGAATTTTCTGTGTATTTTGCTGTAGCAATTGCTGCTGTGGAGCGCCCGCGGCAAGAAAACGACCAGAATGTATGCTGTTCCGGCTGAATTGCAGATTTGGCCAGTTGAATTTTAGCCACATCGCACGTGTGCCTCTTTTTATGTATAAACGTCAGCGCAATTTAGCATCGGTTGCATGCCCCGTATGCTGCATTTACCCAAACGCAACTTAAAACTGTTAAGCAGCCAATGAAATTATCACAGCTTTATGCCCCCGAAAATCGATTTAATTGGAAATCGAATTATGTAAGCGGCTTTTGCTTACGGCTCCTCGTTGACAGTCGCCTGTCGTCCAGGCGACCAATAAACAAAAATAATGGCGCCGCACATAAATTATGACTGTAAAGGCATCGCAGGGCATAAAAAAATGGGAGAAAACTACCAGTCCAAAGTGCTCAATGGGTAGATCAGCTGCAAGCTGCTAACATTTCTCGTTCATTTAAGTTTAGATAGCATATGTACGCACATACCTAACAGGTTTATATCTTTATTTGTATCTATATCTTTAAAATTGTCTTACTAGCGGGCTTATAAAGATTTTATCTTTGTATTTCTTAGTTGATTTTTAAAAATGAAATTCTTAAAATCGTGCCTGTAATGGGCTAACATTATTGAATTGTTCTAAATTTGTAAGTACCTTAGAAACACAAATTTATACATATGTATGCTTAATATCGTGTCTACAAAATTCTAAAATTCTTATTCCAAAAATTATAATTCTTAATTTTCCACAAATTCAGATAATTTGATTTATGTCTCGAACTAGTAAAATTTGAGTTCGTGCAGTTCATGACTGAAATAAAAATAGAAACCGATTTGCAACCGTAATCAAAATTGTTTCAACGAGCTTGACCTTGAGTGGATCTGGTTTCTGGGCAATTAGGTCCACTTATGGTTTTGCTTATGATTTTACAATAGAATGATTTTGAATTGTAGGCTTGAAACGTTTTAAATCTTTTTTGAACCTCTACAACTTATTACAGTTCGCTTCATTTAGATGCGTTCTACCTAAAATGATATGCTTTTTATTTTATGTTCTGCCAGTATAGGTGTACCATAAGCACAATTTCAATATACCCACTTTCAACCAAATTTAATGGCCACAGGGTATAAACAAAAATCGCATTTATATGGCATTTGGGCACAAAAATCGCTGCGTTTGACTTTGCCCGAAGGTTCGCTGATAATTTGCGCACATAAATTAACCAAAGTTTTGGCTGCCCCTTGTCGGCACACACACACGAACACAGGCACACGGACATTAGCTGTGCTCCACTATGGCCAACGTATTGGCTTGCGATTGGTTAGATTTTCTGGGCCACACGGGTAAAATTAAAAATATTGCTGAATGGTTTGTCGGCCAGGTCCGAATTGCTTTGTGTGTTGTGGCCATTTGTGAGTGCGAGTGTGACTGTATTCAGGCTTAGTTTCGGTTGAGTATATGCTATGCAATCTGTTAATTTTGGTCAACTTTGCTCTGGCCATTGATAGCTGCTGCTGTTGTTGCCGCCACTGTTGCAAGCGCCTCCCCAACCTCCCCGCTCCTTGCTGGGTAGTTGGACGTGCGTCTTCATTGCGTATTGATGCGCCCTCATGTGAAATAATTGGCGCTGTTGTCCAATGGCGTTTAATAATTCATGTGTGTGTGTGTGAGCCAAAAGCCAAGAGTCGTGCTGGTGTTGGTGTCACGGCTATTAAGTTGTGAGCCCAATTGCCAGATGGCTTAACTTGCTGGCTATTGCCTGAATCACAGCTAAAGCGACAACGCTTTAATATCCCTTGGCTATTTTCTACTCTAATGGGAGTTTTGGTCTGCCAGCTCCACGACAGTTTATATATAATTTTATTTATGTGCATTTGATAAGGCCAAAAAATATTTCTGCTGGGCGAGCTAGGAGAATTGTGATTATATATTAACAATAATAATAAGTGATTTAGTTAGATCTTTTATCTGTACACTTTCCACTCAGTCAAGCAATCTTTGGCTCTGAGATATTATATCTTTTAAAGAGGGACATGTACGTCGTTCAGCTGTTCAGATTCACGTCTTTAGTTTTTTATTGATTTCTCTCACATACCCTTAATCGACATTAATTAGAACTTGATATCAATTTATTAAGGAGCTATATATTTAACAATAGTAAGGCTACCATGGCTCACACTAAATTTCTTTGAGGAGGGAGATTGGGAATGTTGAAATCATCATTTTTAATTTTTTTAAATGTATCTGTTTGTTGAATTTATAATACCTTTTATTTTATAGCTGTTTTTGAAAAATATCTTAAAGTCGAACTATTTAAACACTTTTAAAGGTTAGTTAAAAGCTCGCATAGGAACTTAATATTCTGGCTGAAGGCATAGATTTTCTATATTTATTTCTATATTTTGTCCTCTGATCTGAATACCAAACTTTACTCATTATGAATATTACAATAGAAGTCCGGGCTGCTTTTTATACTCGTTCACAAAGAAAAGAGTATATTGGGTTTGTGCAATGTCTCTCTTGCTGTCCGTATGAACGTAATTTTGACTTTTTATAATAAAGTACTTGACCAAAAAAAAAATTGATTGCTTTGCTAGAGAAATACACATACTAATTATAAATAAACACATTGAAATTATTTTAAAATTCACTTTATTTTTGACATTATTGATTTTACATTTTTTTTATATTTTTGTTTGTTTAATTTTTAATTTAATTTGTTATTGACATGTATCATTTTATTTGTTAGCTAATAATTTAAAAGCCATTACACATATTTAAAATAAATTTAAAATATCTGCTGTATATTTTTCTTAATAGGAACCAAAAAACTTTATTTATTTATTTTGTTTTTAAATAAATAAAATGTAGAATTTTAAATTTTATACTACATACTAAATCAAAGGCAATGGAAGAAAAGGGTCTAAATAATTAATGATATATTGTGAAATAATATTTAAATATGTTTAAAATGATCACAGCAAATTGTTCTGAATACCCAAAAAGAAAAAAACAAAAAAGTAAAATATGAATATATTTTTAAATAATTTTTTTATATAGTTAGTCTAAATATTTCGAACTTTTTGTAATTGTTTTTTTTTTATTTTTTCCAAAAATTTATTTACATCAAAAATTTGTTTTAAACATTTTGCTAAATTTCAATCAACTCTTCTGCTAAATAATTAATTTTATTATTTAATAAATCTTGTTCATTTCATTTATTTTAGCAAAAAATGTTTATCTAAATTTTATAATATTCATAGTTTTTGTTACATGTATTTCAATTTATATGTACTTTTTTAGACAAATTTTTTTCAACTTCAAAAACGACATTTTAGAATTGTTTTAACTTTTTACAATCTGATTCATGATCTTAAAATGAAAGGTTGAGTTTAGGGCTGTGTGTGGCTCCTGTGTGTGTGTGTGTGTGTGTGCATGAGTTTGTGTGGCTGTGAATGTACATACATATGTTTGTGTGTGTGTGGGTGTGTGTGTTGTCTCTCTCAGCGCTGTTAGTTGATGTTAAAACGTTGCGCCTAGAAAAAGTTTGCGTATTAGTTATGGGCGTGTAAGTGTGGGCGTGTCTTATGTGCCTTTAAATTAAATTGTGGTTAAAATTAAATTTTAAACTAGGCAACAAATTGAATTTGTTGAGTATTTTGTTTCCCCATGATATTTAGTTGTTATACTTGTAGTTCCTGGCTTTTAATTTTCCAGTGCTGTTGTGGGTTGGTTTATGTTGTCACTGTTGTTGTTGCTATAGTTGTTGTTTTTTTGGCATGCTATTTTCTACGTGCTAAACAAAAGTTTTGCTCTCTGTTTCTTTGAGTGCGGTGCCTCAAACTTAGTGGACCTTATTATAGGAGTTAACTTTTGTTGTTGTTGCTTTCTTAGCTACCGCTTTTGATAAGTGCAGTTCGCATGGATATGTCTCATTATAAATATATGGCTTACATATGGTGTCTTTTAGACACATTCTGTGCCCTGATCGCGCAGCGGTGCCTGTGAAGAAAAATCAGAACAGAGAAAAATTTGTGAGAAACTATTTTCAAGTGCTTAAAATGAGAAATGATGTTTAGAAAAACTTTATTTTACAACTAAATCAAAAAGAAAGTGGTATAAATCAAAAACTGTATGTTCTGCTTTTTAGTTTTATAACTTATGTATGTTAAGTAATTTCGCTAATTTCTATGTTTTTAATGTTGAAAAAGAAATTTAGCCAAAATATATTTTCATCGAGAGAGATAATAAGGAGATAATAACTTAAAATGAATATTGATTCAAATAACAGAAAAAGTATTTATACCTTTTTTGAATAAATAATGCAATATTATGCTGTAAATATGTATACTATCAAAATAAATGATAATAGAAAATCTAACAGTAAATTAAGCGTATTGAATAATGCAATTACTTAAATGAAAAAAATGCAAATGGGATAATGCAATGTATAATTGAAAATCGAATAATTTATTAATACCACACTATACAGCTTAAATAACTATAAAATATTCTACACATTAGGAAAAACACGCAACGTAAAACAACGAAGGAGATTTGCATCAAAATTTCTATTAATTTAGTATGATTTTTTTATGCAAATTTTTAGCGCCATTCAACCGCAATGGAAATCTCGCTTAATGACATTTTGTTTAATTTGCCATAGTTATTTTGTTGTTGTTCTCGCTGCTAACAGCAAAATTAAGCGCCCTAATTAAAAATGACAGAAGGTAGCAAAATTCAATTTAATTTAAACATTTTTAGTATATTATCTGAATTGCATTTAGGTGTTGGCAGCTGGCCGTAAATGGGTGGACATTTTGACGCTCTATTGACGCATTTTAATTGGCCTTTTTTGGTTAATTGGCCAATTGATATGGCATATTTTGATTGCATTGCATTACAACGGTCATGCAATTAGCCTGACCAAAATGCTGTGTCAATTTTCAACAAAGGATATTTCACCACTGGCGCATGCGGCTTTTGGTAATAAAATTAAATTATTAAACTATAAAATCGTAATAAAAATAAACCAATAAAAATGACAATTATTAAATGTGGCCACAAAACTTACCTTCTATTTACTAATAACTTTGCCATTGGGCTACGCTTTCGCTTAGGCTTTTATCGCTCGCAGCGTGCAAAATGCATAAATAAGTTGGATAAAATACTGTCAAGTCATATATGCTTATGGGATTATGCGTAATTGTCTTTATTAAATGTGATAAGCTTATAATTATTTGTGTGTTTGGGTGTTGCAGCAGTGTGAAAATGTATCCTCGGGCAACCGAATGTTAAATACACTATTTATTAAATTGCACACATAGTATTATATCAATTTTCTATGACATCCTTAAAGTATATTCCCGCCAGGGTATTAAACGTATCTAAAGAGCACCAACCTTAACTTAAACAAGTTAACTAGCCTCAAATGCCAAACTTAGTTCTTCACTTTTAAAATATAACAATATCATTTTTATTTATCATAATTTTGTTACATCAAATTTGGGGGTAATGAAAATAAAACCTTTTAAAATGTCTGCTTTGGAACAGCTAAAGAAGATCACAACCATAGTCGCTGATACGGGTGACTTTGAGGCGATAAGTACCTATAAGCCCACAGATGCCACAACCAATCCATCGCTCATCCTGAACGCCGCCAGCATGGATCGCTATCAATGTCTACTGAAAAATGCTGTTCAATATGCCAATACTAAGGACGGACCGCTTAATCAACGCGTACGCGATGCTATGGATCATTTATGTGTGCTATTTGGTTGTGAAATTTTAAAAATTGTGCCCGGTAGGGTGTCCACAGAAATTGATGCGCGTCTCTCGTTCGATACGTCACAAAGCGTTGAAAAGGCATTGAAATTGATTGGCTTATATAAAAGCCATGGCGTTAGGAAAGAGCGTATCCTGATAAAACTCGCCGCAACATGGGAGGGCATTAAGGCAGCCGAAATATTGGAAAAAGAGCATTACGTTCATTGTAATCTAACACTTCTCTTTTCCTTAGCTCAGGCTGTGGCCTGTGCGGAGGCGGGAGTTACATTAATCTCCCCATTTGTGGGCCGCATTTTGGATTGGCATGTCGCTAATACGGATACTAAACAATTCGCGCCCAAGGACGATCCGGGTGTTGTATCAGTAACAAATATCTATAACTACTATAAGAAATTTGATCATAAAACTGTGATTATGGGCGCCTCATTTCGTAATACGGATGAGATTAAGGCTTTAGCTGGCTGTGATCTGCTGACGATCAGCCCAGCTTTACTCAAGGAATTGGAAAGCGATCAGGTTGAAGTGCCACTGCAATTGTCTGTAGCCAATGCCAAACAGCAGCAAAATATTAAGAAATTGTGCATCTATGAGAACAAATTCCGATGGTTAATGAACGAAGATGCCATGGCTAGTGAAAAATTAGCTGAGGGCATTCGCAAATTTACATCCGATACGTTGAAACTGGAGAATTTAATTCAGTCATTTTTTTAGCCTGAAACACTTGTGTGAAAAGAACTCAATGTATGCACATTGATAAAGACGAACCCCTTAATTTTTTTTACAAATTTTAAATTTATAAACTAAATGCGAAGAATTTAATTTTTATGGCTTTGAAGCACACAAAAAAAATTTATAACTTTTATAAAAATTTAAATAAAAATTAAAATATAATCGTCCGTTAATTTAATTTAATAATTTCATACTATTTTTTAAAATATTTATATTGTCTTGCTTCGAAATCTATTATTTGTACTTAAAAAAATTGAACTTTTTTTAAACAATTTTTAAATTAAGTACGCATTTTTGTGTTAAAATAATTTTACTTTGGACTTTATAGCTGATTATTTCATTAAACAAACATCTAAAAAAACTTTCACAACGTTTTGAGATATTGTTTTTTCTATTCTTTCATAAGTGAAATCTCTTTAATTTCGCTAGGCTTTTTGGCTCGGTAAATACATAAGCACACATACTGATATCTATTATTTATAACACATTTATATGATAATAATATTTTGGAAATATGATAAATTTATGATACAACATTTGTAGTTGCTCAATTTTAACACTCAGATACTTGTCAGTACAACGATCAGCAATAAATGTACATAAGGGCTCCTAACTCACCCAATCTCTACCAACTTGTACATGAATTACTTATGATTAGTTTATGTTTAGCCCTAAACAATAAACTTAATGTAGTTCTGTGCCAACATGGTCTTAAGTAAACCCTATTAGTCAATACTTAGCCATCTATGTACAACATATATTTCTATCTTAAGCTTAGTTCCTTTTCATTTTTCTATCGATCTGCTTAAAATCTCACATAGCTAAAATCATTTGGATTTGGCGCTGACGTCACTATTGACCCGCTTACCTCTTCCTCGATCGCTGTGGCGTATCTGTTGATCGGCGCATTCTTTTCCAAACTGAACGTATCCTCTGTGGTCTTGTTGTACGTGGGATTTACGAAATTCATCGTGTTGCCGCGCTTTGGATATCTTCTGATGACGTAGAAGGCCTATCGTAAAAAAACAATAAAATAAAAAAAATGTTTTTAGGTACCTTAATCATAATTGGGAAACAAATAAGAAATAACATTTGTGGTACTTACGACTCCAATGGCGGCTATCACCGTCACACCAACTATCACGATTATATAGCCCGAATCGTGTCCCGTTGTCTGCGCCGTGTCCGTGCTGTTGACATTCGTATGTGTCGCATTTCCTGCCTTTTCAGTGTCTACTGATCCAGAGAAAAGTAAAGGGAGAGAGAGGGAAAGTAAAGTAGAGTTTGGTTATTGCCAAAAACCCAAGACCAAAATGAAAAATCTAACTAAAACACACCAATATTTAAATACAATTAAAACCATTTAAAGTTTTAGAGTTTACTAAATTGTTTTAGACTTAAAATTTAAATAAAAAATAAACCACAACCAAAATACACCAAAAATATAAAACAAGTATGAAGATGTATTAACTATATATAAATAAATAATTTTCCAAATTTGGAGTGAATATTTGGAAAATTTATTACAGCATCTACTCCATTCAATAAAATGTTTGATTTTTTTTCGGTGTATTGACTTATGATAATATGATAATTTAGAGATACATTTCGAAAGACTGTAAAATGTGATGCTAAAGTTTTTAATTGAAACAGATTAATTTAGAGATTAGATTAATTTAGAGAAGGTTTCAGCAGTAGCTTGCACATTTATAGCTGATTTACACATATTACAAATAAACCTAAAAAAGATTACGTATTGATTACGTATTGCATAGCAATATTTTCTTACCCACGCAGATTCCTGATGTTTCATTTGCTAGTTTAATTTCTAAATCGCTTTTAATAAACATTAATTAAAGGTAAAATTCCATAAATGAATAATCGTAATTTGGGTATTCTCAATTTGAAACCGCCCCCACATTTAATTTGTCTCAGCTTGTCCAACCCAAAATTATAATTAAAATATCTCTTTACTTTTAGAGCAGCAAAAACAAACAACAAAAAAGTCCTCAACATCCCGTGGCGAATGTTTCCGTTGTGTCCCTATTTCAGCACCCAGTCCCACACCCCCACCCCCTAACCCATACCCCGCTCCACTCAGTTGTCAACTTTTTGTGTCACGCTTTTCGCCTTTTGTGAGGTTGCTGTCTGTGCGGCAGGAAGTTGTAGGATTTTTCCGCTGTCAACATAATTCGTTTTCATATTTTCCGTTTAGAATTTGTTCAAAAGTTAAGCGCAGGACGCAGGACGCGTTCGCCTGGCAAAGGATGTGCCGCATTTAACAGTATTGCACGAACTGTCGCCTCTGTCGTTACTGCGACTTCTTATTGTTCCTCTGCTTCTTTTTTTTTGTCACTCCTATTTGTTGTTGTTATTAATTTTTTGGTCTATGGCTTGCCGTAATTTCCATGAACTGAAAACTGGCCGCCTGCTGACGCGGTTCAGCATGAGAATGTGGCGCATATGGCAGCGCCAGCAACGGGAATTATCATTAAAAGTTGGCAGTGGCAACAGCTGCACAGCATCGATTGTCAGTGGCCAAAGGGGGGTAAGGCAGCAAACAGAACGTAGAGTATAGGGTATTTTGAGGCTGAAGGCTTTCGCAATTTATTTGCGGCATTAACAGACAGTCAAGTGGCAAAAGAAAAGCAGTTGAAAAGCTCTACGCATATTTGGCACATTAATTGCACGGTGTGTGTGGGTGTGTGTGTGTGGGTGTGCTACTATACATGGTTTGCTTTTGGTATAAGAAAACAGCGGCATTCATCTTTTCTATAATTTAAATTCCCTTCTCAAGGCAGTTAAAAAGGTTACGCAGCTGTGGGCGTACCGAAAGTATGATAACAGCAGGGATGTTCCGCAAACTGTTTTCGCTGCGATTTTCCAAATTTACATTTTTCAATTAATTATCTTAAGAGCTGTCTTAAACATATTAAAGGTTTGCCGGGTGTGTGCAAAGAACCCTCTCAATGGTTAACAAGATTTAAGGGTAAGAGTTACCTACGTTTGCTTGGAAATTGTAATATTAAATAGAATAAATAAAATTATAAAATTCTGAAAATAATTTTTGTAAAAAAGAATTTTATGCTAAATTTGCTAAATTATATAAAAAAAACCAAAGCTAGAAACTTTCTGAATAATGGAGTTTTATGTATTTAATCTCTTACTGACTTTCTTATGTCTATGATATAAATTTCTTTTTTTATGGTAATTTCTAGAGTGGAAAGAAGTCAGATACAGTGGAATGAAACTTTAAGCTTTGTATGGGATACATTTTTCAACAATTAAACAAACCTAGTCAATATATATTTTTCAGCCCCAAAAACAAAACAAAAAAGGAAATAGCGAAATTTAGCTAAAAAAAAACCTTATTTAGAACACATTGTTGCTCCTTGTTCGACAATATCCCTCTTTGTTTGCCCTATATTTTATGTACTGCCATAAATGTCATATATTATTGCCGTCGCCCTAATCTATAGCAAATGCAATTTGCCTGCTCCGCGGCACAAAACAAAGTAATGTTCAGTCCCCTCTCATTTTTTGGTGTCCTCCCATTCAATTCCTCATTTTTTTTTTATATTTATAATCCTGCACATGTGTTTTATATGTATTTTTAAAAGAGCTCGTGAGACAGCGACACAGACGGTGGATGCCACCAGGTGTGTGTGCTTTATGTGGGTTTGCGTGGGGCAAATGCCATAAAAATTCGTGTTGAATAAATGAAATAAAAACGCATAAAATACGTGGCCGCTGGGGGTGTCACCTACTATTTTTTGTTTGTTTTGTGACCAGATTAGATAAACAAAGTTGAAAAGTTTTGTGTATGTGTGTGTATATGAAGATAGAGATATTGTGTGGCTGAGTTGAGCATTTAATGCTGCCGCACACACACAGGCACACACACAGACAGAGTAAAGCTTGGACAATGGCAATGGGCGCTTGACCAACTGAAAGTCATAAAATTTGCAAACAGCTGCTGACCCCACAGACAGCAGCACCCCCTGCCCTCTTGCCTACCCTGTAAATACCTTCCCCACTTTATGTGTTGGCCATTAAAAACGCAGTCGTTACTTTCGACGGCTGCCAAGTTTATGGCGATTCTGTGGCTCTGTCTATCTGTCATGCTGTCCGTGCGTATTTGCAGAACTTTGCCTGTGCTTAATTAAGCAATTTGAAGTGAGCCGCAGGGCAGTGGGTAAATGAGAGGGGGGCGCTTTCGCTATAGAAAAAGTAGCACAAACCGCTAATTGAAATTGCAGTTATGGCCAGCATGCCCGTTGCCTTGGCTTGGTCATCTAATTGAAATAGTCCTTAACTAGTTTATAGTTATTTACTTGAACCAGCGCATCGCAAGCCCCTCAATTCCCCCTAAATCCCCCCCGCTCAACCTCAGTTGTGAGCAAACTTTTGCCTAAGCACTCAGCGCCCCGAGTCCTGAAGTCCTTAACTGCTCTCGTCATTTTCTTGGAATTGTATTGCAGTCCGTGCGGGCAGGTTGTGGCAATGTAACGGTATTTGCTTGAGCCGCTTAACGTTTTCTTCCACTCCTCCTGCTTATTCGTCTTATTTATATTCTCTCTTCCAATTTCTTTTACTTTTAAATTGACGTAATTAGGCGCATTTGTGTGGGCGCCCACTGTTGAGCCGGACAAGCAGTTGATTTGGGTAGGCATGGAAACCAACAAAGTTTTGTCCTGGCTCAACCGTGGTCAAGGAGCAACTCAAGAAATAATATAAAATTAAAAGAGATGTTGAAATTTACATCAAAGTGCCATAGAACAAAATGTTAAACTTAACATGAAGTTAAGGCATGTGTTGGCATTTGAAAAAGGTTGATTTTAACAAGGGACGGTTGAGGAGACCATCAAGGTCAAAATGGGGTTTGAAAATGTGACCAATTGTTCAAGTTGGGAATAAAGTGTGTGTGTCTGTAGCGATACTTAAAGCCTTTAAGAAGCCTAGAACTATATTAAATTGATTTCCATGAAAACCACTTAGCCACATTTGCAGTGTTTTTGTTGTTGTTAAATTTTAACTGGCAATTAAGACATTTGCTTATGAAAAAAGCATGGCTACAAATACAAAATATGTTAAAAATGTTCATAGATAATTATGTTGGTTGCCAACTGACAATATACATCACATATGTCATCGTTTTAAACAGAACATAAGCTGACAAATATGTACTTCTTTAGATATATTTGTATGCTAGAGTATATTGGGTTTGTCCAATGTCCGTCTGTCCATGTGACCGCAATATTTTTCACCTCTATATAAGCTAGAGAGTATATACCCGCATCAGATAAATTTAAGATTTTTTAGTTACGGTCACTGGAGCGTGAATATTGAATTTAATCTATATAGCGAGATATATCAAACTTTGCAGACACATTACCAATGACGTCTAAAGATCACATACAGTTTTTTTGGATGCGCCCACCATTACTTACTCTTACTCGCCTATATCATATTATTTCATAATGTTACAATTAATTAATTTTTATTTTAAATATAATTCAATATTTTCTTTTAATGGGTATGCACGTATTTTTGTATATGTCATCTATTAGAGAGAAAGACAAACAAAATAGCGACCTTTTGACAATATGATTTTGTTTTATAAGAATCTTTTTTGTTACCAAGAAAAAGCACCCCAATTTGTTGTTGGCTGCATTACACATAGACATATTTGTACGTGTCTTTTTGCAAATTTTTTACTTTCCAGGAACTTTTGCTCATTTAAATAATCTTTGGCTTTTATGCTTCGTGCTTTTGTTTCTTTTTTATTCTGTCAGTAGATCAAAGGCGACCTCCGTTTTCCCTTTTCTAACAGAAACTGCTTTCTAATTGCCTTGCCTAACTGATTTCACAACAATCAAATGTAATTGAAACGAAGATAAGTCAATGTTTGCATATTTGCCGTGCTTGTGTTGCATATTTTCGGCGAACACTGTGGATATTCGCCCGCTACCCTCTCGACCACCTTCATCATGCTCATCCTCAGCAGCTGTAGGTGTTGACAGTGCCAATTTTCATGCTGATGGATGTGGCAAAATGTGCGGCTGATGCGGATGATGAATTTCTGGTTAAACTATTTGCTTTCCCCATAACCGCCACAACATCCACACACGCACACACACACACACCCCTTGTTGTTGACCATGTCGTTTTGTGTACAATTTAATTTCATGGCGATTTGTTGAGCGACGACAACGATGCTTCCCGCTTGTCAGCGACGACTCCTTCAGCCAGTTCAGCTGCCTCTGCGGCTGTCAGTCGTTCATCATCCGCATCCGCATCCGCATCCACATCCACATCCACAACTACATCCGCGTTCGCATTCGCATTGTCATTGCTTTTGACAGAGTTGACGCACAAATTGCATGCAGAAATTCGTGGGGTGTAAGTGTCATAGGGTTGTCGCTTAAGCTTAAACTGCCTTTGAGTTCAACAGGGGATGGGGCTGGGTGGGGGTGGGTAACGGTCTGTGGGTGGCAACCATTGTTGCCATTAAACATGTCACTAGCGCTTCCTTTTTGGTGGTTTACCCGCACCGACCTCTTGTCCGCGATATTTATGTATGTTTTACGTGGAAGCCCACAACATGGTTGTGCCTGCGCTGTGTGTGTGTGCGTGTATGTGTGCATTTTGAGTGATTATGTCGATATCATTGATGTTGATTTATGATGATGACATGTGAGCGTTGGCGTTGTTGAATGCATGTGTAAGAAATTGGCGTGACAAATGGCATACAAAATTAAAAGAGAGAGAAAGAGATAGAGATGAGAGAGAGAGAGAGAGAGAGAGAGAGAAAGCGAGAGGAGACGCATTTACATACTGTACGGTCGTCGTGTGTGTGAATAATTTGTGGACATCACAATATGACATTAAGTTATGAGTTGGAAAGGTAAGCAAGACCAGGCATTCGAGCATTAAACATATACATAAATAATGATAGACATTAAGATATTGAAGAGATTGAAAAGTAAACAAAGCTAAAATAATGGATTATAATTAATACACGCTGTTGTGTTGGTATTATAGCACTTAATTGATGGATTGTAATTAATATATTACATAAAAAAGGTCCAACACCTGAGCAATGTGCGTTGTCAGGAATATAAAAATATTGATCGAATTAACAAAAAAAATATATTTTTTTAGTTGCGAAATACAATTTATATTAAATGTATTTCAGCCTTTTTAACAGGGTTACACATCATTTAAAAGATTATCCCACGTAAGTAAAGCTAATTTCTAACTAAATTTCAACATTTTTTAATACAAAAAATTAAGCTTCTTTAAATTTTAATATGATGAGCGAATGTTGAAGAAGTGTTAAATAAATTGGGGGAATTTTAGCGTATTTTTGTGTATTTCGTTTTTTAATTTTAAACATCAGCCAAAAAAAAAGGTTTTGAAACTTGCTTTAAATAATGTTCTTTCATTTTTTATGATAAATTTAGAAAACTTGGTAAATGTTAAATATTTTTAAACAATTCGGAGCCATAGAAGTCGATTACTTTTTAAATAAAAATAATAATAAATACAATATTATATTGGCCGCATATGTATAAATTTCTTCAATTTCTGATCAACGCACATAGAAAAAAATATAAATTAATATATACAAAAAACCCACACCTAAAAGTAAAAAAATAAATATAAATACCAGGCGCTAAACTGGGCGCATCTTGAGGTAGATTCGCGAGTTTTTGGACCGGCATTGCCGGTGCCGGCGTCGTGACTTTGACGCGTGTTGAATTTAAGCGCACGGGGCGTATACGTGCTATGAATCCAAGAGTAAATAGGGCAAAATGAAATGTTAATAAAATAAATAAAAATGAGCACAAAATGCAATTAAATGAAAATAACAATAGAGCAGACGTTAAAGGCCTTAACAGGGCTCAACTGCAGTGCACACTGGTTGCCACAACCACAGAAAGGACACGTCGGCATGCAACCGCGAACGCAGCGAGCCATGCGCCGCATTCACAGCTGCCGCATCCGTTGAATGCATTTCACCAAAGTACCTTTTAAGCCCCGCCCAAACAAAAAGTGTAAATGGCAAAGCTACTTACGATCCTCGACGCACATCAGCCCATCGGCCATCAGCTTGAGGCCCGTGGGGCAGGCGCAGGAGATGCGCGGACTGCGCTCATTAATGCGCGGCGCCGGCAGGCAGAGATGTGAGCAGTGGCCATTAACCGACTGGCAGTGATTGATGCCGTCGGGCTGGCGATACGGATGATACACGTGGATGACCATGGGATGCTGGAGCTGTGAACGTGAAACCGTTTAAGAAGCTGCAATCGAATCAAGAGGGAATTTATATTACTCACCATATGCACAGCTGTGATGGGCTCCACATTCTCCCCGGTGAACTTGTTGGCCTTGAAGACCGTCTGCTTGTCCCAGTCGGTCCAGTAGATGTAATCCTCGAAGGTGCTGATGGAGAAGGGATGTCGCAGATACTCCGTCGAGTACAGGATCTGTGTGCGCTGTGAGCCATCGTAGTTCGCCGCGGAGATGGTGTTCAGCTTGCCATCCACCCAGTAGATGCGCTTCATCACCAGGTCCAAGGTGATGCCGTTGGGCCACTTTACGTCGTAGTTGATGATCGTGGTGCGATGGGAGCCATCCATGCCGGCGCGTTCAATGCGCGGCGAGGCGCCCCAGTCCGACCAGTACATCCAGCCCTCAATGGGATCCAGTGCGATGGAGCGGGGTATGTCGAGCGCATCCTCGATGAGCACCTTGCCCATGTTGCCATCGAAGTTGGTCAGCTCGATGGTGCACTTGTGCGTGTCCGTGTAGTAGACGTGGTTGTAGATCCAGTCGACGGCCAGCCCGTCCGACGTGACCGACGAATGCTTCAGCACGACGGTCCTCTCGTTGCCCTCGTCAATGGGCGCCTTGTAGATGCTCTGCGTGGTCACATCGCTCCAGAAGATCATGCCGGTGCGGAAGTTAAAGTCTACGGCTGTGGCTGATTTTGTGTTGTTCACTATCGATGTGATCTCCTTGTGATCCAGCGCAATCTTGCGTATGTCGTGACGGCGTGCCAGGAGCAGGGAGGCGTGGCCCTCGGTCGCCTTGCAGCGCGTGTGGTTCCGGGGATCCCGCATGTAGCCCGCCTCGCACTCGCACTTGAAGCCGCCGATCTCGTTCACACAGATCTGGGAGCAGACGCCTGGCTGCTCGCATTCATTCAGATCCACACAGTGGTGGCCATCGCTAGACAGCTTGTAGCCCGCGTGGCACTCGCATCTGTAGCCCACCGGCTGATCCACGCAGTTATGCATGCAGCCGCCATTCTTGGAGGCGCACTCATTTACGTCACACTTGCCCGCCGGCTCGTCCTCGCCGTCGGGGCAGTCCTTGCGCTTGTCGCAGACCTTCGCGAGGGCAATGCACTGTCCGCCGCCGCAGTCGAAGTGGGTGCTGGCGTTGCAGCTCCTGCGTGGAGCAAACAAGCAGAACAGCTCGTCGCTGCCGTCCGCACAGTCCGCCTGGCCGTTGCAGAATAGGTTGCCGGCAATGCAGCTGCGATCGCCGCACTGGTACTGATCCTGCCGGCAGGTGGTGTTGCATTTGGAGACATGTTCGTCGTCGCCGTCGGGACAATCGTGATCTCCGTCGCAGACCCAGCGATGGTGAAGGCAGGTGATGCGATCCTTGCACTGGAACTCGTTCGGCATGCAGGGCGTTATAGTCGTCGCCGACTTGTTGCAGTCCTGTGTGTGAGATAGAGAAAGAGGGAGAGAGAGAGAGATGTTGTGAGAGTGGGAGGGCCAATGAAATAGTCTGTCTGCTGCGCATAGTTGATTTAAAATGTGTTTTGCACAGCGCCCGTCAAACGGGAAGTTTACTTAAAATATGCCATAAAATAGCAGCTACTATGCTGTGAGGAAACTTTTGCAACGGCACGCACACACACACACAAACATACATGTATATTTAAATATATATGAGCTCTGCATAAAGACAGACGACTTTGCTTGCATATTTTTTGTTGCACACTTTTTGGGGCAACCGCTTGTAAAATTGTTCACATAGTTTTTATTTATTTTCTTTTTTTCGGCAAGCAATTTTAGACAGTGCCGGGCCACGCCCGCTCGCCTCCTGGCAGACAACAAAAGCTGCGCTTCGTACACATAAATGTTTATGGCAGCAGTTGCCAGCGTCAAATGTTGACGTCGCCAGTGTTGGATAAGGCGCGTGTGTTGCATAATTTATGCGCGCACATAAAAAGAATATTGACACGAGGGCTGTTTCAGGAGTCTACTATGAAATTTGAGTTTAATTTAAATATTCAATTGGGCTTGATTTTTTCTAAGCTCATTTAGTTATTCAATTATTTGCGAATTCTTACTTAAAAATAAAAATAATAATATTCAAAAAACTTACAGAAAAATTTGATTAGATTGTAAAAATGAATTATTATGCTGAAAAAAATTGTGGCTAATTTGTTTTTTAAATTTTTAAGCCAAATAAATATTATATTTATTTTGGGCAGTTTTTAAACAGATATTTAAATTAAGTCTTACAACTTCGGCTCTTTTTAAAATTTTCTGGTCTGGTTTAAATTTTAAAATTGTTTAGAACTCTTAGTTTTTTACATAAAAAGAATTTTTGAAAATTCAATGAATTCTTTGTAACAGTTGTCATTTTAAATAATTTCTTTTTTTATGGTTTTTGAATAGGTATTCAAAAATTTAAATTTAAATTGTAAATAATTTATTTTTTATGATATTCCGTATTACCCAGCCTTGTTAGGCAACCCGCGCACATGTGTGTTTCTTTCTTATGGCAGCAGTTAATTTTATTTTGAACTAGTATGATAGACTGTCAAAACTTACGTGCTCATCGGCACCATCGCCGCAGTCGTTGTCACCATCGCAGACCCAATCCCTGGGTATGCAGGCGCCACTGCTGCAGGTGAACGTTGTGTTCTGGTGACATTCAACTTTGGGGCAATCTCGCTCGTCGCTGTTATCACCGCAGTCGTCATCGTTATCGCAGACCCAACGCTTCTGAATGCAGCGTCCATTGGCGCAGGTGAACTCATCCGAGCGGCAAGTGGTAGCTGGCATAGAATTAATATGTTAGACAAGCTTAAAAGGTGTGTGTGTGTATGTGTGTGGGTTGGATTGTTAGTGTGGGAGGATTTGGCTGACGGTACTTATGACAATGAGTGTTTATGTTAGCTGTGGTTAACTATCGTAGAGAGCTCTAGGTACACAACAAGCTGTGGAAGCCAAAGCCAAAACTCAAAGGAAGAACTACAGCAAAAAGTAAAATATGTAAGACATAACTCAACAAAACCAACACCATTATAAAAATTGCCAACGCAACGCAACAAGGGATAAAAACCAAAGAGATTTGTTGCCCCAACAACAACTACAGTAACAACAAAACAAGTAACAAAAGCATTGCAAACTAAAGTGTGTAGTTCTCTCTGCGTGTGAGTGTGTGTGTGTGCAAATATTTGTGCTTTATTGCATGTGTATTGTTTAGGTAAGTATTACACAATTCTTGCTGCAATGTGTAGCATAGTTATGGCCAAGAAGATGAAGTGTGTACACATACACACGGAAGAGAACACACACAATTACAACTAAAGCTTTAGTTACATTTACAACAATTACAGTTAAGATTAGAAATTTTTGGATTTAGTTCTTACTGCACGTGGCTTCATCGCTGCCATCGTGGCAATCTTTGTTCTGATCACACATCCAGGAGAGTGGTATGCACTCACCGTCGCCGCTCTTGCAGGCGAACTCTTCCGGTGAGCAGGCTTTGCTCTCTGCAATACATAAATAGTTGTTCGAGAATATGGCAGTTAGTATGATGGTGCAAACATTCACATATGAGATTTTCGAGAGAGAGAATTTCGTAACGTAGAAAGTGTAAAATTGTTCATAACATGATGTAGAGATATTTGTATTTGTTGTAGAATTCTTTGCTATAAAAATAGATGACAAATTATGTATTCCACAGATATTTAAAAAAAATTGAAAAATGTTCTTGAATAATAATACATTAATAATTCATTAATATAAAAAATAAAATAAAATAAAAAAACAAAACAAATAGAAAATTGTTTAAGACAAAACTTACTTACTTTGTATTTAAACCGTTTTTTATGTATCAAAAAATTAATTTCGAGTTTTCTTATGGTAAAATTTTCACAAAATAATAACGACAAATGATGTGCGAAAGTAAAATAAAAAAATATATGTATTTAAAAAGAAACAAAAAGGTTTTATAATGCCACACATTTTACTAGAAGGTTGGCTTATAATATTTAACAATATTTGTCTATCAATATTTATTTTTAAATTTTGCGATCAAAATTTACATTTGAAAGCTTTAAAATTCAAAAAAAAAATTACAATTTTTTTTCTATACTCGCAAACAGCCAAAATGTTCATTTCAATATATCGAACAAATATTTGCCAAGTTGGCATGTTCTTCGAAAAAAAGACGTCAAAATTTCCAACACACAGTTACGAGCAATAAAATGAGTGCAAAAATTGCCTAAAGATAAGCTCAGTAAATTTGTTGACTCACCCCAAACTGGGTGCTAAAAATCAACTGCCTGATAAACTGCTCTTATATTTATATATCTGCACATATATGTATATATATGTGTCGAGTGGCTTTTAACTGCCTGCCTAATGGCGCTGCTTAGTTAAATCTTTGATTACTGCAGCAGTAGAACATTAAGGGGCGTGTTTTTAGGGCAACGCCTTAAAGCATGCAACAGACTTAAGTCAAGACGATGCTGATTGCTGTCTACTGGTTGTTGCCTGGCATTGTAATTAAGTTTATAAGAAGCAGCAGGAATTGAAGTCGTAGTCCAATTGTGGCAGGCACATGCCAGGCAAGTAATAAACATAGTTGTCGTGCCAGCACACACATACAAACACACAAGCACACGCGCGCACATTCATTTAGAAATATAGGGCAACTCGAACTGAAGCTAGGCGGGCGGCATTTTATCTAGGCAGTAATTAAGACATTATCAGCCAACACTCCATAAAGTTAAAACGCACACATGCGTATACATTAAAGCAATTATCACACACAGCCAAACGCACATGCACATACACACTCCCACATACACACACACACACACTCGCACACTTATAAAGGCAGCGTGGTAGCCGTGAAACTTTCATTGAAGTTTTGCCAGGCGTATATTAAACAAAGCTGACAACACACAAGTCGACAAACCCACACACACGCACACATATAAAAACGCTTGTGTCTAACCCTAAATGCGTATTATTTTTTTCGCTTTTTTGTTTGTGTTGCCTACCGTTGGGCGCGTGAACTGAATGTCCTTTGTTTTATGCCGTTGCCTTTGCTGCGGCTACGCTTGATTTTGCCTGATAAGATTATGTAATTCCTGCTGTGTATGTGCGACTGTGCTACAGGCAATAGAGGCTCATAACACCATATCACACACAAATACACACACACATATGTATAAAAAATTTGCTTTTGCTCCTGGCTTTGTTTACCGGTGTTTGCCGTGCAAAAATATTTTTGGTATTTTTCACGTTTTTGTGTTTGTTTTTTGCTTTGCGTCAGCTTCAACAACGCTGCAAATAAATTAATTTATTATTATTTTACGCTTTGTTGCTTGATATTTTTTGCATGCACACCGTGTCGTATGCGTGATATGACTTAAATTGGAATTTATTGCAGCGCGAGCGTGCGTATATTTTGCAATAGAATTTAACAGGAATTGCAGCTTAACGGGAAACTTGAGAGTGTGGAAAACATTTTGTAATAGAAAAGAAAAATACGAAAATTTAATTTTATGGACCTAGCAAGTGGAAGATTAACATTGGAAACACAAAAAAGAAAATTATAATATAATTCAACTAAGAGTTAGATTAAGCTAAGATCCATATTTACTTTAATAAAGAGTAGTTAACTATAGATATTTATATCTATAACCGAGGAATTTTAAATTAACAATAAGCGTAAACAATTGTTTTTTATATTGAATGAAATTTACATAAAATAATATTATAATAAATATCAATTTTTCTGTATTATTATTAGACAAATTTTTGAGTTTTTCTGCCAACACACAACATTTGTAGCAAAAATATTTAGATGAAAAAATATATATAACTTTCATATACAGCAGCTACGGATTTTTAATTATTTTGCAACTTTTTATTAAAAAATATGAGTATTATTTTCATATACTATATCAGATATCAATTTTTAATTATTGTGCTACATTTTGTTTATCATGTGTGCAACTAACTAAATTTATGGCTATATGAAAAAGTTAATTACACGCAAGTTTGCAAATATTGCGCATACGCAACGTTTTTATGATTTCATTAAATTGACTATAAAGCTGGCTAGTTTTGTCAGAGTTGCGGCTATTTCTATTTTTCTACTTTATTTTTTCTCATTTTTAATGCCACTATTTTACTGGCCACTAAATGTGGCCAAGAAGCAGGACATGTCGCCTGACCTCAGTTCCAGTTGCCAGAGCCAGTTTTGGCTTCGGCTTGTGTAAGCCATAGCAAAATCAATTTGCTGGCTACAATGAATGGTTCAGAGCAGCTTCAATAACGCACGCATACACACACACACACACACACACACACACACACACACACACACACACACACTTACACTCGCACATAACTTTTGTATTATATTCAATAGCACTTTCTTGTTATCTACCGCCTACTGTGTAGAGATGGGGGTTGGAGCTCTGCTCCAAAGTGAGTATACTTGCAATTTGATTTTAATTTTATTTAAAATGCTTTTAGTTTATGTGCGAGACGTGTAGTTGGCCAAGTGGCAACTCAGCTTCTTAGCACCAGCGCCAACCCCACCCCACAGACTCACTTTAAAGACATCAAAGCCAATGAAGTTTGATGCCTTTGTGCAGTAGTTGGCGCTTTGTTTACTGTGTAGTTGCTTTGGCGTTGTCCTCACAATAAAGAGAAGTTTTGCCGTAAAGAATGCACATTGTAGTTTCCTTTTTGCTCTATTTTTGCTTTTTCACGAGTTCGGGGAGTACGTAATCTAATAAAAGGTTTTTTTTTGTTGCGAGAAGTGGGAATAAATATTTAATAAAGGTACAAAAAAATTGATTGAAATAGTAGATAAATAAGAGATATTGAATGTTTGTGTACGATTTTCAAATTCAATATCACATTGATAAAAACCTTTCAATTATATTTTCTCTTTTACATTTTCATTGAAAAATTCGTTCAACTATTGCGCCATTATTTAATTTGCAAAAATGTATTATATGTGTTTCTTGTGAAACTCAGGAAATTGTTGTTGTTGAGTACATACATCAAGTATTTAAATATTTATCTAAGTACTATCAATGTCTATGTCGTACAATACTGTCAGATTAATATATTAAGAAATATGTTACGAGCTGTAACAAGAAGTAACTTTATTAACTGTCTACTGTATTGAATATATTTGCTTTTCTTTTTATATTTAATTTAAACTTCAAATTGACTAGATGAAAGACATTCTAAAAATTTAATAAATATGCAACTTAGTCAGATATTGGAGATTGTAACAAAGCATATCTCTTCAAATTCAAATATGTATGATAAAGTTACATCTTCAACAGTCACTTCATTATTTTTCATTCATTTTCAAACCCCTCAATTATAATGTTTTTTTTATGAAATTTTCTTTTTAAGCTTCAAATATGTTTCGCCAAATGCTTGGTATTTGCCTCAACATATTTTTAAGTATATATTAAATGACAAGCTGTGCCTTAAGAACAATTTCGCCATTGTCTATCAAACAATTTTTTCTTGGACGTAGGAGGAGAGGGGGGGGGGGGGGGGGTTTTGGAAGGCACGTTAAACTTCAATTAACATTCACAACGTTACCAACGATATAAAAAGTCAAAAAGTGCCGTTGAAAAATACGTTTTTTTTTGTTTCGAAGCGCATAAAAGCCATAAAATGTCACACGTGTTCAATGGCAGGGAGCTGAGCGGAACGAGAGCACCAGCGAGAATCCTGTGAATCCTGTGCATGTAAAATTTCTGTTGAGCCGTGTGCTACCAGTCGTTTGGCAGCAAATAAACCACAGGCACAATTTGCGCGCGTTTTTCTTTTATTTTTATTTTTTTTGATTACCAGTTTTTATTTCAACAGCGCCGCTGATGAGTTACGAGTGGATAACATCATAAAAATCTCATCATTTTCTTTTTTCAATTACAACGCGGACTAACGAAAAAAATAAAAATAAATATAATAAAAATACGACATTTTATGTGGCATATAGTTAGCCGAATGCGACATAGAATATAAACTGCTAAATAAGTTGGCTCAAAATTGGGCGATACCACCAAAAATATACCATGATGGGCAAGTGTAAAGGCTGACATTTTGACTGGTAAATACCCTGTCATTATGTCTTAAATTCTGTAGAGAATGGTCTAATTACATCATACATTGGCATAATATATAAGTATTTATATCTATATATCAAATATGTTGTGTAGAGATTCGGCTCTTCAGTTTAGAAAATATCTGCCAAAATAACTTTCTTTATCTAATTTCCAATCGTTAAGAAATTGTAAGAAAAAATCGGAGATCATATCAAAATTTACGTATACTAAAATATTTCTCTTGTTATAGAATTTTTAAAAATGTACGAGGCTAAAAATAAGTTTGAAGAATATTGCAAAATTGTTAATTGAAAATGGACATACATAAGTGGACATAAGTGGATGTATGCATATATCATAGCCATATGTCCAATCCCTAAGATTAATTAATGAGATCAAAAAAGATATATTTATAATAACATATTCCATTAAACTAAAAAGAATCGATTAGTTCGCAACATATGTTTACAACAGTTACTTATACCCTTTTTCAGACCTCTGCACGAACACAGGGTATAAGAGATTGTAGCGTGTAACAGCTAGCTAGGGTTTTGAAGAGGGGCTTGCTAATGCATAAATACAAATTATTTCCGCTGCTGGCAGCATTTTTGATGCGCACGTCGCGATGCTGTGCGTAGTCCTTTGACGTTAATTTATGGACAAGTGATGCCAAGTTTTAGGCGCGCCCTGGCCATAAAGTTTGAGATACATGGCGGATACACATGGGGTATAGACATGACGGTTACAGCAGGCATGCATTGAAATAAATATCATGCTTTAAATGCGACTTTATGAGCCTTTAAGTTATGAAACCCATTTGTAAGTGCGAGTGTTTTCTTTTCTTTCCCAGATTTTTTTTGTTGTGGTGGGACAGCGTGAATCCTCCGGGTTAGTAAGGATATGCAAATGTAGCTATAACTTTTGCTTACAACAATCCAATTCGTCGGACCCATCGCGACAGTCGGGTTCACCATCGCAGATCCAACCGCGTGGCAAGCACTGCTCCTGATTGTGGCACATAAACGCCGAATTTATGCACACATGATCTGCACAATTCAAGCTGAAATATGAGCGACCAAACTATGTATATATATGGATAATACTTACTGCACAGACCCGGTGCCTCGTCCGAACCGTCGGCACAGTCGCTCTCCTGATCGCAGCGCCATTTGTTGGGTATGCAGTTGCCGTTATTACAGCGGAACTGTTCAATGCCGCAAGTAGACTCTGCGTAAAAAAAGAAATGGTAAAAACAGTTATTGAAAATCGTTGCTTTCGATACGGAATTCAATTTTGCATAGCTTGCGGGGGCGTTAAATATATGAAAAATGGGGACCAAAAGTAAGAACTTTCTAATCAAAAGTTGTGAACTTATAAACACCCTGTATCGTGTTCTTTAAATTCTTAACTTTTATAAATTCTGTTTTTCTTTAACATGTTTACTCTAATAGTTTTAGCATTTTAATTATTATATATTTAGCTTTATATACAATATAAGGGTAAAATTGTTTTGTAATATTTAAAATAATGTAATATAATATGAAAAGTACCAGACAAAATTTGCGGCTCTAGCTCTGGGTTCGCTGATGGCTAAAATCCACAGTTAAATCAAGTTCTGATATCTCAAATATCAACTTTAATGCTTATAACCATACGACTCCCATCTAAAATATTTACAGGGTATCAAAATCTGATAATGGCTGCTACTAAAAATATGAGAAATATGGGCATTGAAAATCTACTTTTTATGCTTCAATAGTTTTGTGTGTCAAAAATAAATGTGATTTTTATGTTGCGAGCTGTGTTGATGCCACAGGCAGCAAAAACTTGCCACTGTGCTGTGTGTGTCTGTGGTCTGTGTTGCCATCACTGGCCAGGGCTTTTGTTTTATGCCATCATAGTAAAAATCGTTTAGTCTTGCCATTTTATGGTCATTTTATTTTATGACGTTGCTCGTTTTGCAAACGAAATTTAAAGCTTTTAAATTGTCAAAAAAAAGAGAAGCAGCCAAATTTCTGCACAGACGAACTGCCAATTAGTGGGAAGGAACTTGGGAGTTGATATAAATGCAATTAGAAGATGAAAGAAAATAACATGTGCAGGTTATTGAGGCTTAGATGTGTGATAAGTTGTGGTCAAATTGATACTTTCATTTAGGTGCACTTGTTGGAGTGGGTTTAAGGTGGGCTTAAGTCAAAGTTTATTGAAAATTATTTAATTACTTGAGGTTTGGATAAATAAATGTGGTTGGCCCTGAGTTAGCTAGTTTCGTAGATAGTTAAATAATTCAAAAAGTATGTTTTGTTTTTATAATAATATCGTGTAAATAACCATATCAAATATTTAATTCCAGTGAAGTTATGTGAAGTTTGTTAAAAGGAGCATAAAAATGCTTTACGCTTGTTTAAAAATGGCCTAAAGCATTAAATAGAATATAGTTAAATCACTATTTCAGCTATCACGTAATTAAAGTAAAATAAATTAATAAGCATAACTACAAAAAGACTATAAGAAAAAACTTTTGTTGAATTGCAACAAAGTTCAGTGGGTTCTCATACTCCACAGATTTATTAAGAGCCTAGCTGTATAATTTAGTCAACTCCCCGCTGAGAGTGCTACAAACAACTTGCTCGAGAACGATTTCAAAATTCCCGTTGAGTGTTTTATTTTCTCTATGTTTTTTCTTCTTCTGCCAACAACTTAATGGACATTTCGCTAGGGGTTGGTGAGAGAGCGGCGGGGTGTTGCGACTCATCAGCATTTTGCTGGCTAAAATGTTGCACCTTTTCAGCTGCGACTGCACTCAATTTAACGCCGTAACTCAAATGAATGCGCCCTCGACAGACATTTGAAATTTGGCTGGGCTTTAAGTCCAATGATGCCAACTACAACTGGGAGTCAATGTGCAGCGGCAGACCCTTTTAGCCCCCTCCCCCCAGTTTAGGCCCTGGCTGCAGCCATAAACTTTGGCGCAACTTTTGTGTGAGTTTCAGTAAGCCCCCCACCCGCCTCCCCCACGACCATGCCTCGTCTCTTAGCAGCCGCACTGCGAAAAATGCGCATCACGTTTTGCGTTTGGGGACTCGCTACGTTCCCAACGTATTTACCTAGCAGCGGCATTTAGCGTCGACATTAAACAAGGATTGAGTCAGGAGTCGGCAGACAGTAGCTAGGAATCAGCTGCTTCGTAACCTGGCCTAGGTTTAATGACCAGCTCCAACTCGGGCCCATGGCATGAAACTTTTGGTTGACATTTTTGAAATTAATGAAATTTTCATAATCAAGTTTTTGGCATAAAACTTTAATACACTATGCTACATGTTTATCGTGTGTTGCGTACATAGTGCGAGCTTTAATTGATTTGCTGAGTGTATGAATATCATTGACTCTAAACATGGTTTTAAAATAATCTTTAGGCGTCATTAAATTATAAGATATTTTGCTTAACCATTTTTAGGCCATAATATTTGCATGTTCGAATATAGATTAGATCTATCCAATCTATCTAATTTCTAAGCTTTATTGTTGAGTACATAATCAAAATTATATAACTTTTTTTTTGCTGCATCATTTTGTGTGTCTGAATTTTATATTTTTAGTTAAACTCTATGCATACTAATAATCTATTACTTATTTTCCAAGGACTGTTCTTATAAAATATATAAAGTATATGTGTTGTGTTATAAAACATATTAATTATATGAGTTGTTTAAGTTTAACTGAACGAGCATTTTGGTTATTTTAATGAACAATTTTACTTATGAAATTTTTATTTGTTAATTTTTGTTTCTGTTTAATGAAAATTGTCGTAAATAAGAAATTTGTTAAGCTGTTCATTGAAAACAGGCTTTGCTTAACACCGTAAATAATGAGTTATAATTATGTTGCCTAGTGTTGTATTCATATTGAGTCTGGTGGTGGCTAAATGAAATTGCATATTAACGACGGGCTGCAGGCTAGACTGTTTGGCCTCCCCTATCAACTTTCAACTTCTCTTCCTCGATCTCTCTTACCCATCTCCCTGGCCGTCAGCTAGCCATAAAATTGTGTTTGCCGTTGCCAAAGTCGCCGCTGCTCAATTTCAGAGATTTTTGTTTACATTTTTTTGTGCCCCCTCTTGTTTTTCTCTTTTTGTGCATATATATGCATAATTATTTATTTATGACTTAATAGGCTGCCAGCTGAGGCCTCAAAATGTCACAAATATAAAGCCAACAAAATGACATTTGGTGTGTTGTTCAATGCATAAACAAACAGTCGGTTTTCTATCTCTATGTGGTATGTCTTTATCTCTCTCTCCTTGTGTGTATATTTTTGGCGTTTCTTGTGACTTAAACAAAGCTCATAAATTTGTGAGCGTTGTTTTTGTCGTATTTTTGCTACGCATATTTATTATGTGTGCGCGTGTGTGTGTGTCTCACCTCGCTGGGCTAAAAGCATGCTACATATTACATTTGCCCCGTGCCCCAAAGCCATACGCCACGCCCCCCGCAAATCACTGCCACTGCGGCGCCCAGGTGCAAACTTCATTATTTACAGTCTGACGCGTCGCGTCGACGACAACGCGGATTATGTGGCACTTGAGGGGCTGTGGCACGAACAGGTGCAGGACTAGGGGCGGCAACCTTTTAATTCTAACACAGCTGAGAGCGTGCAGCAACAACACTAACTGCCAGTGTTGTGCATTCTCATGCATTTTATGCAATTCATTTAATGCGCTACGCTCGGGCATTTCGCTGTCAGCTTTTTGCATGATAATGAATTGCACTTTGGCAGCGAGTTTAGAGGTGTGTCCGCTTATCTTATTTGGCTCTGATTTTCGCTGTAACCGTTAAAGGTGCATTGCTCGGCGGCGGTTATCAGTGCATCGGCGGCAGCTGCCTCAAGGTTGCCAAACTTGTCGTCGCTGGGTTTCAGACACAAAGTCAAACAGAAACAAGGGAGAATGTTGCAACTGGGTGTAGTCGACTAGGCACTACTCATTCACAGTACAATTGCAGCTTAAATCATTTACAAATTATTATTTCTATTTTGGACAAATATTAATTTCTGTGGGGGTGGGCTTGGGTGCAACCCAAATTTTAGGGCTCAATCTTTAGGGAACGTTATCCGAACACTGTCTGTCAACTTTTGTGATTCTGACTTCAACAATATAGGAGATATGGATTTTTGCCGTCAGTGGTTGTATCCAAACATTTTTTGTGCGATCTTTAGAGAAGCTCATAAGGGATCAATCTGATTTTTAAAACTGAGGAGAGAGGAGGGAGATAAATAGGTTTAATCGGATTGGCACGCCCTAACATTTGAGTATACAAGAATATATATACCACATTTCCTGTATTTAACTGTGCAAGCCCAATATGCTCTTTTCACTTCGTCAACGAGTATAAAGAGAATATATATATAAAAATAGACAGAAAGTAAAACACGTACAAGCTGGCACACACACACACGGCCAAAGCGCTGGCAAAAGTTTTGTCACAATGCAACTTAACTACCACGCCCCCCTCACCTCTCTGGCCGCCCTCTCTGGGCGCTCATTTACAGCGCCAGCTTAAAGCAAAAAGTTATCTGGTCGCACAAGTGTCCACAAGGCAGCAAGAACTTTTCTTTTGCGGTCATCCATCGATTTAGCGCATTAAAACTTTGCCTGATATTTGCCATTTTCCATTTTCTACTTTCCATCTACCATTTGCCATTTGTAACGTTCGGCGGCGTCTGAGCCTCTTTAAGCTGACAACAATTGTATTTAAAGCAATTTATTGATATATACTAAAACTTAATAGAATCCTCAATGACAATACAAAAAGGCAAAGTTAAATGATTAACAATTTGGTCGACGTGCTAATACTCTATAGGTTCAATTTCAATTAAAAATAATTAAAAACTAGAATATTATTTTCATATATATATATATATATATATACATATGATTAAAAAGTCCGGAATCTAAAAAATTTGGAGTCTAGAAACTTTGGAATGAAACAAAACGAGAACGTATCCCCTCACAAACATTATACAGACTTCATTACTCAACATATTTATCCTTGGTATATTTATCTTTCTTTGGATGTTAAAGACGCTTAAACCTTTTAATTATATTTTCAAATAATTGAAATTTCTAAGCGTCTTTTCTGTATTATCCTTTGCAAATGTAAAAATAAATACATTGAAGACTTTAATGCTTCTTCTGAAGACAATATAATAAATTATCATTAAGTTAACAACTTTAACTATAATTTAAACCGTTTTGTTGGGCTTTGCTTCTTTGTTGATCAGGGTATTTAATTGAGAAATGTTTATCCATTGAGTTTGCACTCTGCCGCTTATCTAATGAAGTTTGTCTGTTGATTGTTGTTGTTGCTGTTGTTGGGTCAACGGACAAACATAAATTGAATTGTCCGTTTCATTTAAAAAGCGGAAAAAGGAAGCAAACGTGCACAAATTTCACTTTTTCCTTTCGCACTTTATCAACTTTTGCTTTTTGTCTCGCCTTCGCGTCTCAATAAATAAATGAAAAATTTGCGACGCTGTTGGGAAGATTTTCCTTTTTCCATTGTTTACAATTGTTGCCGTTTGCCGTTGTTGTTGTTGTACTTTTATGTTACGTAGGTACCCTCTTACACACAGCAGGCTGTTCCCTTAGCTCATATATATATATATACACACATATATATATATATATATATATATATATATATATATATATATATATATGTATATATATATATAGTATAGTACCAAAAAAAAGTCTCGACCTAACATTCACGCTTGTTGTTTATGGCACCTTTTTCACTTTATTGGAGTTGTGCGCTGTGCTTTGTCTTCTGCTTCAAGTATTTCAATAAAAAAAAAAAAAAAAAAAAACAAAACAAGCGATATATTTTTTTATATTTTTTTGGGGATAACTGCGGGTTAAGGGACGCCGCAGGACGCATCATAAATCATTTGAAGAGCCGCTTGGCGTGAGCTTTGAGAGCGGCTGCCTCTAATGAGACAAACTTTTTTACATATGCTGGACTTTTTTTATGTTGAAAGTTGAGGGGGGAAGGGGCGGAAGTTGGGGCAACTGTTGAATGGGCAGAACAAATGGGCAACCATTGGCAACACAAGTCCGTTAAAATTGCATTTTAAATGCCGGGCCAATTTATATGTTAAATAAAGCTGTGTCGGAAGTGGAAAGCGAAAGCAAATTGAATTGAGTTCTGGAAAAATGTTGAATTTAGTCGCTGTTGTTGTTGTTGCTGCTGCTGATGCTATTTAGCTATTTCATTGCCGGAAGGAATAACTGAGTTTTGTGTATTCCAAAGATTGCTTACGCTGCAATTCTGCCGAAGAATACGCTGCATAATCTGAGGCAAACGAGGCGCTTTACAAATTTGGATTTAAATAAAAAAATACATGCCTAACAAGGCCTTTTGAGATACGATAAAGATAAGCGCTACAATTTCGTTAGCATTTACAGAGAGTAGTTGAGAGTAGTGTTTATAATTTCATTATATAAAGCATTTTCACTACAAATCCGGCACAATATATTATAAGACTCCGGAGCATATTAATTATTTTTAAAATAATTTAAAGATATGCCCAACGTGTTTTTCAAATCTTAATAGATTTTCTAATGAAATTGACAGCTGGAATCATGCTTCAAAAGCGAGACATTTAGACGAATCCTTTGAAATATGCTGATATTTCTATATATGTGAGTTGGGGAAAGAAGGCGATTTCACATAAAAAAAATGGCAAGAATTTTGCCACATTTGCTGACGTTCAACCTTTGGCACGAAATTCGATGGTCGCAGCTACAACGGCGGCTGCGGCGGCTGTGGCGGATGCTTAAAAGTGAGCCATGCATAATTTATGGCTTATAAGGCAAGGAGCTGGAGCCAAGGATATGTGACTGAATTTATCTAAGGTTTGCAGTCAACGCACAGACATACGGACATGAATTTTTTACATTTTCTTCTACACATTTTCCTTTCTTTTCGTTTATTTTTATTTTAACATATAAAAATGAAGCTAGCTCTAAACGCTGTGGGGCTTATCAGCTGTCTTTTACTTTTTTATTTTTTCTCGCAAATGTGCTGCATGAATATTTATGCGAACGATATTGAACGCGCCACTATACATTTATATAAGTATGCTTGTTGTGAGTGTGTGTGTGTGTGTATTGGCCACTTATAGCAGTTGCGTAGAAGCTGCTTAAAAGTCGAGCAGCCTCTCTTTGTCGCTGCTTTAGCTATTGTTGTTTTCTTGGCTGTTAACGCGGCGTATGCGCAACGGGGCAGGCGACTTAACGCTGCTGGTAAGTTACTGCTATGGCTCACTGTGCGCTGCTCTTAATGGCTGAGAAGCACCCCATCGCAACCTGCCAGCCGCACATTTAGTTGTCTATATGTTATTTATTTATAAACAGACGCTCGCTTTGGCAGTTGACATTATTTTTTGCTGCTCCTGCCACGCCCAGCCGTAAAAGATAAAAGGCAATAGTACAACAACAGCAGTGCATTCAGAAAGACAATAACAGTAAATCGAACTACACTTGAAGTAGTTCATGTATTACTTACTTTATGCTCAAGCATTGAATTCTTATCTTAATAGCTTTTATGTACTTTCAGATGAATGGATATGGATACATACACTGAGAAAAATAAAGATAAAATAAAAAAACGCATATTGTTTTCTTTAAAAATTTTTCAGTACATTTATATATTATTTAATTAGGTAATTAATTAGAAATAATAAATCAAATATTTTATATGGAAGTTAATAAATTTTCAAAGAGACAATTTTGTCTTTGAGTATGCGATTAATAAGAATTAATTAGCAGTATTAAGACTTTGAAATTTGAATTTTATGCTCTGATTAAGAAATTTTGACCTTGGCTAAAGTTCTACAATGTTTTAGTTGAGTTAAATGAAAAAAATTTATTTATTCTCTTAGTGTACGACATGGTTGAGTTCCATTTGGTCAGCTTGGTAATAGCTAAACTTTCTACCTAGTTTTATCCCAATCACAAATATTTCTAGTATATATATGAAGCATCAGCTCAACAACCCGTTTATGCCTTGCATAAACTTTAAACTAACTTAGAACTTCAAATGTTTTTCTAATACCGAAAAACACAAACTTGAAACTAACATTAAAGTTTCCATATTAATTTTCACGCGAAAACACGAGAAAGCTTTTGGCTTCCAAGTGCTTCACCCTACTTGTCTTTTTGGTTAGGTGTTTAGCATATGATTATGGCTTTTTTGTTGGTGAATTATAAACTCATACCCGTATCAATGGAAGTTGCATATGTCTGGAGTACTTGTTGTTTTTGTACGTGCTGTAATAATCCGCTGATGAGCAGCAGCTGGCAAATCAGGAAGCTGCGTATTACTCCCATGTTGCCAACTTCGGCTCGCTCTCGGGCCCAAAACGTTAAATTATATTAGGTTATAATGTGGCCTAAGTGCGTGTTTGAATTATTTAATTATATTGTTGTTCTTGTCGTTGGTTCGTTGCTTGTTGTTGCTTATAACTTGTTTTTGTCACAGAATTTTTTTCTAATTGTTTTAAATGGGTTTTTGGCTGTTAAAATGGCTGTCAAGTGTTTTCTTAATTAGTGCTGAAAAGTAGGCAACACATTTTATTTAAAATAAAGTAGCAGGTTATTTTATTAATAAAGTGTTTTTATTGTATTTGTTTCGTTAGGTATTTAAATTATTTTTTAATGCTTTTATTTTAAATATAAATTTTAAGATATTATATGTTTTCATGTTTTTTATATGAATATATTAATTTATGATGATAATAAACAAGTGCTTGGAAATTGGTGTTGCAAATTTAGTAAGAATTTTTTTAAAAACTATTTAATTTTTTTATTTATATAACTTTTATATGTTAATTGCTTATATGTTCCCAATGCAATAAAAAATTTTTTTTCAAAAAGTTCTTAGCTAGTATTTTAATTCAAGCAATATATTTTTCCATCTAATTATATATAATTCTTTTAGATTTGGTATAATTTCGATGTTGTACTTTAGCATTTAGTTTTCATAATTACAAAATATCTAATTAATTTGCTTTTTATGCCAATTTTTTCGACATTGGCGATTTTAGTTTCTTTTGTTCTGACATAAAAACCAAATTAGTAAAATTTATTGATAACATTATGAGTAATTGGTTTTGTGGTTTTTAACATTTGAACATTGTAGTTATTATCCATATATAATTGGTTTTTTTTAGGCATTATTTTGTGTTTATTTAAATAAGTGCTGGACTAAGCATATTTATAGTTTATTATAATGCACATTTTCACCTTTGCAATTACTGACATGCAATGCGTATTTTATTTCCTATATTTGCATAATTTTATTTATAGCACTTTTTGTTTGCAACACAAATTAAAACATCGCTTCATTGCCTGTTTTAATTTTTGTTGTTTTTATTATTTTTATGTTATTTTTTGTTGTCGCATAAATTAAACGTTTTAATTAAGCGGCAGCCTGCTTTTGTATTTGTTAAATATTGTTTTTTTTATATTTTTTATAAATATTTCCTTTTTGTGTACGTAAAGCATATAATCCGCGTATTGAAATGCTGCATGCGTGTGTGTTTACTTTTAATTGCCATTGTTTCAAGCCATTTTATATACGCACACACAGTTACATTGTTTGCTGTTGCTTGTTGTGCACAAAAGTACTTTATGAAATTTAATTGTTAATTATGACAACTTAATGCGCATTATGGTCGTTAACAGATGCGTGTAAAGCTAAGAGATGCCAAAGTGAAATACGAAACGCAGCCCCGAAACTAGTAAATGTCAATGGCAATTGGCCAGGCCAGGCTGAATCTGCGGAGGGCGTAGATTTGTGTCAAGTTCATGTGCTTCATGTAATTCAAGCCACAAGACGGCAAATGCAAAACAAAAGCCAAAACAAATGCAGCTCGAAACAAAATACAAAAATTTGATGCCTGTCTGCTAAGAGCAGCTGCTCAGAGAAACCAAAGAAGATAAACATAAAAAAAAATAACAAACCGACGCGCAGAAGCGTCAAAAAACAAAACAGGCAATAGGAGTATGGCAAAAGGGGGAAAAACAGCCGATGTAAAAGCTTCCGCTTGGCTAAAACAAATTTAGCTTAAACTTGGCGCCAATGCGACGCCAGGCACAACATAAACACACACACGCACAGTAAAATAGAAATTTAAAATAATTTGTATTTTTTTATATTTAAATAATTTTTTTTTAAAAATTTATTTGAATTTTGTTGATTTTTTTGCTTACGTTAAGCAATTTTTTAAAGTTTATTTTTAGCTTTTTTTAGTTTACTTATGTTTCGCCTTTTTTATATGTCCAAATTTATTTGCCGCCTTGGGCTGTGCTCCTGTTTTGGTTCGATTCGATTCGTCCTGTGCACACGCACGTCCGTTTTAATTCAAAGTTCGTTGCCAACTGAGTTTTGAGCGCAACGCGGCGTATCTTAAAAATATAAAACGCCTGCTAGCAGCATCCACAAAAGCAGAAACAAGCAGTTTACGAGCGGTTTTTCCGAGCGCTTAGACGAAGCTTGCGCTCAAAAACTGATAAGAGTCAAATGCGCTCAAGAACTCCCGCTCAAAGCAGCAGAGTGTATAGTGAGTGAGCGCATGATTGAGTGAGTGCATTTACTAGTGTGAGTGTATTCGGCGGCATCAGGAAATTGATTCCCTGTGCGCTTATCAGGTGGCATCAAATATGACTTGTTTCTGGCTAATCAGCTGCTATTTGTCAACAGACAAATAAATTCGAACTCCTTAATGACCCCAATGTAGCTCCAAATGCTGCATAACCAAATAATATTTTATTAATATTAATTAATATAATAATTAATATAGTATTAATTAGTATTTTGTGTTCTTTATTGCTTTGTAAAAGGGTAAAGTTGGGTATATTGCAGCTGTCCACATTTATGCAACAGACCATGGAGGGCATCTGCGAGCTCATAGATTATATATATTCTTAGGCAGCTCGACGTACTGAGTTTGTTTTATTTCAGATTCTATAAGAATTACAATAAGAATTCCCTTCTATTAAACGCTGAATATGTTAATTTAAAATTATTGATAACTATTACACTTTTTTTTAATAACTATCGATTTTATGTCTTGGTTTTTACGTTAGAGTCTTCAAAAAAGATTGGACGATAAACAATTGTAATTAAAAAATTAAAATGTTTTTCTTGTATGCGCAAAAATAGAAGTGTAAATACAGAACGCAGTTTCAGCACGTTTGATTTCATGTGTTTTTTTCTATTGAAAGGGTGTACGAGCTCCACGAGCACAGTATTTAATATTACACGCTGAACCCATTGAAAATGTATAAAAAGGGTATTATGGTTTTTTCAAAATGTATGTAACAAGCAGAAGGAGGCCTCTCCAAACCCATAAAGTACATATTTTTAGCCGATTTAGCTGTTTGTCTTTCTATCCATCTATCTGCATTAGGCCATCGATCTCTGAGCCTATAAGAGCTAGAGAGTTGAGTTTGGTTTTTAAGTTCTTGTATACCGTAAACAGACCATATTAATTTCTAATTATTTTCATAAATATGAAAATAATTGAAGTGCTACAGCCTTGCGCTTTGGTTTGAACACACGTTTCGATGCTCTTCTAAAGTGTATGTAACGCAGCTCACAGCTGGATACAGGGCATCTCCTAGTCGGGCACTCCTGGCCAGAGCAAACGTACATGTTTTTTACTGCTGTTTGATTAGCATGAGACGCATTAAATGCAAGTGCTGCATTGATAAGAACGCCTCATGACGCAGTCGGGCGCTTGACCTGCTAATGCGAACAACGCGGGGAAAACCCGAGGCATAAGTGCACAGACGACATATTCATATAGTATATATATAACATTTATCTGCATTTTTTGTGGATATAGGTCAAGTTTGAACCGCTTATTGTTTGCGTCGCATTGCAATTCTTAAGAGCTGAGTTTTCTTATATTCCCCCTGCCTAAATTAAATGTAATTGCTAAATTTTAAGTCGCAGTTGTTAAATGGGCGATAAGTTCGAGACTTTATAGGATTGTCTGTGCTATATCAGCAAAAAATAAAACTGTATATGACCTCAGTACTTCCTTTTGCATAAGTTGCAATTTTTCAATTGAAAAATGCGATTAGAATGATGAGTAGTTGTTGCATTCTTTGTATTTGATTTGAAGGATGTTTACTATAAAAGTAAGTTCATTCCAGGAATAATTTACATTGTTTATGAGGATTAAAAATAACGATTCTTGTTGATTATTTTCTTACTTCTTTTTCCTATGACTCAACGTAAGCGCGATAATTTGTATCAGTATATTTTCTATTTATAATTTTTTCATAATGTAAATTAAATATTAATGTGGGTTGTTTAAGCTCTGATTTGAAAGGCATATTTTTATATGTAAAATAATACAAAATGAGTGGAAAGAAAAAGTTTTTATAGGAAGCTAAGAAATATTCCATTTTGGTTTGAAAGGTTTTTTTAAGAAAAAGGAAATATAAAAAAAATGTATTTCAATATGACTAATTTGCGCTCAACTGCCGTATAAATTAAGATTTGTTTGCAATCTTATGCAGAGATTCAAACTCATCTTTATGGTTATCAAATTAGATGCGTTTAATTTCAAAGCAATAATTTTCATCGTTGTTATAATTGATTGATTAGTGCAAGCAAATGCATTAAATATTATTTCTGGCTTTTATTTAAGGAATGAGGAATCTATGGGAATAAATAAAATAAATATAAATAAATTATATGCAAACAAAATTGCGGATATATGTATTTAATTGAATGCGTTAGAAAATCTTTTTTAAATATGAGCATACAAAAGTGAATAATATAAGTGCAATTAAAAACATAACTATATTGAAAGCTTAGTTTTGTAAAGCAAGCAAAAGTGAAAATAAAAAACTTTTTATAAATTCCTAAATCGAGAATACGTATGTTTGATTCTTAAGTAGTTGTTTATTAATAATACTATCTGCTTCAGCTATTTTTATATATTTGCGCCGTGCATTTTACATAAGCAATGGTATCGCATAGTTGTTTGTATAAATATTATCAGTCTCGACTAGAGCTGCTATCAAACAAGTTAAGATTTTGCCTGCAGCTCTACTCTCGGCTTAAGCTCTTTAGAACTGTGTCGGAGCTTTAAGCATGATGCAATGGCTTAGTTAGATTGCACTTGAGTTGTCTTAAACGCTCGCCAAATAAGACTCAACTCGTGCTTAGCTGTTGTTTTGTTGCAAGTGCTCTGCTTGCCACACCCATTTGCTAAGCTCTTGCTCACGCTTACAGCAGCAACGGCTCAAGGCTGTTGTTTATGGCCAATGTTTTTGTAATTGCAGTTCAGTTTGTTGAACTTGGCTAACAGTTAAAGCCATAAGCTTTTTGAGCTTTGTTTACAGTTAGCATAGAACATTTTAATAATATTATCAAGTTTATAATGAAAATATTAAAAGCAAAAAATCGTGCCATAATTTGTAAAATTAGTAAAAATATTTTTTTTAGAAATTTCTATAAAGTGAAAACACATTATGTTGTCAAAAATATAAAAACAAATTCAAATTAAACAACACACATTAAAATAAGGTAATACAAAAAACAATTTTAATAATTTTGATAATAATAATAATAATATTAATAATAACCAATATTTATGGCCAATGCGTAAATATTTAAAATATATATTGTCTTTCGTTTTTGAACAACTTTAATTAACATGTTTGTTGTTATTTCGTTAACCATGCCTACCTTATATTTCAGCGCGCACTGTACAGCAACCATTTAAAGTGCCAGCCCCAAAAGTAGGCAACACAAAATGTCAACGTGTTGCCAAATGAAAGCAACGAAGCACATATAAACTAGGGACTTTAAATTAAAAACATCGGGCTAATAAAATACATACGTATACAAAAAATATATAGTGATATATATCTATGTATATCAGCCAAAAAAATTAAATGAATTCAGTAGGGCCGGTTTGAGTGCCTACTAACATGACACTAAATAAACAGCCAGTTGTTACTTACTCAACAACGAAACCAAACAAATAGCAAAACACCAAATACCAATACACAAGCAAATATACAAACACACCCCAATACACACATCCGCACATACACACATCAACTAAGTAAATGGTTAGTTCTGTGACATTTTCTAAATTGAAAAACTACAAAATGACTGACAACAGATTAGAGTGAGAGAAGAAGACTGCGCGAGGGGTGTGGGCTAGGGGTAAGGGTGTTTGAAGTTGGCTAAAACTGTGAGCCCGACAACAGCTGTGTCCAAAGCGCCCAAAAACTTAATGTGCCTCGACTTTGTGTCTGGCCAAGCTCCATAAAAGAAGAAAGAAACTTTCCAACAACAAAAGTTGGGCCCAGAAAAGCCTTTGCTGCAAGTGTGTTGAAGTTGTACAAAACTCATTTGGCTAAAGGAGCCGAGGGGTGGGCTGTTTGTGCCGCAATTGAAGTAACAGTTAGCACAAACCCACAAAGAAGCCAAAGACCAAGGCTGAGACCGGCAATAGTTATAATATATATTAATTAATTAATATGACGCCGTTTACGACTCACCTGTAAATTTACATTCCTCGAGCAGCTCATCGCTGTGATCCTTGCAGTCAATGTCGCCATCGCAAACAAATCTAATGGGTATGCACTCTCTGCTATCTTTGCAGCGAAATTGTTTCTCCTCGCAATAATGCGGCAGGGTATGTGCTATAAAAAAAATGAAACGCAAAATTAAACAACATATATGACGAATCAAATGCATATTAATTAATTAAGTTGCGATTCTGGTGGCGGCAGCAGTAGGAGTAGGGCCTAATAAAATTCATAACTAACATTTAAGTTGAAAACTTTTGGCTCGTTAATAGCACGGCGAACCGCACGAGGGCGCATTACAATTTGGCAGCAAGCGTTGACAATCTTTAAGACCTTTTAAGGCCAGGGCCAAAAGCTGACAATAAACGAAAACTTGTAAATAATAAAGTGTAGGGGGGCTGTAAGGCAGTCGGTGTGTGTGTCTGTGCAAAAGGGTAAACCGCAAAATATGCCGCTATAAACAAAAGGGCACAAATTTTTGAAATTAATAAGCACAAATACAAAGCAGGCTTAAGGGTGTATGTGTGTATGTGTGTATTTGTGTGTGTGTGTGTGGGACTCATCAATCGTTTATGGCATTTGCCAAGTGAGCTTAGTGACAAACTCACTTGTAAACAAAATGGCGGTATGCGCATTTCCGCTTAGCCATAAAATAGCTGAAGATTTTGCGGATTTTGGCAAAAGTTTGAGGTGTAGTTACGCGTGCGTGTATGTAAGCCACTCAATTGTCTGTATGTGTGTGCGTTACATACCAATGGAACAGCTGCTAATATACTGTGATTAGGCAAAAAGTGTTTCCATGTGCCATTTGACATTTAATTGTGCGCATTTAACACAAATTGACAATTGCTTAGGCAGCACTCAAGATACGCACGAGTTCAACACACACAAACACACACACACACATTTAATTACTATTTCAGACATGTCAAGCATTGGCCCTCACACAAACACACACTCACACAAGCACACACAACAACGCACTTCATTATCGTGAGAAATTCTGGGCATGTTCTAAGGAATTCATTGTATTTACATTTTTTGATGTTTTTTTATTGTTGCTTGTGTTTCAAATTCTATACATTTTTGTATGCATAGGATTTTGCACAGTTTAACCTCACAACTGCTCAGCAAAATATTAAGTTTTGAAAATATGCTTTAGAATATAAATTTAATATGAAGAAAAATTATGTAGTGAGAAATTATTTTTGCTTGCCTTTTATATCAGTATTTAAAATTTAAGAAAATAAAATTAAGAACTTTGCAGTCGGATATAACCGACAGCGTAATACTTGTTTACAGTATTAATTATTATCAATATTTTGAAGAAATATAGATTTCTAAGGGGGCGGGAATGGGCGTATCCTAGCTCTAGCTGTAAAATTGTGGGTGATATGGTTTTATGCGGCTTGTCCGCCGCAACATATATACTATTTATGTGTATAATTTGTGGCTGTCGAAAATTAAATACCTTTGCAATCATAAAGAAGGTGAGCGCTAGATAACTAAACATTACTTTTTTTCATTACTTAATTAAATAATTGACTGATTGTTTATATTGAAGGCTATATTATATAGTAGGTTCTTATGTTTGTAATTATAAATTTATTTTAGGTCAAATGTTGAAAAGAAGGTTGTTAGAAAGTTTGGTCGGGATAAATGGATAAAAAATGTTTTATACAAAAATTAATAGCGAACAGCTATATTATTTATTAGACCGAGTTTCATGACGATAGTTTTAAAACAGACGAAATGGTTGCATATAAGAGAGATTCGAGGGACACTACTTTACATATCTAATTTCATATAGAGACTAATTAAAATGAATAAAATAAATTTATAAAATTGAATATAAAACAACAACAAAATATAATTAAAAATAACAAATAAATGTATTTTTTTATTTTTTGCGCTCACTTTACACCTAAAAGAAAACCATATTAATAAATTATTTGCTTCTATTCCCTAACAGTTAATCTGTACCCTATTATCAATCAGTTAGCTAGAACAAACTCTTTTATATATACATCACTCACATATATGTGTTTTGCATATACAATTTTATATTCATCTACACATTTCGATGCACAAAGTCACGTTAGAAGCTTCTAAATTATTAAAAAGATGCAAAAATAAAATTGGTTTTATTTTTGATTTGATTTACTTTTTTTGTTGCATAGTTAATGGGTTTTAATATGACATGAAAAGAGTTTTCGTTCGTTTTATTATGTGAATTGGAATTTATGCGCAAATGTTGCATCTATTGTTGAATCCCTCTCTCCCTCTCCTTCTCTCTCCCTCTCTCTCTCTCTCACTCTCTCAATTGTCGTCTATCTCTTTGTATGCCACGCAATTTGCATTTTAAGTGAGTCGTTTAGATGCTTAATTGAAATTGCGCTACAATATCGAGATAAATATTTCGAATATACAAATTTGTGTCACATTAAAACTGAAAAGATGTATTTATAGTTGCGCTAAATGGGATAAATGTAGTTGTTTGTAAGTGTTTAGTGGAAAATAAGGTCAAAGTTTAGATGACATCAAAATGTTTGACTTTTTGGATTTTTCCCAGAAGCAACAAAAGTTGCGGTTAAAGTTTTTAAATTAATTAATATGAATTAAAAGCCAAAACTTTATTCCGTAAAAGATTAAAATTGTGTTGGGACAACATTTGATTTGATTTAAAGGATTTTTGAATTAAATTTATTTTGTATTGTTTTAACAAGACAAATGGAAGATGAAACTAATTTAATTAAAAGCATGACATATGTTAACTGAAAATATATTTTATTTAAACGGATTATTATAATTGACAAGGGTTTAGAAAAATACTTGGTTAGCCTTAAAAATATAATATATATATATCTTAATTAAATAAGTGCATCAGGAAGCTAAAGGCTAAAAATTTTAGTCGTGCGTAATATTTACAAAAATTGAAAACTGACAATTCCACTTACTATTACAAGTAAGATTTTAGCAAGTTTTCATTGAAGTAAACTAAACAAATAAATGAAGATTGATAGCAACAGATTGAAAATGTCGACTTAATTGGCAATTTCCTGGCCTTGAAATCAAAATAGTTTTCATTTAACTTTCGAATGGTTAGCAAACCTTTGCTCTACACGACCCCTCCCTCGTCTTCACCTTAACATCTCTCAGAGGAATAAATTAAATTACTTTCGGGAAATAATTTAACGCAACTTACAGAAAACCACAAAAAAGAAGATAAAGAGCTGCAGGGGAGTAGAGGCAGAGCCAATTTGATTGACAGAATTTCTGATGCTTTGCATCAGATTGTGGCGCCAATTAAATGCGTGTTGCCAGGTTCATTGAACAGTTTTGCCGCTTGCCAAAGCCCAGAAATCAATCATTGGCCTCCTGCCCCTGTATTCACCCCGGTGGTCAACGAATCTCATGAAAATTCGGACCATTAATTCAATCAGTGGAGTTCGGAAAGGGAGGGTAGGGCGTGGCCAATAACTTGGCAAGATAAAGGGCGTAATAATAAACAGAAATCAAGGCAAAAGTCAATCAATGGTCAAATCAATAAAAATGTTTTATTAATGGACAACAACTGGCAAATTCTTATATAGTATAAACTAAGTTATAAAAATTATGAGAAATTTAAACAATAGCATGCTGATATTACGTACGGCATCTGTTGAAAGTTATCGATAGTTACATATTTCCAATATGATAGTACATGGATTGCAACTCTGATATTCTGGTATGTATCTCTGTCTCTCTCTCTCTCTCGAATTTAAAAAGCTGGCGAATTGACGCATTGGTAACTTTTACTGTTTGAAATAATTTGAATTTATTTCTTCACTGAGCTGACCTTTGACCACTGATTGAATCCTCGGTATTATACACCAGAACAATATCGCACTTTCGACATCGATTAATAAAAGCAGGAACTTCGTACCAATCACCAGTTAAAATATACGATAAGCTGTCATTAAATATTAAATATTAGTTCATCGTGACTCTTTACCTTTTTTTCGTTATATATTTTTTATATGTGTCTAAACTATTGCTGATTGCAGTAATTATGTTATGGGACAGAATATAAAGCCAGCTGAAATTATCAGTCTATAGCTTCAAGGTCAGCTGATAGTTCTTATCGATTTCACATTATTTTTATTGTCATCGCCATGCGAGCAAATCTGGAATTTTCACAATGTTATTCAAGTTTACAAGCAACTTTTTCTGGAAATTCAACAAATATATTTTTTGTTGATTAAGTGTTAGTAAAATTTACTCTAAAAACCATTTCTAGAATTTAAACTACTATTGCTTAGTACATTCAAAACCGATTTGGATTTAATTGCATGCTTAATGGCATTTTCGTCGGCTTTTTCATTCTGAATTAAATTTTTTCATTACTTTACTTTTATTTTCACGTTAGTCCTTTTTATTTTAAAAATAATTTTTTACAAAATATTGTATATCTAATCGTTACTTTTAAAATATTTCTGTTATCTACATTAATATGAAATTCAACATAAAAAATGATTTGAGAGGGTCATATTATATTAAAAAATATATTTTAAATTTTAAAATTTTTTAAGTTCAAATTTTGTTTGAATTATTTTTATAAACTATCTTGCAAGTATGTGGAAATACTCATACTTTTTGAATTTTGAATTTAATTTTTTGATATTTGGTGAACTTATTTTACTAAGTAATTTTCACTTAAGTAATTTTAAAGCCGTTTTAGAGGGTATTTTCAGTTCAGTCAATTGCTTTACCTATTAATTATTTATTAATTATTCTTGCAATTATAGCAAGGAGTCGAATGAACTTTGTCTTCCATTTTGAAGAGCATCTATTAGTGAGTGATATTGTGTTTGGCTAATGATTGCTTAATGAATGACAAAGTATTAAACTAAAGACTAATGTTATTTGAACAAACCACATTACCACGATTTCAAATAAGTTTTTGTTATGCATTTGTTATCTTTTATCATTTATCAGTTAATTACTTGAATTTTTGTGTGTTTTCGATAATTCGAATGCTGATAAAACTTCGTCCGCAATTACGATATAAGTATTTGTATAATATTTTGGTTTGTGTCTTGGCTTTATTGGAAATATGAGCGATGTATTCGGCTTATTTTAAGAGAGTTTTAGACTTGTATGAGTGAAGCTAAATTAGCATTTTTATACTCGTTCAAAAAGTGAAAAGCGTATATTGGGTTTGTGCAATGTTCGTCAATCGGTTTGTCCGTCTGTCCGTATGAAAGCAAAGTTGTTTGCTGCTATTAAAGCTAGAGACTTGGAACTTGAAATATATACTCGTGATTTCTTGCGTTAGATAATATGGTTAGCTTTTTCGGCTACGCCCACTAGGGGCGTAAGAATTTTAATTAATATGTATATCTCAATATAAAGGCCTAGCGGCTTAGTTTAGAAAGCACCCAAGGCACAAACATTTGTTCGTAGAATATAATAGATTTATTAGAAGTTTGCGTTGTTTCTTATTAAAAAGATTAGGTTAGAGCTTAGATATCAAATGATTTTTTTTGGTTTTTTATACTTGTTTATTATTATTATAACACAAAGTGCTCGGATACATATTTTAGTTATTATTTCGCTGTGAACGAGTATTGCGCTGTCGGTTAGACCCGACAGTGCCTCTCTTCGCTTGGCTCTCTCATAACAATTATATGTTGCATTGTTATTGGTAAAAAGTGGCCTGATCGTTGTTGACGTCACGCCATAGTTAAAAAAATAAAATATTAGTAAACACAATAATTATAAATGAATGAATCAGCAGAGACATCCACAGCAGAGGCGTTCACAGCAGAGTCATTTTGTCCTTTTATGAATGCTGATCGAATGATTGTTTTATATTCAAATCGATGATGTGAAATCGACGTCACAAGCGAACAGACCGTTCCATAGAATATTTCCTATTCTAATTAAATATACAATTAGTCTATACATATGCTATGAATGCGTCATTTTGTTGCTGTTGTTGTCGTTCTCGTTTTTGTAAACAATGTTGTTAAGTCATGCGCATGTTTGAAAACACTTGCCAAAACAAAATCACGCCACATTTTCTCTTTTTTATTTGGTTTAACCCATTTTTGTTACATACGTGTCGTATGCGTAATTTTTCTGAATACATTGCATTAATTTAGATTTCTAATTAGACAAAAGATTCCATTTTAATTTAAAAATAGGTATTATGACGTGTGCTCATTTAAACTGAATTAACTGAGATTTGTATTAGCCAATCAAATCAAATCGAATCTCACCTAATCTAATCTAATCTAATCTATATTTAGATTATATAAGAATTATGTTCTGATTGGTTGGTTTTTTTTTCTACAAATAGTATAAATAAAATAAAAAAATACTTAAGTACTTGCCATTGAAAATATGCTAAAAAATGCTAAAATTCATAGTTTTTTTTAATCTTTTGTTTGCAGCGGAATTGTTAGTGGAATAGTTAAATATATTTGACTTGTGTATGTTATCCATATATCCAGTTAAATATTCTTCATTCATAAAATTTCTGAGATAAGCTCAACAGTGATAAGTAATCGATATTGTTGGGGAGAGATCCATTTATGTTTCAAAATAAACTGTGTTGGTGTAGGTCCGACGAAAATCTTAATTTTAAATTGAAATATTCAAGTTTCTAAATTATTTTCGTGTGTAAAATTACAGATATGGCTATATTGACTTCTGATCAATAACATATGTTGTCTATGGAGTCATATATATTTTGTGTAGCCTTTTTGGCCTTTTTTAATGGGCTTTGTCAATGCAACTATTAGTGTTTTGAATTATAAGCAGGGGAAGCCAATCATTTATGTGCTGCAAAAAACGAATTACGAAATAGGGCTATGAAAGATATATACATATATACATATATAGTATAATTAGCAAACATAGATCATATTATTATTTATTTTATTATATTTTTCATTATTGGTTTTTTATTATTATCATAATTTAATTGTTTTCAATATTACTATTATTATTATGCTTACCTAATTTATTTTAAGCTTGTTTACTTTACTCTATACTTTTTACTATTTTTACCTAAGACTTTTCAGCTCTATCTACATATTCGCACTGAACTCTCGATTTTCTCTCCCTTTTTCATAATTAATGCTAATAAGTCATAACATATCACAACTTGCAGTTGAATTTCAAAAACTTTTGTTACGATGCTTTTAACATTGAAATCTTTGACTTAAGATGATTGTTATTGTTGTTGTTTTCGTTGCTGTCAGTTATGAAAGAGACACTTGTTAAAAGATATGTTAGTTACGTGTGAGTGTTTGCATGAGTGCGAGTTTGAGTGTGAGTTTGAGTCCATGAATAACTGTAGGCTGTAAAACACAAACAGTTGCACGTTGTTGTTGTTGTTGTTGTCGTTGTTACTCTTACACTTTTTTGGCTTCATCATCTGAAAGTTGCTTTTGGGCTGTAACCAGTTTATGTGCTCATAATTATACATAAGGTAAAATGCGTTTTGTAATTAAGCCCAAACGGAAACGCTGTGGGACAGGGTGCAGGGTACAGTTGCTCTGCTCTGCTCTTCTCTGGTTCTGCTGGAATCAGTTGCCCACAGCACGTGCACATTTTTGAGCATAATTAGCCAAGTTAATTACAAAACTCTGGACGAGGACGACAAGTTCCCGCTCCGGTTCTGCGTGCTCCTGCGGCCGACACGACAGTTTTTATGATGTTCCCTCAGCTGCCGGCCCGAAACTTGTTTAATTTCGATTTTAAAATAAATCAACGCAGTCTCAAGCTGGCCCCGTCTCTGCCCACCCCCCTGCCCCCTTGGCCAACTTGAGTGCAATTCTGGGTTTTGGTTCTGAATCTGAATCTGACATTCATTAGGCTGCCATGAAACGTGCCGAGAACTTCGATTGCGTTTGCGGTTGCCAATTTGAAAGCTACCAAAATAGCTATTGACAATTTTCATTTGGCCATTACTAGTTGGCCGACAGTTTCAGCAGATACAGCTGCTGCCGCTGTCATGGCTAAAGTGTTTGGCCAACTTATTGAACATCGAAGAAATGGCAAAATAACTTGGCTCGAGCTGTCATTATGGTAAAAATAATTAACAGCAAGAAATAAAAATTTGTTTGCAGGCAGTAAATAAAATACCCTTTAAAATTAACCAAATAAGAGAAAACTGCGTATGGTGATGTGCCTAATAATGGTCTATGCTTTATCAAAATCATATGAAAGTCAAGTTGATAAAAATTAACTTAATTGTTTCTGGATACCTATAAGATAAAATAACATATAATAATTATATACTGATTTGTTTTTGGGAAGAGTATATGATGGACGTTTTCATTTATAAACGATGAGTTTCTTAAAAAATCTGAATCTGATAGAATCTGAAAATTGTAATGGGAGCTATATGATATAGAAGTTTGATGTCGAGAAGATTTAACTAATTTATTAAGAGCATAGTGCAATTTCATATCGATAAGTTTGTTGAGTATTTTTAACATATTCAAAAGTGTTCCTATGACAGTTATATTATTATATATTAATGAACTCGGTTTTAATATATTTACTGTCTGCTTCAAGAAAGACGCATCTTTGAAAAGTTTCATCAACGAACTAGTACGACTTTTTATAGCTCCTCGATCTGATCACGATCATATATATATATTTAATGGGCTAACAATTTTATCTTTAACAAATTTAGAATACCCCTGGCAAGGTAAAAGCCATAAATAAGCTACTACTTTGACCTATTACCTGCTTGACAAACTGCCAATTGCCTGGAATGACACTTGGCCCGGCCTTAGATACACTTGGCCGTTTACCCTTTGGGCTGACTATATTTAGTCTTTAGTATTTGCTTTTATTTTCGCCGGCTGTCAAAGTTACAGCGCAAATGCACTTCGATTGCAATTTAGCACGTAAATTATAGATAGGGGTTTGACACACCTTTAAATAACACCACAATCTTGGAGTATTACGAATTTCAGACTATTAGACTTGAACCTGTTGCCAAAGGCCTTAAGTTTTAACCTTTTGAACTGCTTTAACTATTGGTTAACCGAAAAAAATTCAAATTTGCAAAACCATTTTTGCTTTGCACTTGAAATTCGCTGCGCTTAAAACCTTTTTGTTTTTTGAGGTGAGTTTTTGACAAGTTGAAGGTTTTTATTTTCGGTATTTTGTGTTTTTAATGTTTTGCGAATATTAATAATGAAGGAAAGTCGCACAAAAGCCGTGTTTGTCTGTATTAAGGTTAAATTGTTCATTAGTTTTAACGGTTTTCAATAGCAGCTGTCAGTTTTTAATAGGTTTTTGGAGCTTATTGTAATATAAGTTGTTTTCAACAGATTTGTAGCGTTAGCCAAAACTATATTAAATAGAAAACTTAAAAAAATGTTTAGGCTTGGGCTGTCGAAGCTTAAATACCCTTGCAATCGAATATTTAAGATATCATCTTCAGTAATATACTCGTACATCGTACATTGTAAACACTCTATACGTCTTATATTATTGTTGAACAATACAATGGGTTTTTTTTTATAATTTCAAACTTGTTCACCTCAAGCTGATATTATTTGTTTACTTGTTCACTGCATACTTGGGTTTCAGATTTTTGCTATTTAATATTACGCTTCACATACTTCTAGTCATCTTGATACTCTGCCTGCTGTTGTGCTTTATAAATATTTATATTCCTAAACTGGTTCGTATTTCGTAGGCCTGTCTTAACTTCTGGCCATGCATAACTTCTGCTTCAGTTTCCAACACGTGCGGTGCACTTCAACTCAATTTTCCCGCTTACTCACACCACTGTGCGGGCCCGAAGCGAACAACTCCAAACAAACACAAAGAAGGCAAAACGAACACCAGAAAAAGAAACAGAAACACTTGTTGCTCTCTTCCATTCCATCGAAGATAAATGCTCTTAAGACTCAATACTCAAGCAGCGTAGGTCCTACGCTCTCTGGAGCCCGATGCCGGCCGGCAGCCGCCGAAGAAGAAGCACAGAGAGCAAGACATACAGTTGATATACAGTTGAATAGCGAACTTAGGAAAGTAAAAGGCAGAAACAAAATCGTGGCATGTGGTTGCTGCTCTCAGCGTTGCCCAGTAACGAAATGCAGCGTCAGGCCAGCGACTGTTATTCCGAAAAGCGAAACACACAAAAATAAAGTCTGGGAAATTGAGGCCTGGTGGTGGCCAATGGATCAATGGTAATGCGAAACTAAAGCAACAAATGCTGCCACGCCACACGCAGACATCGCAGACGTCGCAGACTGGCGGCCAAGCTGCGCTTAGGGAAAATTACGTACACTGACAACTCCCTCGGTTTAGGGGGCTAGCGTATCAGATTCGACAGGTAGCCTATTGTAAACCAGCTCGAAAGATCGAGACACAAACAAGTGCGGCTGCAGAAATCGATATTTTGCTAAACAATTACGGGACTTAAACTAAACATATTAATTGAGACCGTTTGTAACACTGTAGTGCGCAGTCGGTTATACCCGACAGTAACTTTGTTAATAGTTTTTAAAGTTGTTCACGAAGTGAATATGATTACATTTAATATATATGCATTATTTAAATACAACTTTTCAAATTTTTTTTGGTAAAAAATTTTCCAAATGTTTGTTTCTCTAACTTTAGAATTGGAAATTAATATTTTTAGTCGATTGCGACAGTCAAATTAGTTTTAAAAACTATATTAAAACAAATTTTGAGTCACATTGTTTTGCTTTCAAACTTGCATAACTTTGTCATAACTCCTCTAGATTCGGCATTTAAAATATATGCATTATTATCCAATTAACATCCAAAAACAATCATGTACCTCAATACACATTCTTATTTTGTTTCACGTTGTATTATAAAAAAACAGTAATACTAATAAATAAACCTATATAAATTTAGAATTTAAGCATTTATTTGTGTGCTGTGCACTGAGAGTTTTATGCAGTCGGTTATACCCGACAGCAATTCTTATTTGCTTTATTTTGTTTATTAAGAAACACACCAATATTAAAACAGAAAGTCAACGAACACAATTATAATTCAGGTTTTGACTAAAAATAGCTGAATTTTTTTGACAAGAAATCGAATGCGGGCGCTGTTTGCTCTACTCACATATATCCAAGGGTGTATTTAGTTTGCCCGACACGTTCTGGAACATAAAGTCCATGCTGAGATTGATGCCTTTGCCATTGAAGAAGGGCGAGCCGAAGGAGTTGCCACTGCTCGCACTTATGCTGTTCGGTGCGGAGGGCGCCGAGCTTTTGAGTTTATCCGGCTGTGGTCCCAACGTCGTCTTCATCATTAGCAGCCGCTCCAGGAGCGTCGAGTTGGTTATGTTGGCGATCAATAAACTGGGGCTGGGCGCCGATCCAGTCACCTGGGCTGCATCCACATCGGCGGCAAATTTACTAAATTTATAAAACCCCAAGATAATCCAGATGGAGGTCAATTGGAAGAAGTGGGTGAAACTGAAGCTGATCAGCTGCTGCACGCGGCTCTGATAGTTGATGCTACTGCTGAAGAAGACGCTAATTTTGGGCGGTGTTTCCAGAACGTTGTTGTCGTTGTTGTTGCAGTTGGCTGTGTCTATTGTTGTTGTTGCTGCTGCTGTTGTGTTAGTTGTTGCTGTATTTGAGTTGCTACTGCAATCGGCTAGCGGTTCACCCATTTTATGTTTAAACTTGATGATTTTATTTTTGATTTGCTATAAACTGCACTGTAAAGGAGTAAAAATTCACGTTTATATAATTTTTTTTCCTAAACTTTGTATTATAGTTGAAATCACTCTTGCACGCAATTTTATGTGTTCTTTGTATAGTATTCATTATTAAATAATAGCGCGACGTCATCAACAGCCTCAGCTGTTTTTAGGCGAGAGAACGCTGTCAACCTTTGCCAAAAATAAGAAAAGAGACAAAAAGAACTTCTGCTAAAACTAATGAAGAAGAATTATCGTACGAAGAGCGAAACCCCCATGAATTTTTTCGGCGATTGTATCAAAAAAGACAAAACTTAAAATGAAGAGCGTAAAGAAGCAAGACGAACATGCGGAACAGGTAAGAAAGAAAACATAAAAAAATATCATACGATGTTGCAGAAAGTCGAAATAAAGACACGTAAGAATTCAAAAGCCGAGCATGCTATACTAAAGGAAACCCTATAAAATGCTTCATTTAAATGTGTTTTATGTAGTGATGATTTTAATTTTGCGATTTTTAGCGCATTATCTAATAAGTAGCGCTTTTTTAAAGTGTAAACCCGTTTAGCTCTTGCAAATGTAGGGTAAAATGAAAAGGGAAAAACACACCTCCAATACATAAAGGTTGCAAAATATAAGGGCGACGACTTGTTCAAACCGTCGGCGCTGGTAAACCCAAAAACTATATTTTGGGCTTGTTACGCTGGTTGGCCTTTGGTATGAATAGGTACCCTGTGAAGTTGAATCATTACTTTTAATGTTATCTATTAAAGTTATCTATTAAACCGCCTTTCCAGCTCAAATATTTTACGTCTATGCTGGAAGTGAAGACTTTTGTTCTAATTATAGATGCTGATGTTGGCACAACAAATATCATATTTATTTATTTTTTTAATTTTTTGGCAAAGTCAGCAGAAAGTGTGAAAAATGCGGCCCTGAACTACACGTGTTCCGAATGTTTAAATCGGATATGCCGTACGGTTATTTGGTATTACAGAGCATTGTATGAGAGATTCGCGTAACTTAGCTAAATAATTTCATACGTTTGCAATTAACACTTGCTTTTAATTAATTTATTTATTTTTTATGTGTGGATATAGGATATCCTTTTACCTTTTTTTATTTTGTTTTAGTTACAAAAATATTGGAATTTCTTTTAATCTTTTTTTTTTGGGTTTAGCGAAGTTTTGCCCCGTTTTTCTATTGAAAGTCAGCGGCTGTTTTACGGTCTCGTAATAATGCAAATAACAACAACACGACTGTGCCCAACGCACGACCGTTTACGACTGATTCAAAAATTGACGTGAGTCCGCCGTTGCGTGTAAGCAACGGCCGATCAAGACTCGTCGGGTATACCCGCCCTCCCCCCATGCCGCCCTCCAGAGATCCAACGAACGCCACACGATCACGACCGCCACGCGTACAGAGGTTCTTATTTTTTCACATTTAAAGTTATATCGTACCAAATACAATAAAAGAGAGAGAGTGAGAGAGATCAAGTAAGTGTAGTGAGCAACAGCATGGCTGAGAGAGACACAGGTTATGCAAAGAGAGTCGCAAGTTCATATTTTTATTTTATTTCATACAAACGCGCCGCGCGATATTGTGACGTCACAATTTTCGGAGCTCCAAATTAACAACTTGCGTCTCTCTCAATCGTGGTTTTCAAAAGTGTTCAACTCTTTGGTATATACTCTTAAGTTTTGTTCATACACCCAGATCGTAGATCGTAGTTTCGGAGGTGTGTACTTGAACAGTTTGGGTCCGGCAGCCAATCTTTTGTTAAGCTGTTCGTTTAAATTGGTTCTTGGCATAGGTCAGAGACCATGACATGCATATGTTAATTGAATGTGTGATCAAAAGTAGTAAAGTAAAAAACTTACATTTATTGAATGTTGCTACATAAACCTTTATTTTGAAAACGTTTTCGTCCATCCGAAACATTTTTTCGTGTTTAAGAGACAAAAAGTAAATATTATTATGTTGTTCAACACGAGTTTAATGTTTTGTTCACAAATTTTGTTCACATAGCAAATTCTATCAATAATTTAAAAAACGAAAAATACTTTTAATATTTTTGTATACTCGTTCATAAATTTTGTTCGCCGTTATTGACGCCGAATTGAAACTTGGAATATATTTTCTTTCTTTGGACGTAGATGTACCAACGAACAGTACCAAGCACGGGCTTGTTAACGCGCGGACCCAGGCAAATGGGCGCGCCGCTTGGAGCGGATCGAGCAATGAGATATCGAGTGTAATCTAAGAAAGAGCCTCCTCGACTATTTATTTTTTAAATTGGTTAAATCCCGTGTAAACCAAAGAGGTTTGTTCGACCAAATTGAATCACAAGCCGGGACATATGATGGTTTAAAGCGGAATAAGAAATCGCGATTGCACTTTTCATGTCCCTACACATGTAAAGCAGAGACCAGTCAGTCTGGGATAAGTTAAGCTGCGTTAATTTGGCAAAGAAAGTTTTCGGAAATTGGCAAGCTCGCTCAGGAAGTGGGTTGAGTATCCGGGCAGGTAAATCAATCAACACCTCTAAAGTGGGGTGCTAGGGATCTTCCGGACATGATATAGCCTCAGTACGGGAAACAGACAAGAAAGATTAATCCAATGGAAAAATAAGATCAAGCATTTTATATAGCGAATTTGGGAAAGCATTAATTTGACACAATGACATCCCAAATAAGTTATCAAGAAAATAATTAAATAATCAGAACTAAAAATGCAAGTATTTCCAGCAATATTGAAGTCACCGTGAACTATAAGAAAATAACGTTCGGAAAGCATATCAGAAACAGAATGCATAACAGAGAGGTGCATTGAATAGACAGAATTATCTGAAGAAGGAGTAATATAAGAACAAGTAATAAGAAGGCAGACAGCGTTAATGCACAATTTGACGGCAACAAATTCTATATCTATACTAAAGTTAGTTATTACTATCTCTGAAAATAAATCAGCATCAACAGCAATAAACACACCATCACCACGACGAGAAGTGCGATATTATCAAAAGATAGAGAACTTGTTCGACAGATTTTAGAATCTAGGATGTCAGGCATTAACCATGATTCAGAGAACCATCTTTTCGTGTATACCCGCATCGAACATGTTATTATTTTTGTTCCACGCCCACTGGGCGGCTAGTAAATCGACAACATGAAGATTGCAAATCGATAAAAGGTGAATATCTCCCACAATATTTTAGCTAGTCACCGAATTTGGTGTGTAGATTGCTGACCCCCTCAAAGATTGCCACATTAATATCCCGGCCACGCCCACTAGAACGCCCCCCAAGCGGAAGCGCTTACAAAATCAGAAATGGCTATATCTCCCACAGTTTTTGAGCATTTATGGAATATATATTATTGGAAAGCTCCCCAAACATTAAAAATTTCCCGGCCACGCCACGTACATAATATTTTATCAAAAAATCCAGAAAATTTTGATTTTCAATAATGAATATATTTGAAATGCAGAATCAATTTAGAGGACAAACCATGAAAAAAATGTTATCAAAGATGAAAATCGGCTCAGTTTTGACAAAGTTATGGGCGTTTGAAACATGGGAGCTATGGATCCGAGAGCTTTACATGTCAAAAAACCCAAAAAAATGTATTTTCAATAATTTCAATTGGGTAACCTCCGCTTGAAACCGAGCCAAAAATCTTGGCCACAGCCAACTCCCACCCCCTCCCCCCACATTCTTACTTGTTAATATTTCAAATGCCTGCAATGATGAAATTAGTTTTTTGTATATCAATAAATAAAATTTAAAAAAAAATTAAAACACTAAAGCAGAAAACATTCATAACATAACTAAAGTTCCATTAGCATTATTCTTTTTAAACAAAAATTTGTATTTTGAAATGTTTATATCTGTAGATGTATCAAAAGTCAACATAATGGAAACATTCACATTCAGAAGTCTTACATTTAACCTATAGTCTTTTGGCGAAATTCAATGATATACTTTGCGTCTAGCATGACTAGCTTTTTTTCGGTATTTGCATATCGAATAAATTTTCGGTTATTTATGTGGCGCTTGGTTTTTTTTTCTGTCGGAAATGCAAAACAAGGTTTACATATTTACAAATGCGAAAAGGTGTCGTGAAACATGAACCAATTGCGTGCTGGCAGCATTGATAAATTTCAAGTATTGTTTACGGCAGATAAGAGGCTACTTAAATGCGTCATAATTACTAAACAATTTAAAACAAAAATGTATAGTTATCAGTTATAATGTGATAAGAAGAGGAGTCCAGTCAGTTTCGTCTCTCTGTTCAAATAGTTAGTCAGAATAGCTTAAGTTTACTTGCAACTCTTTGCCTTTGATTAGCATTTGCTGGAACGTGGAAAATTTTTGCAATTTTAATAGGTTTTCAGTCAATGAGGACTTGACAATACCGAGTAAAATTAAAGACTGATAGTGAAGGCTAGAATAATTCAAGTTCAATCCGAACAGCCAGATGCGATCCTGTAAGTGAAACAAAGTGTCTAAATAACTGAAATGATCTGATTGGTAGTTAAACAATTTTGATACTACACATATGTATATCTGCATTTATTCAATCATCTTAAACATATGTACACTTAACAATAGAATACAATAATATTGATAATAATCATAATAATAAACGATCTGTACTTTAAACAGAAATAATGTTTAAACTCTTTTTTGTCAGCTAATTATTAAGTTAATATAATAATTTCTTTGTTTTTTCTAAAATTAGGTAATGCACACTTACAGCTATATACAGTTTGGAACTATGTGAATTATATTTAGAGTTGGTTTTAGTTAGTTTAGTTTTAGTTTAGCTTTAGGTTAGAACTTTGCGACATATTTTGTACAGCATCCTTTAAGGATTCTCTCTCTCCTTGCTTTCTTTTAAATTTTCGAAATGACCCGCTGTTAAAATAATGTTAAAATAATTTACACATACGAGTTGCTCAGTCTTTAGGCGTGTCTGCTGCGGGCTTCTATTTGTTGCTTCTAGTATATTTAGAACAGTTACAAAAACCCAAGAGCTCTAGTACGACGATATGCCTATGACGGGTGAGTACTGAGAGGGGAAAAAAAGAAAAACAAAATGAAGAATTAGGATATGCTTGGGCTTAGCTTTGGGTTAACTGGTGTTACCTCGTCATCCATGACGCTGGTGTGATCGTAGATGCGTGCGGGTAGATTCTTGCGCAAACTGAAATGATCCTCAGTCGTGGTCTTACGGTAAATGGGATTCTCGAAATTCATAGAATTGATGCGTCGCTTGCTGCAGTAGCGATAGCCAATGAGCAGGAGCTAAGAAATAGACAGTAATTACATGAGATAAAAGTATCTGGATATAAGAATAACATTTCAAAAAAAAATTCTTTTTTTTATTTAAAGATAATATTTAATATACACTTAAAAAAACATACAATATTAAACAAATCATCAGATTTTTTTAAATTTTTTAATTGCCTGTATTTTTTTGCGAATTGTGATTTATTGTGATTGTTAACAGTTCATAAACATTTTTATGCCTTACCGTATTTTTCTAACCCAAAAAGAAAAAAATTCATCATATGAGAAGTCAGACAGTGTTCGAGCATCTTAAATTACTTGTTTATGCTCCGAGCTTCCATTCGCAAATTTCATATAAACTATCCTAAAGCATATATTTTCTTATGAGCTAATCTTTCTTACGCAATTACGTTAAAAATTTCAAAAAACAAATGGGCGCTTAAAGCAACCCACGAAATTTGAAAAAATGTTGTTGCTGCAAGAAAGTTGTACTTACCACCGATAGAAGCACAGCACAACCACTGAGACTGGCAATCACCACGAGCGCTATGAAGCCCGAGTCCGGCTGCGGGCTGTTCGCCGTGGCTTGATCGATGTGCGTTTGGTTCTTTACGGGACGCCGTTCGGCAACTGTGGATTGAAGTGCAGGCGGAGGGAATTAAGTACAATTCATGTAAATCACATAGAAAAACAGAAGACAGAATACAGAATGCGACAGATATAAAAAAATAAACAGAAACACACAACAATAAAAGGCGCCAAATGAAATGAGAAAACGAAAGAATAAAGCAAGAAAATGAAAATAAAAATTGTGTAATATACGAGCTAAGGCCCACGCTTTCTGGGCCACGAATGTTACCAGCAGCCGATGCCGTAGGCCCCCAAAGCAACCACCCCCAGCCCACTGCAAAAGAATTTTCAATCAAATCGTTCAAAGTGCGCATTTAGGCGCAAATAAACACTTAAACGCGCTCGCGCCTTTGATGGCTAAACTTTTATGCCAGCCAGGGATGAAGATCTGAATGAGAGAGTGGAATTGCGAGGGGGACAGTGTAGTGGGCTCCAGGGTGGCTCCAGTGATACGGCGGGCAACTTAAATGGCGTAGGATGCGTAATGACATCGTTAACGCGCGCCGTTTAATGGTTTCGGCTTCTGATATGGACCCGAATACTCTGATTCAAGTTGAGTTTTCTTTTGCTTCTTTTTTTCTGCAACTGATTCGTTTAGCTTGAAAATCTTAAATCAAGTCAAACAGCAAAAGCTATCAACATTCTCTAGAATTTCACTTTAAACAGGGCGAAGCAGCAGCAACCAGCAAATATTAACCTCATACTTTGCGGCTTGGGTGGTTTGAGTGGTTTGAGTGTTGGTTGGTTTTGGGTGTTTGGCCTGTCTCTGGTATCAGTTGCAACGTTCGCCCATTTGTGCTGCCTACTTGCGGTTGGCCGTGTTGCAAGTGGCTCTTGTTGGCGTTTATGAAACTGTCAAGCATGGCCGGGGCTGAGGTTGCCTTTTGATGATGATTAATGTGAGCCATGACAAAGCAAATGTTATGCCAGTGCGGCAAATGAAGTGCTTGGCTGGAAAATGCCAAATACCCAATGCAACCCAAACACTCAACGCCCATCCGCACAGCATCCCCATAGGAAATGCGGCGCAGAGCTGTCGAGTGTGGCTCAGTGCATTGGCTAAAAATGCCATGTGATTAATTTTGTTTGCTTTAAGTCTCAGCCTTAAATTTTAACTCTAACTAATGGTAGACACAATGCAGCATTCGAAGAGCTAGGAGCTAAGCAAAGGACTTAAAGACCAGCTGCTGTGCAATGGGTGGACACTGAATGGTGTAAATGGCTTAAATATAGCTGAGAGAGTAAGGATAATGGGAGACATAGAAATACACTGAAGATTAATATTTATATCAATAGACACATTTATGCATACATACATATGTATATGTATATCCCTACATATGTACACACATATGTATGTATGAACATACACCTTTTTATTTTCCCATAATATTCATACTCAAATTCATATTCATATTCATATTCATATTCATATTCATATTCATATTCATATTCATATTCATATTCATATTCATATTCATATTCATATTCATATTCATATTCATATTCATATTCATATTCATATTCATATTCATATTCATATTCATATTTATATTTATATTTATATTCATATTCATATTCATATTTATATTCATATTCATATTCATATTCATATTCATATTCATATTCATATTCATATTCATATTCATATTCATATTCATATTCATATTCATATTCATATTCATATTCATATTCATATTCATATTCATATTCATATTCATATTCATATTCATATTCATAGTTGTAGACATAGTCATAGTCACTAACTATCTTCATTTTAAATATTTAAAAGCTACTTTGCAATGTGGTTAGTAATTTTGTATACGAACTTTCTGTTTAATACCCTAAGACAGAGAATAAAGTTTTGCGGGGAGCAAAAATATTCAATGAAGACCGACATTCCCAAATTCCCAGAAGGATTTTAAGCTTGATTTCCTAAGACATATACATATGTTTGTATGTGTGAATATATGTAGGGACAGACACGACCCACAGACACGGAACATGTAGATGGAACGAGAGAAATACACAGAGTTGTCAGGCATACCAAAGGCTTCATGCGTCTGTGGCAATTTGGTGAGTAAAGGCAAGGCCTGATTGGTTTCGGTTAGTATGGGGTTACGCTTATCATTAAAGTTGGGTAGTCGCTGATACGGCTGCGTTTTGGTCATAAATCTGTGGGCACGCGGCGGTTTGGTGGCAACTCTAAAACGGGCTGCGCATGCATCGAGTTAATAGGGAAAAATAAAAGCGTTAATTGAGAGAGCATGCTAAGGGGAAAGTAAAACTGGGTTCGGTCTACAGTTCGCGGCTACTTACGATCTTCGACGCACATCAGCCCATCGGCCATCAGCTTGAGGCCCGTGGGGCAGGCGCAGGAGATGCGCGGACTGCGCTCATTAATGCGCGGCGCCGGCAGGCAGAGATGTGAGCAGTGGCCATTAACCGACTGGCAGTGATTGATGCCGTCGGGCTGGCGATACGGATGATACACGTGGATGACCATGGGATGCTGGAGCTGTGAACGTGAAACCGTTTAAGAAGCTGCAATCGAATCAAGAGGCAATTTATACTACTCACCATATGCACAGCTGTGATGGGCTCCACATTCTCCCCGGTGAACTTGTTGGCCTTGAAGACCGTCTGCTTGTCCCAGTCGGTCCAGTAGATGTAATCCTCGAAGGTGCTGATGGAGAAGGGATGTCGCAGATACTCCGTCGAGTACAGGATCTGTGTGCGCTGTGAGCCATCGTAGTTCGCCGCGGAGATGACATTCAGCTTGCCATCCACCCAGTAGATGCGCTTCATCACCAGGTCCAAGGTGATGCCGTTGGGCCACTTCACGTCGTAGTTGATGATCGTGGTGCGATGGGAGCCATCCATGCCGGCGCGTTCAATGCGCGGCGAGGCGCCCCAGTCCGACCAGTACATCCAGCCCTCAATGGGATCCAGTGCGATGGAGCGGGGTATGTCGAGCGCATCCTCGATGAGCACCTTGCCCATGTTGCCATCGAAGTTGGTCAGCTCGATGGTGCACTTGTGCGTGTCCGTGTAGTAGACGTGGTTGTAGATCCAGTCGACGGCCAGTCCGTCGGAGGTCACCGAGGACTTCTTCAGCACGACGGTCTTCTCGTTGCCCTCGTCGATGGGCGCCTTGTAGATGCTCTGCGTGGTCACATCGCTCCAGAAGATCATGCCGGTGCGGAAGACGAAGTCCAAGGCCGTCGCAGACTTGGTGTTGTTCACAATGGACGTCATTTCCATGTGGTCCAGCGCAATCTTGCGTATGTCGTGACGGCGTGCCAGGAGCAGGGAGGCGTGGCCCTCGGTCGCCTTGCAGCGCGTGTGGTTCCGGGGATCCCGCATGTAGCCCGCCTCGCACTCGCACTTGAAGCCGCCGACCTCGTTGACACAGATCTGGGAGCAGACGCCTGGCTGCTCGCATTCGTTGACGTCCACACAGGTGTGGGCGTCGGCGGACAGACTGTAGCCCTCGTGGCAGGCGCAGCTGTAGCCCACCTGGTGATCCACGCAGCGGTGCATGCAGCCGCCGTTCTTCGCCGCGCACTCATTCTGGCCACACTTGCCCGCCGGCTCGTCCTCGCCGTCGGGGCAGTCCTTGCGCTTGTCGCAGACCTTCGCGAGGGCAATGCACTGTCCGCCGCCGCAGTCGAAGTGGGTGCTGGCGTTGCAGCTCCTGGGTGGGGCGGCCAGTTTGCAGTCGCGTTCGTCGCTGCCGTCCGCACAGTCCGCCTGGCCGTTGCAGTTGAGGTGGCCGGCAATGCAGCTGCGATCGCCGCACTGGAACTGATCCGGGCGGCAGGTGATGTTCTTGCAGCTGGAGGCGTGCTCGTCGTCGCCGTCGGGACAATCGCGATCGCCGTCGCATAGCCAGCTGTGGTGCAGGCAGGTGATGCGATCCTTGCACTGGTACTCGTGCGGCAGGCAGGGCGTCAGCAGCTTTGTGGCATTCGTGCATGCCTGCGGGGGCGGGGTGGAGAGAAGGTCAGAGAGGGAGAGAGAGAGAGAGTTGGGTGTCAGCGACGGGGCAAACAAAAGTTTGTTCAGGTTGCTTGTTAGAAGTTTTTCGGTGAAAGTTTTCGTTGCATACTTTTAGTTCCTTACACACGAAATTATGTGCAGTTCCCTGCCCGCAACCCGCAACCCGCAACCCGTATCCCAGCCGAGGCCTCAGCCCGGCCAAAATGCAATTTTATGCGTACTATGCGTTGACAACAAAAGCTGCCAAAGCTGGCAGCACTGAGTTATGCCCAACTTCGCTGTAATTTATATGCCAGGCGCCTTCCTTTTTGGCAAACACACACACATAGAATAGGAGTGTTATAGTCAACACTGCCCGACTAGGCGATGCCCTGTAAGCTGTTTTTCAGTACACATTTGTAATCCACATATTCGTATATCGATATACAATGCGAAATTTGTTTGTTTTATTTGAATCATTTTTTTTGGTAAAACAAATATTTTTTTAATGGAAGTTGTGGAAAAGTATTCAAAAGATAAATATTTAAAATAACTATACAGAAATTTTTGAAATATGTTTGGAAAATGGACTCTGTAAGTCAATCTAATTCGATTTTTGATAATTTTGGTCGAGATAGCTTCATGCCAATTATAAAGCATTTAGGACTTCAATAATTGTTGTGAGACGTTACTAAATAAATATATATAAACTTGGAGTTGCATATCTTCATACATTGTATTTATCTTGTTGCGGCCACCTTGTAGCCTGCACAACTTCCTTATACCCATTTTTAACCACATTTTCAATGGGTACAGGGTATAAGAAGTTTCCGTCCAGGGGCGGGGCAACTGCAAACATTTTCACACACAAAATTTGAATTTATGAGGCCGACATACAGCTGTGCCCACCTAGCAAAGCCCCTCCCAGTACACTGGACTACTCACCCGCTCGTCGGATGCATCCGGGCAGTCCGGATCGCCGTCGCAGACCCAGCGCTTGGCAATGCAGGCGCCGTTGGGGCAGGTGTGCTCGGCGACGGCGTCGCAGGGGACGACGGGGCAGTCGCGCTCATCGGTGCCATCGCCGCAGTCGTTGTCGTGATCGCAGACCCAGCGCTTCTGGATGCAGCGTCCATTGCCGCAGGTGTACTCATCGGAGCGGCACGTCTGGTCTGTGGAACGGAAGGCAGGACAAAGGATTAGCAGTTGCCATCATAAAAACTCTCGACAATGGCCGAATCCAAAAAAAAAACAAAAAAAAAACACAAAAATGACAACAAAAAAACGGCTATATAAAGCAAAGAGGAAATGAAGTATAAAGCGGGCTCGTGATGAATGATGTGGCCAGTGAGTTAGCAAAATTAAATAATGGGCATAATAGAGCGGGATTTGGGTGCAGACTGATACAATGCAAATGCAGTGCTTGAGATATGAGAGTTCAAGATTTAAACATTAAAAATTGTCGGGTCTTAAACTGGTGCCAACGAATCAGAAAGAATAATATGAAGCTAAGATAAATGCGCTGATATTTATCGAGATAATATTTGTTACTTCATTCATTACTTAAGATAAGATAAAATGATAAACATAATGTATACATTTAAATGAAAAGATAATAAGATAAATACTGCTAACGCTCTCAGCTGAAGCTGATTGTGAAATAAAACTATTACAGAAAAAATGTCTTTATCTAGGTAAAAAGTATTAAATGGCTTGATAAAACTATAAAGTTACTTAGATGCAAATTTCATATAAAACATATACATCTCATTTCTTAGGTTTTTATATTTTACTGAAAAAATTGTTTGAAAATAAAAACTGTGTATTATAGAAAAAGATAGTAAATTAATGGATCATTAATTTAAAAATGTTCAACTTATTAAAAAGCTAGAAATTTATATTTTAAATGTTATGAAAGTAAAATACATTTTCTGTAAATAAAATATTGCTCGGATGTCAAAACATGTTTCATAGTATTTTGGCTAGCTTACTAGCTTGCTAGTATTGTATATTTGTTGATTATTTTACAGTTACACCAAAGCTGGATATTTTGTTTGCTGAACTCAAATTCAGCGTACATAAAACAAAGCCTAAAGGCAAATGTTTACGATGTTTGTTTGAAGCTAGCATAGCATTTAATAGTTGCATAAACCAGTTAATTAATTTTAGCATTCAACATAAAATTTGCAATATACGTTTATATTTTGGAAGTAATAAATGCGTGCCTTAATAAATAATGAGTTTATGTTTTGATGTTTGGGTGAATATAGGTAAATAAAGTTGTAAATTCTCTCAACTAAAGAAAATTTGCCCTAAATAAAATTTAATAAGTTTCAACATAAATGGAGAGCAACTGAAAGTATTAGAAAATACGGAATTTCAAAATATATACATAAAATAATTAATTTATGTATGACATTTAAATAAATTTTTGGTTAACTAAAATAAACTCTTCATTTTCTAAATTAAATCAAATAAATTTAGCCAAACTCGAATTAAATGTGGCACTACAACTCAAGATAATCTATATAACATTTCTAGAATTGGCTTACTGCAGTTGTGCTCATCGGAGCCATCGCTGCAATCCTTGCTCTGATCGCACATCCAGGCGAGGGAACACACTCGCCCTCGCCGATCTTGCAGCTATACTCATCCGGCGAACAGGTGCGCGCCTCTGAGATTTTCACGAAAGCGGGACGGGAGGAAGAGATAAGAGAGACGAGAAGAGATGAAGAGTTGTTGGACTTTGAATGTGAGCTAATATACTTCCAGGGTGGGGCATGTTAAATACTTTTATTTACACCAGCAGCCAAAATAAACTGAACGCTATCTTCCTTATTTTATTTTTTATTTTTTTGCCATTACATAATGTGTAGTCAAGGCCAAGGGTTGTTGCATGTGTGTGCATGTGTAAGTGTGTGAGAGGGCGTGTAAATGCGTGTGTTGTGAGTTAAGCACTTTCTGTGCTGTTGCCAGGCGTTGCCGACACAGCCAACGCGGCGTATGCGTGTTATGTGTTTGTGTGTGCCCATTGTGCGTGTGTTAGGATGCGTGTGAGTGTGAGTGGCATTTGTGGGTCATGTGTGTACGGATACACTCGAATGCAACGATGCTCAACGACTTGATTAAACTGCGAACAGGGGGCAACATAGTTTTCAAATTATGCGCAACACTTTATTAAATGTTAAGCGAGGGAGAGAAAGAGAGAGCAGGGTGAGTTATGAGCAGCGGGAGGTGTGTAGTTTATAGCCAGTGACAGAGTATACATTGTTCGAGCATTGCTTACTGCATTCGGCCTCGTCGGACTTGTCGCGACAGTCGTTGCTGCCATCGCACAGCCAATTGCGGGGTATACACTGGTCAACGGTCTTGCATTTGAACTCATTGTTGGGACAGGCATTCACTATATCAATATTTCGTAGATATATAATTTGGAGTATATGTATAGGGTATTTTCATTTGGGTATTTCGAACTTACTGCACAACGTGCTGTCCGCATCGAGGCATCCGCGCAATCGAACTCCTGATCGCAGCGCCATTTATTGGGAATGCAATTGCCATTGGTGCAGCGGAAATGGTCCGTGGAGCAAGTGGCTCTGTAAAGAGCATTGGGAAACCGCATGAAAACATGTTAAATCAAGTGTAATCACAGGTATGTGTGCGTGTGTGCCTGCCTTTCAACTTTGAAGTTGACCCGTATCAAAAACAAAAGCCAACAAAAGCAGTCAGCATGAGCATTGTTTTTATGCCCAGTTTTGCTTAAAATTATGTGTCCGGGTGTGTTTATTTACACGCACTTGAGCACGTGCTGTGTAAAGAAAATACTATGCCACAACAACAATAGCAATATGTAAGTATAAAAACATAAACATAAATAAATCGTTGCATACGCGGCGGGCGCTGAATTTCCAATGGCTTTTCAATGGCCGCTCAACGGGGAGCTACAAATGCTTAGACTTAACCCATTGTTTCTTTATGATTTCTATGCTTGGTATGTGCATCTAATATTTGATTTAACCACATGTTGTTTGAGCTTAAGGGAAGTAAATAAACAATTTTTGGATATGCTGTAAGGAGATGAGAAACAAAAAAGGCTTTAAGTTTGAATTTGAAACGAGATCTTTAAGTTTGCGATGAAAGTTGTTTCAGAAAACTAAGATAACTGCCGGTTACATATAATTACACTTATACCCTCTTTGAACAATTTTTAAAGGGTAAAGGGCATAAAAAGCCAAACATGCATAAAAATTCAATTAAGTAAAGTAAGATAATCTTAGCTTAAATATATGAACAGTCAGATGGACATAACATAATACCTTTAGAAATGGTCTAAGGAAACTCTGTATATACTTATAAAAAAGCTTGCAAAGGCACCTGTTTGACGAGCTGTGTAAAACATTTTGCCTTATGATTATCCTCTTTCAAATTCCCACTCAAAAATTGCTTGAGCTGCTACAAAAAGCAGCAAACACAATTTTCGGCTGAGCCTATGCAAATCTGCCCCTCCTTTTACGAACTTCACCCCTCTGGAGAAAAAAGCGCGCATTAATTTTAATCAATTTGGGAGAGAGTAAGAGAAAGGGGGACAGTGTAAGAGTGAGACAGCTGCCACATAATGCGTTACAGTCACAAGTTGCCATATCAATAACATTTTATACGATTACTTTTCTAAACTTTTTATGGGCACAACTCTCCGGTCCGATGCCTCAGTGGACGCAGTCAAATGAAATGTAGCATGAAATTTACAGAAAAGCACAGAAACTTGTGTTCTACATGAATCTATGCCACAAAAAATAAAGGACAAAAAATAAAAAACAGAAAAAGGGAGCTGAAACAAAACAAAATAGAAACCAATGTGCGCCAATATTTGTTAAAAAATAAAAGCAAATATAAATACCAGCTCACAACCGTTGAACAATAAAATCGGCCACATGTGCAATACAGCAAACACTGAAGTTCTCTATTTTATTTAGAGCTGATAAGAGTATTGCAAACGTGTCAAGGAATATGTAACGCTTTAGTGATTGATTGATATTTATATATACGTACAAAATATCCATATTTATATCTATATCTGTACTTACATTTACTATTAACATTTATGCATTATATATTTCATTTTCTAATTACTTATTACTTCATTTTTATATCCTCTTTCGTTACTCTATATTATTATATTAACTTGAATAAGAAATCTTTAATTATGCCTTGACTTTATTTTAAATAAAATTATCTGATACGAGCCAAGACTATTTGTTTAGTTATCTTAAATGTTCTTCTAGTTTTACTATATCCAAAAGATAGTATTTGCCACCAAATTTTGGTTTATGATCTTTTTTATTTATTAAATTATTATAAAAATATTTTGTATAAGAAAATTTCCCTTTATACAAAAATTTGTTTGGGTTATTTTTATATATCTGGATTTCTGATCAGAAAATAATTTATATTATTATTATGTATATTTAATCACAAGTGAGCTTGTTACAAAAAATAATTCTAATATATCAACATAAATGTTGGGTAAAACATTTTTTAGTATGTTAGCTTTTTGATATTGCGACGTTTTTTTTATCCTGAACATAGCTTTTAGAGTATCTATTCTTCAACAAGAGGCTAATTTTCGTTTACTGGTTTTTATGTATATGGTTATATATTATATGTGTTTTTTTTTCCTTTTTGGTTGTATACTATATCGAATGTTTGCCAATGCCCGCAGCTCGATTCGATTCGATTTCTTTTTTGTAGCTTGTAAGCACATGTGAGTATTTGACATTTTGTTGTTGTTGTTGCCGCTACTAATATGTGGCGTTACAGCAAACATGTACAAATACATAAGCATACTACACATATATTTGTATATGTACAAATAAGTATGCGAACATACATGAAGCGTATTGAAACTGTGCCCTGGGGCAAATTGCTGCGCATTTCTCATGTTGTTTTTTCGGGCTGGGCTTACATTAAACTTGATGTCACATTGGGCAACAATTAAAAATCAAATTTAATTTATTGTTTCTGGTAAAAGAGGGCGGGATTAAAAAAATTGAAATGTTAAAATTTTTTGCATTTACGCATATTGCAATTGATAAAAGTGAGCGGCAAATTGCCAACCGCGTTTCAGCATAATTTGTGCATTTTATTTTTATTTTTAAACTTTACATTTTTTATCGTCTGTTTTTATAAATAAGTTTAAACGGCTTTTCAGTTGATTAAAAAACTTTGGCCTTTGGCAGCAGCGTCCTGGCAATTTGTATGCAAATGTCAAGTGGCGTGTGAAAAATATTCTGTTGCATGCAACGCGGAGTTGTGGGGCGGGGTACTTCAACTGCAAGTTCAGCCTTAGAATGTGAGACGTCTGGTTATGTGTGTATTATGTGTGTCTGCTGTATGAGTATATCATGGTTGGGATTTTCGGCTTGTGGAATTCAAGTTTAAAGGTGTTGTAAACAAGCTAAGCTCAATTGTTTGCAAGTTGTTGAAATGAAAAAGTGGAATGTCTTAACTGAGTGTTCTTGCTGACAAGTAGTTGAAGTGCTTTAAAGTAGAGCTTTAAAAAATTGGATGCGTTAGAAAATACAGTCATATATGCCAAATTAATTTGTGGTAAACCTAAGCATATTTTTTAAATCCTAAGAAAATTTTTGATATTTAATTATGAATTAAACTTTCGCAATTGCAGCAAATTTTCAAAAGGATAATATCATATTGCTTAACTACACTTTACAATAATAATAATGTTTTGTTTTCAAAGAATTTATTTTTATAAATGTAAATAAAAAGAAAAATAAATAAATAAAAACTAAGCTTATTCTTAAAATCCTAAGAACATTTTTGAAATTTAATTGTAAATTTAATAAATTAAATATTTGCTATAACTGCGAATTTTAAAAAGGATAATATCCTATTGCTTAACTACTCTTTATAATTTTAATGATCAATAGTTAATATTTTGTTAAGAAAAATTTATTTTATTTTCAACGCCCAAGCTAACTATAATATAAAACAACAGTAAGGCAATTTTAAACGTAAGCATTGTGAATTAAAAAAAAGGCTTTTCTAAAGTTCAGTTCATTATTGTAATGGTTTTATAAATATACAAAACATAGCTAAACACTAAAAAAATATTGCTTAACAACTCCTTATAATTTTTATAACCTTTTATTTTAATTTATACTCGCACGCCAAAAATAAAGCAAAACTAAAATACTTTTAAATGTAAACATTCTGATTTAAAAGACACAAAAACTTTTCTAAAGCTCAGTTCATTATTGTAATGGCTTTATAGTTACAAATATTTTATGTGTTATTATAATTTACATATGTATATATATTATGTAAATCTAATCTCAGCTTAGCTTAAAACTTAAAGCATAATACATTTGTGCTATTTAATATTATACATAACACCATTTGAACATATATCTATGTATATTATATATAATATTATTTTTCTGGTTAGCATACCATGTTCCGTAACCATTGCGCCCAGGCTGTGGCTTTGTGTGTGAAGCAAACTGGTCACAAATAATAAACACCAAATGTGTCCCATATTGAACGCAATTGTCTGTGGTCTTAAAGTTTGTTTTAAAAGTGAGCAAAAAAACACCTATTAATTTTTATTATTTATTATTTATTTGCACTTTTCACTGGTAAATGTCCTCGAAATGCGTGTAAGGTGAATTTGCATGTTTTCAGACCAATTGTGAGAGGGCAGCCAAGTTGCACAAATTGATTGCATAATTTCCGTTGCGGTCAAAAAGAAGTGGGCAGGCATAATTTTCAAGTTCATTATGGTCAACAGCAATAAGGACAACAAGCAACAAACAACTGTCAGAAGTCAGCGCAATGAATATCTATACACACACATATACATATATCTGGGGGCGCCCGTGTTGATAAGTGGGTAAATAAATGACTGGCAGGCTGGCAGGCTGGCAGACGCCGACAACATTTAGCTATTCTGTGGGAAATTGAGGAAGCACATTTAATGTGGGCCAAAACTAAATGATAAATGATAAGTGCAAACGACCAAATCAGACAGAAAGTCTAAAACTGAATGCGAAATAAGCGCCGGCCCACAAAATGACACAGATGGACATTGCCGATTAGCCTGACAACGGCAACGACTTTACAAAAACCTGCCCACAAATCAAAAAAGGACCTCAAAAAAGTTTAAAAAAAAGAAAGGAAATAAAAAAGAACAGTTCGCATATCTTTGGGCCTAGCTTTTGTGGGGTTCCTTGGCCTGGCGCTGGCATTTTGTCAAAAATATGAAAAACACTTTGCATAACTTCAAAGGACGTGTGAGGACTCAGCCAGTTGTTTGCTTCAACACAGCATTTCGAGGACATATTAATATAATTATTTGCAGGCAATTTAATTTTTTTATCAAAACTCTTACACTTGACACAATATGTTTTATAGTTTGGAAATTTTTTTTCGCTGATATTTCACGCTGTTTCTGTTTGGCTTCTAGTTTGCTCGACTTAAATTTTCTTTGTGTTATATTTAGTATTTTTCACTCGACGGGTTTGTTGTTTGCTCTGTTTGGCTCGCATCGACCGATTGCTTGAAAAGTTCGCCGCCAACTGAGTGGACTGCTGCAGAGCGCCAATCCTTAAGAACATGTGCCAAGCGCTGCTTTGCAGCATCTCTGAAAACCCGACCCAAGCTTTGACTCCAATCGCAAAGCAGCTGTCGCTGCGAGTCGAGCGCAAAATGAGCGCGAAATGAGCGCAAAATTCGAGTGAGTTTTATCTTAGCTGGAGATGAGCTTTGTTGTGAGTGGCAAAGTTGGGTAGCTGAGGGAAGCTGCGAACTGAGGGGCTTATTGAGTATTTACGATAATATTTTAGCTGTGGAGTCCTGATTTGGTAATGATACGTAAACGATTGAGCTATAAGAGCTTAAGGACTTATGCTCATTATTAAAACGGCTGCAGAACTGGTCCGGTCGGTTTTCAATTAAATAATAATCAATTGTGTGCAGGAATAAGATGTTAGATGTAAAAACTAAATATAAAATATGAATAATATCGAGCTATTTTAGAGGGCTTAATAAATAAATTAAGCTATATATATTTTTCATTATTCAATAGTTATAGCAAATTAAGTATATATTTTATATTTTTCTAAATTGAATTGCTTAGTAAAAAAATATTTAATTTATTACACTTTACTTTGTTGATTAAAAAGCATTTATTTACTTAATTGCATTCTAGTTGTATGTATTAAAAATTGTTTGGTTACTTTTGTTTTATCTTTGATTAAAATTTCGTTTTCTTAAATTGTTTATCGATATATATCAACGTTTGTGTGAGTTCATAGCATATAATTAAATCGAGTTATAATTATGTAAATATTTTTTGTATTGGTTTAATTTAGTTTTAGGATGGAAGATTTATTATTAATAATTATTAAACATAAGCCTGAAAGCTTGATTGGTAAACCCCTTTTGTATGTATTGCATAAATGCTAAATTTATAATTGTTCAACTTGTTTTGGTCAAAGATTCAACTTTGCAAGCAAGCTCTTAAAGAATTTCAACTGCAGGTCATTACCAATTTAGTTGTGCACCAAGTTTTATTTGCATTTCTTTCATTTCTTTATACCTTGCAACCCTTTTGTTTTTTTATGTTTTCCCTTTTCGCTCATTATGTTGCACAAGCCGCATCTTTAGTTGCAACTCTTCTGTTTTTAGCACAAGTTGGGCTGCTGGTTTTTTGCTATTGCCTTGAGGCTCATTATCAATTTCACTGCTTGAAATTTTGCCCTTCAGCAGAGATTGCATAAAAATTAAGTTATGCACAGCAACAACAACAAAGACAACAACAAAAACAACAACAATTACAGAAGCCAACTGCATTGTGCGCATTTTCACGCAAAGCTACGCATTTTCGCTATTTGCCTCTCGCTTTTGTTTGCCGTCTTTTTTGGTGGCTGGCACAAATATATTGTAAGATAAAATAAAGCAGACGACCTCACATAGTTTCCTTTTATGTCGAACGCGCAACGCAAAAAGAGTCTCGTGCGACAAATTTGCGCGTTGATAAATTTTCAGCTGATGCAACAACGTTGCATGCCACAGTCAGCAAAACTGCGTTGCAATTACAGTTAAGCGCCAATGTTTAGCGACTTAATGAGCGCACTGCCCTGGCACAGTTTTTGGTCAGCTGTCCAGACCAAAGCCCCAACCCCCCACTCCCCCCTCCATGGCCCATTCCAGCGCAAATGCGGCAAACTTGTTTCGCATTTTGATTGATATCGCCCAGCAGCGCCGTCAGCGCTCACTTTGATGGACGCGAGTGTTGCTCGCACAGCACCCAAAAGTATGCAACATGGGAATTTATTGTTGCTGGCAACTTACCCCTAAACTTGCACTCCTCGACCTGCTCGTCACTGTGATCCTTGCAGTCCACATCGCCATCGCACACAAACCGTATGGGTATACAATCCCCGTTCTGGCACTGAAATTGCTTCTCATCGCACTTGGCATACAGGGATTGAGCTGCTGTGCAGAAGAGAGAGAGAGAGAGAGAGAGAGAGGGCAGATGAGTAGTGTAAACAAATGATTAAAGCTAATTATGTTTTTGGTTATTCCTGCTTAGTGCATTTTTAGCTTAAGCTGCTAAAAGTTTTCTCATTAAAAAAACGAAATCGAAGCGAAACACGTATAAAAATGTTGTATTCGGGTCCAAACAGCTCCTCAATACTCTGTGATAATAGTTTCTAAATAGGCAGTAAAGAGTCTTCTCGCTAATTGGCAAAGCTGTTTTTGGTCCTCTTACTCTAAAAACAATTAAAACACTTAGATGATGCGGGTATGCACGACAATATACCACACAAATGTCGAAAACAATTGGGCCCAATATACCCTATATTTTTAAATAGAGTATTGAAACGAAACCGAGACGAAAAAACAAGACAGACAAAGTGCCTTTTTGGGAGGTGGCGCAAAAGCCCAAATTGATTAGGGCTTAAAACTTCAAAACAATCAGCAGCAGACACAGCCACACATTTGCATGTGTATATATATGTGTGTGTGTGTGTGCATGTGGGAGTGTGTGTTTGGCAAGTCTCCCAATCATGGGCTTTTTAATCAACAAAAATGCCAACAACAACGGCAACAAAATGGCGCAAAACTTTGCAGCTTGACAATTTTCCATCTTTGGCTACAACTTGTGGCTGTGGAAGCTAGAGGAGCCACACTCGCGCGCACACACACACACAAATATATTTATATACATATAATATAATGGGAATAAAACAGCAGCCAGAAAATGTCAACAGCTCTTGATACATAATAGAAAATGTGACAAGCGCAAAAAAGTTATGGATTGCCAATGTCCTGGGTAAACAGAGACAAACACACACATACACACACACGCATTCCCTCTTTATCCCATTCACTTTGATAAGGGTTTTTTTGGTCCACTCTGTCGCCTGTTGTTGACAGCTGTTTTTTGCCAGCCTCTCCCCCGCAAAGATATCAATAATAATTATTCGTTTGATAAAAATTTATGCATAAATAAAGCGCAGTTTGTTGCATTTTCAATAAAGACAAAAATAAATTAAAAATAAAAAACAAGCCTTTTCACCAAATGCCATCAATCAATAAGGTCAAATCAATTGCTGCATTTCGCCCCGCGTCGAGAATTGTTTTCAATTATGAATGGATGGAAAATAAACAATTCAGATATCATTTGATATTATGAAGTATCTGTTTGTGAGTATTCATATCAAATGTGATGAAAGCAGTGAGTTAACTACGCCATAATTGTTTTGTGTCTGCATTTTAAATATTGTTTAACTCTTTCCAAATGCATTTTATTTAGAGGAGTTCAAGATGCGTTGATTGAGATTTTCCACAACTCTATATTAAATTTGACATTAAAAGATAGATAGATAGTTATGGAGAGGGAGAAATGTAAAGAGAGGGCACTGGGCAAAGGGAGATGGATAGAGAAACAGCGAGAAAGAGAGAGACAAAGGAGAAATAAAAAGAGAAAGAATAGAATAGAGATGGAGGAAACGAGATGAAAGATGAAGTTAGAGAGACAAATGTTAGGGAAACTGGAAGAGAGATAACAAGTGAGAAAAGCAATTAGGAACGTTTTTATCAAAGGTGCCCTGTACCCAGCTCAGAATTTCTGTTCCAAGCGATTTGGTTTCTTTCTCTCTCTCTCTCTCTCTATTTCTCGTAAGTAAAGAGTTAATAAACCGGTTTAAACATATAGGTTTGTTTTGATCATGATAGGCTGCAAAGTTTTGCGGTTTTGCCAGCAGCTCTGCTACTCTGTGTGGTTATCAGATTGTGCAATTAAGGCTGATATATCTCGTTTCAGATATATTATATATTTTAAACAATATAAATCAGTGAGGTAAACTGATTGTTGTGTTAATTATTTTTTTATTTGTTGTCTCTCTGTTTTGGTTTTAATTATTTCGAATTAAACTATTCCAATGGGCTCAATCAAAACATTTTTGGTTTCAAGCTTTTCCCAAATAAAATTCAAAATTACATTTTAAAAGCTAAAGAAAATCTTAGGTAAAGTCAGGAAGTAAAATTTAAATTTATTGTAAAAAAATATTTAACATATCGAATGTTATCGAAAAGTTTGACTTAACTTAAAACTCGTTTTCAATAGAAACTGGTTGACTTGATGGAAACAATGCTAACCTATATATATATATATATATATATATCATATATATATATATATTATACATAATAATAGTTACTTTAGTATACATTTTGATAAGCTTTATCGGCGCCAGTTTTGCAGTTTTAGACAATACGGAAAAAAAATAAAAGCTGATAAGAGTCGTACGACCACGCCAGACTGTTCAAGATAAGAGCAATCCATGGCCAGATCAGGATAATGCGCAACTGTGTACAAGTCTTAAATGCGTAGCATAAAAATACAATTATGGCCATAAGCGATAAGCAAATGCTAT